>VDFB02047230.1:15815987-16445987 GCA_007258455.2 Sequoia sempervirens | reverse complement strand
GGAGATTCTTGTATTGATTCTTGGTGTGTTTCCATTACTCAATGTACTAATTTCCTTCGCTCTTTTGGAAAAAAAATGGCTTGGAAATGAAATGTAAGGAAAAATATCTCCAAGGAGAACTTCCTCATGCTAAAAAATTTCTCAATGATGATCCTACCAATATTAATTTGCAAACTTCCATTCCTACTACTAAAGCTCACCTTCACAAAATTGATAATTACAAAGGTCAAGGGGCTAAATTTAGATCTAGGTTACATTGGATAAAAGAAGGAAACAAGGGCACTAAATATTTTTTAATTATCTCAATTACAAACACAAAAAATAAAGAATTGGTGCTATAAGGGATGAATTTGATACCCTTCATTATGATCCTATTGAAATATGTAATTTATTCAAACAATTTTATGAAGCTCTTTTCAAAGATGATAAATGGAAAGATATTCAAAATTCCCTTGAGGATATGGTAAGAAGTTATATTCCTAAGTGAATAGATGTTGATTATAGTCGATTCTTGATAGAACTATTTCTCTAGAAGAGTTGGAAAATGCTCTTTTTTCTATGGCCCCTTATAAAAGTTTGGGCAATGATGGGCTCCCTATAGAATTTTATTGGGATATGTGGCAACACATTAAGGAAGATTTTTACTGCTTCTATTTAGAGGCATTTGAGAAAGGACCTTTAGGTCCAACAATTAATGGTGGCATAATCAAGATTATTCCCAAAGGAAAAAAGGAGGATACTATAAGGCCTTTCTAATGTTCAATCAACTTGGTGTTTATGAGTAGACATACAATTTAGAGGACAGGTTCCTAATTGAACAGTTCACCGAACCCTCACAAAGGCTTCATTTAATTATCAACCAGGACTTCATAAGCTTTTGATGATGTTGACACTGTATGTGCATTCATGGATTCTACATGGCCTATATCAGTGAGTATAGGTGGTTTACACTTGTACAAAAAATAGTGAAGGTTGGAAAAGGAAAATAAAGCATTAAATTGCAAAATAGGGGAAATAACATAATCTATTGCTTATATGCTATGGGTACCTTCAAATTAATACTATAACTGCTAGCTACTAGGACTGAACTTTACAACTAACTTATACTATTGACTCCTGACTCTTAACTTCTCCGGAGACTGACTCAATGTGTTGTTATAGAATGTAATTCATGTTATAGAATATCATTTAAAGAATTCGCATACATACAAATGAAAATTCAAATAGATAGATATAACAATGAATATTTAATCTAGTATAGAAAGCAAGATGGGTTGGCAATACCTTGAGTGGCCCCTACTTGAGTTGTTGTGCCCATAGGAAATATCAACTACACATTATTGATCAACAAATCATAATAGTAAACTAAAACTCCTTGATTGCATAAAAACTATACTTCTCACAGTATGACAAGAATCTTCAAAATATTTCCCATTTAGAATTACATATCCATTACAACTAAATAACATAAAACTAACATCAATGAAGTATTTTCTGGTAAAACAAAAACTATAACTTAGCAACTATATCCTCAACTAGATTTTGTAACATGTCAACCATTCACTGAAGTAATATTTCCTAAGTTTTCACTTTGCAAGTAAATAAACTATGTACCTTAACCAATGCCATAAAATTTTTCTTTATTTTATAGAGAACAAATGAACAAAGATGTCATAACAATAAAAAACAATCATCCCATTCAAATAATTTCACAAATTATAATATTCCAAAGAATGTGTACAAAGTACATACATAGCTCAATTGAGCTTCAAGTAATAGATATAGATAGTCCAGGAACCTCCTTTCAAATCTTGGTCTTTTGTTGCCTGCCAAGGAGAAGCATCACTCAAGCGCTTTTTTCCAACCACAAATTCATATATAGTCCCCTACACATCTATCATTCGATAGATGACCCCACCCTTCGATGAAGAGATTGGTGGCGTAACCTTGTAACGACAACCAATCTGAGCTTAGTGTTGTGTCCTACATGACTAGAACTTGTAAACCCTTAATCTAGGACTAGCATGCATATAAATGGATCATGGTGAATTGACAGTGGTGCTAAAGGAAATCACACTACTTTGGCCAAAGTGTTCTCACCCAGTACTTTGAGTGAAAGTCATCCTACTCACATACACTACTCAAGCTCGATTTGACTTAAGGCAATTATAATCTATGCATAGGTTTTTCCTTCAATGGGTAGTCTTTAACCCTAGAGACAACCTATTCCCCTTTTCCCATAACTTAATGCTATTTATACCTACCAAATATAAATGCAAGTTACCCTCCCTTTAACAGATAATCAAACCCTAGGTGTAACTTCATAAGCTATCTAATTCAATAAAATAACTTAGCTATGGATAACCCATAAGCTATCTTTGATTAATCATATCTAGTATACTTATACCTATGACAAACAATTTCTCCTATTACAGAGTAAATACAAGTACTTTCATAGAAAATCATATAACTTCTTTTCTTTTCCATAGAAAATGTTATAATTCCCTAATGCAAGTATTCTCAAGCAATCCAAACAAAGCATACAAAACTCAATATTTCATAAATAAAGAAAAATAAGAGAAGACTAGATCCTCATGCTTGTAATATGCTTAATCCAATTGACTGACTTGATGTACAACCTTCCAACAACAACTTACTAGCTTCACTTAATCCTCTTAAAGCAATACTTCACTATAGCTTCTCTCTCAAGATAACAATATGCCCTCACAAAATAATTCACAACTCTTACACAATAACTCTCATCTCTCAGAATAATTACAGTAGAATAATTTTGCAGAAGAATACGTCCCAAATAAGGGACCTATCCCATCTATTTATACAAAAAAATGAGACATTGCAACCTATAGAAAAGGCACGCCAGTCGACACCTTTCTCCATGCAAATCAATTCACTACAAACAGCTAAAAGGTGGCAGCAAACTAAGTATAAACTCATCATAAAATGCTATAGATCAACCCTTCTATTTGATAGCAGCAAAAGACTAATTCAAATGTGCACATGCTCAAATAATGACAGTCGAATTGCAACCAAAATAGACTTCTACAGATTTAAGAGCATCTATATGTTGGTGTCAAGTATTTAGCCAACTTCCTTATCTCTTGGTGTGGTTATTCTTATTGAAACAATCCTTTGTTTATAGGCAGCACCTATACCATGTTGACTTGGTCATAGTTTTATTGAGCAACAAAACAAAGATGAGTCACTCCATAATAATAGCGTATAATGGTGCTTTGACCAATTTATAACTTGATGTTTACTTTTCCTATTATCATGTGTTTTACACTTTATTTTGCAACTTGTAAATATTCCATCACTTTGTATAAAAGTGTCCAAGTTTGGAGTAATTCACTGTTAATAATTAAAAGATGCATTTCCAATAGTATCGACAATGGTTTTCTTACATATCAACCCTTATTGCTATGTAATACTTTACATATGGTTTGACCATTATCCAATGTCAACATATGTACATATTATTCGGCCTTTAAATACTTTGCATATCTTATATACAAATCGACCTATATTTCATATATATAAATTGCCCTCAAAGTATCACATATATATAAATATATATTTATATATGTACATATACATATATATATGTATGCCAATTAAATAGCATTAACGCTATATCATATATATATATATATATTTACCATGTCAATCAAGTATGTATACATTCGATATACAAATGAATATGAACAAGACAACATTCGCATAATAATAATAACCATATCGACTATATACATATACATACATACATACATACACACACATATATATATATATATATTCCTCTATGTACATGTATATGTACATATACATATGTTGATATATACGTATGGACATTTCCATTTTCCAAACATATGTGTATATATATATATATTTACCATGTCAATCAAGTATGTATACATTTGATATACAAATGAATACGAACAAGATAACATTCACATAATAATAATAACCATATCAACTATACATATACATATATATATATACATATACATATATATGTATATATACATATATATATATGTATATATACATATATATATGTATATATGTATATATACATATATATGTATATATATATTCCTCTATGTACATGTATACACACATATACATATATTGATATATACGTATGGACATTTTCATTTGCCAAACATATGTATGTATTGACACATGTATACATATGGATATATGTATATATCTTATATATATATATATATACACACATTCAATTGCACAATCAAGCACATACACAATTACTACCATGTTGATAGGGAATAGATGTGTGGTGTATTAATACATATACACATTCATGTCGTATTATCCATTTGATAGATCCATGCTCATAAGCATGCATATGTACGTCTACCTATGTACTCTCATGTACATGTTCCTTCATGTGTATGGTCTATCATCGACATGAATATGTATACATGTACATACATTCCATGTGTTTCAACTCATCAATACAAGCATAGTAATATAAGGAAGAACTCATAAGCTCTAAACATATAAACATCATTCAAGCATACATTCAACAATAATCAAGACCCTTACTAATGCAAACACATCATACTAAGGATGACTTACCAATTCCCAACATATTAACTTGACTCAACCATTCTAATATGAGTGTGTGTGTAAGCTCAGTTAGGTTACATTATTGGTTACCCGACCAAGTTCTTCTCCTGAGTGATACTTCCCTTCCACCTAGAGGATTGAACATATACCTGCATCCAACTAACACATTCCCACAGTAGTCAACTGTTCAACAAAATATGCTTTCACATAATATTTCTCCATAGTTAGAATATCCAATTCAATAACCATCTATTTCTTACATATGCATACTGTTGATGGGTCAGATGAGCACAACAACAGTAAACATAATATTACTATTATGCTCTCCTAAAAGAGAAATAATAACGCATGGATATCTAACTCCCAAGGTCTTGGTAATCGGTTCTCGACTGTACTGATTTCACTCAATGGTTGATGTGAACTATAATGTTCAAGGGGCCTGCTGGTGTTGAGCTTCTGGATTGTTCTAAGATCAAACATAAATTTAAACCTACTTTAACTAGGGTTTTTAAAGAAACAGAAAAAGATAGATCAAAGCTTTGGAACTGAGGAGAATGCTAATTCATCCAACTTAACCAGACTTGTTACCTTTCAAGGAATTTCTAACTAAAACTATAGAACAAAGTTAACTTGTGATTAACACACAGTTTCATTCATTCACAGTGCTAATTTCAATAGCAGATTGCAAATCACCCTTTAAACAAAACATAAAGTAAAATTTCATTCCTTGAAAGCTTTTCAAATCAAATGATTAACCTAAGATAAATACCATTCTGGAACACAATATGAAGTAGATTTAAATCTAGTTGCTTCTACTGTTGGTGAAACATATAAGCAACATTTACAAATTTGGCACAATCACCAGTATACAGAAAATCCATGTCTTCAAATCATCTCCATCTACATTAAGAAAACTAGAAAGATACATCTCTGCCTTCTACTGAATTTAACTCCTACTCTATTTCTACTCTTAAGTTTCTCTACCTTCTAACCTTAGCCAAGAAGACAAAAGGAAGATCCCATTACAAAGAAACATGATGCAGTTTTGTCTCCTCTATCTTTCAGAAAATTCCTACTATTGAAAAAAATCTATATCTCTCTGTGTATCTCCTACTTCTGCTTGCCTCTACTCCATTGTTTTTTTTACAAAAAGGTCTCAAAAAAGTGTCATATACACAACATCCCCAAAAAGAATGCACTGGCCCCCTCTTTTTTTTTAGGGCTTACAAAATTAGTCTATTTTTAAAAGGGTCGGCCCTCAGATCTTTTGGAATAAAGTTGATCGCATTCAATGTTCATACCCTGTCTATGTCGGTGAGAGATTGCCCTCAAGAGTAGCTCTTAGATCTTTTGCAACCATCGCATTAACTTCTAGCCTTCGTGTCCACCCTCGAACTTCCTTGCAAAGCTGCTTTGAATGTTCTGAAGCACTATCATTAATGTTGATCTACCTTTGCTAGTAGACATCACAGCTGTCCCTGAGACTCATAGCCTCTTCTTCCTTTCGGCTCTCTTCTTGCTCTAGATCTCCATGCAAGTTGACCCCCTTGAGAGACAACATCCGACTTTCATGTTAGATCCCCACACCATTGTTCACCGAGCCGATCCATCACTTTTGATCTCAGAGTAAGTCCATGTCATTCATGTTCTTTTGATCTTTCTCACAAGAATAGTCACAACAGTCAAACTACCAAGGGTTCGCCTCCAACCTCCTCTTATTGGTGGAACACATAGCACGTAAGCTTTCCAAGTGGTCAAAATTTAATCAAACAGAATCGCATGTTGGTGAGACACTAACCGTGTCTCCCCGATGCGATTATACTTCACAGCAACAGTCGGCATAGCATACAACTGTCGGCAAGAGTTCATAGCGAGCAGCCAGAGTTATATCGATATCCAAAATTGTCGCCTAGACTATCGCTATCGGCTAGACATCATAGCGAGTCCCTAAGAGTCATACCGATGTGCTCCTCCGTTGGCAAGACACCCGCATTCGGCAAGACATCATTCAGTCGGCAGGAGGTCATAGCAGGTTCCCATTAGTCACACCGAAGATTTAAACCATCAGCGAGACTCTTTAGTCAGCAAGACCTCATAGCAAAGACCAACCATTTAGCCAAGAGTCTCCTCGATGCCTATAATCTTGTGAACCACTATTAGCGAGACCACCTTCGGTCGGCGAGACATCACGCCGAAACCATTCCATTTTGGCGAGACTCCTCCCGGGCTCTTCATCCTTCGGCGAGACTTTATCAAGTCGGCAAGACATCACAGTGATTGCAACATTTCCCCAGAGTCCCCATTCTTTTGGCGAGACTCCAGCGAGTCAGCCAAACATTATATCGATGACACCTCCTTTCGGCGAGCTCGGACCATTTCGAGGAGACTCCACCTGTTGGCAAGACTTCTCCCCAATGAAAAATCCTTTCGACGAGACTTCCTCAAGTCGGCAAGAGGTTATGCCGAAGCCCCAAACCTTCGGTGAAACTCCACTCAGTCGGAAAGAGGTTATGCCAAAGCCAGAAACCTTCGGCGAGTGCAACTTCTTTCGGCGATAGATTCACCCTGTCGGTGAGACATCTCCCAGAGCCACCATTCTTTTGGTGAGACTCCCCTTAGTCAGCGAGACTTCATAGCAAAGGTAAACCATTCTCCCTGACACCGACCTTGTGAACAACTGTCGGCGCGACTTCCCCCGAAGCAGAGAGATATATAAAAACTCATGGCGACCGAAATGTTTGGGTGATTGGTGTATTTCAAATGAATAGACCACAACAGCCAGTCGGCAAGACAACTTGAGGGTCTCACCGA
This sequence comes from Sequoia sempervirens, assembly GCA_007258455.2. NCBI lineage: Eukaryota > Viridiplantae > Streptophyta > Pinopsida > Cupressales > Cupressaceae > Sequoia > Sequoia sempervirens. The sequence continues at coordinate 16,438,565 of VDFB02047230.1, read as the reverse complement.
CTTTCTTCATTGAGGAGTTTTGTGCCAAATGTGATTGAGGCATGCTTTCCTACTGAATCCTTTGAGAAATGAATCAGGGGTATGATTTAATCCTGCAAAACAATGCCTCCATTAGTCCTCAAAAGCATATAAAATATATCATTTTTCATCATTTCATTCAATTTTAACAAAAGAAACCCAACTCTGGCTGGGGTAGAACCAAAATATGACAGAACAAAATACAGACTTAGGAGGAAAACAAAATAAATCCTAAGACCAAACCAGACAACCAAAGGTGACGAAAGCAAAAAGAAAAGGGGGACCCATTTTGTTCCAAAATAAAATGGGGTGGTTATGCAAGGCATAACACATACCATCACATAACATTAAATGAAATAACATTCATTCATAATTCATTGATAACAAAGTGCTTTCACATATATCCTCAATCAGAATTCAAAATACATTCACACATGCAATATTTACCCTACATAGTAATAGTAACTAGAGGTAATTACACAATCGGGGTGTAACATACTCCCCCCCTTGTGAATCGTCATCCACGATGATTTTTATGTAACAACATGAACTAATCAAACAAACAACATACTGTTTTCAAGTATTTTCAAATGCATTTAAAACATGTGGGAACTTTTTTTGTATCTCAACATAGTCTTCCCAAGCGGCAAAGTCTTTCAAATACTAGTCCTACTGGACTTTGCACTGTAGAACTTCCCTATTACGCAAGCGAAGTTTACATGTTCTTAACACCTTGATAGGCTTGAGAGTTACCACTTCGGGGTCCTATACCTGTAAAGAATTCCAATCAATCACATGATTATCACCTGGCACATACTTCTTTAGGTATGACACATGAAAGACATTATGCATCCTAGCAAGAGCCAGTGGCAACACAATTCGATAAGCTACTAGATTCACTTCCTCAAGAATCTCAAAAGGTCTTGCATATTGTGGAGCTAATTTGGAAGATTTCCCAAATTTGATTGAACTCTTGTGAGGTTTCACTCTCAACAACACCTTGTCACCTACTACAAAATTTTGGGGCACTCTCTTAGTATTAGCATAGCTTTTCTGTCTATCATTAGCTTCAGCTAACCTTTGCTTAATAATCCTCACTTGCTCTTCCATTTTAGCCAACATTTCTAGCGCAAGGCTCACTCTATCTTCAAGTCTATCCCAACTTATAGGGGTTCGACACTTTCGACCATATAATGCTTCAAAAGGAGCCATCTTTATTGCAGAATGGTAGGAATTGTTATAAGAAAATTTCACCAAAGGCAAGTAGTCTTCCCACTTATATTGCTAATCCATGCATTACATTTGAAGTAGGTCTTCCAATACTTGATTCACTCTTTCCATTTTTCCATTTGTTTCCAGATGATATGCTGAGCTAATATTCAGTTAAGTCCCTAGTGCAGAATATAAGGTTTGCCAAAACCTAGAAGTGACTCCTGCATCCCTATCTAAGATTATCTTCTTAGGAATTCCATGTAGCCTAAACACTTCTTGCACAAATTTCCTTGCTATAATAGGAGCTCCATCAGTTAGATTCTCAGGTGTAAAATTTGCTACCTTAGTAAGCTTATCCACAACTACAAGAATGGCATTGTGTTTATTCCTTGACATAGGCAATCCTTGCACAAAGTCCATACTTATGACTTGCCACTTCCTCTCTGATATATCATGTGGGTATAACAAACCTATAGGATGATGATGCCCTGCTTTCACCCTTTGACATTCAAGACACCTAGCCACAAATATAGCAACATCTCCTTTCATCCCTTTCCAAAAGTATAGTGGCTTTACATCTGCCAACATTTTCATCACTATGGGGTGTCCAAAGTATGGTGCTTCGTGAACTTCTTTCCATACCAACTTTCTTAACTCTTCTAAGTTAGGTACATACATTCTTCCCTTATACCTAAGTAATCCATTAGGTTCAAAATGAAAACCTTCATACCTAGCATCTTGCAGATTGCTTGTGAGTGCTTGCTTAACTTGCATATAGTACTCATCTTCTTTACATTTTTTGTAATACTTGACCTTTAAAGTTGGTTGGAATTATCATTATCGAGGCAATATGACATCTTCGACTCAAGGCATTGACAACCCAATTTTCTATTCCTTTAATATAACTGATATTGAAGTCATAATTAGCTATTAACTCCAACCATCTCCTTTGTCTTGCATTTAAATTTGGTTGAGTGAATAAATACTTCAACCCATGATGATCAATTTTCATCTCAAAGGCTTTCCCTAACAAGTAATGTATCCACATTTGCAATGCATGAACCATGGCTGCTAACTCTAAATCATGCGACACATATTTTTGCTCATAAGGTTTAAAATTCCTTGACTCATAAGCAATTAATTTCCCTTCTTGCATTAATGCACCTCCTAAGCCCTCTCCTAATGTATCCGTTATAATAGTAAAATTGCCCCTAGGATCTGGTACTTTCAAAATAAGTGCAGTAGTCAACTTTTCTTTGAGTAGGTCAAAGGCTACTTGGCACTTCTCTATCCACTCAAACTTCTCCCTTTTCTTCTACAAAGAAGTAATCAAAAAGGCTATCTTGGAGAAGTTCACAACAAAATTTCTATAGTATCCCACCAAACCCATAAAACTTCTTACCTCTGAGACATTCTTGGATACTGGCCATTCTAGCAGTGCCTTGATCTTAGCTGGATCAACTAAAATACCCTCTGCTGAGATCACATGTCCAAGATAATGTACTCTCTTTTGAAATAAGGTGCACTTAGATAGTTTACCATATAAATTATGTTCTCTAACTCATTGTAGAACTATCTCTAAATGTCTACAATGATCCTCCTCATCCTTTGAGTAAATCAAAATATCATCTAGGAAAACCAAGAAAAAATTATCTAGACAATCCCTAAATATGTTATTCATAAGGTTCATAAATGTTGCAGGCGCATTTGTTAAACCAAAGGGTAGAACTATAAACTCGTAATGTCCATATGTAGTTTTGAATATTGTCTTAAAGATATCTTCATCTTTAATCCTCAACTGATGGTATCTAGATCTTAAATCAATCTTATAAAATACAACTCCCCTCATTTGATCAAATAGATCATCAATGCGTGGCAATGGATACTTATTCTTTACCATAGCTTTGTTAAGCATGCGATAATCTATGCACAAACACAAAGTACCATCCTTCTTTTTCACAAAGATTACTAGTGCTCCCCAAGGTGATACATTTGGTCTTATCAACCCTTTAGATAATAATTCATCTAGTTGTTCCTTAAGCTCCATTAGCTTTGTTGTCGTCATTCTATAAGGTACCTTGGAAACAGGTTCAGATATTGGAACTATATCTATTGAGAAATCAAATATCCTTTTCAGTGGTAACCCAGGTAATTCATCTAGAAATACATCTGAAAACTTTCTTAGTATAGGATACCTTTCCATATTCGACATTCCAGTTTCTTCCATTTCACCATATTCCATCTCTTGGAAGTTCTGTGATCCAAAGTTATCAAGATTCTGTTGTGAATTGGATCCCTTATACTCTTCTAGCTTTTCCATCTTGACAGAAAAGAGTTTACACCCTTTCTTCTTAGCCCTTAACAATTGCATCGCAGAGATCTGACGAATCTTGATCTCCCTAGGCATCCCTTGAAACTTCACTTGATTACCAAGATCATCTAAGTATTCTACTATTTTGGAATTGTAATCCACCTTGGCCCTATGTCTCCATAACCAGTTCATACAAAGGATAACATCATAGGATCCTAAAGGTGTGACATATAGGTTCACTTCTGTAGAAAAACAATGTAGCTTAATCCTAGCTTTGAACAATGTTTCATACACAAGATCTATAGTAGTTGGACCATGAACATCTACCTCTCCCTTGATGTAATTATTAAGTCCCATGATGAACTTTCTTATATTAAAGTGTTCATCCTTCTAGTACATAAGAACATAATGTAGCAGAGAGGTACTCCCAATACTCATTAACTGTCATCTCACCTTGTCTCAGATTTTGAAAATTTGTGAGTTTTTGGTCAAAATAAAGTTGGCGTAACCATCTTCTATGAAAAATTTCAACAAATTCATTCCATGTTAGTTTCAGTGAGTTAAGATTGAGTTCCATCTTTTCATTCATCCACCAGTTAGAGGCTTCTCCTGCTAACTGGTATGCTCCCCAGGCTACTTTGGTGACCTCAATATAATTTTGAATTTTGAAATATTTCTCCATTTGGACCAACCAAGCCTCAACTTAATCTCCATTGGTGCTTCCTTCAAAATTAGGTGGGGTGATTTTCTTCGTATCTCTAGAGAGTTCAGAAGCCATATGCTTCCTATTAGTTTTCTCAAATAGAGAAGGTGATTTCTCTCTCATGATCACAATTTTTATCATGCTTGTGAGAACAATTTTCTCCCTTATCCTCGTTATTTGGGACTTCCTTCTCAACTCTATCCTTTACCCTTATTTCTTGCTCTAAGTTTCCCAACCTTGCTAAGATTTGATCCAGTCTAGCTTCAACTCATACTGGTCCTTGCCCAACTTCTTGGCTTCCACTAGGATTGGTTCATGTTCTCACCATCTTTGCAAGAATGGATTATACCTAAAGTTTTATCCATATTAGGCTTAATCATGTTATCATTATCTTATGGAAAACATTTAAATGAGCATCAATCACACATAAGGAATTCCACATAAGATGTAAGCACAAGCTTTTTGATAAACACATGATTTTATTAATTCATAAAGATTTCAATATCCTTTTGATTACATGGAGTGACTATTTAGATAGTCAAGTGGAGAGTATCCCTCAAATTCACTCTTAGACATGTAACTCAATGGGGTATACCCTACAGATTGTGATTGTTAGTCATCTCTATCTTTTTGTTCATCTCTTAATTGTTCATATCTATCCTAGAATGGATAATAACCTTTGGATTTGTCACCTGATACATAGTTGCGAGGTACATAACCCTCTGATTCTTTACTCGAGGAAATTACAATTACTTCCACCATTGGAAGAACTCTAGGGTCCCTAAAGATAAATGTTGGACTGACACTCCCTTCTAAGGGCATATCCCTGGAAAGTGATAAAGACTTAAACTTCTCTAGTGAGACAGAAGGTAAATAGTTGTACCTAGCCTTCATCTTCATCTTTCTCTTTACATCACTAATTCCAGAAAGTGCGTGATTGAAGGTTTTAGTGTTGCTTAACTAGATGGAATTGTCATAGTTGATACCCTCAATTGTTCAAATGATGGCCTCTCTTTCCTTCTTGGCCTTCAGGTAGTGCTTGTTTCCGATTACTGACTTTCTTGCAGTTAACCTGAGATACACCATCCTGGCACAAGAATTTCCAATCATTAGATAATGTTGGATGGAAAGTATGATGAGCTCATAGTTTCTAGAGCTAAACCTAGTAGCTTTGATACCACATGTAACATGTCAACCATTCACTTAAGTAATTTTTTCTAAGTTTTCACTTTGCAAGTAAATAAACTATGTAACTTAACCAATTCCATAAAAAAGTTCTTTATTTAATAGAGAATAAATGAATGAAGATGTCATAACAATAAACAACAATGACTCCATTCCAATATAATAATTTCATAAATTACAATATTCTAAAGAATGTGTACAAAGTACATACTGTAGACACAAAAGATGTACCAATCCCACTTGATCCTGATTACTAACATCTTTTCATCTTGAATCGTCTTCTTTACTAGTCGTTTAATCGAATAATCCTTACTTGATTAAATTCATCATGTTTCATCCCTTAATTAAATAAATCAAATCTATCTAATTAAGTCATCATCTCCTATTAATTAAATAAATCAATGTTATTTAATTAACCCTCTTATCTCTATTTAATTAAATAATTCATTAAATTTCTAGTCATTCTATTAAATTAAATCAATCTTTATGTAATTTAATTTAACATTATCCTTCTTTAATTAAATAAATCAAAACCTTTATTTAATTAAATATAAATCATATTCCTCTCATTTTGATTTAAATCAATCCTCAAATCTAAGTCAAAATGGTCAAATCAACCAATCTCCTTTTAAATTAATCAAATCTAGATTAATTTAATCTTAATCACCTAAATCCTCTTGGTTTTTATAACTTGCTCAATAAATCAATTTATTTGATTTATTAAATCCTCAATTACTTTCAAAAAGGCATCAAAAGGGAATATTCCTCCAAGTTTGAAAATCCCTCCAAATGGACTTGTACATCCAACAAAGCATTGATGGATCCTACACACAACATGGGTTCGGGAGCAGGGATCTTCATCACCCCATAAGGGGATTGCATTCCAAAATCATACAAGTTTTCATTCCCTTGCACAAATAACATCGCAAAATATGAGGCTCTTGTCATAGGGCTAAGAATTGCAGTGCAATGGTAGATAATGGCACTCAAGGTCTACGGAGATTCACAACTCATAATCAATCAAGTCAACAACGAGTATCAAACCAAGGACGACAAGCTAACTCCATAAAAGAAATTGGTGGAAACTCTCAAGGAGTCCTTCATTGATATCACATTTGAACAGCCACCAAGAGCAAACAACAGAGTGACAGATGCAATGGCTACAATCGGATCACTCCTAGAAGCCCCACACAATGTTCCAAAGCAAGAATTCCTTGTAGAGCAGCTTCTCATGCCCACATTCAAGGTATCGGAGTCCAAGTTTGTGTGCAAAATCGTTGGTCCCGGTGATCCCTGGTACCATGATATATACACTTATTTGAGAATAGGAGTCCTCCCAACCAACATAACCTTGAACCTTAAGAAAGCCTTTGTCAAGAAAGCATCCCGGTTTGTCATCCTAGGAGATACCCTTTACCGTAGAAGCATTGAAGGAACCCTATTATATTGTTTAAATGCTAAGGATGCATTAACCACCTTAACTAAGGTACATAACGACATTTGTGGTTCACGCTCGAGTGGAATGACCTTGGCTAAGAAATTGCTGAGGATAGGGTACTATTGGCCTATCATGGAAAGAGAAGCACATGATTATGTCAGAAGGTGTCCACAATGTCAACAACATGGGAATCTCATCCATACACCAGCTCAAGAGCTCCACCTGATTGTCACACCTTGGCCCTTTTTGCAGTGGGGGCTCGATCTCGTTGGAAAAATCACCCCCACCTCATCCAGTGGACATAAATTCATCATCACTACCACTGAGTACTTCAAAAAGTGGATAGAAGCCATTCCCATGACTTACATCACTAGAAAGAAGATATCAAAGTTCATCCTGAACTACTTAATTTTCCGTTACGATGTCCCTCAAGACATCATCTCAAATAACGGGACACCATTCAAGAATTAGGATGTTCGTGACCTATGCCACAAGTTTAAAATCCAATATCGCTTTTCCACTCCGTACTACCCCCAAGGAAATGGCCAAGCTGAGGCTACACATAAGACCATCCTAAAAATCCTCAAGAAGATGGTCAATGAAGTTGGTCACGATTGGAATCTCCAATTGAATCCCACCCTATGGGCCTATCGAATGAGTATCCGCACACCAACAGGTGCCACCCCCTTCTCCTTGGTCTATAGATCAGAAGCCATATTACCCATCGAGATTGAGCTCCCGTCATTGAGAATATCATTGCAGAATCTCATCACATATGAGGAATATTAGGTTTCAAGATTAAATGAGTTGGAAATATTGGATGAGCGGTGCATGGATGTCTTAAATCATTTGGAAGTCTACCAAAATTGCCTCAAGCGGAGTTACAACAAGAAGATCAAGAGTCAGATCTTCCAAGTTGGAGAACTTGTGCTAAAGGAGAATCAAAAGAATGTTCCAAATCCAGATAGCAAGGGAAAGTTTGAACCCAATTGGTTGGGACCCTTTGTCATCATAGCGAGCTACAAGTCAGGGGCATATCAGTTATCAACACTAGAAGGCGAGCCTCTACAGGAGCCCATGAATAGCTCCCATCTCAAAAAGTTTTATGCCTAATCTTGTAGGGTGTAAAACCAAAAAAACCAAAAAAATCAGAAAATATCCTAAAAAAATGGTCACCCTGATGAAAACCTGGAAAACAGGCGTCTTGGTGACAACAAAAAATAAATCAAAAAAGCAAAAAATCCAAAAAAATTAGAAAAAGGATTGAAAAAACAGTAAAGAGAAAAAAATCGTCCTCTAGTAAAAATACTTCGGTGGTGCTTTGGGCAAGTACCTTGGTGAAAACTTGGCAAATAGGTGCCTTGTGTAAATAAGCACTTTCCATCCACCAGGATCTTCATGGCTTGTTCTACATCATCCATCCATTACGCTTCCATCATCCATCGCATCCCATATCTCCATCTATCACCCATCCACATCCACATCATAGCTTGGTCTTGTGTTTGTGTCATGATCCCTCCTAGTACTACTCGACTTACCCTCAAGGTCAGTTTGTCCTACCTATATCGGAGTAGTCTATCGCTTCATGCTGGGGGAATGTTCTCATCGGATTAGATTCGTGTATATTCTTGAAGTCCTCAAAATAAAAAAATCCAAAAACATTCATAAAATCATAAAATCCAAAAATAGGTCAAAAAGTCAAAAATGTCAAAAACAGTCGTCTTGTCCAACTACGTTGTCTCTGAGCTTTGAAGGTAGGTAAGTTTGATCTTTGATCATCCCCTAAGACACTTAGGTCGGTCCTTTAGGAGTCCATCATAATAAATTGGCAATTCATTTGACCATATCTCATCAAATAAATTGAGTTTGTCTCAGTCAAACTACGTGGTCTCTATGTGTATAATGTAGGCAAGGCTAATTTGGTTGATCAGCCCCTGAGATCCCTAGGCTAGGTATTTAGGTTAGTCTCTTGGTCAAAATTTTAGAAAACCCCAAAACATTGGAAAATTTGAAAATCAAAACATTTGTAAAATCTCGAAAATACCAAAAACAACCTCAAAACATTTCAAAAAAAAACACCAAAAACATTCAAAAAACCCAAAAAATTTCATCCATTCCCATCTCGCTTTCACCTGAAATAAGCATCACTCATAATAAATCATCGTCACCCCAAACTTTGGTGAAATAGTCAAAAACAAGTCTAGCAGGTTAAAAGTGAAAGCTCAAACGTTAGGGTATCAAGTCTAGGTTAGTACGTAAACAAGTTTGTAAGATCTTTATGTCAATAGCCTATCATCCAATTAGTCCCAAATCAATCATCTAATAACATTATGTCCTAGAATGCATCCTTCCTACAATGGACATCAACATCAAGCATCACCGTAGTTTAGTCTTGGTTAGCGGTATTGAAGAACATTAGCTTGTTTGTTTTCTTGATCTTTGTCTTTTTCACTTATCTTATTGCACTCATTTCAATGACCTCTCGATGATATCCAAATGAAGGGATTTTGAGAGAAAGGAATGGGTTAATGATCATTATCTTTTTATCTGCTGTGCTTGTTGGATATTCTTGTAATATAACCTTTGTCATGCATGCTTTGTTTAGGTGTAGGGAGGATGTTTTAAGTGTCTTGTTGACCACATAGGAAGGCTTGCCTTTCTATGTTTTGGTCTGAGATGTTTGGAATACCTTAACTACATTTTGAACAAGGTTTTGTATGTCAGGTGTGAATAGGAATACTCCTATCTAATTGTCGAGTCAAATTCCATCACACTAGGTGCAATGCCATCCTAGTTCTTCATACATTGATATCATGCCTATGTGTATTATCAAACATAAGGTAAATGGCCCTTTTAAAGTCCCAATTATTGGTAAGAAAATATTCATCTTCATCATCATCATCCTCTCTTTTGACTTGTTGGATTCTCTTCTTTTTTCTATCTTCTTTTCGTGCTAACATGGTACCATGACAGTTAATCAAAAATCATCACCATTGCATCCATCCTGCGTCCACAAACCATCAACATAATGCATATCATATCATGACATATAGGAAACACTAACCATCTGACATGCATTACATTTCATCATTTGCATCATAATATAGATTGGTTATTCTAAGCATCTCATAAACCATACATTTGTATTCATTACATAGGCATTAAATGCATCATCACATAGGTGTCATAATGAAAACATCATCGCATCACATCATGCGCATCATCATAACATCCATAAATGCATCACCATATCATACATGGGAAAGATAATGAAAAAAGAAAAAGATTTCATTTCTTACATTTTATCATCATCTATTAAGCATCATACATTCACATATAATAAAACTTCCATACATCATCAAAAGTGCATACAGAAAAGATATTGAAAAAAGAAATGCATCCATAAAACACTGCATCACATCATAACATCATATGGAAACATACATTGCATTGCATCATATAGAATAAAGTCATACATGCATCACATAAAATAGAATCCATCCATAAATGCATAAATAAAATAGAACATATCATATTAGAACGAATCATCTCATCTCATATATCATCAAAATAATATACACTGTCATGGTACAAATTGGGATCAAGCGTGTATCAATCAAAGACAAGTACAATTGCCCACGGGGCTATCAAAAACGAGCCTATGGATCTCAAAAAGAATAATGTCTAAAGTAAACGAGCTAGCCTTGCTGGTTGCTCCCCTCGCCGCCCTGCCTCTCCCCAAGACCCTTTGGGGACCTATAGCTAGTTTGTTGAGAATAGTTTGGGACCCATGTTGCTTGAGGTACGGCCTGGTGATAATGAACCCAATAGTACTTTGCCTCTCAATGACCTCTCTATATGCCTGCATGGATACCGTGCTCTGGGAGGAGGATGCAACCATACTCTCTAATTGTTGTCTCTAACCCATCTCCTATACAACATGTAGCTCGGCAGCCTGCCACTGCTGAATGGCCTAATCTCTCTTTGCTGTAAGGGTCAAGACCTACTGTCTCGCCTGGTCTCTCTCCACGATCAGCACCTGTTTCTATGCCTGCAGCTGTAATATCTGCCCATCCCTAGGGTCTAGCTATGGTGGTGACTAGATGGGTGGCTAGTCTTGGTGACCATCTTGGGACGGGGTCCTCTACTGATCTTGGTCTTGGTGACCATCCATGGGCTGCTCTAGCTGCCGCGAAGGTGTACCATCTCCCCTTCTACCTCACCCTTTTCCACCATCCTCATCACCGTCCTTGCCTCCTCGACCTCCTCGGCCCCGCCCCCACCCTACGGATCAGCCTTTGAGTCTCCTTTGCGGTAGAAGTGCTCTAGGAATCGTCAATCTCACCGGCGGTTGGAACCAATCCCTATAGGCCTGTTTCGTCCCTGGGTCCACTTGTCCCTGATCATAAGGCCATGGTCTAGCCACCAGTTGCATAAAACTCTGTACTGCATCTACTGTTGGGATTGTCTAACCCCATGTCGACTCCCTCGTAGTATGTGTGAAGATGTCCACATACTGGTCATTAGGACTATCTTGTACATCCCCAAACTGTCAGGCCACGTGATATGGAAGATATCTCTCAATCATGGTATGCTCGTGGCCTTGCATCAATCGGTCCTGCTTGGAAAAAAATAACTATTGTACATCATCATACCAGACCGACATCCCAAGGTAGGGTCTCTGGGTGAAAACTGTCATCTCATCGATGATCGTTGCCAATGTCGAATGCATGCTGCTCTTGTATGTGAAAAGGTCAGAGCACCCATGTACCTCCAAATAACTGGGTCATCTAGCTCCATATCAATCGGTGTCACTTTGATGGGGTGGAGCACTGCAATGTGCTCCCAGGCCCAAATGTGCAACAATGTCACTCTGGATTCGATGGACCGACCATCACAATATGCAAACTTGTGAAGATCATGGTATAGGGAGGCCAGTATCACTGGCCCCCAGGTGAAACACTCCCTTCGTTGGAGCATCTACTCCCAAGCAAGACCCCAACTTCGGCTAAAATATCGGCTGCACCAATCTGATGCCACGAGCCCTGAAATGATCACAACCATAATCAATCTGAAAGACGGTACCTGAGCCCTGTACCGCTCAAGCTCAATCTGTCCCTCTGAAAAGATGATCTCATCTAGGCTCATGATATCATAACAGGCATCTCTCCTAGCCTCCACATCATAGATTAATCGCTCTTCATGGATGGGAAAGCGTAGAATGCACCACACGTCCTCTAGGGTCACAGTGGCCTCACTTGTGGGTAGGTGGAATGAAGATGTCTCGCTATGCCAACACTTCGCCAATGCAGTCATCAAGCCAAGATGTTTCCAGATAATTGGGGCATATGCAACGTACCATAAGCCAATGGCTCCCAGGTGCTCTTGTAGAACCTCATGCAATGGGGGGTCCTAGGTCAATCTACTCAATATGGATGACCTATGCTCGCATGAATGGATCGGCTTCATGTCCTCTTGCATCAGAAAATTCACTGCGTCAAGTTTCATAAAAAATTGAGATCCTGTTTGAAGTCTGCGCGCTTGAAACAACATATGTGTTGTTGTTTGCAGAGGCGACATTGTTTGGAAAATCCAAACTGCGCTGTTGGAGGCCAAAAGGTTCCAAACTCTGCCGCCATGATGCAGTTTGAAAGCGACCCAGTCTAATCCCTAGACCTAAAGTCCAAACAAGACCGCTACTGAATTATTTGCAAATGTGGTGCACTTTGGGACCTTAACCCTAAATTCTAAACAAAGTCATTGTGGCGCAACTCTAATTAGCGGTGCAGTTTGGGCCTGCGCAAAGCCAATTTGAGCTTTTCAGTGGCGCTATATAGCACCACTTGACTTCGTTGACACCTAGACCCTAATAAATGCACTCAAAAATCAAAAAATGAAGTCGGGGCAAGATGACTTATTGCTAGTCCTATGTCAGGAAGCCTCTGGTACACTTGCATGCGCTAAAAAATGTGATGTGGAAGCACATGTTGCACCATCTCGATCAAGGCTCAGAGCTCAAATCACAAGAATTTGAAAGGCTATGTGTGCAAATGAATTGGAAGTGGCCCCTCAAGGCCTATTTAAGCCTAAAGGTTAGGGTTTTTTGACCTTGTTTAGCCGTCTAGCTAGGGTTCTGGACCCCTGATCCCATTTTTGCCCAACTGAGGACCGTTTTGCATCATTTTTTGTGTTTTTGCATGTTTTTGGCATCTTGGAGCCTTTCTCGACCCGTCGGGCACCTTGTTCTCTTTTTTCGCGAGATCACCCAAAAATCAAAATTTTCATCTGATCTCTTGAGGGGGCAGTATATCAGCATGTTTTTTCTAGCCGGGGCAGTAGTGGGGAATTTAAGAAATCAATTTTTTTTTTTAATTTTGATCGAGAGTTTATTCTTTGAACCAATGCAATGAGTACTTTGCTTCAAAGAGGGGCAAAATGTAGACACGAAAAATGTACCAATCACACTTGATCCTAATTACTAACATTATTTCATCCTGAATTGTCTTCTTTGCTGGTCGTTTAATTGAATAATCCTTATTTGATTAAATTCTTCATGTTTCATCCCTTAAATAAATAAATCAAATTTATCTAATTAAATCATCATCTCCTGATAATTAAATAAATCAATGTTATTTAATTAACCCTCCAATCTCTATTTAATTAAACAATTCATTAAATTTCTAAAGTCATTCTATTAAATTAAATCAATCTTTATTTAATTTAATCTAACATCATCCTTCTTTAATTAAGTAAATCAAAACCTTTATTTAATTAATTCTAAATCATATTCCTCTCATTTTGGTTTAAATCAATCCTCAAATCTAAGTCAAAATGGTCAAATCAACTAATCTCCTTTTAAATTAATCAAATCTTGATTAATTTAAACTTAATCACCTAAATCCTCTAGATTTTGCAACTTGCTCAATAAATCAATTTATTTGATTTATTAAATCATCAATTACTTTCAAAAAGACATCAAAAGGGAATATTCCTCCAACTTTGAAAATCCCTCCAAATGGACTTGTGCATCCGAGAAAGCATTTAACCCTCTTACATGCCATTTTTCCTTGAGCCAAGTGGCATTAACTTCATTCCTTTCTCCCTCCAACATGTCATTTCACCAATTTTGAATTTCCATCTAATTGCATTTAATTACACAATGATCAAAATGTGTTCCACCTTTGTCCACTCACATGTTGACAAGTGGCACTTGGTCATTGGTTGGTGTTTGATCCCACATTCATCAAATTTTCCTCATTCTTCAACATTATCATCTATAAATAAGAGGCTTTCCTTTGTATTTTGGATCCACAACTTCATTGCAAAATCACTATCTTCATATTTAGAGCTAATTTCATCCATTTCATCAAGTGTTCATAGTTTTTATGGTTTCATAGCTAGGCTATGCCAAAATTTCATCAAGGAGCTTCCATCATCAACAAATCTTCATCAAGTTTACAAGGGATTGGGAAAGGGCCATTTTCCACATCAAAATGGCACCAATTCCCCCATGGGATTAAGAGTTTGCATGCATTAGATAGGATTTTATTGTTTTCATTTGTGTTCTTCATTTCCATTTCCTATTTTGTGCATTTCAAATAGATTTCATGGGGAATGTTGATTTAACTTGCATATGGATTTAATTGTGTGATTGTTTGTTGTGTTTGTGTAGTTATAGGATCGACATTCACACATACATAGCTCAACCGAGCTTCAAGCAATAGATATAGATAGTCCAGGAACCTCCTTTCAAATATTGATCTTCTATCACTTATTGTGGAGGAGAAGCATCACTCAAGCGCTTTTCCACCAACCACAGACTCATATGCGGTCCCCCACACATCTATCATTTGATAGATGGCCCTACCCTTTGATGAAGATATTGGTGTAGTAACCTCGTAACGACAACTAATCTAAGCTTAGTGTTGTGTCCTACATAACTAGAACTTGTAAACCCACAATCTAGGACAAGCATGCATATAAATGGTTCACAGTGAATTGACAATGGAGCCAAAGGCAATCACTACTTTGGCCAAAGTGTTCTCACTTAGTACTTCGAGTGAAAGTCATCCTATTCACATACACTACTCAATATCGATTTGACTTAAGGCTATTATAATTTATGCATAGGTTTTTCCTTCAATGGGTAGTCTTTAACCCTAGAGACAACCTACTCCCCTTTTCCCACAACTTAATGGTATTTCTACCTACCAAACATAAATGCAAGTTACCATCCCTTTAATGGATAATCAAACCCTAGGTGTAACTTCATAAGCTATTTAATTCAATAAAATAACTTAGCTATGGATAACCCATAAGCTATCCTTGCTTAATCATATCTAGTATACTTACACCTATGACAAACAATTCCTCCTATTATGGAGTAAATACAAGCACTTTCATTGAAAATCATATAACAACTTCTTTTCTTTTCCAAAGCAAATGCTATAATTCCCTAATGCAAGTATTATCAAGCAATCCAAACAAAGCATACAAATTTCAATCTTTCATAATTAAAGACAAATAAGAGGAGACTAGATTCTCATGCCTGTAATACGCTTAATCTAATTGACTGACTTGATGCACAACCTTCCAACAACAACTTACTAGCTTCACTTAATCCTCTTAAAGCAATACTTCACTATGACTTCTCTCCCAAGATAACGATATGCCCTCACAAAGTAATTCACAACTCACACAATAACTCTTAGCTCTTAGAATATACAACTCTCAAAATAATTGCAGCAGAATAAGTTTGCAACAAAATGTGTCCCAAAGAAGGGAGTTATCCCATCTATTTATACAAAAAAATGAGACATTGCAGCCTACAGAAAAGGCATGTCATTCGACACCTTTCTCTATGCAAGTCGACTCACTACAAATAGCTAAAAGGAGGCAAAAAATTGAGTATAAATCATAAAATGCTACACATCAACCCTTCTATTTGACAACAACAAAAGACTAATTCAAATGTGCACATGCTCAAATGGTGACAGTCGAATTGCAACCAAAATAGACTTCTATAGATTTAAGAGCTTCTATATGTTGGCACCAAGTATTTAGCCAACTTCCTTATCTCTTGGCACAATTATTCTTATTGAAACAATCCTTTGTTAACAAGCAGCACCTATACCATGTCGATTTGGTCATAGTGTTACTGAGCAACAAAGCAGAGATGAGTCGCTCCATAATAATAGAGTATAATTGGTGCTTTGACTAGTTTATAACTTTTTTTTTACTTTTCCTATTATCATGCATTTTACACTTTATTTTGTAGCTTGTAAATATTCCACGCTCTGTATAAAAGCATCCAAGTTTGGAGTAATTCGTTGTTAATAATTAAAAGATGCATTTCCAATAGTATCAACTATGGTTTTCGTCCATATCGACCTTTATTGTTGCACAATACTTTGTATATGGTTCAACCTTTATCCAATGTCAACATATGTATTATTTGGCCTTAAATACTTTGCATATCTTATATACAAATCAGCCTATATTTCATATATATAAATCACCCTCAAAGCATCACACATATATATAAATATGTATTTATACATATATATTTATATATGTACATATACATATATATATGTATGCCAATTAAATAGCATTAACACTATATCACACACACACACATATGTGTATATGCATATATACTAATACATATATATTTACCATGTCAATCAAGTATGTATACATTCAATATACAAATGAATACAAACAAGATAACATTCACATAATAATAATCATATCGACTATATATATATACAGATGTATATATATATTCTTCTATGTACATGTATATGTATGTACATACATATGTTGATATATACATATGGACATTTCCATTTTCCAAACATATGTATGTATCAACACATGTATGCATATGGATATATGTATGTATCTTATATATATATATACACATTCGATTGCACAATCAAGCACATACACAATTACTACCGTGTTGATAGGGAATAGACATGTGGTGTATTAATACATATACACATTCATGTAATATTGTTCATTTGATATCTCCATGCTCATAAACCTGTTCATAAGCGTGCATAGGTACTTCTACCTATGTATTCTCATGTACGTGTTCCTTCATGTGTATGGTCTATCATCGACATGCATATGTTTACATATACATACATTCCATGTGTTTCACCTCATCAATACAAGCTTAATATAAGGAAGAACTCATAAGATCTAAAGATGTAAACATCATCCAAGCATGCATTCAATAGTAATCAAGACCCTTACTAATTCAAACACATCATACTAAGGATGACTACTGATTTCCAACATATTAACTTGATTCAACCATTCTATTGTGAGTGTGTGTGTAAGCTCGATTAGGTTACGTTACTAGTTACCTGACCAAGTTCTTCTCCTGAGTGATACTTCCCCTCCACTTGGAGGATTGAACATATACCTGCATCCAACTAACACATTCCCATGGTAGTTAGTTGTTCAACAAAATATGCTTTCACATAATATTTCTCCATAGTTAGAATATGCAATTCAATAAACATTTATTTATTATATATGCATTCCATCAAATAACATTAAATGAAATAACATTCATTCATAATTCATTGATAACAAAGTGCTAGCACATATATCCTCAATCAGAATTCAAAATATATTCACACATGCAATATTTACCCTACATAATAATAGTAACTAGGTAATTACACAATTGGGGTGTAACAGATTTTCTCTTCAGCCACCAATCCCAATATATAGGTGTGGAAGCAATTTTATTCACACAAGGACTAAAAATAGAACTTAAATGCATACGTCCACTCTCCCTTGAGAATAGGGAGAGGACCAGTCTTTGCAACCGAAAACTATAATTGAAAAATATAGAAGAAGAGAAGTAAAACTAAAACTCTAACCTAATATTTTGATAGAGACATGCTCCCTAAAAACTATCATGTATCATGGATTTCCTTATCAAAGTAGACTCTTTCTTCCTCTTGTCATCTTATTTGGTGATTTTGTGACTCATGGTCGACCATTTCAATGGTCTCTTTCATTACTTCTTGGAACTATTGCATTTTTAGCATTATGAACTCTCCCCTGCAACTACTTGTGATCCCTTTGTTGCGGGTTGGAAACCCAATTGCTATGAGCTATAGTTCTTCTGGTTGCAAGAGATTAGCTTCATCTAAGTATACACATTATTAACAACCATGAGTTAAGCATAAAATCATATTGAATTTCATGAACATTCACACATCCATGCATACAAGTACCATACAATAATTATATTTCCACATACTAAAGTATGGTTTAAGAAGCATGAAAGACAAGATGTATAAGGTTCAAGATTTTCTATGAACTTAGAAAATTGAAATGTTAAAAGAAATAAAATAAATGGAAGAAAAATAGCTATTAACTAGACCCATCATTCCCCCCAACTAAGATATTTTCTTGTCCTCAAGCAGCTTTTAAGGCTAGAGGTTATATTGTAGAGCTATTTCCCTAAAATCTACTACAATATCAACTCCCTTTGTTTGTCTCAAATAGTAGCCTTGGTAACACGAAAGCTTTGCCAATCTTATATTCTCTAATTCTTCCTCTTCCCCACATTTCTTCCCTGTCTAATGTAGTTTTGGAAAGAGGAGAATAGGTGGATGAAAGGTGAGTGGAAACCATCTAAGTCCATTATCCCTAGCAATGTCTATATATTTATGAAATCTTCGGACAATGGGTACACAATTATATAGGGAGTGTGGTTCCTTTTTCTTCAACTTAGAGGTTAGCTCTTCCCATATCTTCTCCACAAACTTGAAGGCTTAATTAATAGGTCTTATAGCTAGTTGATTCATTCTCATATAATCATGTTCTCTGATACTCATTATTTTTCTTCCCACACCTTTGTAATCCAAAAGCTCTAACCACTAATCTATGACTACATTGGGGTCCACTGATTCTTTTCAGAGATAAAGTAATAGATTTTTCCTATTCATTGTATTCTTGTAAAATTTCACCCCTTTGTTGTTCATTTATGATGCAAGAGGCCAAAGCTCTAATTTTTAGGTTTTCCACAAATATCAGTGGATTCCATCCAGTCTCATCTAAGAGAAAAAAGTTATGCAAGTAGAACTCACATAATTGGTCCTGCATATTTGGTGTAGAATCAAAGAAAGTATCTAAAAACAAATAAATTTATATTCATGGAAATTGGTAAATCACTAATCAATAGACTAAATTGAAAACATAAATACTTTTCCTATAGAAACAATGCATAAACCCTTGCAGGTGGTTTGCATTTTAGCAACTGTGCTATTTTATCTACCATCACCTCAATTTTTACTTTCAACTTTTTCACTTCTATCTCCTGCTATTCAAGTGCCCTGGTGTGATTGGATATTAATTCAGCTTTTTCTTTCTCCCAATCCTTCTTCTTTTGAGAGAACTCTTGGGTTATTTTCCACAATTCAATACCCAAGGACACCATAGTTTTCCTAATGGGGGTTCTAACCTAAGGAATTGGGCCTTGAGATATTGGTTCCTTATTTCCTAATTCAACAATAAGTTGTGCAAGTACCTCTAATTTAGACCCATGCTGAAATTTATAAAGCTTCTTCTCCAATTCTTTAATTTTTGCATCCCTCTCACTATATCCCTTTGTCAATGTGCTTTTAACAATTCTTCCAATTATTTTATTCTTTCCATTGCTTCCTGCAATTCTTTACCAATATTCCTTTCTTCTATAAAAATTTCTTCATCCTTTGCCAAAAATTGTTCATCCCCTATTGTATTAGTGTATTTACAACCCTTTGAATCAGGGATTTTTGGGGATCTCCTTCTCATTTTCTTTGCTACAAAAACATCCTCTGAATTAGATTCAAAGGTACTTGTATAGTACCAATACTGTGCAATTGGTGTATTTACATTTCCAGGGGAATTCCCCTCTGATTTTTTATTTTTCTTTGCCATTACAACATCATCTTCTTGCTTTTTCATTGATCCTCTCATTGCCCCTTTTCTCTTTAAGCGATGTGATTGCCTCTTGGGTTGTGTGGTTCTCTTATGCCCTTTTGCAGGTGTAGAAGAAGAGGTTCTACTTTTCCTTTTCTTTCCTTTTTATGATTTTCTGGAAACAAGGGTTTCTTCTTTGTCCCCTACCATGGGTTGCTTAGTAGAGGTTATAGGTTGAGTTTCCTATAAGCTCTACTCCTCTGTCTTTCCCACACTATGGGTAGGTGTCATGGAAGGGGAGCCAAAGGGAACTTCCCTTTCTAGAACAACAAGTTCTTCCATTATTTCTAGAACAACATGTTCTTCAAGGATACTATTTATATTGTTATAATTAAGAAAACATTCCCATAAAATATTTGGAAATTGAGTCCTAAGACACCTCTTTATCAACAGTGTAACCAAACATAAATAAGACAATGTTGTATTATTATTTTTCCTCTTGTACTCAGATGAAATCCTCTTTAACAAATTATACAAGAAATAAGGGACATTCACATGCCTACTATGGTAAAGATGCATTTTAAAATGAACTATGTATAAAAAATATTATCTTCCATCACATGTCAAATACTTAACTACATAGAAAGTAACTAAAGCCCAAATCCATGGTAAAGATAATTGTTTAGTACCTTGAGAAGAGGAATCCAAGTTTTCTCCTGGCTATCTAAATTTGTCCCTTGTAGCAATAACATTTTCCCTAATTAGGAACTCTTTTCCTATGCTTGGAAATCTAGATACTTTAGCTATGGTAGCTTCTGAAGAATCTACCCTTAATCCCCCAACATTTGCTTCATCATTATGTAATGTGGCTATAAAATGTTGGGTCATGACCTCATTAAACTCTATGAGCTTTAGAAAATATTCCAACCAGCCAACTTATTGAAAAATGGGAAAAACTAGCATGTCATTTAACAATTGGTTGTGTGTTGTTGGTTCTCTATAGATTATGTCACCTCCCATGGTAATGCTTTGGTGTTCTACAGTCTCTTGAATTCCTCATTTCTACTTTTTTCTTGTTTAATTTTTTGTCCACCACCCAAACAACACTTCCACTATGTATGTATGTCATAACCTCTCAATTTAGCTACCTCAAACCCTTTCTCTCCTCTAAGCTTGTGTCTTTTGAAAATAAAAAAAACTAATGGAAAGGTTTTGTAAAGAGTTTTTAAAAACCAAGAAAACTAAGGAATACCCCTCCCCCAACTAAGGATATTAAGTGTCCTCATTTAATGGGTATGATTTTGACTGAGGGTTAGATTAAAAGTAGTGGAAAATCAATTAAGATATGTAGCATGCACGGATGAATGTATAAACATGTAGAAAATCAATAATCAACTATGTTAATTATGATAAGTTAGTGCATAGTGTACCTATAGAGATTGGTTGAAATGAAATTTGACTCGTGTGAAGTAACTGATGGCTACCTGCAATGCGATTTGAAGTTACTTGCCTTGATTGCAATGAATTTTGTACAGTTGTAATTTGAAATGAATGACAACATATGTGTGACACATGGAAAATGATGGAATGAAAAGGCTGTGAAATGTACGAGATAGGTGATGTGAGAGTAATTGCATGGGATGGTATAATAGATAAAGGTGGTAGGATTGCAATGTGTGAATGGATGTAAGAAGTTGTACGTAATGGAAATGGAATATGTATGGTTGCATGTATGAAAGGATAGGTTATGAAGTGATAGATGTGTAATTAATGTGGATGGTAATATGAAATGACTAAAAAATAAGTGCTATGGGTGCATGCAGTAACAGGTCCCTTCTATAAGTTTTTTGCCTAGAGGCGTGATGCTATAGGTCCCTACTGCTTGTGTGACTATCTCAAAAAATAAATGTTATCATTTGTCACATGTACAGTGTGTGCATGTGAAATATGTGAGAAAATTGTACTTGTGGAACATCAATGGGTGAGTTGTGTAGCTCGTCTATTGAATCATTTGTAGAATTAGTTGTCTCTATTGCTAAATTTTCAATTGCGGGTTCAAATTATTGTTGTAATGTAAGAAGGAAGTCATCCTTCTACAATGGTTTCTTATAAAGCTTCAATCTGTGTCTATTAACAAGCAATAATAACCTTACTTCATCAACTATCTTTAGCTATACTACTCAATTTGGAAATTCTTGTTTTATCTCATATGGCCCAATCCATCTAGTTTGCAATTTCCCTTTATAATCTTTATATCTAGAGTCATAAAGCAGATCCCAATCACCTGCATTGAATTCCTTTTTCTTAATCAATTGATCATTCCAACAGATTCTTTAATTTTGGACAACTTCAGTGTGGTGAATGGCTTCCATTTTGATTTCATCCAAGGCATTCAAGTTTTGCAATCTCTCCTGTTGTGTTGTTGACAAGTCCATGCCCAATTTGACTGTTGTCCTCAATGTTTTGTTCTCAAATTCTATAGGAAGTGTTGATTTCTTACCATATACTAGTTCATATGGTGTAAAGCATGTTGTGGTATTCCAAGTTGTTCTATAAGCCCAAACTACTTCAGGTAATCTAGATGCCTAACATTCCTATGAATTTGTAGTCTTTGTGAGGATGTTTTCAATTTCCCTGATGGTGACTTCCACTTGCCCATTTTCTTGAGGGTGATAAGGTGTGGAATTTCTGTGTCTGATCTCATATTCTTGAACCAATTTTGTGATAAGATTTGATGTAAATTGAGGTCCCTGATCTGTGATAATTTCTCTTGGAACTCCATATCTTGTGAATATGTCTTCATAGAGAAAATTTTCCACATTCCCATCTCTTGCAAACTATAAAGCCTTAACCTCCACCCAAGTTGTAAGGTAATATGTGCAAACAAGTATGTACTCTTTTTTGTTTGATGTTGGTGAAATTGGGCCAATAAAGTCTAGTCCTCATTTGTCAAATGGTGTTATTGCTAACTATGGCTACAATGACATTTCATCTATTTTTTTGGACTTCCCATTCTTTGACATCTATCACAACTCCTAGTATACTTAACTACATATTTATGAAGAGTTGACCAATAATAGCTAGTGTTGATAATCTTAAGAGTTGTCCTCTTTGTTGTAAAGTGTCCCCTATAGGGTTCATCATGACATGCTCTAAGGATATCATATACTTCATCTCCTTGAATGCATTTTCTCATTATGTTGTTTGGGCCTGTGTAGAATAAGTATCCAACTATCCACGAGTAGGGAAAAATTTTGTGAACCAATTGCCTCTTTTCTCTTGGTGAGAAATGGGGTGGTGTCTTTCCTGCTACAAGATAGTTGGCAATATCTGTATACCAAGGTGTATGCAGAGATAGAGAAAATAAATGCTCATTTGGGAATGAATCATGAACAACATATTCTTCTGATTTGGTTGGTATTCTTGATAGAAAATCTGCCACTAGATTTGCTTTACTTGGCTTATCCACAATGGTAATGTCAAATTCTTGAAGGAACATTAACCACCTGACAAGCCTGCCACCAATCAATGGTTTGCTCATGAGATACCTTATTGTTGTATGGTCAATGTGTATGAACATTAAATACCCTATAATATAAAGTCTAAATTTTTTTATTGCATAAAATACTACCAACATATCCTTCTTTGCCACTATATAGTTGAGTTTTTCCCCTTCTAGATTTTTGCTAATGTAATATATGGCATACTCTTTGTTTCCTTCCTCATGTCCAAGCATAAATCCTATGGAAAAATCAGAAGCATCTATATGGAAATGGAAAGGTAGGCTCCAATTTGGTCATCTCAAGACATGGGTTTCAGTTAATGCTGCCTTGAGCGCTTCAAAAGAATGTTGACAAGCAATTGTCCATTTAAATTCAACATATTTTGACAGTAAGACAAATAGTGGGGCTATAAGTTTTCTAAAGTCTTGGAGGAATCTTTTGTAATACCCAACATGTCCTAGGAAACTTCTAACATCTTTTTGTCTTTAAGGCATAGGGAGTGTTGATATCACCTCAATTTTGTTGGGGTCTACTTGACTTCTTTCATTTGACATAAAATTTCCTAATACAATCCCCTCAGTCATCATCATGTAGCATTTCTCGTGACTCAGGGACATGTTATTTTCTTGACACCTCTTTAGTACCTTCTCCAAATTGCCAATTTCTTCATCATAGGTATTCCCTTAGGCTATAAAATCATCCATGTAAGCCTCCATGTAATCATGTATAAAGTCTGGGAATATTCTCAGTATTGCCCATTGGAAGGTGGTTGGTGTATTGCATAGTCCAAATGGAAAGATAGAATAAGCATATGTACCCCAAGGGTATCTTAAATCTATCTTGTCTTGGTCTTCTAGGGCTATCTTACTTTTATTATAGCCACTAAATCCATCCAAAAAGGAACAATACTTATTTCTTGCTACTGAATCAAGTACTTGGTCAATGAATGAGAGTGGAAAGTGGTCCTTCCCTGTTGCAACATTTAATTCATGGTAGTATACACACATTCTCCATTTTCCTCCCTTCTTGGGAATAATTACTAGGGGTGACACCCACTGACTATCAGATATGGGATAGATAAAGCTGCATCAAGTAATTTTTGTAATTCTGATTTAACTATATCACAGACTCTAGGGTTCATCCTCCTTTGGGGTTGTCTAACTGGTTTGAAACCATCATTGATGTAAATATTATGCATGCATAATTTTGGGTATATCCCCTTCATGTCATGGTAATCCCATGCAAAGGCTATTATGTGTGTTTGCAACACATTCATCAACGAGGTCTATTATATATCAATCAATTGACTATTAACATTTAATGGTTTACTTGACATTATCTCTAAAGTCAAGGATGTTGTTTGAACAAAGCAAATGCCAAGTTTTGTTATGTTTGGAACACATTGGTGTGATAATAAAGTATGGAAAATTTGGGAAATTGACTCAGATGAATTAGCAGGGATCATATTTTGTAGAGGATCCTACAGATGTATTAGACAATTATGATACTGCAGGTCCCTACCATAGTTGTTCTGCATGATGTTTGCTATTAGGTCATCTTCATCTTAGTTTTCTAACAATGATTGTGCTCAATACTCATTAAGGGTTGTAAGGAGTACTAATCTTCCTCATCTAGGGCAGGCCATTTAGTTTGTTTGAGGCCTATATGTGGTTGGGCTAGTAGATAAATGACTAATTTCTTAGTCGCATTTCCACTGGAAATAATCATATTCTCAAACCTATAAACTATGAAGGCATCTACTATTGCTAACCAAAGTATTCCTAATATAAGGGGATATCCTACAAGATTAGCTTTAGGCTACAATACCATAAAGTCTATAGGGTACTCCCATGAATCCAATGTTATCACAAAATCTTCAATGATACCTTTAGGTTTAACTGTGGACCTATCTGCCAAGTGTAGAACAATAGGTGTAGGTTTGAGTTCTATTAACGGTAAACTTCATGGTCTCTTTGTTCAGTACATTAATAACTTCTACTAAGTCAATTAGGGTGTTTTTAATAAGAGTTCCATTTATTTTGACATCAACTATAGGGCTTCTAGGATTTGTATACTTGGGGATAGTTATGTTTCCCAACATAATGTTTGCAAGTTGTCCTAAGACATATACAGTCTGAGGGTCTTTTTGCTTCTTGCCTAGCTTTTTGAGGCATAAATCTCTCACTGTTTTAGTATAAATAGGAACTTTCTTAATGGCCTGGATAAGGGGTATTTTGATGCAAAAATCCTTGAGGTATCCCAACATATTAGTTTCAGCTTATGTTTGATGTCTTTGAACTACTAATATCTCAGGGAATAGAGGATCTGGACTTAAATTAGTTGGGTTAACTTGATTTGACTCAGGATCCTTAGGTTGTTTGTCCAAGATATCTATTGGGAGTTCCTCATCAACCAATTCAATGATTTGAGGATATGAAGGTCCAACCAACATTTTCTTGATCTGAGGTGGACATCACTCACCTCAATCCCACAAGTAGGGTATTGAATAGCTTCATTAGTATAAGCCTATTGAAAAATCTTATTATTGGGGTTAGGTGCAAGTTGTGTTGGCAACTAAGGTGCTCTAGGTGGCTGTGGTATTGGATTTATTGGGTTTGACATAATGGCATGTTGTTGTGGTTGCAAGGGTTGTTGATAATTCATGTTTTGATTTTTCCACTGCTGACCTCTTTGCCACCAAGGTTTCCATTGGTTTTGTTGGGGCGGCCATTGAGAATTATAGTTAGATCCTTGGTAATTTTGTGGTGGCCACATGTTTTTTTGTTGTTGATTCCAATTGGATTGAGGAATTGAACATTTTTGGTTTTGTATATTGGCCCAAGATTGAGGGTTCCAACTAGGAAAATTTGCATTGTTACCAAGAAATGACATGTTATAATTCAAAGGGTCTTGGGGCATACCTTGTCTTGGCTACCAAGGTTTCCTTTGAGCTATGTAGAATAATTGTCCATCTTCACCTTCCAATGCATGAAAGTTTGATGTACCTTGCTTATCTTCAGAGATACTTGCCACCTTCTTGCACTTGCAATTAGTCTTTCTCTATCCACAATGTGGGCAGTATTCTGTAAGGGATGCTTCTACCTCTTCTCGCTTCTTTTTCACATGGAGGATGTTTAATTGTGTAGCCAAGTGGTTGATGATATCCTCTTTCATATTTGACAAAAGATTGCTCAACTTTATTCTAGAGACTCCATTAGGAGACTTGTTGATGGAAGATGTCTTATCTCCTCTAACCTTCTTGGTAAAAGACCTTGAATAGTTCATGTATTCTTTATATATTTCCTCAAATGGTGCATGTGAGATATCCTCTACCCCAATGGGGTTAAGTGCATCCATGCAATCCTCATTAATCCCTTTCAAGAATATCAACTTTAAGGACTCATTGGAAAGTCTGTTTTGGTGGGATTTCTTAAGGAAGAACTAGAACCTCTCCATATAGTCTTCCAAGGATTCATCTTCCTTTTGTGACATCTTAAAGATGTCATCCCTCTTTCTATCTATGAATCTGCAGTAATCTTGGTACTTTTCCAGGAAATTTATCGTCATGAAATTCCAATTTGGAACATCTCTTCCCAAACCTATAAACCATCTTAGAGTAGCATCCTTTAATGTTGCTGGAAAAAAATTAAGCTTGTGTGCATCTGTGGTGCAATAATAACTTCTTCATAGCACATCAAACTCAAAATGGAAGGTATCTAGATCCTCTTTGACTAACCCATAGAAGTCAGGTAATGTTGAAGGAGGTATGTTCTTCAAATAAGTTGCTCTCTCTTGGTTGGCAATGGGAAACTCAAAGGCTCTGGTGAGTCTTTAATTGTTGCATCAACCATGATGCTGATGTGTATGTGGAAAGTTTCCTTTGTATTTGGTGGGGGTAATGGTATCAGGGATGGTTCTTCTTTAGGAATACTCTCACTCTATTCACTTTTCCCACTAATATCCTCTAATTTGCTTCATGCGATGTGGGGAGAAATCTTCCCAAAGCATCTCATTTCCTTCATATACAATGATTATGACTCTTGGATCAATGATTCCTGCACATTGTTGGTAAAGCATTTTTGTATTGATGAATAAAGCCTAATTTCCCTAATGCTAAAATCCAAACACTTAAACTATAAAAGATTGAAATTACACAAGAGAATCCTAAATATAGCACCATCCTCAACAATGATGCCAAAAATTTAAGGCCTTTCTAATATTCAATCAACTTGGTGTTTATGAATGTACACACAATTTTGAGGATATATTTCTGATTGAACAGTTCACTGAAGCCTTAGAAAGGCTTCATTTAATTATCAACTAGGACTTCATAATATTTTGATGATTCTAGCACTGTATGTGCATTCATGGACTCTACATGGCCTATATCAGTGAGTATAGGTGGTTTACGCTTGTACAAAAAATAGTAAAGGTTGGAAAAGGAGAATAGAGCATTAAAGTGAAAAATAGGGGAAATAACATAATCTTTTTCTTATGCTACAAGTACCTCAACTTAATACTATAACTGCTAACTACTAAGACTAAACTTTACAACTAACTGATACTATTGAATCTTGACTCCTAACTTCTTAACTTCTTCAGAGACTAACTCAACATGCTGTTATAGAATGCAATTCGTGCTACAAAATATCATAATTTAAGGAATTCACATACATACAAATGAAAATTTAAATAGATAGATACAACAATGAATATCTAATCTAGTACAAAAAGCAAGATGGGCTGGAAGTACCTCAAGTGGCCCTTGCTCGAGTTGCTGCACCCACAAGAAATATCAACTACACACTACTGATCAACAAATCATAACAATATCAACACAGGTGAAGGACCAAATTGACAATGCTAGTAGAAATGCTTCCTTGGATGCGAAAGACTCCCTTGCCCAGTAGCTCTCTCATCAAGATCTTCTGGTTGGCGAAGGAAGTGACAAAGCTATGGACACAACAGTAAAGGAAATGGAATCTGGAAAGACTAAGTGTGTGGAAAACATCCATCCACTCTTGAAGGACTTTTCCTACTTGGATGAGGATAACACCTTGATGTTGGAGCTTCTTTACATGACCAAAAAAAATCCCACATGCAAATTTAAACTAGCTGAATGGATGATAAAAGAATTCAACAAGGTGAATATAAAGATTAGGAGTCTTAAGGGGAACTATGGTAATCATCCCAAAGGTGTAGCCTCAAACTTGATCATTGAGATACTAGTTGATCTGGAGTTCATTTTATGATTTCAAATCAGAATGTGGGAGTCGTATTCAAGATATGGATGGTAAAGTTAAGGAAATCCATACAGATATCCATAAGCTTATGTAGATTAGTCATATGTCTATCAAGAACAACATGGACTCCCTCAAGGTTTTGATGGATAAAATCAACCAACTTAGGGAGGATCAAATTTACTTTGCATGAGAAGGACCTTTCTACCAAGGAAAAGGGTAAGAAGACTGCCAAGGACAAGGTTAAGGGTCCAAGCACAAGTACTAGGGCCAGTTTGAGGAAAAAAATTGAAGAAGAGAAAAAAAGAATTATTTTCAATGGTTAATCTGCATGATAACCAAGAGCTCGAGGTGGAAAACACCTTAAAAAATATAAAATATTTCCTCTATGACTTGACTGTATTTATGCTTCTTTTTGTTGCTTTGTTGTTTTTGGTTGTTGGTTGGCTTCTATTTTAACTATCTCATGTTTCGTATCAACAACATTTTGATGTGATTTGATGTAAAGGGTTTCAAGTCCCTTCAAAACCTATTTTTCCCTCTTAATCAAAACAATTCATAATAGTAAACTTAAACTCCTTTATTGCACAAAAACTAAACTTCTCATAGTTTGACAAGAATATTTAAAATATTTTCCCATTCAAAAGTACATATCCATTACAAATAAACAACAAAAACTAGCAGCAACAAAGTATTGTCTGGTAAAACAAAAAACTAGAATTTAGCAACTATATCCTCAACTAGATTTGCTCCTCAACCATCGATCCCAATATATAGCCGTGGAAGGAGTTTTATTCAAACAAGAACTAAAAACAAAACCTAAATGAATATATTCACTCTCCCTCAAGAATAGAGAGAAGACCAATCTTTGCAACTAAAAACCCTAATTGAAAAAGATAGAAGAAGAGAAGTAAAACTATAACTCTGCCCTAATAGTTTGACATAGATGTGCTCCCTAAAAACTATTACGTCATAAGTATCCTTATCAAAGTAGACTCCTTCCTCTTGTCATCTTATTTGGTGATTTGGTGAAACATGGTTTACCATTTCAATGGTCGCCTTCATTACTTCTTGAAACTGTTGTGTTTTCAACATTTTGGATTCTCCCCTGCAACTGCCTGTAATCCCTTTGTTGCGGACTAGAAACCTAGTTGTTGTGGGCTATAGTTCTTCTAGTTACAAGAGGTTAGCTTCATCTAAAGTATACACATCATTAACAACCATGAATTAAGTATAGAATCATATTGAATTTCATGAACACTCACACATCCACGCATACAAGTACCATCTACCATAATTATATTTTCACATACTAAAGTCTGGTTTAAGATGCATGAAAGACATAAAAGATGTATAAGGTTCAAGATTGTTTGTGAACTTAGCAAATTGAAATGTTAAAATACATAAACTAAATAGAAGAAAACTAGCTATTAACTAGACCCATTAGATACTATCTTTGGTTGGCGTCCCATCACGCTTCTTAACACCTTTAATAAAATCATAGAAAAATCCCTTGCTATTCAGGTTAAACCTATGTGTATGAACCAAGATCCTAATACCTACAAAACACAACAAACAAACACATTAGAAGATTGAAATGCAAGTTAGAATCTAAGTTCCCCATGAAATCCATTTACAAAGCTTAAATTAGGAAAAGAGATGAAAAACACAATAAGAAAACAATAAAAGAGGGATTGAATCCTAATTAAACAAGCAAACTCTTGAGCCCATGGGGGAATTGGTGCCAATTTGATGTGAAAATTGGCCCTTTCCCAACTCCAATGATGTAATGTTGATGATTGATGAAAAGTGATCCACTTTGTGAAGATTCAATGAAGCTCCATGATGAAAAACCTGCATAACCTAGCTAAGACTTGATGAAAATTGATGAAAATTGCTATGCTTGAGAATGGATTTGAGTATAGTAAGTTTGCTCAAATTGTGGATGCTAAAATGAGGAATGAAGCCTCTTATTTATAGAATGACAAGTTGGAGAAATGCCCAAAATGAAGCAATGTGGACTAACATTCAACCAATGGCAAGGTGCCACTTGTCAAGAGATGGATGGATGAAGGATGTGCACATTTTGATGAATGTGCCCATAAATGCATAAATTTGAAATTTGAAAATGGTGAAATGACAAGGTGGAGGGAGAGTCAAATGGAGTAATAGCCACTTGGCTCAATGCAAAAGGACATGTAAGATGAAATAAATGCCTTGTTGGAAGGACAAAGTCCACTTGGATTTGAATTCAAATTTGAAGGAATATTCTCTATTATGCCATGTTGAGAGAAAATAGGGATTTAATAAATGAATTAAATCTATTTCCATGTGCAAGTGGCAAAAACTAGAGGATGGGACATGAATTAGAATTAAATTAATCAAAATTTAATTAATTTAATGAAGGATTAGATGATGTGACAAATTTGACTTAGATTTATAGGTTAATTTAAATCAAATATGAGAAGAAAGTGATTTTAGACTTAGTTAAATAAATATTATGATTTATTTAACAAAAGAGGATGATTGGTTAGCTTAAATTAAACAAGGTTTAATTTATTTAATTTAATAGTTAGACTTTAGAGATTTAATTAAATAAAGTGAATTATTTAATTAAATATGGATATAGGATTAATTAGATCAAATAGATTGATTTAATTAACAAAGGAGAAAGACTTAATTAGATAAAATGATTTATTGAATTAAGAGAGGAAAACTTGATGAATTTAATCAAATAAGGGTATTGGATTAAATGTTTAGACTGAAGGGTGATTTAGGGCGAAATGGTGTTAATAATTGGGATCAAGTATGTCAGTATATTTTCCATGTCTACATTTCCCCCCTCTTTGAAGCAATGTACTTGCTGCGTTGATTCAAAGAATAAACTGTCTTGATAAAAATTCAAAAATTCTCTATTTTTTTCGGATGCCCCACTGCTACCCCAACGAATGAAGAATTATGCCGGTATACTACCCCCTCAAGAGATTGAGCGAAAAGTTCAATTTGAGGGTGATCTCACAAAAAAGAGGTTCAAGATTAGTCCAACTCAAATGCTTGATGTAGATAGATTTGATGATGTAGACAATCATCAGTTATAGGTAACCTCATGTCTACTTTGATATATTACACACTTGATCTTGATTTGTACCATGACAATTACATTATTGATGATATAAATGAGATGATTATGATGTTTATATGTAATGGATGATATGATGATGCATGGATGATATGGATACACATGATATGATATGATGATGCTTTTATGATTATGTAAATGGATGATAAATGTATGGTTTATGAGATGCTTAGAATAACCAATCTATATTATGCAATGATGAAATGCCATGCATGCAAGATGATCAATGTTTCTTATATGATATGATATGATATGCAGATGGTTTGTGGATGTAGGATGGATACATTAGCGATGATTTATGATTAACTGTCATGATACCATGTTAGCGCGAAAAGAAAGAGATAGAAGAAACAAGAGATTCCAAAAAGATATGAGATGATGATGATGATGATGATTATTTGCCGAGGAGTTGGGATTTTCAAAGGGCCAATTACCTTATGTTTGATAACACACATAAGCACGATGCTTCAAGGTATAAAGAACCAAGATGGCGTTGCACCTAGTGTGATGGACTTTGACTCGACAAACAGATAGGAGTATTCTTGTTCACACCTGACATACAAAAACCTTGCTAGGATGTACCTAACAAAGCAAGTATTCGCTAAGTTATATTACAAGAATGTCCAACAAGCACAACAGACAAAAGATAATGATCGTTGCCCCATTCCTTTCTCTCTAGATCATTTTGATTAGACATCATCAAGAGGTCATTGGAGTGAGCGCCAAATGTATGAACCAAGATCCTAATACCTGCAAAACATAACAAACAAACACATTAGAAGATTGAAATGCAAGTTAGAATCTAAGTTCCCCATGAAATCCATTTACAAAGCTTAAATTAGGAAAAGAGATGAAAAACACAATAAGAAAACAATAAAAGAGGGATTGAATCCTAATTAAACAAGCAAACTCTTGATCCCATGGGGGAATTGGTGCCAATTTGATGTGAAAAATGGCCCTTTCCCAACTCCAATGATGCAATGTTGATGATTGATGAAAAGTGATCCACTTTGTGAAGATTCAATGAAGCTCCATGATGAAAAACCTGCATAACCTAGCTAAGACTTGATGAAAATTGATGAAAATTGTTGTGCTTGAGAATGGATTTGAGTATAGTAAGTTTGCTCAAATTGTGGATGCTAAAATGAGGAATGAAGCCTCTTATTTACAGAATGACAAGTTGGAGAAATGCCCAAAATGAAGCAATGTGGGACTAACATTCAACCAATGGCAAGGTGCCACTTGTCAAGAGATGGATGGATGAAGGATGTGCACATTTTGATGAATGTGCCCATAAATGCATAAATTTGAAATTTGAAAATGGTGAAATGACAAGGTGGAGGGAGAGCCAAATAGAGTAATGGCCACTTGGCTCAATGCAAAAGGGCATGTAAGATGAAATAAATGCCTTGTTGGAAGGACAAAGTCCACTTGTATTTGAATTCAAATTTGAAGGAATATTCTCTATTATGCCATGTTGAGAGAAAATAGGGATTTAATAAATGAATTAAATCTATTTTCATGTGCAAGTGGCAAAAACTAGAGGATGGGACATGAATTAGGATTAAATTAATCAAAATTTAATTAATTTAATGAAGGATTAGATGATGTGACAAATTTGACTTAGATTTATAGGTTAATTTAAATCAAATATGAGAAGAAAGTGATTTTAGACTTAGTTAAATAAATATTATGATTTATTTAACAAAAGAGGATGATTGGTTAGCTTAAATTAAACAAGGTTTAATTTGTTTAATTTAATAGTTAGACTTCAGAGATTTAATCAAATAAAGTGAATTATTTAATTAAATATGGATATAGGGTTAATTAGATCAAATAGATTGATTTAATTAACAAAGGAGAAAGACTTAATTAGATAAAATGATTTATTGAATTAAGAGAGGAAAACTTGATGAATTTAATCAAATAAGGGTATTCAATTAAATTTTTAGATTGAAGGGTGATTTAGGATGAAATGGTGTTAATAATTGGGATCAAGTATGTCAGTATATTTTCCGTGTCTACACTATGATGCAAGGAATTGTTCAAGCTACACAAACAGGTTTATTACTGGTAGATATATTCTTAAAAATCTGATTTTGGCTTGGGAAACTTGTGAATGAGCTCAACAAACTAGTCAAAATGCTATCCTTATCAAACTTGATTTTGATAAGGTTTATGATAGGATTCAGTGGAGTTTTATTCTTAGCATGCTTCAATGGTTGGGGTTTGGTACTAAAATTCAAGCTCATGTTCAAATGTTGTTTCAAGATGCTAATGCATGCTTGAATTATTAATAATAATATGATGACTAACCCCTTCCCTTTACAAAGATCCATTCTAGAAGGATGTCCCTTAGCTCCATATCTTTATGTGCTTACAATTGATGTTTTGAGTTATATGCTTCAAAGCACATCCAAAATGAAGATCATTTTAGGAATACCATCCCTCAAAATGATATTATTAACTCTCATTATGTTGATTAAAACTTATTTTTACAAAATTCTGAAAAAGATATCTCCAACACGATGGATAGTTTGGAATTGTATTGTGTTGTTTCTGGATCTAATATTGCTCATGATAAAAAAAAATCATGACAATTCAGATTGGGCCTATCCATCATTAGATACATCAGGAATAGAAACATATTAAACATGGAGAAATTATGAGGTATCTTGGGATACTATTTGATTTTGATGTTCCTCTCTTTGATATGTGGAGTTGGTATCTTAATAGTGTCAAAACTAATTTTTTTAACTGGGGGAACAAGTTCCTTTCTTTTGCTGGCAGAATCCAAGTTGCTAACAAAAATTTTCTGGCCACTCATCTTTACTACTCATCCCATTGGATGCCTTCCAATAAAGGCTACTAGTCCACTTAGTTAAAATTATTTGATGGTTCTTATGGAATAAATGGGATGGTAATATTGGTTTTATTGCCACTTCTTAGGATCACTACATTTAACCCAAATGTAAAGGAGGTCTAGGGTTAATAGACCAAAAAATGTAAGGGATATATTTAGAAACTAAATGGACTATTAGAGCTATAAAAAATGATTAACCTTGGAAATTCTTATACAGAACATAATTCACCTTGCCTCAATTCAAGGCAAATGGTAGGTTGTGGGTTGGTTAGATAAAATCCTTCATGCATATTTTTTCTTTGTTAAAGCCTCACCCCCCTTTCAATCAATTTGGAAGGCTTGACAATATACTAGTCATCTTTTAAAGTGGAGAGATGCCTCTCTTCAACATGGGTTTAGCTTCTCTACTTCATCTATTTGGTGGAACAAACATATTTTGTATCATGAGTAGTCTCCAGCTTTAATTTTTTCAAAACAATCTTATTTTCTACATAAAAAAGGAATCAATAAGGTGAGAGACCTTTGGGTTTTCATTACTTTGAATTGGTTATCATGGCATATAGTTCAAACTCAATTAAATCTAAGAAACAAATACAAACCGTTTGTGATCTTTTTGCAGTCATTAGTACTATTGAAATTGTCCATGATGTTATGCTCCCCTATTCAAAGACTAGTTATGGTTGTCGATTTATCCTCTCTTATTTTTCCTTTAAAAAGGTATATCTACAACTGCTCCTTGATCTGCTTGAACTTGAAATGGAATTACAAATTTAGTGAAAAATTCTAGGCACAAAATTTTTTGCTCAAATTTGGAAGTCAAAAATCAATTCAGAGGCTCAATTAATGGCTTGGAAGATACTAGATTGCAAATTTCCCATTGGGGGTAGGATGAAGTGTATTATGATCCAACCCCTTAATTTCCCTTTTTTCTAGAAACATGAAGATATGAGGCACATTTTTTGGGGATGTCAGGTTGTCAAAAAATAATGGAACTCTATGTTTCTTGTCTCACCCACTATTTTTTATCATAAACTTAATTGGAAAGAGGTCTTGCTCAAAGTTGGGCTTCGTAATAATATTCTTATTAATGGAGTTCATCATGTTATTTTGTTACATTCATGGAGAAACAAATACAAAACAATGTTTAATAACAATAATGATCATTAGGAATTTGTAGTTCTAAAGATTTACTTTGACATATTTTATTTTCTTGCTTCTCTCTACTCTCGTCTACTGGCGGATTCTAAGAAGAACTTAAAGACGGTTTTTCAAATTAAATGCATCAAATGCCAAGTGGGTCAACTGCTCAGAAATCAGAAGATTTGTATTGCTTAAGAGCTAAGGCCTTTATTGCAAAATTGATTGTTCCTTCCTCTATTTTTCTATTGTTTATATTGTTGGTCTCCACCTTCTATTATGACTGTCATATATTTGTCATGTTCATGAGAATTAAGACAAGGTATATGTGATGGTTATATGTTGAACTATTATTTTTGTGTTTCCATTAACAGTCTTTTGACTATCCTCCTTTTATAATCTTTTCTTTTTTTTTTCATTTTATCAACATAAAAAAAGAACATGACTATTAATATAAATACAACCTATGTTATTATGTAAGGATTTAAATATGCTTGGACTATTATCAATTTTAAACTTAAATCATTTGCATGCCTATACTAACTCCTTTCCCCCCCTCTTACTTGCTATGCATTTGGCATAAATCTTCCCCTCTTTAATTATGTAAGGATGATCTCAATATGCTCATTTTCTATTGACATATCCCTCAATCAAGTTATTCTTTTAAATTTTTTGAATTTTTTTTGGACCAATTAATTGCTAGGATGGTTTAGTTTGATTGGAATTAATCATGCCCACTCTTGGGCTGGAGGAGAACTTTAAACTAACCCTAATAATCCTTATGAATCTCCCATACATTTCTTTCTCCGTATACAAATTAGTGCTTCATGGTGGCGACTGGTTATGAGCAAACAGGTAAAGATGCAGGTCGCCCATCTTGGAGAAGTTGCAGATCCCCTTCTAAGGTTCATGGCTCTCCTCCTGGATCGAGCCTCCTAAGGCGTCCAATAGGCAGATGAAGTCTACAACGGTATATATATATTTTTGTTCATCTAAATCTTACTCATGTTGCTCATGAACAAAGTTAAAACTTGGTGCAATGAAACAATATCATCCATCTATGCTAGGTTCGAATGAATGGTCTATTTATATTTTTTTGTGTGCCATTTGATCATAAATAACAAAATCGAGAAGTAGCTCGGCTCTGTTCCTTTATGAGTGTATGCTAATGCATATAGATTTAAATATATTTGTAACTATTTTTATCAGATTTTGGACTCGAATTAAGTATACAAAAATAAAATCAACTGTCTTAGGGGAGAGGGGCCTATAGTGGAGCGGGGTCTAATAGTGGGGATAGAAGTAGTCCTTAGTGGGCCCCATAGTGAAGCACTTTAATATCCAATTGTAAAACACTTTTTATCCATAAAGTACATAAACTAACAAATCATGTGATGCCACATCAACACACCAATAAAACATGACTTAGTGCACCACTATCGGTCTCACTTTTTTTTTGGGCCTTTTTGGATACCTCAACAAAAAGCATGTTGATGTGGCATCATATTTGATGACGTGACCCTAAAATGAAATATAGAAGCATGTGAGTTGCCAAATAAACTGTTGTAAAAAATTGGAAGTGATTTGAAATTTTCACATAGGATTTTGAGAAACGTGAAGCTAGGGTGCTCCACTATGGGCCCCTCTCCCCTAATTGATTTGTGTATAGAAATGGAAGGCACACAGAGCACTATGACAAACTAGAGTAGGATAAATGTATTTTCCCTTCTATATCCCTTCCCGTTTTGATATCATTACAATACAAAATGTTCTGTACACTAAGAGTATAGTGAATATTATTCCATGGAAATACTTAAATACTATCATTCTTAAAAAAAAGGGAATATTTGTTGCCAAGCTATAAAAAATCACATATCTACCCTTTTCATAATCTATTGTTGATAAGAATGAATAGCAAAATGCTATTTTAAACAAAATAAATTGGATAACTCTCTTATCTCAGAACCAGTACAATAAGATAAAAAAATTGTTATTATGTTGTCTCTTCTTTTAAACAAAAACAAAAATCATATTTCTCTTTAAAACTAAAATAGAAATGAACATTCCTCTTTATTTTGAACATATTATAATTGATTTCATTTGAAACTAAATATACTTCCCTATTAAAAAACCACATGTTTTTTCAAAACAAGGAAATACATTATGGTCCCCAACAATGTGTATCCTACCATTTTATTGCAAAATTTTTTGATCATAGTTATGTACATTTAATTCATTTCTACACCTAAAACAATACTATAGAGTTTAAACCAACTAGTGGCATATTGATCAATGTGGTTTACATGTCCTTATCCACTTTTACAATGTCTTGTTTGTCATCACAAGAAGACTATATTCTTAACACTTTTAAACAACTGTGGTTGTAACCTCTTCAAATCGGAAATATATCCAACCTATTCAATCTACACATAAACACCAAAATAATTTTTTCCAAGGCCAATAGTATGCTCACCACCCATCCTAGGAGGCCTCCATAGGAATCGGGTAACACACAAGCATATAACAATACATCAAAACATGGTGATACACACACATACAAATAAACACCAAAGCCCAAGGATTGAATCACACACATTGAATCTTCTCAAGACTCATAAGGGGGATATGAGGTGAGATCTCAACGCAATGGGGAAAAGCTTAAAAAGTTCAAACATAGTTTCTAGCATCTCATCACAAGTTCCATTTTTTATTGAATCTAACTTCTCAACCCAAACACCATTCTAAAATAGATAAGAAGGGTACTCATAACCAAGCTCCTCCTTCTCAAAGGATGGAGTTTTTCCCCATGGGTGGTTCTCCCTTTCTCAACCCCGCACTTGGGGAGTTCTCATCAAATGAGGGAGAAATCCCCATAACAACCCAACCCATACTCTATCAATATAACAAGAACAATACAATGAAAACACACAACAATCATTACAAACATTTAGCCAAATACATACATAAAAAAGTACAAGGAGCTTGATTCCTACCTTATCAAGCTTTTCAAGGAAGAAATTTTTAGGAGTTCCAAGCCTTTCAAATCCTTCCCAAGTCTATGTGGGTATAGTTAAAAAAACAAGTAGTTACGTCTTAAATTTATAGTGCAATAGCATGTAATGACACTCGCCTACTTTGTAATTTATGTTTCTATATAATATTCAAGATAATAATTTTTTTTAATAAGTATTAGTTTGTAGATATATGATAAAACATTAAAACAAGTATTGCACTGCATAATTTTAGAGCATAACTAACCCCTCTAAAATAGTTTGAAAGTTTACGACATGATTATATAAGTTCAAAAATAATAATATATGTAGATATTAAACGTGCATGCCCTTACATTTTTCTCCATGGATTTTATGTCACTTTGGTGGATAAAATTAATGCATGATTATAACATACTTTGGTAATTTTGGTGCACTTAACTAGCCTAAAACCTATATCTAGCACCTTATTATGTTATATCAATATATTTAGAATATTCTTGATCCATTTCTTACAATGTTGCTAGCCCTAGACTACACCATACTTGTAATTGTGTGCCCTAAACTAGATCACAATGGGATCTCATCCCTTATTTTCAAAATTTTATTTTCTTGCAAATCCTAAACAAGATCATTATCTATTTGCATACATGCCAAAAAGTTCATATTATGTGTCAAAAGGATTAGATTTGAAGGAATCATCCTAGGTCATTTTGATTTTCTATTAATATTAACCAAGTACCTCTATCCTCCTAGCTACACTTGATAAATTAATTTATCAAGGTTTTAAAAAATGAACATATTAAAATTTTCTATGATAATGATGCTAACAAATACTTCCCAAAGGTGGAGGAAAGGGTGGAGTTGTTGGAGAAAATTCAAAAGGATGATAATACCAAAAAATTCTAGGCTCTTGAAAGTATTGTTAATAATTTGTACAGGGTTGTCGACGCTGTCATGGCCACTATTTTTGGTCAAGGTAAAATTAAGAAACAACAAAGGAAGAAGGTGAACGAGGATGAGGCCATTGTTTTTGGAAAAATGGAGCTTAAAGACAATTTTGAAGACTCTATTGAAGACTTGCTGAAAGCCTGGAACCGAATTGAGGATGCTTGATCCTCAGTGTTTGTCCCTACTATTTTTTGTCTTTTTATGTCATGATGTTTTATTGCTACTATATAAGATGTGCTTATGGTATTGGCCGTAGGTGCCTGGAAAGTTATTTCCTTAGTTTAATTAATGTGATGAACTTTGGTTTTCAGCTTGCTACTCTTTTAAGGTTATGCTGTTATAACTTGCTTTTGGGTATGGATATTATGATGATTCAGTTATTTATGTTAGAGTTTATGGATAGGTTTATAAAGTTTGATGCTATAGGTATAGGCTAATGTGTTTTGGTTGATTGGGTTTGGGGGAAGTGGTTTTCCTTTTGTTATGCTTCCTCAGCAGTGTTGTTCTGTTCCTATTGATCTATAATTTGTTGCTCTCTTGTATGGGTCAAGGCCCTTTCCCTGCTTAATCAATCAAAAACAAATACTTCCCAAAAATTTAGGTCCACAATCATAGAACATAGTTTTACCATCAAGGCTAGAGGTTGTCATTCATGAGGGTAATAAATAAATTAATCAATAGATTATAGTGATTTTAGGGCTAAAAAATGAGAGTGGATAAGCTTTCCTACTCTTTGGGCTCATCCATGCCTAAGAGGTTGTTGCTACAAGTATCCTAAGCAGGATTGAAACCCAAAATGATGTTGCAAGTTATATAGTTTGTAGTTGTATCGAAGGTGATTTTAATGCCAAATACTATCACTATTTTCAAGGGAAACCAATTGCACAAATGTCCTTTTATATAGCTACTATGGTCATTATTACAAAAATGTAAGATGT
The DNA here is from genome assembly GCA_007258455.2 of Sequoia sempervirens. Classification (NCBI taxonomy): domain Eukaryota; kingdom Viridiplantae; phylum Streptophyta; class Pinopsida; order Cupressales; family Cupressaceae; genus Sequoia; species Sequoia sempervirens. Next base: position 16,398,001 of record VDFB02047230.1, on the reverse strand, counting down.
GGATGTAATGACATGATTTGTAAATGATTTATATGATAAAGTTCACAATTGATATTTCCTTGTTTAAACTACCAAATCATTAACTACATAAAAACTAAAACTAATTCCTACTCTACTAGTGGATAGTTTATTCTTTTAAGGATGTATGTTTTAATCCCTAGTTCTTAGGACTAGTGCCTATCCACTAGGCAACAAAGTTATAGTTTATCAAAATAAAAAATAAACTAAAACCATAAAGAATAATGATTTGTGCATATAAATACATCAAATAAGTGAAATCAATAACAAATCATTCTTAATAATCCATCATAAAATTGTATAAATCTATTTGTTATATTAAAAAGTCTTTTAATGCATTAGAATTCTGCCACATTCATCAAATTCAACATTACAATCATGCTAGCAAATGTGGAAAATAAAAAATCCTAGATGCAAATAGAAGATTTATTTGGAGTAATATAAAATATCATGGATACCTTTTTATAGAGAAAAAATACAAATGTAACATCTTTCTAGTTTCACAAGTATGCTACTCCCAAGATAAGCTAAACTAGCATAATTTGAAACCTCATATCACTTTGGTACTATGGTGATTGAGAACAAAAAATGACCAACCCTTTGGACATGAAATGGACTTGTATTTATAGTTCACACATTGGCAATATTAGACACATGTGCATTTCATGAGTAGGTGCATCACATATGACATGAATCAAATAGAAATAAACAACGATGATTCTTTCAATGATGTGTATAATGAGTATGCTAGTTTCTATGATAATTCTAATGCTTAACATAACACATCTCCCATCAATTTATATGATGTTCAACTATCACACATGCTACAAAAATGAAGAAAAGGTACAAAATAATTATCAACTATAGGACAAAGAAATAGAAGCCAAATCACAACATCTAATCTTCTTATTTCAAATAAAACATCATAATTGACAAATTTAAAAGCTACTTTTGTTCATATAGAAATAATTAACAGTCATACATCACCATCATCTATGGATCAAGACATTATGGATGATAGTACCATGGGAGGATTTGATTTATGCGACACATCTTTTGACCTTGTTAAGATAGACCTATGCCCATTTGATATCACTTGATTTCTTTTTCACTACATGTTACATATTGTATTTATTCTATGTTCATGTTCTTTCTATGCTTTTCACTTGATCTTGCCAGTTGAGGGATCAAGTATTGTTTCTTAATGTAAGTTTTATGTCTTCATATTTCCTAATTGGGGAAAACTATGGGGGAATATTTTCACCTACATGTCTTCTTCACATTGATGACACACACAAGTATCCAAAAAGGTAGTATTCTTCATTTATTTTACATGTACATAGCATACTTTGTTTTATGCTCTAGTTTTTGTCACATTTATATTTTATTTTTTCTCTCCTTGATTTTTGTGCATTCCTTTGTAGTTTGAGGGAATATATTATTACTAATTTTATTTTAAGCGTTATGTATAGTATTCATAGATTGAGAGCACCAACTTATTCCAATAATTTAATTTCCAAAATTTTCACATCCTTTATATCATCGGTACTTTATTTATTTCTACTTTGGCATGCATGCTCATTTAAATTTACACACATTAAAATGGGGATAAAATGTAGAGGAGAAAATTTTATACCCTCACACTTTTTCCCACTCATTTAATGCCACATTGTGTGGATGAATTGAATGCATGATCTTAACACACTTTCGGTAGTTTTGATGTACTTATTGATGCAAAACCTTACACAACACTTAGTTATGACATACCTCTTACTCGTACCATTTGTGACCTCTAATTTTAAATCATTACTCGCCCTAGATTTAATGTTCCTATGATTCTATCCCATGGACTAGATTGTGGGTGCAATTTTGTTTGAAAATTTTACATTACTCACATCTTAAGGCTAACAATCCTATACACAATCATTATCTATTGGTGTGTATGCCAAAAACAAGTATATGTCTAGGGATTGTATTTGAAGGCATCACCTTAAGTAATTTTAATAATAGATTATAGAGAGCTCCTAATCAAGACAACACACTTGCATCTCCATTTCTAACACTTGCAGGTTCAACATAGCAACTACTTTGTATACATCAGCATTCAACTGAACTATTTACTCTTTGCTATGGTTGAGTCAATCTTAGCACTTGACTATTAACAAGAAAGTCAATTGTTCTTTCCCATTGTTATATTAGGTTTCCAATGATGCTTCTTAGCACCATCTAATTTTTCTTATACTCAACTCTTTAAATATCTATAGGGTTTAAGATTTACTTAATTAACTAGTGTTAATATTTTTGTGGCTCAAGTGTGTTTAATAGCTCTATAATATAAATTAAAAGCATTCAATTTTTGGAATAAACTTGCTTATTTATGTCGAAGGTGTTTCTTATATGAAGTGGATGACTTGCTTTTGAAAATCAATGGTTGAAAATTACAGAGAAGGATGCAAGACGATTGAAATGATCTTAAGCATCAAATTTTCTAAAATATTAAAAAATATAGTATATAATTAAAAATAACAACTACACTCTTATCCAATCTTAACTTTAAAGTAGGGAAAGGTAGGATAAGAATGCATTTTTTTCTTTGAAAATTTTCAAACTTGAATTTTTAGATTTCTTATAATAAATATAATATATAAATAATAAATTATATGTTCAAATCTTTTTAAATTTATTTTAATAATTATTTTATTTATATAATAAGCTTTTTTAATAAATATAATTATTTTTTCAATATTAAAAAATACAAAATTGTGAATTGACTTTTGACCTTTTTAATAGGTTTCATTTTTTTTAAAAACTTTTTAAGTTTGGTGTTACTTTAATTTTTAATGTAAAAGTTAAAATTCTGACTTTAACAATTTTAACATGGTTTATTTTTATTTTTAATATTTATTTGAAGTATCATTTTTATTTTTAAATTTTTTAACTTATTTAATAATTTAACTATATTTATGGTTAATTTGATAATATTATAATAATTTTTTTATATTTATATTTTTTAATTGAGTTTATCTTTCAATTAATGTTTTTATATATATATATATGGTAAGTTACCACCAAGGGGGTGACACCTAGAAAATATCATTAAAACCTGTGAATATCATAATGACATTCACCATATGTTAATTTGTCTATCTCCTCCACACATGGCTTCTGTTCAAACGAATATTTTGCCTTAATAATTATATGGAGGTATTTGGTGTCATTTCCACTTGAGCCATCTCCCGTGCTCTTTCCTATGATGCCAATGGTCATCCTTCGTGCTAATATCAATTCGTTTTGTGTGAAATTTCATGGAAATCTTTCAATTAATGTCTTTGTAGTCCATTCCTTACTTCGCCTTACCAGATGATGATTTGAAGGTACCTGCAAGCCAAACCCTATTATTTAATTGTGTTAGTCCAATGGCTAGATTATCACTTGCAAGAATTCCAAACCATGGATACACCTATTGCCCTTTATAGCTCTAAGAGCCAGCTTGCATGTCACACCCCAATTGTGTATTACCTATTTACTATTACTATGTTAGGGTAAATTATTGCATGTGTGAATGTAATTAGAATTCTGATTGAGAATATATGTGCTTGCACTTTGTTATCAATGAATTATGAATGAATGCTTATTTCATTTAATGTTATGTGATGAAATGCATATATGTGACATGGATGGTTATTGAATTAGATATTCTAACCATGGAGAAACATTATGTAAATGCATATTTAAATGAACAAATGACTATCGTGGGAATGTGTTAGTTGGATGCAGGTTCATGATCAATCCTCCAAGTGTGAGGGGAAGTATCTCTTAGGAGAAGAACTTGGTCGGGTAACCAGTAATGTAACCTAATTGAGCTTACACACACACTCACAGTAGAATGGTTGAGTCAAGTTATTGTGTTGGGAATTGGTAAGTCATCCTTAGTATGATGTGTTTGCATTAGTAAGGGTCTTGATTACTGTTGAGTGCATTCTTGGATGATGTTTATGTGTTTAGAGCTTATGAGTTCTTCCTTATGTTACTATGCTTGATTGATGAGGTGAACATATGTGGTATGTATATATATGTATGCATATGCATGTCAATGATAGACCATACGCATGAAGGAACACATACATGAGAGTACATAGGTAGACATACCTATGCACGCTTATGAACAGGTTGCTTATGAGCATGGTATTATCAAATGGACAATGTGACATGTAAATGTAAATGTATATATACATCGCATGTATATTTCCTATCAATAAGATATTAATTTTGTATGAGCTTGATTGTGCAATCGAATGTATATATATGTATACATGTGTCGATATATACATATGTGTGACAAAAGAAAATGTCCATATGGATATATCAATATATGTATATGCACGTATACATGTACATAGAGGTATATATATATATATAGTTGATATTATTATTATATGAATGTTAACTTGATCTTATTCATTTGAATATCAAATGTATACATACTTGATTGACATGGAATATATATATATATATATTGGTATATATATACATATACATACATATATGTCAACTAATACCCTCAACACTATGTCTTATATATATATGGCTATTAGTTGACATATATATATATATATATATGTCAACTAATAGCCATATATATATAAGACATAGCGTTGAGGCTATTAGTTGACATATATGTATATATATATATATAAATATATTTATATATATATATGATTAATGAAGGTCGATTTGTATATATGATTAATATAGTCCGATTTGTATATATGTTATGAAAAGTATTAAAGGCTGATTATTAGATGTGTTTGTCAGAAGATAAAGACCGATATAGAGTAATAATCCATGGTCGATATCATACATAAAGAATTGTTGTTTTATAGCAGCACATTACCTCAAACTTGGAACACATTTATCCAAAAGATAAAAGTGATGGTAATATTAAATAAATGTGTTGTACAAGTGGTTTAAATGCATGATAAAGGGAATAATTAGCAAGTAACGTGCTTGGTCAAAGCCAGGCTTGAATACTATTAAAGTGGAGCTGACTCATCTTTTCTTTGTCAATGGAATATACTATGACCAAGTCGACATAGTGTATGTGTTGCTTGTAAATAGAGGACTATTTCATAGAGATAAACCGCACCAAAATAATAGGAAAGATGGATGTTACATGGCGCCAAGATATGAAAACTCTATTTTTGTAGAATTTTATCTTGGATGCAAGTCGATTCTCATCTTTTAGGCATGTGCATATTTGAATTAATATTGAGATGTTATCAAGCAAAGGGGGTCGATCTGTTGCACCGTCAATTGAGTAAGTTTATAGAATTTTTCCACCTTTATTCCATAATAGTCGAGTTGATTTACATGGTGCATGGTGTCGAATTACTCACCCATTTTGTAGGCATCATTGACTCATCTTTTAGAATAAATAGAGGAGTCGATTGTTCATTTGAGGCACACAATTTTGCAAGTTTATTCTGCTGCAAATATTTTGAGAGTTTATTTTGTGAGGGCTTAAGAGTTATTTTGTGAGAGCTTTAGAGATACTTTGTGAGAGCATAGAGTTATCTTGAGTAAGAGAATATAGTGAAGTATTGCTTTGATTAGGAAAGTGAAGGATAGCAAGCTGTTATTGGAAGGTTGTGCATCAAGTTAGTCAATTGGGTCCAGTGTATTATAGGCATGAGGATCTTGTCTTCTTTTAATTCTTTATTTATGAAAGAATGAGTTTTGATTGCTTGTTTGGAAATGTTTGAGAATACTTGCATTAGGATATCATGGAATTTGCTTTGGAAAGGAAAAGAAATTATTTTATGCTTTTCTATGAAAGTGTTTGTATTTACTTCGTAATAGGAGGGATTGTTTATCATTAGTATAAGTATACTAGGAATGATTAAACAAGGATAGCTGAAGGGTTATTCATTGCAAACTTATTTGATTATATTAGATAGCTTGTAAGTTACACATGGGATTTGATTATCCATTGAAGGGAGGGTAACTTGTATTTATGCTTTGTGGGTAGAAATACCATTGAGTTTATGGGAAAGAGAATAGGTTGTTTCTAGGGTTAAAGACTACCCATAGGAGAAAATGCCTATGCATAGATTATAATGGCCTAAAGTCAAATCGAGCTTTAGTAGTGTATGCGAGTAGGATGACTGTCACGTGAAGTACTGAGTGAGAACACTTTGGCCAAAGTAGTGTGATTGCCTTTAGCTCCACTGTCAATTCATCGTGATCTATTTATGCATGCTAGTTTAGGATTGTAGGGTTTACAAGTTCTAGACATGTAGGAAACAACACTAAGCTCAAAATGGTTGTTGTTACGAGGTTACTCCACCAATCTCTTTGTCAAAGGGTAGGGCCATCTATCGTATGATAGATGTGCGAGGGACTGCATATGAGTCTGTGGTTGGCGGAAAAGCGCTTGAGTGATGCTTCTCCTCCTTAACTGGCAACAAAAAACCAAGATTTGAAAGGAGATTCCTAGACCATCTATATCTATTGCTTTAAAGCTCAATTGAGCTATGTATGTACTTTGTACACATTCTTTAGAATATTGTAATATGTGAAATATTATTTTGGAAATGGAATCAATGTTGATTATTGCTATGACATCTATGTTCATTTATTATCTATAAAGAATTTATAAATTTTTTATGGCAATGGTTAAGTTACATAGTTTATTTACTTGAAAGTGAAAATTTAGGAAATTGTACTTGAGTGAACGATTGGAATGTTACATTGCATTTAGGGGAAGGATTACAAAACATCGGCTTAATAATGTGACAGTTGATAGCAACCATCTAACTTTTAAGGCATTGTGTTTAATTTTGGGTAAGGAGTTTTTGGTTACTCAAGAGCGCTATAGGGTTAATTTTAATATCCCTTCATGTTTTGTGGCCTCCCTTTTAGATCTTAGGGTTTTAAAGAAAATGGTGTCTGCCTTGACTAGAGATATCTTCAATGCTAGCTTGCTCGAGGGGTTAGATGAAGTGCTTGAGGAAGCTCAGTTTGTAGTGGGGAGCCTGACGAGGGTCATTGCAGTCCCCATCATTTAATTAAAAATTTCAAACCAGAGCAGTGTCCATGGCGATGTGCAAGAGGGAGAAGAAATCATTTGCATGACATTCTTTGTCTACAAACATAATTGAAAAGCAGTACATGAAAGAAATTGTTGAAATCAAATCTAATCTAAGAGCTTGTAAATGAAAATGCTGGAATGAAATCTATCTTAAGAAGAATTTAAAGGAGAATTCTAGAAATGTAAATAACAAGGAATGGAAAAATTACTAGAAAATAAACTATGAAATGAAAACTACAAGCAACTACACTACTGTTGCTAAAAAAAAATTGAACTTTATTATTCTATAAAACTCTTCCCCATTTGATTCCTTGATTACAATGAATTTATAGAATTGTTATCTTCAACTAATCTGCCTAGAATGTGGATCTGAGATCCTATTTTTGGGGAAAAAATATAGATATTCTTCCTTATATTTCGCTACCTTCTTTCATGCCACTTTTATTTAAATCAAATTCAATCACAAGCTACACGTTTATTTTGGTGAATATCTTCAAATGGTTTCTGGGTTTTGTTCCCCTCGTTCCCAACTTTCCAAATCATTTTGAAATTTTGGATTTCGTTGAGAAATGAGGGATATATCATTGTTTTACTGAAACTGCATTTTTTAAACCTCCTCTTTTAATGCTTCTTTCTAGAAGTTTTCTGACATTTTAGAATTTATGCATTAAACTATTGATTGTTGATTACAAGACAAACCATGTAATAGCATTAATACATGCAATGATACTAATTAAGCAAAATACATGCTTTTATTTAGCTAATAGATGAGACAATTTATTGTCTCATCATCTCCTCCACACCTAAAATGTTGTAGTTCCTCCTGCAACTTATAGAGAGCTTTTGGAGCTAATCTTTTCACCTTTATTGTATTGCTTCTGGAGATGTACTAGAGATGCTATGAAGATATTATGAGTTACTCCAGAGCTATCCACTATGCACGCTTGAATTTTCAACGCCTAGGCTTTTGACACTTTATCTTCAATTGCTTGAAGTCTGCTTAAAGTCCACTTGGTCATGCATAATGTCATGAGAATAGGGACACATGTTTGAGAAAAAAGTTGAGTTTGGCAGAGTCAATCTATCTTTGGTCATCCAAAACCATAATCCCTACTTTTCATCCCTTTAACAAGCTCCAAAAAGACATTTGAATGCTGAAAAAGTCATGCCTTTACCTTATGTATCATTAAAGCTCATAAAACAACTCATAGATGTTTGCAAAAAGGTTCAAACTGCCTAAAACTACCTCCTAGATATGCTCCATTTGTTTGCACAACCCAACAACTTACCTTGGATGATTGGAACTACCCACTAGATGCTCTCAACTGCCCATAAACTAGGTCAAACAACTCCCTAGATATTTACAACTGTTGCTTTCAAAAGCTCCAAGTGTTGTCCCTTTTGTGCTCATAGAATCCCAAACTATTCAATCTCTTCATAAATGCTTTTAAGACCTTTATCCACATGTGCTTGATAACCCCCTTTTCAATACTACCAAAACTAATTAACATCTTCATAGGATACATACAAAGCTACTAATAGTAACTAAGTATCATACTTATCCTTCACTTAGATCCCACTTAGTTCTAGAGCATGAAACCTTGAACAAACAAGTTCCAGAGCATCGAAGCAAGATGCATCGGAATTTGTATTTGATAACCATCATTAGTTCAGTGTGAAGATTGGGCTATCTTATGAAGATTGTCACTATTGACTGTGAAGATCACCAAGGCTTTCATGTATGCTCATCATCAACTTGAAGGCTTACCTTGAAAGAAACTGTCATCTTTTACTGGGAACTACCTTCTTATGCATTGTCATGGCTATTTCAATACTTTTCCTCATGCTTGGACAACACTATCATGGATTCCTTAGACTTTCTTTGCATGCTTTCTTTACAATTTACTGCCCTGTGACACCATCGCATAGTGCTCCCTTTATTATGTAACATGTTTCAACAAAACCACAAAATCTATTGAATCAATAGGGACTTTGTTGCCCTTCTCATGAGTGTCCTTCTCATAACACTGTCCATCCTAGACTTAATGACTGTAGGACTGTGTTTTCCCCATTTTATGATTGTCATGCTTATCGAGAGCAACACTATACTCCTATAAATCTACAAAATTTCTTGGGAGAAACTTTTATGGAGAAATGCATGTTTTTGAGCTATAGAGAAGAAGAAATAGCATGTGCAAAGCACTTATTTGTAGAAAAGAAGCCTATTCTATCCTACTCTACTTATTGATGTAGAGATAGGTTACACAAAACCATTAACTGGTTGTGGAAAATAACATCCTTTTTTGAAAAGATGGATCCATACATTCAAATTTTTTAAAGAAGAAAACCATGAGAAGAAGATGATTAGAGATTTAAACTCTAATGCTTCACCTCCCTTTGAAATGGTAGTCTTCTCCATAATATCTGATTCTAGTAGATGCATGGGATGATTGGAAAGATCTTGCAATCCTTCCTCACATTATGTTGCATGCATGACTGGATGCAACTCCTTGTCCTTCAAATATCTAATCGGGTAGCCCTCCTTGGAATTTTAAGGTGTCCAAATAATAATGATCCTTTCCTTGTTGGGGCTTGAAGTCATGGTCCTCCAATTGAGGAGTTTGCATAAGAGTTGTTACCTTCTTTACATGAAAAAGCCTCTTCCTTAAGATCTGTTGTTTTGGGGGGGGGGAGGTTTCTAAAATAATAAACCTAAAAACAGACTTTCCAAACTAATTTTCTCTTTTGACTTGCTATCACCAGATCAACAGTAACTCCCTAATGACACCTATCCTCGACAACAATGCCAAAAGTGATGAAGGTCGCTATATTCTTCATCATTTAATTAAAAAATTCAAACTAGAGTGGTGTCCATGGCGATATGAAAGAGGGAGAATAAATCATTTTCATTACTGCAATCCTCATCATTTAAATAAAAGTGTCAAACTAGAGTGGTGTCCATGGCGATATGCAAGAGGGAGAAGAAATCATTTGCATGACATTTTTTTTTCTACAAATTGCTGGAGTCAAAGTTAATCTAAGAGCTTGTAATTGAAAATGTTGGAATCAAATCTATCTTAAGGAGCATTCAAAGGAAAATTCTATAAATGTAAATAACAGGGAATGGAAAGATTACTAGAAAATAAACTATGAAATGAAAACTACAAACAACTACACCACTGCTGCTAAAAAAAATTGAACTCTATTATTCTATCAAACTCTTCCCCATTTGATTCCTTGATTACAATGAATTTATAGAATTCTTATGTTCAACTAATCAGCCAAGAATGTGGATTTGAGATCCTATTTTTTGGGAGAAAATCTAGATCTTCTTCCTTAGATTTCGCTACCTTCTTTCACACCACTTTTATTTCACTCAAATTCAATCACGAGCTACACGCTTATTTTGGCGAATATCTTCAAATGGTTTATGGGTTTTGTTTCCCTCGTTCCTAGCTTTCCAAATCATGTTGAAATTTTGGATTTTGTTGAAAATCGAGGGAGATATCACCATTTTACTAAAACTACATTTTTAAAACTTCCTCTTTTAATGCTTCTTTCTAGATTTTTTTGATGTTTCAGAATTTATGCTTTAAACTACTAATTGCTGACTACAAGGAAAACCATGTAATAGAATTAATACATGCAATGATACTAATTAAGCAAAATACATGCTTTTATTTAGCTAATAGATGAGACGATTTATTGTCTCGTCAGATCCCTCGCCCTAGGGATTTAACCCATCATCGAAATCCGAATGTTGAGTTTTTTCCTTTTATAATGGACCTCATCGATAATGCCTATTGGATGCACCATTTTTGTGTTAAGGTCTGCTATGATTTTCTGAAGAGGTTATACCATTATGCACCAATCTAGGATTTTTGATGGGCTGCCCAGTTCATGGATTTTGATGAAGACTAGCAGTGCTCTAGTGTCCAGGTTTCAAGTTTTGATGCTAAGTAGCTAGCCTGTCTAGTTTAAAGTCAAATTAGGTTAAATATGCATGGCAATTGTAAAGTTTTGACATAATAGTTACCATCAAGACCAATTATGTATCTAATGCTAAGAACATGGCAAAAGATTGATAGTTGAAAAACTTACAAACCTTAGATATACTTCCTCTATATAATGATAATATAAAGAATCTTATAGAGCTATAATTGACATGCTTCATTGTCTTTATTTCTTGTGATGTTAATCTGTTATTTATTAAGCACAACTAGGGTGTTTGTCTGGTATGTATTTTAAATTTAAATATTTTGATGTTGCCAGGAAAATTAGGGCTGCATTTTAAAGGAAAAATTTATATTGCTTCCTTGTCTTAGTTATTTGTGATGTTAATCTATTAATGCCAATGCAAGACAAGGGTATGAGGTTTTTCAGTGTGTGTTTCCATTTTTGCAACATAACCAGACAAACTAGGGCCACTAGCGTATTTATGAATTTACATTTCTTTCAGAATGGTTTACATACTCAGAATGATTATCTTAAATGCTCCTTATCTCATTTTGATGGTTCAAAGCTGTTATTGCAATAAGTGTGTAGTTGTGGATTTGCAACAACCATGTTTTAAGTTTTATGTCAATATGTTTCTAGATGGTTGGGTAGTAATTTTACTACGAGAAATCTAGATAAAAGATCTATGTTTTTTAGGCTATCTTAAAACTTTATGGTTAGGGTTTTAATGTTAGTTTCAAATTGAGCGTGCTTCAATGTGTCTCTATTACCGGTCCTCATTTTCATTGGTAGTCTAATGAACTAGGTTGCTATGACACTAGCATGGGTTTGTGTGATGTTCAATTAGGTTCAATTATTTGCAAGGTTCCCTTATGTAGCCGGTTGAACTTAGCTATGTGTTAGTTCACCATCCAATTATTCTTAAATTATTAGTAGGTCTTTTAGACCTTCCCAATTATTTGGATAATTGTTGATGTCAATTTCTTTATTCTGCTTAACTCCCTAGTTTTCCAATAGGCCAGCTGCCCCATTGGCCTCTCTATACACGTGTTATGGAATAGTCTTCGAATTGTTCCAGTAGGTTCCATATTGTTTGGACCCATTTCTTTAGTTTCCAATTAGGAGTTTCTTTCTTTCTTATTGCCTGTATACACAACAATGAATCCCCTTCCACATATATATGTTTGATTCCTTTGTCTTTACATCCATAGACCTAGAGCCAATGCTTCCATTTTTGCCTCATTATTTGTAGCATTGTTGATTTTCCTTGAAATTTCCCATTTGCAGGTGCCTCTATTATCCCTGATAATGCATCTGACCCCTGTTGGGCCTGGATTCCCCTTTGTAGATCCATCAAAATTTAGTTTTAGTCTATCTTGTACAAGACACTCCCAATGTGCCCCTTTTCTTTTTTATGCCTTATTCTTCATTTGTCCTTTTGGTCTTTTCAGCCTTTCCCATCTTCTCTGAATATCTTAATCCCATTTAGTGAACTTCATACTTGATTTGATTCTAGTTTTGGCATTCAATAGTTCACACAAGCTTTCCTCTATTTTCTATGTCAACCTTTCAACATCCATACTCTTCTCTTGAAAGATTCTCCTATTTCTCTCTTTCTAGATGTGCTAGACTACCATCGATGGTGAATTAATCTATACATATGCCCATAGTGTTTCCTTTCTTCCCTTTGGCCAGATACATAACCATTCTTTTAAATCATTTTCTTGCACCTAACCACCCAATAGCCTCTTGAACCCAATCCCAACACCTTCTAGCATATATATATACCAATAAAAGGTGATTGACCATTTCACAATCCATGTAACATAAAGTACATTTTTTTGGGCCCTAGATTCCAATAGACATTAGTTTATCAGTCGTCAAAATGATTTTATGTAGTGTCGTCCATAGGAATGCCCCTGCTTTAGGTAATACTGTCGAGTGCCAACATAGTTTACTTGGCCAACTTTCATTATTTCTTGCTTCCTTTTCAATTTGGTAACCAAGCCGAACAATGTATTCACCTGACTTGGCCCCACACCATATGATCTCATCTTCTTCTTCTGTGATTATTATTCTTCTTTTATTTAATTCCTCTTTTAGTGTTGCTTTAATATTAACCGGAATTGGCATTGCTTCTATCTCAATCCATTCCCTCAAATTACCAATTTTGGGGGGGGGAATTATTGATATAATCTCTTACTTTCTCCCTGTATTGCTCTTGCAATACATGTATGTGGTCCTTCATTCCATCCAACTCTTCCAACGACTTGTGTCCATTCTAGTAATCCCTCCAAAAGTCTACCTATCTTCCATCATTGACCTTCCATGTTAAATGTTCTATAATGATCCTTCTTCTTTCCTATAGGAACTTCCAAATAGCTGAGCCTCCTGTCGAGTTTGCTTGAGTTAATATTCTTTGAGGATTTAGTCATTCTAGGTATTTCTGCTGAAAGATCCTACACCATAGCTTCTCTGGGTGCCTGTACATTTTCCATGATAGTTTAGCTCCTAGGGTCATATTTTGTTCCTTCATCTTTCTTAATCCTGCTCCTCCTTCTTGCTTTGCTAAGCATGCCTTGTCCCAATGCAGTAGTGGTATTCTCTTTTCATCTTTGGCTCCCTCCCATAGAAAATTTTTCATAAAACTTTCTAGGCTTAATTCAACCTTATGTGTTAGTTGAAAGCGTGACATTGTGTAGATTGGAACAACATCCAAAACTGATTTTATCATTAAAATTCACCCAGCTAGAGTTAGCCATCAATTTTTCCAAGCCATAGCTTTGTTTTGACACTTTTCTAGAGTTTCTTCCCAATGATGTGATTGACTTTTTCCTATAATTAGAGGTCCCCCCAAATGTTTGGCTGGGATAGTATTAATAGAAAATCCCATAATCTTTGCAATTTTCTTTTGTAACACCTTCTTTGTATTAAATAATATTATTGAGGATTTTTCCTTGTTAACTGCTTGCCATAAGATTCTAGTATATTCTTCTAGTGTATCTCTGACTACTTCGGCTTCTTTCAAGGATGCTTCACCAAATAGGATAGTGTCATATGTGAATTGTGTATGTGTGGTGGAGTTGCACCCTTGAGCAGGGTAGATTCCTTTCCATAAATTTCTTTCTTTCTTCGCCTTGATAGATCTGACCCCAACACTTCCACCATTATTATAAATAGGAATATGGGGATATGGGGTCCCCTTGCCTCAGACCATTGGTAGCTGGAAAAAAACCACATACCAAGCCATTTACATTGATTGAGTATCTTACTATTGATATGCAGTGTTGTATCATCCTTACCCAATCCATATTAAAACCAAATCTTTGTAGGACCTCCAGTAGAAACCCCCACTTTACTCTATCATAAGCTTTTCTTATGTCCAACTTGATCATCATTCCTTGGATCTTCTTGCTTGCCATCACATGAGCCACTTCATTAGTTAATATTATGCTATCCACTATTTCCCTCCCTAGGCAAAAACCACTCTGCTCTCTCGAGATTATTGTGTTGAACACCCTTTTTAGTCCATTCGCCAATACTTTAGTAATGATTTTATATATTGTGTTGCATAAAGAAATTGGTCGGTACTCATTAAAAGAGTTGCAGTCCTTTTTCTTTGGGATCATGGAGATAATGGTGTTGTTCATATCCATCACAAATTTTTTCTTTTTCCTAAAATCTTCCACCATTTTCCAAATTTCTTCTCCAATGAAGGGCCAACATCTTTGATAGAAACTTGCTGGAAATCCATTAGGCCCAGGGGACTTCCCTGGCTACAATTGAAATGTGGCCACCCACACTTCTTCCATTGATATTGGGCTTGCTAACATTTTATTGTTTGCATCTATAATTATTTTTGGAATGCAGTCCAACATGGTTTCTCTCCCATAGTCTACCACATCCTTATCAGCTCCCAAGATCTGCTTGAAGAAGGAAATCACTGCCTCTTCAATTTCTTCCTTCTTCTTAAGAGAAACCCCTTTTTCATTCTTTACTTCTTCAATTCTGTTGAAAGCTCTTCTCGCTTTTGCAGTGGCGTGAAAGCACTTGGTATTGATATCTCCTTCCTTTAGCCATCTCTCCCTTGCCTTATCTTTTTAGAATATCTCCTCTCTTTTTAATAGTTCTTCATGCATTTGTTTAAGTGATTTTTCTTTCAAAAAGTCCTCCTGGAACATTCTGTGCCTAATGATCTTCTTGTTAAGCTCTTCTAGTTCCTTTTCCACCTTTTCCTTTTCTTGAAATATGTTTTTAAATACTTGTTTATTCCATACTTTTAATTTTTCTTTGATGTATTGTAGCTTCTTGATGAATACAAAGCTCGAGGTCCCTTTTACCACATATGACTTCCAATAATTTTCTAAAAGTTTTACCAGGCTCTCCTCCCTCCACCACATATTTTCAAATTTGAAGTATGTTTTAGATGGTGGAAAATTAATGTTAATATTTTTTGTAATATATTAATTATCTTTTTTACATACATATTTTATTAATATTTCAATTCTAATAAGTTAAAATTTTGGTTTTTTTAATTTAATCATTTCTTAACTTAATTTTTTATATTATTCATTATTAATTTTTTTAAAATTATTATGTTTACTAATATTTGGATTTTGATATATTTTGACTTTGCATTTTTTTTATTCTATTTTAATTTTTTATTTATATTTAAGTTTGAAATTTATTTTTATTATTTATGTCTTTTTATAAAATTATAAATAATAGTTAAAAATATTAGAATTAGTTTAATTTATATTTATTTGTATTATTGAAGTTTTATTATTGTATAATAATTCTATTTCAAATTTTTATTTTTATTTATATAATAAAATGAATTTCAAACTTAAAATCTAAATTAAAAGTTATAAAGTGCATCGAGAGAGAGAGAAGATAACTTTTGATTAGTCATTTCATGCCAACAATCCAAGGATAACACACGTCCCTAGGGATTTATGCTTAGGGTAGCCTGGTATTTGATTAAGGATACAATAATTCACCTTTATAACCTATTTAGTGTACCCATTGCACACTTAAGGAAGAAAATCGATACAGAGAGAAAGAGAGAAGGGATGGGGAGATGGATATAATATATAGAGGCAAATAGAGAAACAATATAAAGAACAAAAGAGAGAAAGAGAGGGGGAGAAAATGAGACAATGGAGGAGAGTTGTAGATAGACAAAGGGAGAGATATAGAGAGTTAGATAGAGAGAAACAAAGATAGAAATGGAGGGATAGAGAGAGGGAGAGGGAGATACAAAATGAGAGAAGAGAGAAAAAAGATAGAGATAGAGGTATAGCGATAGAGAGAGAAATAGAGATAGAGAGGGAGACAAAGAGATATAGAAAGATAAAAAGAGAGATAGAGATATAGAGATAGAGGTAGATATATAGAGGAATAAAGAGAGAGATACAAATAGAAAGAGCTAAGAAGAGAGATAAATGAAGAGCAAGAGGAAAAGAGAGAAGAGGAGAGACATAGATAGATATAGTCACATAGAGAGGGAGATAGAGAGATAGAGAAATAAAGAGAAATAAGAGACAAAAAATATAGAGAGAGAGGTAGAGAGATAAAGAGGGAAAGGGGGAGACATGGGAAGATAAATAAGGATAGAAAAAGAGAGTAAGGGAGAGAGGGATAGGGAGAGGGAAAGAGATAGAGAGGAAATTAGAGAAACATAGATAGAGGTAAAGAGAAGGGAAGACAAATATAGATAGAATGAGAAACATAGAGATAGAGATATAAAGATATCTCTCTTTCTCTTCCCATATCTCTCTATATATATCTCCACATTTGTACCTCTCTCTCTCTATATATATCTCCCTCTCTCTACCTCTCTCTCTATATAACTTCCTATATCTTTATATCCCTCCATAGATCTCCCTCTCTTTGTCTCCCCCTCTTTATATCTCTATTTCTCTCTCCCTTTCTCTCTGTATCCATCTTCATTTCTATTTCTCTCTCTCTCTCTCTCTCTGTCTCTCTCTCTCTCTCTCTCCCCCTCTCCTTATATATATCCCTCTCTATCTCTATCTCAATATCTCTCTCTCACTCTCACACACACACTCCCTATTTCTCCCTCCCTATATTTGTCTCTACATATTTCTCTCACTCTCTCTCAAACACACTCCCTATTTTTCCCTCCTTATATCTACCTCCCCCCTCTATCTCTCTCTCCCTCTCTATCTCTATTACTTATCTCTATCACATCATTTATCTCTTACTGATCTATATAGGATCTAGACTATATTATAGAATTGAATGCTTATTTATTTACAATGTTTATTCCAAGTTAATAAAATCAAAATTAACTTAAGGAAATAACAAAATGAAGGAATTAACAAACTGAGAGAAGGTGAGAGAGAAGAAGAGAAGTGCAAACAGTGTTTGATTACGGAGTTCGTCACAAACGTGACTACGTCTCCGGGTCCGCTCCAATAGAGAGACCGATCCGATTAACTCCAAAAATCAATTACAAAAGCACCACAACCATTCTCCAAGCACTTGGGCAGCATAACAATGCTCTGGCGCACAAGAATGGCTCAAAGAATCTCCACAAGACCTCTCTTTCGTGTCACCTCAGCTTCAAGACTTCATCACCTGAAAAAAACTTAATCTCCACTCTCACCTCAAACCCCTTTTTATACAAAAAAATAACCCAATTTGGCCCTTAACCAAAAGATTTTACAATATTCCCCTTATCTCTCCAAAATACATAATATCTTGTAAATAACTACCTTATATCATATTTCCCTTATTAGGATTATTAAATAATCCTAATTAAGCCCTTCTACTTATTTCTTTCGGGCTTTTGTTTGTTTGTTTTATTTAAAATTTGGTTCATAGCCATTTGAAGGCTATTAGTTAGGTGGTTTACAATGAAAATAGCCTATTTTGTTAAGGCCTCGGGCTAGTTAATACAATAAAACAAAACAGACACCTAATAATATCAAATATTATTGGTTGTGTGTTGGTGGATTTGGTTTTTGGGACCCGGCCGGTGCGGGGTTCGACTCCCACCGGCCTCACATTTTTCAACGGATGCCACTGTTTTATTTAACAAAACAAACCGCTAACCATTCACAGTTAGGCCCGAGTTTGTAGCCGGATTGGTAGGAGGCCGGCGCTGCTTGTTGGAGGTTGGGCGATCGAATCCCCCAACAAACATTTTGTTTAAAAACAAACTAACTTCCCAATCGCTGGAGGATAATGAGAGAGGCCACGTGGCATGCCGAGGAGGTGCCATGTGGCAGAAACTGATTCACCCATTTCGATGACGTGGAGGATGACTCGATGATGACGTGGATGCTGACTGGGCGCCGACTGTGTTGACGTGTTCGCTAACTCAGATGATGACTCGATTGCTGACGGGGATGCCGACTGTACCTGCTGACTGGGCACGAGTGACACGTGTCAACTCATGATTGGTTCGTACAACGCTGACAGGGATGCCACATGGTGGATACTGACTGGTCCACTTCACTGTCCGTACAGTACAGAATGCTGACGTCAGCATTCGTACGGCCATCCTCAAAGTCAACTACAAACTTTGACCACTGATAAGTTGAGCATACGATGTCGGATTTCGACGAAACGAGTTGCGTTGGAAAGCTTGCGACGAGCTCTTCGCGATGACGCCAACTTCAACAAATTTTGACGATGTCATTTTTTTCGCTTCCTAGACGCCTCCTGATCCCAGTTTGACCCAAGGTTTGACTGGTCATAACTTGCACAAACGAACTCCTTTTTGCTCCATTCGAGTTGCGTTGGAAACAGGACGCCGAGATATTTCTGATGGTGCAGATTCTGGAGAGAAATGAGACACTTCAATTTCTACTAAAAATATCCGTCGGATCAAGCCTCCCCACTGAAGACCTTTTGGACCTCCAAAAGTGGCATTTACTCTGACATTAAGTGAGGACTTGGCCTCCCCACTTGTCTTGTATCCTCTGTACATCTGAATATCTGGCTCACAAGCACAATAAAGACTGCAACAACATTGTTCAACATAAACATAACTTTATCACTTCCATAAGCATCTACATCCAATGTCGTAGCCACTAACCAACAAAAATTGACTAGCATCAAGCTGAACAACAATGCAGAAATGAAAGAGAATAAGTCAACAACATATCGATCCTTCACAACAGAAACATTTTTACCCAAGGATTCATCAATGCTTTCAAGCATCATTTTCTCATGTTGTACTACGGGTGCATCCTGCAACATCTGACCCTGGTTAGCTACTCCAAGTTCAAGTGTAGAACCACCTGTATTGACAGACATAAGAGTTAACTCTTTACTTGCATTAATTACTCTATTTAACGCCCTGTGTTTGCAAAAGAATGATCAGTCTTAATCCTGTGAGAATGTACAATATACTGTATGCCATCTTTAAACAAGTGATAATGATTCTTTTCCCTGTAGAAAATTGCTTTCCTGTCATATAAATAAGGGCTACCAAGCACTATTCCACAGATATCAATGGAACTACATCAAACTGTACTTCATCCACAAATTTACTAGTGATTGTGAATCTTAAGGTGCATTGTCTTGTTACTTGCAACTTATCATTTTCACAAATCCAACCTAGTGGATAAGGTTTCTTATGTTGTGTAGTTTTTAATCCCAAGTTCTTTACAACACTTTCTGAAATTAAATTAACTTGAGAACCACTATCTATGAGTGCATCAATTTTAGTGTTCTTAGCAACAACCCTTAAATGAAACAACTCATTCCTTTTCTTATCTTCAGGAATCATTAACTGTAGAAGAAGCACAACTAGCAACAAAAATACAGAAATAGGAGCTTTACCTTTTAGACCCATAGCTGTTATCTTAGTCTCATCATCTGAATCGAACCAAGATCCAAAACAACATCGTGGCTTTCTCCTTACCTTTTTTGATTCGTCTTTGAGCCCACTTAGGCTTCAATTCAGGATGCAACTTCCAACAATGTTCTTCATCATGACCCTTCCTGTCACAATGAGAGCAAGAAAACTTATCATCCTTCTTGACTGTAGCTGTCTTCTTTCCTTTCCCTGTCTCTGCATTCTTAGAAGATTTCTTTACATCATTATCAAACTTATCAATAAAAGATCCTTTACCCCTTGACTCTAAGTGTGTAGCTTGAACAGACACTTCATCCAAATTACAAGGGTTCAATACCAAAATAGAATGCCTAAGGTAGGAATGAAGACCTCCTATGTACTTCAACAAAGTGTCCTGGGTGTACAATGGAACATTCAAAGCAATAGCCCTTTTCCTGAATTCATGGGTGTACTCTTGGACAGTTTGACCCTTCCCTTGCCTAAACATCTGCCAGTCCATCATTAACTGCTGCATATGTCCTAGGGGATAAAACTGCTTCTTAAGAGCATTAATAAATTCTGCCCAAGTTAAACTGACTCTACCATGTTGTGAAACTTGCCTTAGTCTTACTCTCCCACCAGGTTAAGGCTGTACCTCCTAAACGAAGAGTAGCTAATTGGATCCTATCAACATCATCTAATAGGTTTTGGACTCTACAATAGACTTCTATTTGCTGAATCCAATCATCCAATTTCTCAGCATTTAGTTCACCACAATACTTTGGTAAATCAAATTTTACATCCAATTTAAAAAAAATTTGACGATGTCATTTTTTTCGCTTCCTGGACGCCTCCTGATCCCAGTTTGACCCAAGGTTTGACTGGTCATAACTTGCACAAACGGACTCCTTTTTGCTCCATTCGAGTTGCGTTGGAAACAGGACGTCGAGATCTTTCTGATGGTGCAGATTCTAGAGAGAAATGAGACACTTCAATTTCTACTAAAAATATCCATCGGATCACTTACTCTTCCCCCCTCTATCTCTATCTTCTCATCTTTCCCTCTCCCTCACTCTTTATATCTCATTATCTCTATCTCCCTCACTTATTCACTCAATATCTCCATCTCTCCTACTCTCTCTCTCTATACCCCTCTCTACCTCTCTCTCTATATATCACTTCCTATATATTTATCTTGCTCTCTCCAACTCCCCCTCTTTCATTGTCTCCCTCTTTTTGTCTCTATTTATCCCTCTCCCTCTTTGTCTCTCCTTCCATCTCCCCCTTTATATATTTATCTCTCTATCTTGTCTTTGACTCTCTATATCTCACCCCCTCTCTCTTTCCCAAGTTGTATCTATCTCTCCATCTCTCCTTTCTATCCCCATCTCTCCCTCTTTCTACCTCTCTCTCTCCCTCTCTCTCTCCCCCTCTCTCCCTATCACTCCCTCTTTCTATATCTTTATACTTCTCCTCTCTCCTCTCTCCTCTATTTTTATCCTTTCTCTCCCTCCCTCTCTATATATTTATACATAACTATCACTCTCTCCCTCTCCCTCTCTCTCTCTCTCTCACATACACACACACACTCTCCTTTTTTCTCCCTTCCTATCTCTACCTCTATCTCTATATCTATCTCTTTACCTCTCTATCTCTATCTCTCCATATTTATTCTTACATCACTCCCTCTATCTCTATCTTATTATCTCTCCATGTCTCTCTACCCCTATATCTTTCCATCTCTACCTCTTATAGATCACTCCCTATATCTTTGTCTTTCTATCTCTCCCTCTCTCTCCCCTTTTCTCCATCTTTATATATTTACATCTTCCACATCTATATATCCCTCTATCCTCTCTCTCTATTTATCTCCCTCTCCTCCATCTCCATCTTCATCTCCATCTCCATCCATTTTCATTTCCATCTCTACCTCTATCTCCTTACCCCTTTGTCTCTCTCTCTTGCTCTTCCCCTTATATCTCTCCCTCTTTCCATCCCTATCTCCCCCTCTCTCTCCCTCTCTCCCTATTTGAAGCATAACATGAGCCTATTGGTAATGGAGCTTGATTATCTTCTTGATTTAGAGGTTTTGTTTTAGTTGTGTGTAGATCCTTGTAAGTGTATGCGTAATTGATTTGAAGTTGTCACTTTTCCATTGAAATTTGAGACCTTTGTTGCACAAACAACATCATTTTCTAAATGGACTAATGATTGACCTCATGTATACAACACAAATATATGCAAAAAAAAGACCAAAATTTCCCTAATTTACCTTCCACACATCTTCAGCGTACCCATTGCACACCAAGGTGCGATTGCTAGTAACTATTGTTATGTTGAAAGGTGTAACCTATAGTAGAGAGATGTGATGTGAATGAAGAAAAAAAAATCAAAATATCTAAAGTTAACACCAAAAAGAAATAAATTACAAAAATAAGATATCACCAACACATACACATATACAAGATTGATTATTCTACAAAATTAAAATAATTAAAAAGGAACAAAGAAAAAATAATATAATAAGTATGATCTTTCAAGAGTTAAAAAAAAATATTTGCATACTATGCTCTTTAAAGATAAGATATTATAAATTTGTATAAGTTATTTAAGATGTTAACGTTTGAAATATTATTTTTAAATAGGACGTATTTGTTGGAAGTGGAATTAATATTTTGTGATTATTTAAAAATGTAATTAATTATTTTTATATTTTACTAATTACATTATGGTAAAATAACTATATTATCATCTTTTAAATGAATGTACTTAAGATACTTATGCTAGTTAAATAAAAAACATTTTTTCATAATAATTATTTAAAAATATTGTTATTAAGATATTTATGTTAATTAAGAAATGAGAAAATGAAAGATTGTAAATTATGTGACAACATTTATATTGATTTCAAAAGGCAAACTAAGCTTTTTCATCTATTAATTGTAACATATTTTCTATTAAAACAAACGTGTAAAGAAAAATATATTATTGAATGTATTTTTTTAATAATATCTACAAGATCAAATTTTTCATTCTAATACAACTAATGCATACAAACCGAAGGGATGAAGCTCCTAGCTACAAGCCCTAATGGCCCCAAGGGGCAAGGATACAAGCCCTAGCTAAGTAATGAGCTCAAACCAACCACAAGTTAAGAGGGGAGTTGTCAATGTTTAGGACAACAAATGGGCTCAAGCTAGGTTGAATCCTTATGATCAGGATAACAACAAACCTTTAGACCCATACTTGTTCCCATACTCTCACTAACAATAACATTAACTTGTATGAGATCAACTAATGATAACAAAATTGTCTTGCAAATAAATACCTTTAAAAGATAGTGTCCAAACTAGGGGAGAGGGGCCCATGGTGGGGTGGGCTCCAATAACGGGGATAGAAGTAGTCCTTAGTGGGTCCTACAACAAAGCACCTTAATATCCAATTGCAAAACACTTTTTATCTATAAAGTATACAAACTGACAAATCATGTGATGCCACATCGACGCACCAATAAAACATGACTTAGTGCACCACTGTCGGTCTCACTATTTTTTTTAGCCTTTTTGGATACGTCAACAAAAAAAGCATGCTGATGTGGCATCATATTTGATGATGTGACCCTAAAATTGAATTTTTTAAGCAAGTGAGTTGCCAAATAAACCACTGTACAAAATTAGGACTGATTTAAAAAAAATCAGATAGAAAATGAGAAATGCGAAGTTAGGGTGCTCCACTATGAGCTCCTCTCCCCTATCCATTTTATTTTTTAATTCTATATCCTTTCTTGATAAAAAAAATCTATTTTTGTCTCTCCTCTTTTAAATCTCTAGGTATTTGATTCAAAACCTTCTAACCTTTAAGATACATTCTATTTCTACAAACCCCAACAAATGGGGAAGCGGCATTTTTCTTAACAATGTGATGAAAATATAAAATTTTAATCTTGCCCGTAAATACTTTTCTTACAACTGCATGGCACCTTTTTGCTTCCTTGTAAGCATAAGTAGTACTAACACATCATGTTAATATGTTTTTTTTCAATTTTTGGCTACGGTAAAAGTGGATTGGGATTAAAGTTGATATTACTAAAATGATTTGCACAATTGACCGTACGTCATGGGGATGTAGCTCAGATGGTAGAGCGCTCGCTTAGCATGCGAGAGGTACGGGGATCGATACCCCGCATCTCCACTTTTATTTTTCTCACTTTTGAAATTTTACTGGAACCGAATTTTGGATCTGAGTTTAATCTGAAATGAGAATGGATACGTCATAAACAATTTTCGACATGAATTTGATTGACGATTGGGATCCTCTGGAAATGACTTCTGAAATGAATTCGCCAAAAAATAATTCCCAAAAAATTTGACAAAAGTATATAGTCTTTGAACCTGACGTGAATCGAACACGCAACCTTCTGATCTGGAGTCAGACGCGCTACCATTGCGCCACAGATCCATTTCTTTTTAAAATGCCGATGTTATTATGTAAATTAACTCTTTTTACTTTTTCGGATTAGTAACAATACCAAACTTGGCTTTCATTTACGATGGTCAAAGCTTTTCTTTTAATGTCTTTAAAAGGTTGAGAGAAGTTAAAGTCAGGAATTTTAAATGCAATTTTATTTATTTTTTAATAAGGTTTTTTTGTTTTGTTTGTTTTTTAAATATATAGGTAAAAAATATATTAAAATAATAATTGATTATAAAGTAGTTTTATTAGTAAAAAAATAATGGTATATTAGTTTCAAAGAATTAATAAATTTTAGATAGATAGGATTATCTTTTGAAGCTCCATCAACATTAATTTTAATCAAGTCTGGAGGGGGACATTCTCATCTAGTAAGTTGATAATTTTGAATATTATTATCGCAAGAGGTAGAAGAGGAAGAAGCCATTGGGATACCAAGTCTCATCAGAATTTTGGATTCCCACCAAGATCTCGCTTAGTAATCTTGAATCCAAAATTGCTAGGTTTCTTTTAGATTGACCATTATTTTGCCCAAACTTAACTTATCAACACTCAAAGTTATTAGATTTCCACAATCCATAAGAGTATGAATAGTTGTTTCTGGATTCGATTGTGTAAGCTTTTTTGAATCAACGTTTCGAATCACACTCCGTGATCCATCATCAGGATAGAGAGCTCAAGGATATGAAAATTTGTTGCAGACCTAATAGGTATAAAAAGAGGCAGAAGAATGTTAGAGGGATAGGAGGCACAAGGCCCAAGGGATGGCAAGCTAGAAAAATAATAATAATATCAACACTTTCACATAATACCTATTTCAGTATTCCATTCATTTAGCAAACATATCAAAATCATGATTACATGTATCATCCTTTTTACCCGTGAAGGTAAAAGTAAATCAGTAACAACAAGATGGGGTGTGACATTTTTCCTACAATATTTCTCATTTTTCTTATTTTTAAGAGATTTTTTGTAAATGGGTAACTAACATGGCCTTGTATACAAGACCCATGTACTTGAATCATTACATGTTTTATCATCTTCCTAAGTTGCACTTAAGACAGGTAATAGTGCAATATTTTTACTACTTGGGACATGCTTATCCTAGGTATGATATTGCACATGTTTAAGTTCACCTTGGTAGGATAACTTAATGAGTTGCACATTCTCCTTTCATGAGATTCTTCTTTTCTCCTTATCCTCATAGATTTGGAAATTTGGATAAACACTACCTTGATTTTTGGTTTTATGTCTTATCTTTAGCCACATCAATTTTGGAAAATATAAGGCTATTTATATTATAATTCTATTTCCTTCCTCTACTACTTTGACAACTTCTCTTTGTGAGCTCTTAATGTAGATTTATCATCTTGGAATTTCACACATCTCTTAAATATTTGGTCTATTTTTATTTATATATTACAATTTTAGAGCTTAAAAATATTTCAAAAAGTTCTTAGATTATTCATATCTTTTTATATTTCTAATAAATATGCATTGAAAACTTTGAGATTGCTCTAAAAATTGGATGTGGTCAAGAAGATTGTGATTACATTATTTTTAAAAAAAATCAACCACCATAGAAACTATACCTAAAATATGCTCACTATACAACTTTATCCCAAATATAACAATCAAACAACTACTATTAATCTCCAAAGCATATGTGATTAGGACCATAGTTGTAATTATAACTACAATAAATGCAACATAAATTGGAAATTAATAAACTCCACATATCAAACATGGTCCTCTATATTATTCTGAATTAATATAAGCATAATAACATATAATCATCCATTTTCATTTATTTCCTTTAAATTTTAACATATTCTTCAATAATATGTTTTCCTATTACATTATACTACTACAAATGTATGCGATTCTCTTTTCTAATTAATTCAATATTTAGCAACTTCACTAGAAGAAATACACTTTTGTTGTTCAAAGATATGGTAAAGTAAAACCTAACATATTTCAAAACACTTCATATAGCCAAATCAATATTTATCATGGAGTTGGATAACAAACTGACATTGTAAAACTTGTAACCATTACTCCTCTCAACATCTTATGTACACATACATTTATTTATCAACTTACTAAATGAAATATAAAATATAATAGTTTTTTATTTATTTAAATGCATTTACATTCTCAATCTAATATACATGTCTAATAGCTGTAAAAATGTGGAGAAAACTCACAATTTTAAACACATATATAAATCTATTTTCACCTATTTAAAAAAATATAGTTTTGTAATTTAAGTTTTTGGAAAATTAGTGGGAAAAATATATAGTACATCAATTTCCATCAATCAATTGTATATGTTTACAAACATCAACTAACATTCATTTTGAAACTCTAGATGAAAAATCTTCTAGTACATTCTACAAGATGAGTCATTGAATCAGTTGTTTTCATCCCTCGCAAAAATGTCATATGAGAAAATATTTGAAAACTAAATATGTAGTTGTTTATTTGTTATTTGATTCTCAAGTAGAAGGCGACTTTACTTTGGATTGCAACAATATCATCTTGCATATGTCTTAGTCCACCAAATCATTCTATATTATATTTAGATTTGAAAAGAGAGAAATATATTGTTGATTCTCTTAAGATATCGAATTATTTTTTTAATGGTTAAAATATTTAAATGATCATATCTTACAAATCTATGACGAATTTCAATTAAGGAAAACAATATACTTAATTAATTTTGTTATCTTCTATTAATGAATATGATTTTCGTATTTTTTTAGTTTTTTATAATATAATAAACACTTTTTTCTTAAAAGAGTTTCTTTTAAATCTATAAGGTAGTACTTAAATAATCCCATATAAGATATATTTTTAGTTAATGTTGATTAAACTAGTTAGTGAGAAGCAAGGCTATTCTTAAGAGTGTAATGTTTAAACATAGTGAACAAACAATAATAGTTCATGAAATTAACTCTCTAGCGAATGGTAAATGCATGCCTAATTTACTTTATAATAGTATATGCAGATCATAAAATTTATGATTTTAAGATGTATTATTACAGATTTCAATAGATTCTCTTTAAAACACAAATTGAATATATAAATAAATAAATGCTAATACAATGGTGTTAGGTATAATTCCTATTCTCAAAGTGATTACTAGACCAATCAAAATTTTTTAGTCCTTTAACTAATTATTATCAACTAAACTTTTAACTATATTACAATGGAAAACCTAGTCTCTACACAACACTTAATATATATGTGATGGTCTATATGATATACTTTGGATTAAGGTTGTGAAAAGAGCACCAAATATTAATCTTAAAAGAGTATACACATAAATAGAAGTATAGATTGTTTTGAAAGGAAAAATACATCATCATTGTGATTTTATCCATGCACACATGGAATTATCTCATTTAGAGATTCAAAAGATACTAGAATCTTGAACCACAATCTAATAAAATCTTTGGATACTCAGTAGAAGTACACACATTTGAAGATACTTGAGATCAATGTGTGAATTCATATTTAAGTACAGGTGAAGTAGT
Organism: Sequoia sempervirens; assembly: GCA_007258455.2. NCBI lineage: Eukaryota > Viridiplantae > Streptophyta > Pinopsida > Cupressales > Cupressaceae > Sequoia > Sequoia sempervirens. The sequence goes on along the minus strand of VDFB02047230.1, from coordinate 16,370,115 downwards.
TTTGAAAATGTTAATAGCTATTGATTTAGTTATGCATTTTTTGTATTATTTGATCTTGTATTTTTCACACGATAACTCATATAAACTAATCCAACTTCTTATGAAACTAGTTCACAACTCTTAATCAATAAAATTCATAACTTCATAAAATCTAATCACAATTTTTAATTCATGAAAAAATATTTTATCTTACTAAATAAATTTGTGTACAATATTTGTAATCTTATCATTTCAGATTTTATATTATATTATTTTTAAAATAAAACATTTACATTCTCATATCTTAAATTATTTTTCTAAATATAAGAAATTAGAGTTTGCATTCCTTGGAAGTGATTCCATACTTACAAGAGTTTTAAAGAGGAACATAACTTAAAAAAATACAAGCACTCGACTAAATTTCAAATTTTTAGTATTTTGAAGAATTTAATAGCATCTAATATTTCATGTAGATTAAATTAAAAAAGATGCTCCATCCCCGTATATACGTGCTGTATCTTTTGAAAGTGGTCCTAAACTATCTAAGGAATTATACAACCACATCAAGTAAAAATACCACATTGGGGATGTAGCTCAGATGGTAGAGCGCTCGCTTAGCATGCGAGAGGTACGGGGATCGATACCCCGCATCTCCAAACAATATCATATTCAGGTTACCTTTACATAAATATAAGAACTTATTTTGTGATTCATTTTGCTTTAACTTCTGTTAACGTTCGGATGAAAGTTTTTATCAAAAACATAATGTTTGTTCTGAAACGAATTACAAGAACTTTATAACGATAGTGAATGAAGTGGGCGAATTTTGTGATCTGGAGTGAAATGTTCTATTTACTTTTTGGCTTCTTTGTTTTAGTGCTAGTTAAATATAGTACTACTGTATCACTTTTATATATTTATAAGAAAAAAATTTCAGGTTTTTTTTTTCATTTTTTATATTATCACCATTTACTCTTCAATTTGTACTTATAATTTTTTATTTTTATTTTTTATATATCTATATGTTAATACACAAGTCAATTATTAAAGAATTCGGATTTGCATGTCAATAGTCAGTTATTACAGATGTTCAGCTGACTAGGGAACCAATAAAATTATAGTTGTAATCGTTAAACTATTTAGAAATCATTCTTAATAGTTTTTATGCTAGGTAATCAATATTCATTTTGTACAACATAAATCATAATCATAGTAGTTCAACAAAATATGGACTAACATTTTGATAGGATATGTCTTAGATTTACACTCTTCTTCACATATCAATGTGTTAAGGATATGCCCTAGATTTATGCTCTTATTATCTTATCCTTCCAATCAAATACTTCTGAAAATTATACTCTTATTGTCTTATCCTTCCAATCAAATACTTTTGAAAAATATGCATCTTAGAATTGATTTCAAAACTTATAAGTACTTGGGCGGTGGGCCTAGCTCGATTGACTAAAGCATTCTGTTGCAAGCAACAGGTCACGAGGTCTAGTCTCCCCACCATCCTCGTGGTACCAGAAGGCGTGTTACACCAGCGTCACTGGTCATGTGAAAAAAGTTTACCAGACACACTGCAGTTTATAAGGGGACGAATACTCGACCAATTTCTACAGTCTAAAAAAAAAAACTTATAAGTACTTGTATCATATCATAATAGTCAAAGTTGATCAATAAAGCCTCAATCAAATTAAAAAGAAACATAGACATCCAAAGTTTACATGATTGCTAAGATTTCAATATCCAAAATTTAAATGCTAAAGATAAAAAGTCTAATTATCATAACTAAATAAGAAGATGTTGTTTCTAGTTATTCTTAAATATTAAACAATTTAAAGCCAAATGCAATTCTTTGTTAATAAAAATAGGACAACTATTTACATAGATTTGGTCAATGAACTATCTAAATTTTAAGTAGAGTACTCGTTTTCAATTAGTAACAAATTATTTATAGTGGAAGAAACACATGGCATACAACCAACAAAAGTGTCATAATTGGCATCAAGGTGAAGCCATACACCCCATGAAATTATGGAAATAAAGTGCAACCACAATAGTGAAGGAAATTCATAAAATGAAGCAAAGAAGAACAATGGTTTGAAACCAATAACATTAATGAATTAACTAAAATAAATAAATAAATAAATAATTTTAGCCAACAAAATCATTTAGATGGAGACATGTCTAGTGCAATGATATTGGTAATGCAAGTTGAAGATCTTCATGCCTACCTTCATCTCATATCACTTCATAATCCATGCCACTAGTAAGTAGATGGGTTGACACACTCATAATCATATGTTGACATCCCTTATCACCACCTGCATCCTCACAAATAACTCTTTCAATTTAAGCACAAAGAAGCACTCTTCCATATCTACTTGCGCCTCCTCCATGCTCATCGCCACACATTCTTGAAAATATGTAGGAAGCACATGTTTGCTCCCCAACTATAAGTATAATCTCCATTAGAATCCTAAGCATCATGCAATGATCAACTTCTCACTCTCACACTCATTCAACAACCTTTGTTATAATTATGGAGTATTAATATATTGATTCTATTTCATTATTATATAATAGTGTTGTTAATAGAGTTATTTTATGATTTGATTGTGAGTGATTATATGTCAAGGATAAATGGTTGGATAGTCTCATTAGACCCTCCATCCATGACCACATCAAATACAAGTCTACAAGCAATATATTTTTGTATGAAATTTAGGTCCCGAACTTATCCTACCTTGATCTTGTAATCGGTCATCTCTAGAACTTAAATTCCCCACCTTAGACCAAATCCACAAGTGTAGAATTGATCTAGGTCACTTGTGCACATGTGCCTCTAAACCTCAAATTTTTAAAATAAAAATTTCAAATCAAAACCCTTGTCGGCTTCCTCCTACTAGACATTGTGAGCTATCCTAGCACACATTCGTGTGCATAAATATGTGTTATGTTGTTGTATTTAATGACGCAAACACAAAACACTCACAACTCATGCACACCCAACTTACACAACTTTCATTCGATTTCACACTATACAACCAATTGCTTATTTAATCCGACAATTTCATTTGTCGATTAAATTTTAATTTAAATAACACCAAACATTGATAGCTATACAATTCTAATTTATATTCAATTTCCAAAACCATGAAATTACAAGAACAGTTCAAATTTATTTAATTGATTTATTGGTCCTTAGACCCACAACACTTACAATCAACATATGGAGCATTGGTTCTAACTTTCCATTCCTTTGTTTCTTAACTTTCTGCATCTTTGTTTTGCTCTTTCTTCTTTCCTATTAACTAGTCGACCTCCTCTCACTTTCACACAACTTTTCACCTTTTTATGTATGCATAAATCTTACCAATGATGGTGCAGATTATATTAAGGAAAACTAATCGAGTGACCACTGTATTCATGAGCATGGGTTACTTGTACTATTAGACTTGTGCTATGAACATATCTTCCACTTGCATAAGATTTTTTTAACTCATTTGATTGTTTCCCTATGTCCATATTGTTAGATGATGAGAATCTATGTCTATCTTTCTCACGAAAACATCTTAGAACATAAATTGGGTCATTGTTTGTTAAATTGGTATGTATGTTGGGGTAGCATTCATTGCATATTATACATGTTTGTAAGTTTGATAGTGTATATATTCTATTGTGAAATCTTCTAGAAGCTATGACAAAGTTATTGTTGGATTATGAGAAGGTTGTGGATTGGTTGTGGACAATATGCATTGTTTTTCATGAACTAATTGATGCACATTGGGCATAAGGGTGTCCAGGTTGGGATGTTGTAGATGTACGTGTTACAATTTTGTGATGATTTGAATGAGTAGTGTTTGGTTCATTTATCATGTGTTGATTGATGGCTTGGAATGTTTAATTTTCTATGTGTTGCATATGCCAACAAATACTTATTTCTTCTTCATGTTGAACATAGTAGTCTTGACTAAATTTACGAGATTGTAGATTTTGAATTTCAAATTTAGAGGACTTAGTTCAAGAATTTTTAGGGGTGGAGCTCATCATTTGTAAAGGAAATAGTAAGTCTCATTATTGTGCTACAAGAAACAAAATAATATATAGAATTAAAAAAGATTAATATGAATGGAAAAAAGTGTCAACTATATGCATCGAGTTCTACAATAACCCTAATTTGATAATTATTTGAGATATGATTATTATGTAGTATAGAGAAATAACTCGATGTAAGCTATTATAAACATAATTTACATGAAAAAAATATAATTTGAAGTGCATATACATGTGACATTGAATTGACATATAATCAAACACAAATATATAAAATTTACTATATATATAATCTTACAAATATGTTTGTACATAGCATAAGAAATGAAGCTAGATTTAGGTACTATTATTATTGTGTATTTCATTTAGTTCATCTGACAAGGTGTTTTCTCAAACAAAATCTATTTCGTCAACCTTGGTGATTGTTGATTTTAACTGTCCTTGAACACCACTTGAATCATATGCAAATGAGAGGGTGAAAATAAATTGTTTGAATCAAAGTGGTTTGATTATAGTCTCAACATCAATTTCTGCTTCTTGATTGAATTGCAGCATATATAATTTCTCTAAAGACATACCAAGAACATCAGTGGTTGGTTCTTCAAAACAAATAGCCCATAATTAGCTTTAACTAAAGTATGTATCTGTAGCTACAATTTGCAAATGTAGCTTTACACTTTGAACAATACCATATTTGATCCTCATTCCACAGTTTTTTTTTAAACTAGTTTTTATCTACTTCAAGGGGACAAGATTGATAGAAAAATTAATTTGATTTTATGAATTGTATTGTTGCTTTTACAATGCATTAGATTGTTTGGCTCACATGCATAGTATGTTCTTCAATATCAACAATTTTTTTTCTTGTAATTAGTATGGGTACATCTAAAGGTTGTCTAGATGATGATATAACATCATTCCCACTTTGCTCAAACCATGATTTTAGTTGTTGTGTCTCCTTTATTCTTGGGTCTATAATAGGTGGGTACTAACCAAAGTGCTTATGACTTTTCCACTATACTTAGTGACACGTCCATTTTTTATTGCAAGCACAATAAATTGATGTAAGTGATACATCTCTTGGATTTTTTTACCTTACTCTTGAGTGGTTGGACCCCATAAAGTCACATTAATAGTAGACAAAGACATTTCCATTAGCTCAATGCTTCTTGTAAGTACTTCTTTCCCATCCCTTCTTCTTATTGTGAAGCTCGACTCTACACATATGAATATTCCAATAATATCAACAAGGAAATTATTGGTGATTTGCATAATGTCATTAAGGGATGAGAAATAGAATTGATGTTTTGTAATTGCAAGGTTATCTTCAAAGAGAAAAAGCTTGGAATCATCTAGTAAACAAATTTCAAGTTGGCTATTAAGTTTTTTGTACAACCTATTAGTAGTCTTAATACTCCCACCATATATTGTATATACAACTCCAACTTGAACATTCTTGTAACAAATATCTAAAACTTCATTGAAGCAAGTGAAACGCATTTTAATGCACTCACAAACTATAATATTGAAAGAAAAACATGACCTTGAACCTTTTGTGCGTTGAAATGGTGCGTTTCTCTTTTCATTATAACATGACCCTTTATAAGCCACCTTGTTTGGTATGGATTCAAATTTATAATAGAAGTAATATTGGAGGAAATCTCTTTCCTATGTAGGGATGAACATATTCCAAATAGTGCCCTTAGAAGAGGTTGTTTTGGAACTCTCTCATTCTCAACCAAACCTATACATGTATACCATGTAACTTTTGGACTTATTCTTCAAATAGATAGGTGGATTGACCAATGATATCATGATGAAAACATATGATTTCTAGTTCTGAAATGATAATCAACCTATATAGGTACAATGGGTAAGTACTATGAAGAAACAAATTTTACATGAATTTAATAATGCTAATTTATAAGAAATAGATCGACAATTTTTAGAACATCATGTAAACACGGTGGCTCACCTTGACTTGCAAATAACAAGGACACTGTATCCTGTGAGTAGAATTATAGATCCATTTTGGAGTTCTTTTGAAGATATGTAGTGATTGTATTTTTTTGGAAGTGTATCTTTTTTCTTATGAACTCCATCAAAATGCTCTATTTTAAATAGATTGGTCGATTTAGAGCCATGACCAAACTTGGAAGTGTCTAATACTTGTAGATATGGTTGCAAGTGGAGGTTTCCATCATTGATCATCTTGATTGCATTCTCAGTCAAAGAATACATTATCATGAGAGGGAAAATTAGTCCTATAAAAGTAAATTACACGTGACAACTATTATGTCTTAAACGTAAACTATAGAATCACACAATATGAAGTAGAAATTGAAAATGAGTTTGAAACCATATAAGTTAGTTGACTATAATTTAATGAATATTGATGAGAGAATTTAGTTGTTTCAAAGAATGTAACCATGAATTAAATTTTACAAATCTAGTACTTTTAGATAGGCTATAAGTAGTTTTTAAAGAATACTTGTCAATTTATTTGTTATGTGTTTTTCTAACAAGATAGTGGCTTATAGAAGTTAACCCTTTGAATAATTAAGAAGAAGAAGAAAAGGTAGTGAGAAAAAATAGATACAAAAATAAATAATATTCTATATAATTTGAAAGTAGCACATAAACCAGAAAATACATTACTTGTCTAAGCATAAGTATAAGAGGGGTTTGAAAATAGATATTTAGCAAATTAAAACAAAGTTTTAATGTGCAAAGGGGAAGGAATATTCCATGGGAATATCCCCTTTTTGGAGGAATGTGCAAAGGGAGGAATATTCCCGTGGAATATTCCTTTGCAAGTGGGGGGAATTAGATTAATTAGTAATTGATAATTAAAACAATGTTAATTATGCAATTTTAGAAGAATTAGATGATATTCATTAAATAAAGTGATTTAATGAAAGTGGAAAAGTGAAATGACATTTAATTAAATAACTTAGGGTTATTTAATTAAATAAGAAGATTTAGGGATTTAAATTAAATAGTTTGATGTATTTAATTTAATAAGACAAAATGTTAGCATGAAAAAGGGTGAATTAACCCGATTAAATTAATTAGGTTATTAGATGCAAATGACATAATTAATTAAGATAGTTAGACTAATTTAATCAATTAAGCAAAAAGAGGATGGGTTTTAAGAGGAAATGATGTTAGTATACTTGATTTGAGTGCATGATATCATTCAAGACATTTTTAAGTGTCTACATTTTGCCCCTCTTTGAAGCGAGGTACCTGCTATATTGGTTCAAAGACTTACACTTTTTCGGATTAAAAACTACTGCTCAAATCAAAAAATAAAATTTTTATGATTTTCTGGATGCCCCACTGTTGCCCTAGTGGAAGGAATAAGTTGGTTCCCTGCCCTCTTGAGAAATTGGGCTATTTTTTTTGAATTTTAGGTTGATTTCTTGACAAAGGTAAAATGCTGCCTTAGGTGTCTGAAAAGGCTCCAAGATGCAAAAAAATGCCAAAAACATAAAAAATGATGCAAAATAAGCTTCAGTTTGGCCAAATTAGTGAAAATGGTGAAAAACCCTAGCTTTTGGCTAAAATTAGGTCAAAAAACCCTTAATTTTTACGCTTAAATAGGTGAGGAAGGGTCACTTTCAATTCATTTGTGCATTCACACCTTAGAGAATTCTTGCAATTTGAGCTTTGACCTCTAGACAAAATGGCGCAACGAGTGCTCCCATGACACATTTCTAACTGGGTTTGAGGGTACTAGAGGCCTCAAGGCGTAGGACCACCGGTATGCAATTCAAAACTTGACTTGCATTTTGACTTTTGAGTGATGACACTATTTTGTTTTTTAGCGATGCTACTATGATTAGCAACATATTTCATGATTTGGAATTAGGGTTTCTTGATTACGAATCATGGAATGGGTGTAAATAGCGATACACTCGCCCAATTTGAAATTTAGAATTAGGGTTTGCAAATTTCAAAGAGTGACGCAGTTGTGATGAGCGACGCTAGTCACGATTTGTAATTTGAATGCATATAGCGTCACCATTTGGAATCTGAGATATAGTGACGCTTTCGTAAATAGTGACACTTTTTCCATTTTGGGGGGTAAAAGCTACAAACTTAGCCAATTTTTGTGAATTTTGATGTCATGCACTTCATGGGTGTAGGAGGTTATCCAGCCTTTGATGTCTCGCGAGCACCGACTGACTGTGCTATCCAGACTTGATGATTTGTCTGAGCTTCAACAAGAGCACTTGGGAGAGATCGACTTGTGGTATGTTGCCTACATACTTGTGCGGACCCATTTGGCGATGATGTAAACGCTATGCGAGCGATGGCATAGCGAGACCTCATTATTCCACTTACCCACCAGTGAGGTGATAGTGACACTAGATGGCATAGCGAGACCTCATTCTTCCACCTACCCACCAGTGAGGCGATAGTGACACTAGAGGATGTATGGCAGATTTTGTGATTGCCAATACATGGTGAGCGCGTGATTTATGACACTGATGTAGGATATGGTTCCTATCACAAGGTTCTTGACCAGGAGTCCATTATCGTGGTCAACTCCCAGATTGACCTCAAGATGTACAAAGGTTGAATGTTGACTTTCAGAATGATCATTGCGGTAGTGATTTCAGGGTTGGTTGCTCCAGATTGACATAGTAGGGGATTTAGTCTAGGATGGGGGCTAGCTTGGCACAGGATGCTTTTCAAGAGGACCCAATATGCATGGGGGCCAGTGATGTTGGCCTCATTGTACCATGATATGTATGACTTTGTGTATTGTCATGGGAGAGCGATTGGTATAGGGGTCACCCTTCTTCACATATGGGCCTAGGAGCACATTGTTGTGCTCTGATCGATTGTTCATATGGAAGATGTGGACCTAGATGATTTGGTTGTCTAGCAGTATACAGGTTCCATCACTCTTCAACACACAGGGAAGCTTGGAATTCCATACTGGTGTCGAGTGATTGATGAGATGACAATATTCAGATGACATCCATGGCTCTAGATTCCTGCATGGTATGATGATGTGCAATAGTTGTTCTTTGTTTGACAAACCCATTTTATTCAGGGTTGAGAGCATACCATGATAGAGAGGTACCTTCCCGATAGAGTTTCCAGATAATTTGGCAAGAGGCAAGACAGGCCCGATGATGCATATACAACCATTTTTGCTAGATCAACACAAGAGACTTCCTGGGGACACATGAACCCAACTCATGAGGTTGTTGAGGGCTTCCAATAGTTGGTTGTGATGCCATGGGCCTATGATTAGGGATAGGAAGATGCACAAACTATGCTTGCATATGATGCATGGTTCGTACCCGCCCAAACTAACAGATCTAGTAGGTATACCTCCCCAAGGGAGGTTGAGAGGGAGGGGTGTAGGTAGAGGTCGAGGCCAACCACAAGATGGGTAGGGAAGAGGATAGGGCAGAGGGCCATATGGTCGAGGCAGAGGATAGGATGGCCAGGATGGCCAGGATGGCCAACAGATGGCCAACAACATGACAGATAAGTCTGAGGTGCACCACCATTGCATCAACAACCACCTCAACAACCACCCATATAGCAACAACCATGACAACAATCACCACTAGGGCTAGATCTCTGTGATGCATAGATTTAGTAGTTATAACAACAGCTACAGGTGGTTACAATAGAGCGAGATTAGGCTCAACAACAAATATTGGCCATCACAGCTAAGAGAGACTAGGCCCGACAGTAGGTACATGCAATCACAATTGAGAGGAATCAAGAGCATCATCTTAGACATACCTCACATATGTAGTTGGCATAGGAGGTTAGGCGACACCAAATATTAGAGGCTATGACAGCTACAACACAGGGACAAACAGTTTATGCCTGATTGTACAGAGAGGTCGTGACTAAGGCTTCCTATTATCGTATGCATTATCATCGAGATGTCCTTGCGGCAATGAGGCAGCCTAATTTTTCATAGAGGAGTGGAGCACATCTCCAGGCTAAGGATCGGCTAGAGAGACAACCTGGGGAGGGGGGCAACCATTAGGGCTAGTTTTCTTGTATAGACACTTTTTGATTATTTCTCAATTTTCTTTATACAGATATACATTCATGGGCTCCTTTTTGATAGCCTCGTGGATATTGTACATTTGATTGATATATAGACACTCACTTAGATATTTTATTATGATAGCCATTTTTTGATATATATATGATATTATACTGATTCATGATGTGATCTCTTTATTTCATGCATATGAATGTATGGATGCATATGATGGAGGTACTTCTTTTTATTCATGTTATATGCGCTATGTGATGATGATCTGTGATGCGATGATATGAGATGCAATGTTATATTCTTTTTCAGTATCTTTTTATGATGATGGGATGGATGATATGATATGCATATGGATGTATGTATAGACAATGCAGATGTTCATGCTTATGATATGATAATGCAATGTATGTTTATGGGATGTGCGCAACGATTTAAGATGATTATAATAACAAACCTATATTATTCAACACAACTTAAATGATAATGATGTTGCAGTGAAATATGTTTTTCGTATTATGATATGCTGTGATTATGCGAGATGTATTCTTGCTGATGATTTGTGGATGCAAGATGGATGCATTGATGATTTTTTTGTTGACTGTCATGATACCAGGTTAGCGCAGAGAGAAGATAGAAGAAATAAGATGAATGATTTGACCATTGACTTTGATGATAAAGTCTTAACAAGTCTTTGATCCACTAAGACTTTATTAGAGATGGTGACAAGAGATCCATGATGATGGTGATTTTCTCATATCTTGGGATTGGGATTTTTCACCATTCCTTATTGTTTGATATAACACATAGACACAATGCATCGAGGCATTGATAACCAGGATGGTGTTGTATCTAGTGTGATGGAATTTGACTTTGACAACATATAGGATATTTCTTGTTCACACCTTGACATATGAAAACCTCGTCAGAATGTAGTTTAGTAGTTCAAAATATATTGGACCAGAGCATACGCAATAGTCAACAATCTATCCCAAACGACTTTCTTACACACAACTAAGCAAGTATGCGCCAAGATTATTTTACAAGAATACTCACAAGCACAACAAAAGATAATGATCGATGCCCCATTCCTTTCTCTCGAAATAATTTTGATAGACATCATTGAGAGGTCCTCGGAATGGGTCATTTAAGATAAGTCAGAAGAAAAGATCAAAGACAAATAGTCAGTGTTATCTATATCTCTTGCCAGTTTAATTTAGCTAAGGTGATTTTTGATGCTGATGTCCATTGCAGGAAGGATGCATCCTAGGAAATGTTGATCTGATGTTTTGATTACGATGAGGTTTATGATAAGCCGCTGATACAAACTTCAATAACTTGTTTACATATGATCTAGATTTTAGATTTTGACACTTAGGTTTTCACTCTATGACTTGCAATACTTGTTTTTTATTTGTTTTGCCAAAGGTTGAAGGTGATGATCAATTTATTATGGATGAAGGTTTACACGGGTGAAAGCGAAATGGGATGTGTGGTTTTGGATTTTTTGTAATATTTCAATGTTTTTGATATTTTGAAAATATTTTGAGGTCGTTTTTGATCTTTTTGAAAGTTTATATGAATGTTTTTAGGGTTTTTGGTTTATTTGAGGTTGTTTAAGGGTTTTCCAAGATATTTGATGCTGTTTAGGTCTTTTGAATGTTTTCTAATGTCTTTGTGTTTTCTATTATCTGGATGTTTTGGTGTTTTTCAAGGTTTTACAATTTTTTTGGGATTTTTTGATATTTTGAATGTTTAAGGATTTTCCTATTTTTGAATGTTTAGGGGTTTTCTAAGTTTTTTGATCAAGAACCTAAACAGACCTATACTAGGGGTCTCGGGGGTTGATCAAAGATAAGCCTTGTCTACGTTATACATGCAGAGAACATGTAGTTCAACAGACTTGACTTATTGAAGATGACATATGAACAGTTGATGGATTGCCAGTTTATTATGAAAGACTCCTAAAGACTGACCTAGGGTGTCTCAGGGGTACATCAATGATGGCCTTGCCTACATTCAAGCTCAAAGACAATGTAGTTCATCAAGGTACTATTTTTGGATTTTTGATGTTCGACCTTTTTAGGAATTTTGATGTGTTTTGGATGTATTGGATTTTGACTTTACAATTTTTGAATTTTTTTTTGGATTTTAGTTGTACAAGTTTTTGATGTTTTTGGAATTTTTCAATTTTGCAAGTGTTTTTGGATTTTCTGATGAATGTTTTATGAATGTTTTTGGGTTTTTCTCAATGAGATTTCTAATAACCTTAAGATATACAAGAACCCGATCCGGTCCATAACAAATTGCCTCGGTATGATATGATAGAATACCTCAATACAGGTAGGACAAACTGACTTATGAAATATGCCAAGTAGTACTAAGGGGATACAATACCTCACAATATCAAGCTATGATATGGATGCAAATGAATGATGGAATAAATAGGATGAATGATGCGATGGATGGATGTGATGAGAGGGAATGATAAGATGAAAAGCCTAGGTAGATGAAGTTGCTTTATTTATGCGAGGTTCCTATTTGCTAAGTTTTCACCAAGGTACTTGCCCAAAGTGCCACCGAAGTGGTTGTCACTAGAGGACGATTGTTTTTCTTTACTTTTTTCAATCATTTTTCTCATTTTTTGTATTTTCAGATTTATACCCTTCAAGACTAGGCATAATTTTTTTTAAGATGCGAGCTGTTGGTTTATTCCTGCAAGGGTTCACCTTCAGGTGTTGACAATTGATATGCTCCTGATCCATAACTTGTTGTGATGACAAAGGGACCTAACTAGTTAGGCTCAAATTTTACTTTACTATCCTGATCTGGGAGATTCTTCTAATTCTGCTTTAGGACAAGATCCCCTCCTTGGAAAGATCAACACTTAATTTTCTTGTTATAGCTCTATTTTAGTGGGTTTTGATATACTTGCAAGTGATTAAGGGCATCAAGATGATGCTTATCCAAGAATTCTAGCTCATTCAACCAAGATAATTTGTACTCTTCATTAGTGATTAGGTTCTGCAGTGACACTTGTAGTGATGGAAGCTCAACCTCAATAGGTAGGATGGCTTCTGATATGTAGACCAAGGAGAATGGGGTTGCACCTATTGGTGTGTGGATACTGGTTTGATATTCCCAAAGAGTGGGATTTAACTGCAGATGCCAGTCACAACCAACTTCATTAACCATTTTCTTTAGGATTTTTAGAATGGTCTTGTTTGTAGCCTTAACTTGACCGTTGCCCTAGTGATAATATGGGGTAGAGAATCAGTGTTGGATGTTGAATCTTTGACATAGCTCTTTCACATCCTGATTCTTGAAGGGTTTTCTGTTGTCTGAGATAAGGGTTTGTGGAACACCGTAACGATAGATGAGATAATTCAGGATAAACTTAACAATTTTCTTTCCTGTTATGTAGGTCATAGGAATGGCTTCGACCCATTTGGTAAAGTACTCAGTGGCCATTATGATAAATTTGTGGCCATTAGATGAGGTTGGGTTAATATTTCCTATGAGGTAAAGCCCCCACTACGAGAAAGGCCAAGGTGTGATCATTAGTTGCAACTCCTGAGTTGAAGCATGAATAAGATCTCCATGTTGTTGAAACTTGGAACACTTTTGTATGTATTGATGGGCTTCTGTTTCCATGGTTGGCTAGTAGTACCCCATCCTCAGCAGTTTCTTAGCTAGATTCATACCACTAGAATAGGAACCACATATGCCATCGTGTACTTCTGTTAAAGCGGTCAAGGCTTCCTCTAGGTTAAGACATCATTGTAATGTCCCCTTGATACTTCAGTGGTATAAGGTATCACCTAGGACCATGAATCAAGATGCCTTCTTAACAAAGGCCTTTTTAAGGTTAGAGGTGATATCAGATGGGAGGGTTCCTCTACTTAGGTAGGTGAATATGTCATGATACCATGAGGATCCAGGACCAACAATGACACACACGAATTCAGATTTTGGGATTTCAAAAGTTGGTACGAGAAGTTGTTCCACCAAGAATTCACATTGAAGGACATTATGCGACATGTCTAAAAATGATCCAATTGTTGCCATATCATCTTTTTCTCAGTTGTTCATGCAAGGAATTTGCTCAAAAGTTATATCTATGAAAGGTCTTTGAGATTCTCTACCATTTTCTTGTAAGGAGTGAGCTTGTCGTTCTTGGTCTAGTAGTCGTCATTGACTTGGTTGATAACCAGCTATGAGTCTCCATAGACTTTCATTTCTTGTATCTGCCATTGAACTGCTATCCTTAGACCTATGATTAGGGCTTCGTACTCAACAATGTTGTTAGTACACGAAAATGATAGCCTGTATGACTTTGGAATGCAATCACCTTGAGGGGTGATGAAAAGAATACCCACCCCTAATCCATGTTTGGTGAATGATCCATCAAAGTACATCTTTCATTGACTTGCTGTATTGACATTGAATACTGATTCATCCAGGAATTCAGATATCAATGAATTCTCTACATAGATAGGTGCCTCTGCCAGTTGGTCTGCAATCACTTGTCCCTTGATTGCCTTGTGCTCCACATAATCTATGTAAAATTCACTCAAGATCATTACCCATTCGGCCATTTTCCTAGTGAGAGTTGTTTTGGATAACATGTATTTTAATGGGTTGATCTTTGCAATGAGTTTGATTTGATGTGACAACATGTAGTGTCTAAATTTTTGTGAAGTAAAAACCAATTGTAAGCATGCTTTCTCAATGGATGAATAGTTCATTTCATAGCCCACTAAGGTCCTAATGATGTAGTAGATAGCCCTTTCCTTTCCATTTTCATCATGTTGTGCTAAAAGAGCACCTAGTGCTACTCATATTGCAGAGATATACAAGATCAATAGTTTGTTTGGTATTCGTGGCATGAGAACTAGAGGTGTCAATAAACAGTCCTTGATTTGCTGGAAAGCTTTATCAAACTTCTCATCCCACTTGTAAGTTATTCCTTTATGGAGAAGATGTGAAAAAGGGTGGATTTTATTTGATAGTTGTGTGATGCACCTTCTAATGGATTGCAATATTCCTTGTAACCCTCTCATCTGCTTCAATGTTTGCAATGGTTCCATGTCTAGGATGGATTTTACCTTTGTTGGGTCAACTTCTATCCCTCTTTGTGAGACAATATAGCCAAGAAATTTTCTTGATGTCACCCCAAAGACACATTTCTTTGGATTCAGCCGTACCTTATACTCTTCGAGCCTGTCAAAGATGGGTCCCAAGACTTGTGTGTGTTCACTCATTTTCTTTGATTTTTTTGAAATATCATCCATATAGTCTTCAAATATTTTGTGGATCATGTCATGAAAGATGAGGGTCACTGCTCTCTAATAGGTTGCTCTTGCATTCTTTAGCCCAAATGGCATCATGTTCCAATAGTATGTCCCCCCTGAACAAGTGAATGTAGTTTTGTGTTGATCCTCCTTGGCGATCATGATTTGATTATAGCCTAAAAAATAGTCCATGAATGATAGCATTTCATGCCCAACTGTTAAGTCCATTATGATGTTAACGTTAGGAAGAGGGAAATCATCCCTAAGGCATGCCTTGTTCAAGTCTCTAAAATTAGTGTAGATTTTGATGCCCCCAGTGGGTTTAGAAATTGGTACCAGGATGATCCCACAAAACTAGTTTACAATTCTATTGAGGAAGAAAAATTGCAAAAAACACCCCCATGAAGAAAATTTTGGGTTTTGGGGGGTTTGAGCGAACTTAGGGTCCGAATGAACACAATAAGGGTTCACTCAAACCCCCCTTCGAGTGAACCCTATTTAATGTTGGGTCCCTCATTTTTCAAGTTTTCTAGAATAAAAGCAAAGAGAAAATTTGAAAAAAGGGGGTTCACTCGAACCCCCCTTTGAGCAAACCCCCCTTCATTCAAAAAGTCAAGGGGGGTTTGCTTGAAGCAGGGTTCGAGCGAAGCCCCCTTTTTCACCCTTCTCCCCCTCTTGCACCAAATTTCTACAAATTTTTTCCCTTCGAAGCTTGAGTTGAGGATGAAAATGGAGGAGACTTCACATACCCAACTGGATGATGGTAGTCCTTAGAACGAGCTATCCATCGAATATAGTTTTAATATGTTTTTGTTTTATTATGTGTTTTATTTTTTAGTTTGATTAAACATAGGTTTTTCACTGAAAATCAAGCTCTTTGTTCTGCACATGTGGAATAATAGCAGATTATCAAAAAAAATTGAAAAAATTATTAGTGCACTAGATATTGATGTCCTTGATCCAACACAAAAAAATTGAATTTTGATACCTACAAAAAAAAGTTATGCTTTAGCTAGTGAATCATGTCTAAATTGTAAAAGGTTTGACTTTGAAACTTAATTAAGAAAAAATATTCAATGAAATGCTATGAAACCAATTCCATGCACTAGATATCATAGTTACGAATCTAAATTTGAAAAAAATAGAATTTTATCCTTCATAGAAAAAAAGTTATGTGTTAGCCAGTGACACCACTCTTTAAAAATGGTGTTTACTGTTAAAAACTAGTTTTTGAAGGAGATGGAAAAAGAAGTGCAATCTAATTCCAAAAATTTTGAAAAAAATATATTTAGAATCTAAAGACAAAATTTCACAAATCACTAGTTTCCATCATCTTCAAATTCCTCATGGTTTAGTTGCTATAGGTGCACGAAAGTGAAGATTTAGTTAAAAAAATTTAGTTCAATGTCTAGTTTGGCCAAAAATTGTAAACCAGTATTGTGGGATCACTCACCAGGTTTGAAATCCACTTAGGATAATATATGGGTTGGATGAATCCAATGTCAAGAAGCTTTTGTAACTCAAGTTTGACCAAGAGTGCTATCTGAGGGTACATTTTCCTTAACTTTTGTTTTATTGGTTTGGCTTCAGGATAGACTACTAGATGATGCACAACTACTTCTGGATTGAGCCCTGACATATTCGTGTATGACCATGCAAAGTTAGATCTTCACTCTTTTAGGAACCTTGCTAGGTTCTTTTGTTCTTTATCCAACAAGGATTCAACATAGAAAGTGATCTTGGGTGCTTCTTCTGTTCCTACATTGACTGGAGTGGCCTTTTTTGCTAAAACTGCTGACTTCTCTAGATGCATCACAATAAGGGGGAGATTGAATCCCTCATCCTTGGGCACCTCATAGAGGTTTTCACCTTCGGATGCATCCTTTCTTTTTACTATTTTAGGATAAAAAAGTGCCACAATGTGGTTTCCACTCAAATATTTGCAAGTTAGTTGCATGCCATCAATTTTGTGATTGAAGGATTCAATCGTCTTCCTATAGTATGCCCTTGTGTCAAGCTCTATTTCAAAACCAACCTTGTGATCTGCCCATGATAAGTTGTCACCAAGTCCCATGAATTTTGAGATTTCTTCATCATTTTTGAATAAATCTAGAATCAGTGGTCCTTGCTGGTCCAAGTCAATGAGTTGCGGGTATACTAGGCGTATTTCATTTGGTCAGTTGCTTGGGGTGAAGGATGATGTAGATATCATGAAGAGGGAATTATTCTCAAATAGGTCATCAACATCAAGAGGGAAGTCATTTAGGGTCGTATTACATGATGTTGTTAACCAAGAGGAAGCCTCATCCCATTTAGCGGAAATACCTTTGCCAATAAGGGTAACCTTTCTAGTAGTACAACCTAGGCCAAGATTCTTTGGATGTTTCTCAGGAATGATAGGTTCGAGCAAACCATTATCATTTTGTCCTAGTTTCTCATTCTTGGTATACCCCATTCCCTTCATTAGCTGCAAGCCTTTTTTGTCATCTTCCATGGGAAGAACAGGGATAGGTCATTCATCCTAATAGAGGAGTTTAGAGACATCCTCCTCATTGATATCTTCCTTGTCCAAATGCCTCCACTTGGTGAAGGTAGTAGCTTCCATTTTTATAGTTTCAGGGATGTTGTTGCTAGATGTGGGCTTCCCATGATATTTGAGAGAAAGAGGCACCTCTCCCAACACAAAAGCATCCTTCGTTAGCTTATAGTTTTCACAACCATCATCTTGGATCACTACTTTGATGTCGGGTATGTTCTGCACAATGGGTGTTTTTGTTTATGATGTAGATGCAAGGGATGATGGGTCAACAAATGAGGAGGATGGTGTAGGTCCTTCGTCATTCTTGGGGATCTAGGGTATCTTATAAAACTTGGCCTCAAGGTTTTTGCAGTAGTAAAAAGGCTTAGGATCTCCATGGATGGTAACTTCTCTACCATCGAAAGGAAACTTTACACATTGATGGTAGGTTGAAGCTACAACTTTTAGGGAATGGATCCAGGGTCAAACAAGCATGATGTTGTAGGGAATATTAAGGTCTAACACTTAGCATTTAGTTTCTATGATGATGGGGTCCACTTGGATGGGTAGTGCAATGATTCCTTATGATACCCGTTCCTGGTCGTCATATGCTTTGATGGTGGTGCTCTTTGTTTTCTCAATAGTATCCTCTGAATAGCCAAGATTTTTGATCAACTGAACGGTAAATTTTTTTAGACTAGCACCTCCATCTACTAATACTCTTTTAACCTTGTTCTTATGAATGATAACCTAAAGGTGTAAAGCATGATTATGAGATGGTTGCGATGGTAGATCTTGCTCTAAGAAGGTGAGGAGATGATTAGTGATATGCCCTACCATAGCTTGAAATTGCTTTGTATCTATATCCTCGGGGATGAACGACGTAGACAAGTTTCCTCTAAGATTTCCCTATGCACGGGGGATAACCTCAATAGTTCTAAGATAGAAATCTATGCGGGGGTCTTCTTAAGTTGATCTAAGAGATTGTGCTAGCTAGTGCTTGTTGTCGGCTGAGTAGGGTGTGCCCTAGATTGAGATGGGACTCCTTAGATGGTGACCTTACCATGTCATGTGGTGACTCCACACTCCACACTAGGCCCTTTGATAGTGATGACAGTAATGACGCTATCACAAGAAGCGACCACATTGGAATAGGTATGCCGCACATTTGTGTAATCCTTAGCTTTCCTAGTGTTACTTCCTTTGTTATGATTCAACATAGGGGTCTTGTATATCTTAAGATCTTGATTATTGGTTGGTACCTCAATAGATATGGTGTTGCTCTCTATAAGATCTTGGATAATATTTTTGAGTCACATGTTGTTTGTTGTCTTATGTCCTTTGATTTTGTGAGTCACAAAGGTCTTTTTCATTGTACTAGGGCATTTTATCCTGTGGTTCTTGGTAGTTTTCAAAATTTGGAAGCATTCTTAGGTTGGACTCTATCAATTTCTTCATGATAGTCTTAATGGGTTCTGACAGCTGTGTATACTTGCATTTTGGATAACTGTTCTTGTTAGGTGTTTGTCTCTATTGTATTTTGGTGTTGTTGACCTAATTGTGTTGTGGTGGTGTTGTTTGTTGTATAGTTGGTTGAACATAAGCGATTTTATTGTTGTTTGGCCTAGGAGCACTTAGGATCACCTTAGCATCTACCACTCCATCATTTGTTACATTCCTAGTCTTAGCCCAGACACAAGGTTTGTCATTTGAACTGGTTGATGGACAGTTGTCTTTGTATGCTTGAGTATTTCCCTGTGAGATTAGAGCTCTCTTAATGTTAAGGGCCCTAGGGACAAGCTCATCATAAGATGTAATGCACTTCATTTTTAAGTGGAAGGATAGATATGGATCAAGATTTGCTATGATAATGCCCACTTGTTGTTCATCAAGATTTGGCCACTTGGTTTTACTCACTCTTTGCCTCCATCGTTGCAAGAAATTGGCAAAATATTCTCCCTTGTTTTGTTTGAGAGTATATAACTCTTCTAAGCTTACACCCATGTCAAGATTGAAGGAGAAATGATCTATGAATTTGTTAACTATTTCTTGGAAAGTTTTGATACTGGGAGGCAATTGAGAAAACCAGTCCATGTCAGGACTTGTTAAACTTCATGGGAAGTGGCGCATCAAATAGGACTCATTATAGGCGACCTCCATACACATGCCATTAAACTCTTTGATATGGTCCACATGACTTCCTCTCCCTTTATATTTTTCAAATTTGGGGATTTCAAAATTGGGAGGGAACGACACCATTGTGATGTTTCAATCAAATGGATATGGGCATAGATTTTGTGTATGAGGTTTCTTTATTTTTCCCATCCAGATATCTTGCATTTCTTTTGTTAACGCCTTGAGTTGCAATGCCATATCGTATGGTGGACTAAGTGGAGGAACATATGTTGCATATTATGGGATGGTAGATGAAATGTACATGGGATTCTGATATGATGATGTGTTGTATGTTGTTTATGGTGGTGTAGGATAAGGTGATGATGGTGTAGGCGTATATGTTCCTAATGTGTTTAGGTTGATGATGTTTTGTTGAGGGTTATGGTATAAACCTTGTTGTTGTTGTTGCATGAGTAATTATTGTTGCTGGGAATATTGTTGAGCTGCTAGGGCTTCTTAATGTGCTGCTAAGGCTGCTTGATGTTGTTGCTACTATTGTTGTGTGACTAAGTCTGCTTGCTATGCTTGTTGTTGTTGTTATGTGGCTAAGGCTACTTGTTGTTGTTGCTGTGCGACTAAGGTTGCTTGTTGTTGTTGTTGTGCTGCTAGGGTTGCTTGTTTGTTGTTGCTATTGTTGCTATGTTGCTAGGACTGCTTGCTGTTGTTGCTGTGTGACTAAGGTTGCTTGTTGTGCTTGTTGTTGTTGGAATGCTTGCTAAGAATCCTGATGGGCTTGTTGTAAAGCTAGGGCATGTGCTAGCAATGTAGGATCAATTAGTGGTTGGGATATCTGAGATAGGTTTTGGTTGTTGATGTTTTATGCATATTGTGCATTGTTGATGAGAGGTTGTGGATTCCCTTGGTTTAACATTCCTTGTAAGATAGTGGATTGGGGTGGAGAAATATAAGTTTGAGGTCCCATTTGATTTTGCATGACTTGGGGGACAAACGGTAAAGATGAGGATGGCATCATTAAATATTGCGATGTTAAGGGCATATTAGGACCTTGGGTCCACTGATTGAAAGGATTCCCTTGACCTATGTTTTGGAGATTCCCGTGTGTTTTGGATGTGGTCAAGGTATTACCTTGGTTGATGGGGTTTTTGATCAAGGGATTATTTTGATGTGGGTTGATGATGGATGGAATAGATATGTTTTGGGAAACTGCAGGGTTTGATGTATCAACAGGTGGATTAGATGAAGATGTTCTTTGTTGTGTTAAAGGCTGATTTTGTGTGAGGGTATTCCCTTTCCCTTTTGGGTCTACTTGTGATACTTGGTATACACTACTTTGTGAGATGTTGGGCACACTTGTGGTACTCATGGGTATGGATGAAGATGGGTGTCCTTGATACATTGAAGTTGTCGTGGAGTAATGAAGTGTAAGTGGTTTATATGGATGTTGGGGATCCTTGAGCATGGTAGGAGTGCCAAATTTTGGTGTCCAAGTGGTTGTTTGGGATGGGTATCGAGGGTACCCACAAGTGTGCTACTTTCAAATGGAAGAGTATGGCCAAAGTCCTTAGCAAGACTAGTTGCAATACTAGGTGTTGGTGTTTGATTGAGCCCTAGTGATGGAGTTGTTTGAATAGTGGATGAAGTCAAGCCTCATGTTAATTATTGTGCAACAAAAGATTGGGAGTTGGGAACTATATTTTCTAAGGCTTGATGCTCCATGACTTCTTCCCTAGTAAGTCCAAATGGATTATTTGTGACATCTTCTATCTCATATGGACTTGATGGTGACGAAGGTTGTTGTGATGGGGTAACATGATTTCTTGGATCAAATTCTAGAGGATTAGGATCACTTGAGGTAAATGTGACTTTGGTTTTCTCCATGATTCTCTTGTGTTGTGATCTTGTTTTTACCATAGATTTTGGGTCAGCTCTAGGAGAGTTGTGTTGAGATTAGTAATGTTTGAACTCTCTTGTTGAATCAAATCTAGGTAAAAGGGACGATCTAAGTCTTTTTGGAGCAATGATGATAGTGGGAGATGAAAAGATTAATGATATGGGGAGTGATTTTTGCAAATGTTTTGGGACAACACTTTTGACTTAGGTTTGATGTTTTAATGTTTGGATAAAGGATGTTTATGAACTTGTGAACCTTTAGGGTAGACTTGTGACCTTCAAGATAAACTAGTTCAAAGATGATAACTAACTTAGCCAAATGCATGGAAAAGGATTCATTTCACATACAAAGTAGCTAAGTTAGAGGTTGGTTTATAGCTGTCTAAGTCCAAAAAGTGTTGGTATATTCAAAATTTTTGCAAATTTTGATGAAGTGAAGGATGAAATTTGATGAAGGGGTGGATGAAATGTTTGATCCAATATTGACCTAGAGTGAACCTTTGTTTTCAAAGACCAAGGTGGTGAGAAACATGCTAGACCTCTAAAGTTTTCAAATCCTAAACACCCAATGATTTAGAGAAGTTCAAGATCATGAAAAAGACCAGGGTTTTGACTCCAAAAGAATGCATACAAGTCTGAATTGTTCCTTGAAGCACATTTATAGAAGTTGTATACCAACCTGTTTCTATTTTGGTAAAGTGCTAAAAGGTGTTGTTTGATAGCTTTTTGTCTATGACGCCTAAGTTTGTAGTGACAAAATGTAGAACTTCTCTTGGGGATTTTGACTTTGCGTGAGATCATTTAAAAAATGTTCAATTTTATGAAAGAAAAAGGAATTTTTATTGCCACATGGGTGGTGGTAATATGGTCCTTCCAGCCACAATATTAGCTTGTTCCTCTTCTTCGTCTAAGATTGTTGTCGTATTTCTCCACTGAATGGGTGTTTCCTTTGTTTCAAAAGTGAAGCTTCTCAAACTACTAATTATATGGATTTGTTCTCCCTCAATTAGTTCAAATTTTGGTTGAATGATAGCACCTATAAGGTTGGGTTGCTCAACCAGAGCGACTAGACGCCAAATGGTCATGTGGGGTTCAATTTGTTAAGTTATCTTGCTTAGATGAGTTTCTTTTACTACAAACAATTGTCTTGATTAAGTTCAAACTAAATGTCTACGTCAAAAAAGATCATAAATTTCACAAGGTCCATTTTGTATAGAATCATGAGGTTGAAGCCATAGTTACCTATGTTAACTTTGGGAAGTGTGGATTGAGATATAAGTCAAAATATTTAGAAATCTCTAAGGATAGAAATCCTTAGGACAAGCATTATTATCAAGGCTATTTCAAAGGGTATCCATACTTAGTCCAAAGGGTTTGAAATTTTGAGGAAGATCGTGAATGTTTGTTTGCAATGTTTTGGAACCAAGCAAAGTATTAAATTGACTCACAAGCATTTACCACCTTAGGTTCAAAAGATACTACTTGCTAAATCCCCACTTGGATTTCTCCAAACACTAAGACAATGCGAACAACTAGAGATTTGGTGACACTGGCTCCCCCTTACACAACACACACTTCTTGGGACCACCAAAGCTGAAAACCTAAAGATCTGAAGATCCTAAGGATTTTCCTATTTCAACAATGAATAGTAAAATGTGGGGTGGCTTCGAACAATTGTTCCTACACCAGCAAGCATAAAGGTTCTTGGCTTCTAAACAATTGGTTCTTAGTAAGGACTTTCATTCAAGGTGGCCATACACGTGGAAAGATTAGCTCGAGATTATTTCAATCAAGAGACCTCCCAATCCCTTCCTAAGAAATAATTTTGACATGTCATGTAGAAAATAAGGGTGGCACTTGTCGGTATGACGCATCCACACCTATTGCTTATGACTTTTGTCACAAACACATTTTTTATATAGCGGTTTGAAAGAGCTTGGCTTTAGCTCATTACTGCTTGGGTCATTCCTACCTTTCGAAGAGGGGTGGCAGGCCCTCTAAAGATATACAAAAGGAAGGAAGAATGTTTGTTGTTCAATCTCCCAAGTTGAATGATGCAAAGAGAGAGCATTCAATATGCCTTTTCCTCACACTAGAATGGGGTTCATTTTAACCCAAATCAAAATATGTGGGTGATCATACAAAATGTCAATGAATACTTTTGATTCCCAAGATTGCTGAGTGGTGCGAGAGAAGAGCATACACATTCAATGATGAAAATGTAAACCACAAGACATAGCAAATACTTGTCAATTTTAATCCTCAAAGCAAAGGTAAGTTCATTTTAAGCACCAAACAAAGTGTTAAGTTGTATTGTTCAATTTTAAACCCAAAGTAACATATAATGGAGTGAGGGTTCATTTTAAAACCCAATTGAAAGCTAGTGTGGTCCTAAAGCATAAAATGAAAAAGCATGATAAATGGGTTATAATTGCCCCAAAAGTGTTGAAACACTTGTTACAATTATAATATTTAAAGAAAAGAATGCTTCTTCACTTTGAATTTTGTCATCCAACTTGCAAAACCTAGTTAGCCTAAAAACCAAAAAAATAAGTCAGAGACATGTGTGATTAGATGAAGTAAAAACAATAAAGCACATGCTAAAAATCACACTATTTTTTCTTACTAGACAAAAGCATCGCTATTCACAATACCATCGCCATAAATTAAATGAGTGTTTCTCTGGTGAAAATTAGCGTCACTTTGCAGAAAGACAGTGACAATGATAGCATTGTTATTTGGGTGGCATCACCATTTTCAAATTCTCAATATCTCTAAAAAGTATTAGCATTATCGTTTATTTTAATCAATGCCAGTATATTAATTAGGCATCGCTTTATCAAATGGAAATAGTGTCGCTATATGGAAACGCCTTACAAAGGCGTTGAAATTTCTTGGAGCATCACTGTATCTGCAAAAAACCAAAAAATGGACTTTGATAGAAAAATTCGTTAAATGTGATTGGTTATGCCCTCCTTCTAGTGCCAAAATGTGACCGACTGATTAGTATGGGCTGAATACACTTGATCCATGAGGATACAAAGTATATTCATGCCACTAAACACCAATCCAATATAGATCATTCAAATAAACACTAAACTAGGAATCCATTGAAAACTTAACATGTTAAACTATGAAAGCTTCAAAACACCTATTCTAATCCATTAAAACTTATCCTATTCGGGGAGTGGTGTCGTGTTGATGTGGAACAACGACCCTTTCCCAATCCCTTGGATACTGAACTTGTTTCAATTAGTTTTATTGAAAAAACTGATGAAACCATTGTGAGATGTGTGATGAAACATGATGCAAGCTATTTAATCATGATTTATGCTGAGATAATTGATTTGGTTGTATGCAAAGCTAATCTAAATGGATTTTAAACTAAAAATATTGAAACCCTAATTACCAAATAAGCTACATGAATGCATCTATGTTACTATGGAATCCATTAATGGAAGCTAAGCTAATTAATGCAAGTAATTAAGCTAAAATGATAGTAAGAAAGTGCTAAATATGAGTGTGAGTGTGAGTGATTTCAATAGCATGAGTTTACTCTAAAAAAAATGGATCCATTTGTCTCCAAATAGTGATATATTTATAGGAGAGAAAATGAGAAATGGAGGGTTGAGATCAAAAAGGTTAATCAAGGTTCAAGGATGGAGGAAGTTGGAGGCATGAATCATGGATTGTCATCAAGGGATGATAATCAATGATGAGATTTAATCAAGGGTTCACCTTTATCCAAACAAACACACTTTTAACTTGCACAAGAAGTCAAGTAAGTTTGTTACATAAAAGGAATATTCCCCCTTTTCAAATGAGTGATGAGAGAGAATATTAGTTGGAATATTCTCACGGGTGAGGGAAAATAGATATTTAACAAATTAAAACAAAGTTTTAATATGCAAAAGGGGAAGGAATATTCCATGGGAATATCCCCTTTTTGGAGGAATGTGCAAAGGGAAGAATATTCCTTTACAAGTGGGGGGGGAATTAGATTAATTAGTAATTGATAATTAAAATAATGTTAATTATGCAATTTTAGAAGAATTAGATGCTATTCATTAAATAAAGTGATTTAGTGAAAGGGGAAAAGTGAAATGACATTTAATTAAATAACTTAGGGCTATTTAATTAAATAAGAAGATTTAGGGATTTAAATTAAAATAGTTTGATGTATTTAATTTAATAAGATGAAATGTTAGAATGAAAGGGCGGTGAATTAACCCAATTAAATTAATTAGGTTATTAGATGCAAATGACATAATTAATTAAGATAGCTACACTAATTTAATCAATTAAGCGAAAAGATGATGGTTTTTAGGAGGAAATGATGTTAGTATACCTGATTTGAGTGCATGATATCATTCATGACATTTTAAAGTATCTACAGTAATAACATTACAATATTATATATATATAGTTGTGAAAATAAAGTTTATTACACATTATTGAAGTAGTTTTGAAATGCAAGTTTAATGTAAGGAGCATTGCCTTGTTCATAGTACTCATTAGCATGCATTTGCATAGGAAAGTACAAAAGACAACCGACTTTTCATAAGTCACATGAAACTCATTTAATGCTACTTTCATTGATTGAACTTCACAACATTGCATAGTATGTACATCTGAAACAATTATGTTTTCTTTTTCTAGTAGGTCATGACAACTAAGTGTAATATTACTCAATAAATTGAATGAAAATTGTAGGAATTCCATTCCAATTAATTGATGAAGATGATTCAACTGAAAGAATGGGGAATTGTTGATACTTGAGATCTCAATAATGTCTATACATTGATGAGAATTTATCATTCTTGAATGAAATAAATTTTAAAAGTGTAAAAGAAAAGTTCCAATATTTTATCTACGTAAAACAAGTGTAACTACAACAATTCATAGTTAATAGAGGCTATAATAACATTAAAATATCGCATATGATATACATAGTTTTAAAATAGAATTTTATTAAATACTATTCAAGTAGTTTTGGGATGTAGTTTGTATGTAAGGAACACTACCTCATTTGCAGTACTAATCAACATGCATTTCTCATAGGAAAGTGCAAAAAAACCAACTATTCATAGTTTCTAGAGATTGTAATAATGTTACAATATTACATATATACATAGTTGTGAAACAAAAGTTTACTATACATTATTCAAGTAGTTTTGAAATGCAAGTTTAATGTAAGGAGCACCACCTTGTCCATTGTACTCATCAACATGCATTTTGCGTAGGAAATTACAAAAGAAAAACAACTTTTCACAAGTTGCATGTAAATCATTTAATGTTGCTTTCATTGATTGAACTTCACAGAATTACACATTATGTATGTTTGGAACAATTATTTTTTATTTTTCTAGTAGATCAAGGCAACTAAGTGTAATATTACTCAAAGAATCTTAAATGATACTTGTAGGAATTCCATTCCAATTGATTGATGGAGGTGAGTCAGTTGGAAGAATGGGGGAACTATTGCTACTGGAGATCTCGATAATGTCTATACATTAACGAGAATTTGCCATTCCTTAATGAAATAAATTTGAGAAAATAATAAAATCTCCAAGGAATGTCCAATATATCCTTGTTTGTTTGGCCTTTAAAGACCCTTCATGATTGAAATATTTTGAAATACATAAGGATTGATATATATATATATATATATATATATAAGTATATATAGCTTCAAACATCTTATATAAAGGCTAATTTATTTAATGAATTTGATAGTTGTATTGTTATCAATAGGTGGTTTTAGTGTACATAAGCATTTGATATATCTTCATCTTAAAACCAAAAAATAATGCTAATTTTAACAACAAAAAATTGAAATTAAAATTGTTATTAATGTTTACAAATACTTGTAGAGAATACTAAGATGGAAAATTAAATTTAATGTAATAGGCTCATGAAAATGCAAGGATAATCTAATTTACTTAGTTTGTAGCTAAAAGGAGATCACAAGAATGACATAACACAAGCTTAAAAAAATCAATCATGTTTATAAAACTAAACTACATCTTAGAGGCGCATTATTTTCTAAAAGTTTTCCCTGTTTCCTATTCTATTCTAGGAGGATAAGGATGGTCTCAGAATTGTGGAATAGGTAGTTTAGTTTTTAAGGAGTCTATATCCATGCACAAACAACATTTTAATTAAAATAAAGTTATGAAGTAAAGAATTACAAAATAAATAAAGTGTATATATGAGCATAATAAAAATAAATCCAATTCCGAGGCCTTCCAAAAGGAATTAGTTTGATGTAGGAAGGAATTAGTTTGATGTACGCCTTCAAAATAAACTGACTTCCATTTTTATTCTAACATTCCAACAAAGCATTGTGTCAATCTTTCTCACATTTACTAAGGCCCACTTCAAGTGATGTTCATATTTTGGAATAAAAAGGCCATCTCTTTCTCATCTCCACCAATACCTAGGTATTAAGAAATCTAATTTGACTACTTGTCATCGGCATCACAAAGAGCCTTCTAACAATATTATGGCTTTAGTTTAACAATAGTGGTCACGTGTTGAGAAAAAATGATTATTAATATTTATAATATGTTGGATACATGAAAAATAAATGAGTTGATAATCAAGAAAACTGTATAAAATAATAATTTGAATAATTTAAGCTTGAAAAAATATGGAGGATGGACGAAAGGTCAATGAAAATCCAGTTGTTAATAACAAAGTGCCACAAAGAATGTAGAGAATTACACTCAAAGAGTTTTTATATTTTTTCTCTGGCTGTCATAGTTATTTTGGGAAGATAAATTTGGTAAGAAATATTTCTATGTAAAAATATCATCAAGTGATTAAAAAAAATGTGTTGTTTTTTAATTTTTCGTCTATAGATGTCAATGATATTATGTTGGTGTTTACTAGATTGCTTTTATCTATTCTCTAGTATAGTTCAAGTGTATAATCTATAGTGATACTAGATCCATTTTAACGCCTAGTGTGAATATTTTTCATGAGCAGTAGTTAAGCTTTGTTATCAAATACTGGTAATTGTATACATTGGGGGGTAAACTTATCTATGACCAATTCTATCCTATTACAATATGAAAGTCATTTCTAGTTTTTGGGTTATAGTATGGATGTGGTATCTTGTTGTATCGTAGTCTAGGAGTTTGAAAATTTATAAAATCCATTTTAAGTTATACAAGTTTAAGGAGATAATACAAATAGAGGAAACTATGGCTCCTTGGAAAAATCAACTTATGCTACTGTAGACAAGGCCTTAATTCCACCAATCATGCAGCTGTAATCCCATAAAACAAAAGTGATTCAAGATCTATAACCACAACCAAATGGGAGAAGAGTGGTCTTCACCCTAAAAAGTAATTAAAGAAAAGTGAGAAAATATGGAAATCATGAGGTCTTCACATTCATCATAGATCGATTGATTCTTATAATACTCTTTTAAAATATATAATATGTATATTACACCTTGAAGCATAATCAAATTCCTTATGCTGGTGTGGGAAGGGTCTTTATCCACCAATCATGTGTCTATAATCCTATGGAAAAAAAGTGAGTCAAGACCAATAACCACAGACAAATGAGAGAAGATTGGTCTTCACCTTGAAGAAGTAATTAATCTAGAAACTTGTGGAAGGTATAAAACTTACTCACTTAGCACAAATTTCATTGTTATGATCTTAAATTGATACAAACAAGAGTACCATGAAGAATGAGAAGCAACGATAGAGTCAAGTCAAGTTATCCATAGACTTTAAGGCCCACAAAGAAATATTATTGAAATGATCTTTAAATTAGTAGTATTTATTTTATAAATCCTAAAGTGCATTTAAAAATAGTGATATCTCATGGTATTGGTATTGTTGATGGGTGCTTTTGCACCTTCTCAACACAGGCAATGCATAGGTGCATTACCTCTCTTGAAAGACAATTTCCAACAAGTTGCTAAAAATTACCCCAAGGTCTCTCGGGTGCCAGGTCTTGACAAGCTTGGAATCTCTTAGTTGGTTGATGTGTTTTGCTGGTATCAAAAGGCGGTCTTAAGTATAAGCTACAAAGCATGGGAAGTTGGGTCTGCAGATGCAGTTTCAAGGTGCTGGAAGTGAATGAACAATGGTTGGTCACTCAAAACAACAAGCTGAAACTCATCAAATTCATCTAATTTAGCTTCATGGTGATGCTTGGAATCTTACTCTAACCAAGGACTAAAAGAAATAGCAAAAGGAGAAGGGCTAAGAAAGCTATTCTAAGTCTAAGCTACGAATGAACAGTAACCATGGAGGCTGCTACAGTAGATAAGCTTCCTAAACTGAGCTTTGCTTAACCAAGAGAATCCTACAACTACACAAAACCAGTGTAATCTTCTAAGGTCTGCTGATTTTTTAGATTACACATACACATCATGAATATGCAATTGAACTAGGTTGCAACAATGACATAAAGAAGCCCAGGCTAACTTTGCACAAAGTTTGTCATCAACAAGTGCTAAAAGTATGGGCTGAAAGCTCATCAAATACTATAACAACAACATTATAACAACCATTCAAGAAACTAACACCTAAAAATAACTTGGAAGTAGAACTATGCATGCATAATGAACAAACTCAAAAGAAACATCCATGCATCATGCAATATTGCTCTCTATTGCTGCAAAATGCCTTTACACTAGTTCTCCAACCATTTACAAATGAAGGGGAGACCCCTATTTATAGTTTTTCAAAGCCCAAATGAATGGCTAGAATTAATTTGCATTGTGTGACTCAGATTTGCTTTACACTAGGGTTTCACCTACCCCACAATATTCAACAATTTAAAATATGACTTTTTTCTTTTAGTGGCCAGTCACTGTAGCAATTTTGTCTTCTAACTGATTGCCCTTTTGCTATAGCTGAAATTGTTCAAAATTTGCCTTCTTGTTGGTGCATTTGTAGTATCCTTCAACCAATTAAGTGCATCCTTTTTACAGATTGGTGTTTATGAGAAGTAGATATATCGCTCTTGATTTGAATGGATAGCTCCTGACCATCATCATCATTGGGTGAAAAATAAAATAGCTCCTTCTTGTTCCTTTGAAGGTCATCCTTTGTAGTTTTTTCACTAACTTCCTTGACATAGGCCTCCTTCTAATGCCAACTCTATTGATGGGTGCTACGAGGAAAGGTGGGCATAAAATGAATGGTGATAGGAGCTATGTTCTTTTCCTTATTCAGCTTTCTCAATGGGCCTCCCTGACAAACCCACGGTAGGTTCCATGAATCTTGTATAAATGAAGTATAGTAAGTGCTTTCATACGCAAATCAAGGCAAATGTTAATCAAATCCTGCAAACTCCTTGTTAGATCCACCCATGCATCATTAAAAGATCATAATATTCATATTTGGAGCTCATTTGGACCATAAATATAAATGCAAGCTCAAGGGTGCGAGTTTCCCCTAGGTCAGAAGGATGACAGATGACGGGCAGTGGGCAACGGATGACAAAAGAATAGTGGACGACAGATGAAGGATGAACAAGTGACAGACGATGAACGACAGACAATGACAGAGGGACGGCGGCCTGCAGGGAAAGTTACCATGGATGACAATGGAGGGACGACGACCCACAAGGAAAGTTCCCACAGATGGCAACAGAGGGATGACAACCTGCAAGGAAAGTTCCCACGGAAGGCAACGGAGGGACGATGGCCCGCAAGGAGAGTTCCCACGGACGACAATGGAGGGATGACGACCTACAAGGAAAGTTCCCACAGACGACAACAAAGGGATAGTGGCTCGCAAGGAAACTTCCCACAGACAACAACGAACGGATGGTAGCCCATAATGAAATTTCCCACAGACGACAACAAAGGGACGACAACTTGCAAGGAGAGTTCCCATAGATGGAAATAGAGCAATGACGACCCACAAGGAAAGTTCCCACAGATGGCAATAGAGGGACGACGACCCACAAGAAAATTTCCCATGGACGATAATCGAGGGACGACAACCTACAAGGAAAGTTTCCACGGACGACAATGGAGGGATGACAACCCGCAAGGAAAGTTCCCACGGATGACTACAGAGGGACGACGGCCCACAAGGAAAGTTCCCACGGACGACAATGGAGGGATGATGGCCCACAAGAAAAGTTCTCACAGATGGTAACGAAGGGACGAAGGTTTGGAAGGAAAGTTCCCACAGACGATAATGGAGGGACAACGACCTGTAAGGAAAGTTTCACAACTTCATAAAACCTAGTAAATTTGAGATTTTTCAATTTTAGCACGTGGGAAAAGGGGTAGAAAGAGTGCCAGACATATTTCCTTAAGATTTAACTCATTTTGAAAAATACAAAAATTTGGAATGCAGGAGCAGGAGGGTTCGCCGCCCTTTTGAAAACAACAATGAGCACATGGCGACCCACACACAATGGCCCACAATGTCTAAACACGTGGAAAATTTGATGTAAACCCCTTTAGGCATGTGAAGACATTCATTTGATGGTCCCTAGATGATGAAAACTTGAAGTTTGCACCCATTTCGGAAATGCAGAGATTTGGAAGGGGGAAGTCAGAGGTTTGCCGCCCTTTTGAAAATGATAATGAGCACACGACGACCCGCAAGGAAAGTTCTAAAACAGCCACAAAGGGATGGCGACCCACAAGGAAAGTTCCAAAATGACCACGGAGGGAAGACGACTCACAAGGAAAGTTCTGAAATGGCCACAGAGGGATGACGACCTACAAGGAAAGTTCTGAAATGACCATAGAGGGACGGTGACCCGCAAGGAAATTTTTGAAATGGCCATGGAGGGATGGCGACCTGCAAGGAAATTTCTGCAACTTCCCAAAACTTAACAAAACCTTGGCAGCTCACTTAGGCATAAAAAAAACATCCCAAATCCATAGGCAACTTGTCCCCAAAGTCAAAAAATGAAGGGAAAAGCAAAGCAAGCGAGCAAGGACCAAGTCAACAAGACCAAGGAAAAAGTGTAAAAGGGGGGGAGTACTTTATTTCTCTCTCAGATTTGAATGCCCAGGTAGAATGAAGGGCAGGGAGCAGTGTTTATAGGCCAATTTCCATTAATGGCATGCATTGATTTCTTGGTACAACAGACCCAGGTTAAGTGAGATGCGGAAACCCACGCTCATTTCGATGCTTAGTCAAGGCTCAAACAGAGAAACTAAGTGTGGATCCCACCATGCGGGTGGAAGTTGGGTATCAGTCACTACTCAATGGAAAAACATGAGTGGCGACCTGCAACTGCAGGTCCATGAGGCCTGAGGGACGCTGGGGCAACAGGTGAAGGGAAACCCGCAGGGGCATTTCCGCGAAAGCAAAAGACTTAGTGAAATTTAGGTGCACAAATGAATTTGGTCAAGGAGTGTTTAATCGTTTCAAGGCATGTGACCAACTTGGGCTTGGAAACAGGGGTGTGCAAAGTGAGATGAGAGTGAAAATGACCTGTCAGGAGTGAAAAGAGGGGGTCCCTGCCTTCAGTGGGGCGTGTGTGCAAAACATGCACAACAAATGGCGACTCATTGGGGAAATGCTCTAGGGAATTTCAATGACAAATTAGAATCATGAACCTAGAATCTTTGGTTCTGACCTTGAAGCTAGGGAAAACCAACCAGACGCTCGACCTAAGGATCAAAACCACTAGTCAACCCAACCTTCAGTATGCTGAAAATCCAAGTGTGTGCAATTGTGTTAATTCCCATCCTTGAGCCGCTGCAAGAACCTAAGCTTTGTGAAGTTAAGCTACGTAGTTTATTGTAACTCCAAAAGCATCTGTGACATTTCCTTGCTGCCAGTAAGACATCCATAGCCCCAACGAGGTTCTCACTATGATTCTCCCGAACATTTCTCTACTGCTAGCCAGGTGTCCATAGCCCCAGTAGAGTTGCTCAAATCCTCCTGAAAAGTTGAATTTATTTCTTTTGATTTTTAACGTCTTTCTTTTCTTTCTTTTCTTTCTTTTCTTTTGATTTTTCTCTTTTCAATTCCTTTCGTTTCAACCCATGAGCAATGAAGGTCGCGCTCAGAGCTGAGAGTCACAGTGGCACTGAAGCAGAATTTTAAATTTTCCACTTAACTAGACTTCACCAAGGACCTACAATGACCTCCAGATTCTTAAAATATGTGAGAGATATAAGATTTTAGAATACATCAGGAAAAGATGAGACCAACGACTTATCCCCTTCAGACCAAACATCCAGGTCACTTGATGCTAACAAAAGACCCTCACCATCCATTAGGAAAACTTGATTAAAGTTTGTCAAAGAAATATGTAGAACAACCCCTAGGAAATATAGATGGTTTTTGTGCGCACAGATGTGCCCAGCTAAAAGTAGAGGGACCCCAAGCAAAGCAGCAACAAAATGAAAAAAAACAACAAGCAAACAGCAAGCAAACACCTAAACTAACCAAAGCGAGAAAGTAAAAGCAAACAATAAGGAGACCACTCTAAAGAAACCTAACCTACAACAAACCAACTAACCTAACGAAAGTAGGAAAGGGAAGTATATACACGAAACCTACACTACTAAAAAATGGGCTATGTACAAAGATACTTACAAAGAACGACGTTCAGGCAAGGCAAACTGACATTCACACTCATTGAAATTTGCAATGCATGCACAAGCAGAAGGGTGATCATTATAGTTCTAAACCATGCAAACTTATCCTTATATTCAGAAAAAAGAAGTTCAACATTGCAACATTCAAATTCAATAGCGTATTTAAGAAAAAACAACAATTGAGGTGATTCATTAAACCCATGGTTGATCCATAAACACATCCATCTCCCTTCATTCCCATAATCAAAATGATAAGTGCAGCTGTAAGTATGCACAGGAGTAAGAAAAGATAGAAACTAGATGTCATCATGCAGATGTGGCAGTGTTTGACAGTTGAGAGAGAGCACTGCATCATTGATCATTGTGTTGGCAGTCTTAGGTGGAGGCAGTGGATGGTGCAACATTTCTAACATTGGGCGTGCATAGGGCTAAGAAGACGGGGTATAAAACACCTCTTCCAACCTTTTTGTGGGATCCGAAACCCCTATCAGGTGTTCTTCAAGGAAGTGCACTTCATCTTGTTGATCTTCCATCATCCATGGTTCCACTTGATTGATGTCCTCAAAAGGCAGCGTTTTGTCCCATCTCCTTCCCCAAGTGTTGACCTTAATTTTATAATGTTCAATGTCATAGGAAGATGAAATGCATGAATCTATCCTACTGCAACTGTCTGAATGTGAAGGAGGATCAACAATGATCAAGGTGGAAGAACTCCTAGTTGCATCTTGTAGTTGGTCAAGTTTATCATACTTGTTGGCAGCCATCAAAATACGCCCACCTTTGTCTTCTTCTCTTCGCAGTTCATGTATCTCATCATGACGTCCACTCATTTCCTTCTGTTTACTGTCATTGTAGATGGAGAAGGAATCTCTCTCCCAATCCAGAGACTCTAATGTTTCTCCATTCAGAGGTTTAGGTAGTATGTCTTTACCAGCACTGTCTTCTGTAATGCACTCTTCCTTGGTGTCACTATGCCTTTGTGGCACAATTCCAAGTGGGAAGAAATTAGCAAGTGATACTGGCCCATCAAAAGGATCGATGCATGACGAGCGATCCTCCTTGGAAAGTCCTCCATAAAGCCTATCATCCATTGCATGAAAATACTCTTTTGTAGGGAAAGACTCTTGATGATCTATGGACAACCCCCTTGTTTGATCCACTTCATCGTTCAAAAGCTTGGGACTATGTTTCTGTCCTTCTTCTGTTGCTATCCCAACACCTTCTTAAGGGTTTCCTTGAGCTAAGTTATAACTTGGATCAGGCTCTTGGACCTCTACTTTGGCTCTTGAAGCAACTGCAAGAAGTAGTGCACTAGGTTGTCCTACTTGTTCTTTAACTTGTTTACTTGCCTCTTGACATAGCTCACATATGAAATCTGAATGCGATGAATCATGGAGCCTACACCAATTTGGGAGCAACAACACCTCCAAATCTACTTGGCATCTTAGCTCAGACCAATCCCTCGTGAGTCTTGAAACAAGTTCATTGTATCTTTCCACTATCAGATCCTCATCGTCAGTTGGGAAAGAGGCCTGATGGTAGACAACCGTGAATTTTGGTTGTTCCCACTCCTCAAAATATTCATTTTTAGATGCTTGAATGCTTCCATTTATGAAGGAAAGGTCTTCTAATATGATTTCTCTTATGCTTTCATCATCGTTTTCTGCTGCCCTAAGACTTCCAACCTCTTCTTTCTGATTTTTAGCATCTTCATGGGCTGCCTGAACATGCACTACTGCAAACTCTATTAATTCATCTTCAACTGCCAACCTTTCCTCTTCTTGTGTGGAGGAATGCTCTTTACCAACAAAGGAGAGGCTTTCCAATTCCCTTTTAAGTGAATTTTCATCAAAGCCTCTTGCTATCCCAAGGAAATCAACTTCTTCCTTTTGACTTTCAGCCTTAGTGTCTACTGTCCTAGCACTAACTCCTTTGGGGCTTCTTTGTTCATCTTCCCTATGTTGTCCTCCAAATGTTGACAACTCTCCCACCTCATGGGATGACTTCTCTTCATTGGGAGTTGGCTGCTCCAACTTGTCTAAATAGCCTTTGACTTGAGTGATGGTGTTTGCACATGATGGACAAGCGAATTTTGAATGTGGTGCATTGTGAAATCTGCACCAACTAGACATCAACACTTCCTCCAAATTTAACCCATCCTTGCTACTCAAATGTTCTTGGATTAGCTCCTTGAATGCCTTAGCTTCCATGTTAAAAAATTCCTCTTCTAGATTTGGCAGAGCCAAGGGTTGATAGATTTCCTAAAAGGGAATTTCTCCTTGCAAGACCCTTTCAACTCTGCCCAAGAATGTTGGACATCCCAATTCATTATGCCTACGAGTGCAATGGATTCTACACTTATCTGCCAATGCAAATTGTTGCAATGGTCTCCTCAATCTTCTATTCAAACCTGCATGTAGTTGAGTGATGTTGATTTGCACATGCTGCTCCATTTCAACTCAACTCTTGTGTGCCTTCAAAAAAATTTTATTTTAAAATTTCAGCATATAATGAGATCTTCTTATCTCATATTTTTACCTGAAAGTGCTCTTTTCAACTTCCAATTTTCAGCCTTGTAGCCTCAACATGCCATGCCCTCCTTCTAGTGCTAGTTCTGTTGATGGGTGTTTTTGCACCTTCTCAACATAGGAAATGCATAGGTGCATTACCTCTCTTGAAAGGCAATTTCCAACAAGTTGCTGAAAATTACCCCTAGGTCTTTCGGGTGTCAAGTCTTGACAAGCTTGGAATCTCTTAGTTGGTTGATGTGTTTTGTTGGTATCACAAGGTAGTCTTATGTATGATTTACAAAGCATGGGAAGTTGGGTCTGCAGATGCAGTTTCAAGGTGCTGGAAGTGAATGAATAATGGTTGCTCACTCAAAATAGCAAGCTGGAACTCATCAAATTCATCCAATTTAGCTTCATGGTGATGCTTGGAATCCTACTCTAACCAAGGACTAAAAGAAATAGCAAAAGGAGAAGGGATAAGAAAGTTGTTCTAAGTCTAAGCTATGAATGAACAGTAACAATGGAGGTTGCTACAGTAGACAAGCTTCCTAAATTGAGCTTTGCTTGACCAAGAGAATCCTACAACTACACAAAACCAACTCAATCTTCTAAGGTTTGTTGATTTTCAGATTACACATACACATCACAAATATGCAATTGAACTAGGTTGCAACAATGACATAAAGAAGCCTAGGCTAACTTTGCACAGTAGCTTGTCATCAACAAGTGCTAAAAGTATGGGCTGAAAGCTCATCAAATACTATAACAACAACATCATTACAACAACCATTCAAGAAACTAACACCTAAAACTAGCTTGGAAGTAGAACCATGCATGCATAATGAACAAACTCAAAAGAAACACCCATAAATCATGCAATGTTGCTCTCTATTGTTGCAAAATGCCTTTACGCTAGTTCTCCAACCATTTACAAATGAAGGGGAGACCCCTGTTTATAGTTTTCCAAAGCCCAAATGAATGGCTAGGATTAATTTGCATTGTGTGGCTCCAATTTTCTTTACACTAGGGTTTCACCTACCCCACAATATTCAACAATTTAAAATATGACTTTTGTCTTTTAGTGGCCGTCACTGTAGCAATTTTGTCTTCTAGCTGATTTCCCTTTTGCTATAGCTGAAATTGTTCAAAAGCTGCCTTCTTGTTGGGGCATCTGTAGTATCCTTCAACCAATTAAGTGCATCCTTTTTACAGATTGGTGTTTCTGAGAAGTAGCTATATCGCTCTTGATCTGAATGGACAACTCCTAACCATCATCATCATTGGGTGGAAAATAAAACAACTCCTTGTTCCTTTGAAGGCCATCCATTGTAGTTTTGTCACTAACTTCCTTGACATAGGCCTCCTTCTAATGCCAACTTTGTTGATGGGTAATACGAGGAAAGGTGGGCATAAAATGAATGGTGATAGGAGCTATGTGCTTTTCCTTGTTCAACTTTCTCAATGGGCCTCCCCGAAGGACCCGCAGTAGGTTCCATGAATCCTGTATACATGAAGTGCAGTAAGTGCTTTCATACGCAAATCAAGGAAAATGTTAATCAAATCCTGCAAAATCCGTGTCAGATTGACCCATGCATCATTAAAAGATCACAATATTCATATTTGGAGCTCATTTGGACCATAAACATAAATGTGGGCTCAAGGGTGTGGGTTTCCCCTAGGTCAGAAGGATGGCGGACGACGAGCAACAAACGGTGGGCAGCGGATGACAGAGGGACAATGGAGGATAGGTGACTGACGACAAGCCGACGATGGATAGACGAGCAACGGACGACGGAGGGACGACAGACGACAAATAGTGGCGGAGGGACGATGACCTACAGGGAAAGTTCCCACAGACGACAACAGAGGGATGGTGGCCTGCACTGAAAGTTCCCACAGATGACAACAGAGGGATGACGACCCGTAAGGAAAGTTCCCACGGATAACAACAGAGGGACGACAACCCGCAAGGAAAGTTCCCATGGACGGAAATGGAGGGACGATGGCCCACAAGGAAAGTTCCCATGAACGACAACAAAGGGACGACGACCCGCAAGGAAAGTTACCACGGATGACAACAGAGGGACGACGACCCACAAGGAAAGTTCCCATGGATGGTAATGAAGGGATGGTGGCCTGCAAGGAAAGTTCCCACAGACGACAATGGAGGGACGACGGCCCGCAAGGAAAGTTCCACAACTTCACAAAACCTAGTAAATTTGAGATTTTTCAATTTTAGCACGTGGTAAAAGGTGTAGAAAGAGTGCCAAGACATATTTCCTTAAGATTTGACTCATTTTGAAAAAAATGCAAAAAATTGGAATGCGGGAGCCAGAGGGTCTGTTGCCCTTTTGAAAACATCAATGAGCACACAGTGACCCGCAATGAAATTTCTGCAGTGTCTAAACACATGGAGAATTTGATGGAAACCCCTTTAGGCATGTGAAGACAT
The DNA here is from genome assembly GCA_007258455.2 of Sequoia sempervirens. NCBI lineage: Eukaryota > Viridiplantae > Streptophyta > Pinopsida > Cupressales > Cupressaceae > Sequoia > Sequoia sempervirens. The sequence continues at coordinate 16,330,687 of VDFB02047230.1, read as the reverse complement.
TCATTTGATGGTCCCTAGATGATGAAAACTTGAAGTTTGCACCCATTTTGTAAATGCGGAGATTTGGAAGGGGGAAGCCAGAGGGTCGTCGCCCTTTTGAAAATGGTAATGAGCAAACGGTGACCCGCAAGGAAAGTTTTGAAATGGCCACGAAGGGACGACAACCCGCAAGGAAAGTTCTGAAATGGCCACGGAGGGACAATGACTTGCAAGGAAAGTTTTGAAACGGCCACGGAGGGATGACAACCCACAAGGAAAGTTTCAAAACGACCACGGAGGGACGACGACCCACAAGGAAAGTTTCGAAATGACCACAGAGGGACGACGACCCGCAAGGAAATTTTTGCAACTTCCCAAAACTTAACAAAACGTTGGAAGTTCACTTAGGCATCACAAAAACATCCCAAATCCATAGGCAACTTGTCCCTAAGGTTAAAAAATGAAGGAAAAACCGAAGCAAGTGAGCAGGAACCAAGTCAGTAGGACCAAGGCAAAAGTGGAAAAGGGGGGGGACTTTGTTTCTCTCTTAGATTCGAATGCCTAGGTAGAATGAAGGGCAAGGAGCAACATTTATAGGCCAATTTCCATTAGTGGCATGCATTGATTTCTTGGTACAACGAACCTGGGTTAGGTGAGATGCAAAAACCCACACTCATTTGGATGCTTAGTCAAGGCTTAGACAGAGAAACTTGTTGGAAATAGGTTGCCATTCAATTGCAAATCCTAAACATTAATTATTTCATGTATCTCCTAGATTCTTGGAATGTGTTCAAAAACACTAAGATTAGGATGAGATTAATATTTGATGAAATAATCATGATTATTGACATTTGCAATTAATTCTAAATGTAAGAAGCATGTGAGGGCGTCCATAGTGAGTTCCTAAATAATAGGGACACATGGGACACTCACATGGTAAGGTGAAACTCACCTTGTGTTTAGTTAACTATACAGAGTAACAGTTAACACTTCTAAATGCATGAAAAGATCCTAGGAGTTAGGATTTGATGTTTGCATGCTTGAAGTTTAGTTAAGTTCAGTTCAGATCAGTTCAGTTTAGTTTAGTTCAGTTCAGAATCAGTTCAGTTCAGTTCAGTTCAGTTCAGTTCAGTTATCTTCAGTTATGGTTCAGTTATCTTCAGTTGCATGCATGTTGGTTATTTTGAGTTGCATGAAGTTAGCTTCAGTTAACTTGTAATGCATGGCTAATAAACATTGAGTTGTATGACAGATAACAGGGACTACCTCCAGTTAACAAGGGATGACCATTCTTTGGGAATGGTGTTGAGTAAATGTTTCAGTTAACTATAAAGCACTTGGAGACAACTTGGGTGCTGAAGATGCTTTATTGGATTTACCTCTCATGCATGATAAGATATTTCTGAAGGCTCAGTTAAGTAGCTTTACTTAAGGGCGCCAACTTTGAGGAAGAGCTTTGGAATTATCACCGAAGTGAAGGAGAAGTTGTAGTTTTAGTTTGGGACACCCAAATGCATGAAGCACATGTTGTAAGCTTTAGTCTTCACTGAATAACTCAACTTGAAGGAATATGGCGTACCTTTTCAAGGGCTTGAGCTTATGCATTGTAATTATCACCATTTGGAGATTACAAGGTTGCATATTGTCTCTATATCTCATTCAAGTTGAATAGAGTTTTCATAATTGTTATTGCAAGTGTGAAGAAGATTGGTAAAGATAGAAGAAGCATTCTCAAGCAAGAATTGGAGCTATTGTAATTCAGAGTTTGAATAATAGAATAATTCTTGGTGGAGTTTTTTCCCGAAAGGGTTTCTCCACGGTACATCTTGTGTGATCTTTCTAATATCCTGTCTAGTTCTTCTATCAAATTCTCTCTACATTCTACAACAGTAAAATGGATTAATCAAGATAATCATCCACAAAGAATATATGTAACAAAGAAAAGACTTACTTAGATCAGCAATATTAAAGTTTTACAGAGTATTAAGCTAAGAAAACACCTCATTTTTCAAGAAAACTAAGTGTGGATCTCGCCATGTAGGTGAAAGTTGGGTGTCAGTCACTACTCAATGACAAAACATGAGCGGTAACCTACATGGGGTGACCTACCGTTGCAGGTCTGCGAGGCCTGAGGGATGCTGGAGCAACGGGCGAAGGGAAACCCGCAGGGGCATTTCCATGAAAGCAAAAGACTTAGTGAAATTCAGGTGCGCAAATGAATTTGGTTGAGTGTTTGATCGTTTCAAGGCATGTGACCAACTTGGGCTTGGAAACAGGGGTGCACAAAGCAAGACGGGAGCGAAAATGACCCGTCAAGGAGCGAAAAGAGGGGGTCCCTACCTTCGGCGAGGCGTGTGTGCAAAACATGCACAACATGTATTTTGATTTTGTAGCAAAGAAATGATGAAGGCACCAATAAAATCAATTTGACAACATCAATGAAACCACATGCTATAACAAGAATTCATTAGTAAGTCATTGTCAGTAACTATTTTTATCAGCATAAGTTGAACAGGTAATTCAGAAGGCTTATGTTGATTCTTCATAATATGAAGGTAGTTCATTTAAAATGATGCTTGATTTGGGTCAAGATTATGATAACTATTGTTCTCTTAAATGTATATTATATAAGGTTTGTGTGCCTTTTTGGAGCCAACAAGGGATAGTTTTACAATTGAAATAAGTGGAGTACTCAAATCTCTTCCGCCTTCAACTTTGTATTTATGGTAGGTGGTTCGTAATTCCATGAAAGAGATTGGTGATGTAAAATTTCCAACAAACATGTTGAGTTTGTGAGAAATAAAATATTGGAGAGATTTAACCTTTGTATCTATTAGATGGACCCATAAAAGATACATAGTTGTTTTTTTGGAGTGCACAATAGTGCTTGACAAAAGTATCTTGAACTTCAAGATTCATTAGGTATGCTTTTCTTTAAAGCTTAAGTTTTCTACTCTTCAAGATTAATTTCTCTACGCTTCACCTAGGTTGTAGCTAGTTATATATATTTTTTTAATGTAGTATAGACATGATCAACAATTTGTGGTGTGTGCTTTTGGATGCTAGGTGGGAGACATGGTTCCACTTAGAAAAAAGTATGAGAAGAAGATGAGGGGTTCATCTTTAAAGTCAATATATCAGATTAATATAGCAAAATGTGTTCTATAAAGAATATTTTTTTCTACTAGTATCAATATACACGAGAAAAAAATGGAAAACTTTGAAGGAAAGTACCATGGATTCTTCAAATTCCTTTTGTTAATGTCCTTTGCATAGTTTGCTTTGAATAGTCTATTTCAAGTTATGTATTCAGTCTATTTGTAGAGACAATAAACAATGATCTACAATATAATGCATCAATGCATTTACCAACTACATTTAATATTATAAGAACAAATTTATGACAATTCAAACCATATCAAATAGTTCGTATGATTTACTTGATTCAAAGGGATGTCCACTACCAACAGGAAATTTGATATAATTGAATGAAATAAGTCATAACCCATAGTCTATATAAAATGGGTCATGCAACAAAAAATTCTTACTAACCTGTAAAAACACCATCGTTGCCTCTTGCACTTCATCAACAGATTGATCAACAACTCTAGAAGAAAAAATGACACTGACCACCAACATTCTTGCATCACAAAACCAAAAACCTAAAAATTGATAGGAAGTTGGAGACCATCCATAAACATTACAACCATAAACTTTGCAATAAAAGCGTGATAATCTTAAATTTGATCTCTACACAATCTTACACATACATCAATAAGGGAGAGGGGCCGATCATGGGTCAAGGTTGTGTCGTGGATATAGTGGGTGACAACTTGGGACCCACTTAATAACAATAAAAGACCCAATTTTTTTTCAAATCTATCTATTAATATGATAGGATAGGTTCATGTTAAATTAGAATTATGTCCTATCATGGGCAGAGTAAATATTTTCCACCTTCCCAAAATTAGGTGAATGAAAAAAGATATATTTATTTCCTCAATATAAATATTATTTTCCACCTTTCCAAAAATAGGTTAATGCAAATAGATATGTTTATTTCCACAATATATCTTTTATTGCATTAAAAGTGAGTTGACATGTACAAAACCCATTGTCAATTGACCAACTTGGAAATACATTTTAACATATTATAATAAAACATGTTCCATTATTCATCCCTCATTGACAAACTATTGGTTCCACCATGTCCATCTACACCAATCTTTTTTGAAATTTACTTGCAAAAATGCAAAAACAAATTCTCAAGCTCACAATGTAATACAATTTTATGACAAAACGACTAATTATATCAACCATACTTCACAATTATACATGATATTAAATTAATCATAAAAAAATATTAAAAAAATCAACAATTTCAAATTTTCTAAAATCACCTTTCAAATCACCAACCAGATTTTCTACATACCCATTTCATATCACTTCTACCATTAATTCCTTCAATGCAACATACAATTCCCTCCTAGAATTCAAATATCTCCACTTGCACCTACCTATTCAAATTTATACAACTTAAATATTTATACAAGAGACTAGAATTGTGTGATGCAAGCTATCTATTCAACATTTCAAATTTGTGATTTTCTATTGGGGACACCTGTTCGAGAGTAATTCAAGAGAGATCCTCCAAAATTCTGCAACCACCTACTTCAGCTTCCATGGTATGTATCTTTGAAACCTTCTTTGTTATTTTTTATGCAGAGATATAGAAATTGATGTTTGATATAGCCTTGTTCATTTACATTGAAATGAATTACATTTATGGGTTTTTCAGTAAAAGTTTAATGTTCATATGTATCATGATTTTCTTCAAAAATAGTTGCATACATACTTGAAACAACAGTATGGTACAAATATTTCCAACCCTTTTTGATACAACATTATTATATATATATATATACATACATAAGTTTTGTATAGCCTTATGCATATTCAACTTAATTAAATGTATGGTTTGTTTGTTCTTCAATTACAATAACTTTAACCTGTACAAATATGTTGTTTCTATTTATATCATACTGTTGTTTCAAGTTAGAAACCTTCAAAACATTCACAACAAAAAAAATTGCATTCTAACAATCAAATCCCAGCTATATGATACAAATATTTGTAACCCTATCTGATAGAGTTGTATGAGAGATAGATAGATGTATATGTTTCCTATAGCCTTCTACATTTAGCATTCAACTTAATTAGATGTATGGGTTGTTTGTTCTTTAATTACAATGACTATAACATGTATGGTAACCATTTCTAGAACAACATTATGAAATTTTTATATAACTTGAAACAACAGTATGATACAAATATTTCTAACCCTTTTTGATACAACATTTTATATATATATATATATATATATTATAGAGATAGATAATGTTTTTCTATTTTTTATCATAATGCTATTTCAAAAAAGGGTTATAGATATTTGTATCATACTATTGTTTCAAAATATATAATCAACTGTACTATATAAATATTTTTATATCATAATGTTGTCTCAATTTATATTAATGTTCTAAATATTGTATCACATTGTTGTTTCAAGATATATATAAACTTCATAATGTTGTTTCAAAAATGGTTATAAATAATTACATCATAATATTGTTTAAAGTTATATACAAATAACATAATGTTGTTTTAGGAAGGGTTCTAAATATTTATATCATATTGTTATTTCAAGTTATATAAATATCATAATGTTGTTTCACAAAGGATTAAAAATATTTCCATCATAATGTTGTTTAAAGTTATATAGAAATATCATTATGTTGTTTCGGGAAGGGCTATACATATTTGTATCATACTACTGTTTCAAGTTATATATAACCCCTTAACTGATTATATATATATTAATCTATTAACATGATTATCAAAGAGTTATAAGAGTTAGAATTGGGGATATGATTATGAGTTGTATATAATTCTACTTTTTTGCATTCTTCTTATCTATAGACATGGACCCCTCACACAACATAACACTCACCACCATCATACCCTCTCCTTTACTTTGAATAATTGTCTTTGTGCATGTGTATGTGTATGTTATTTTATTGTTCTTACACTTGGATCAATGTAGATGAAGAACAAAGCACTAGCAAGAACCATGCGAGCTATAACCAAGTGAGCTCAAACAACTTTGCCTGCACACAAGAGAGGTGTGAGGATGCCACACAGTGATGATGATGAAGCAATTCCCATTTTACAGTTGATTGATCTTGTAGTCCAAGTCAATCCAACTGTTACAACTAAAAAGGTTGTAGTGTAGTGGGAATAGACCATGATTGACATGAAATTTTCCATGGAAAATGTTGAATACAACAACATGTCAACAAGAGGGGCAGGAAAAAAGTGGGGTCTTTCAACTACCATGTCTAATTGGTTGAGTGGTGTTACCTCTACTAAAAGGAAAGGGCCCCCAATAGTCCTGAACAATTACGAAGAGGCAAAGGTTGTCAAATGGTGCAAGGAGCTAGCTGTTGTTGGCCATGGTTTGAAAATTGTGAATCTAAAATCTGAAGTGGCACAAATTTTCTAGATGAGGCCTAATCCATTCAAGGATGGACTTCCCAATAAGTCTTGGTGGACGGTCTTCAAAAGAAGGCATCTTGATTTGTGTTTGAGGACAACCCAAGGCCAAAATAGAGACTGTGTAGTCAATCTTAGGCTCGTTGTTGTTGTTGCATTCTATGAAACATTGGCAAAGACCAATAGAATTGAGGTTGATTGTACAATTGGAATAGTAGAATTTATAGACCAACACCAACATAGTCCACTTCAAATAGTTGAATGTGTAGACTAGCAAAGTCCACTTCAAACAACTAGTTTCTCAGCCCACCAATCACCAAGTGGAACACTGGGTTTGGGTGACCAACATAGTCTACCAACAACAATAGTTTTGGGAGACCAAAATACATATGCAAACATCTCTCTTTCTCTATTGAGTGCACCAAAGGAGAAATCATGGTTGTTAGAGGGGGCTGCAAATCTTGGAATTGATTTGCATGTGGACTTAGAAAAAATTATGTCAATGCCTTCTCCACCACACAACATGGGCCCAAATACCTTAGTCCATTTTTATGCTGATTGGGGAGAAAGTGAACTTGATCAATTAGGAGGAGACAACAAAGTGGAGGAAACAACTAGTGAGGTGTAGTTTACAAATGATGAAGATTCCATGGAGCCATTGGGAGGTCAACGAATTTTAGACCTCTCCCAATTTTTGAAGCTATTTTTTCATGTAGTGAAGGATAAGTCCAATCAACTAGTTGACCGTGGGATTAAACTTCCAAGAGGACCCCTAATCCTCACCATTGACGACTACATGAAGTTGCTAAATGAGAAAGAGGAGAGAAGAAGGAAATTTAGCAATTGAAAGATGGGAAGAGAGAGAAGATTGAACAATGCAAGATTGAAAGAATTGCAACAAAAGACCTCAAGGAATAATTGAGAATTGAAAGAGGACAACAATGACTAGAAGATGAGGTTCAAAGAGAATGCAAAATAAGAAGGAACAAAAAAGAGAGCAACAAAGGATTGAAATGGAAGCTGCAAAAATAAAAAGAATTGGAGAAGGCTAGAAAAGAGGTAGCAAGGGAAAGGTGTCTCAACAACCATTTAAATCCCTTGCTTGACCGCCATGCAATATTCACAAACTTTGTGTCAATTCATTGCCCCCAAAATTGTCCACCCTGACCTACCCCAAGTATTAGCCAGCCAGTTGAAATTTGCAGTCCTACTCATTCAGAGGCCACAAACAACACATCAATAGATAGCTTCCCTACATCAAATTTCTCTTGTCCACTTTCCTTTACTTAATTGGAATGTTAAGTACAAATAGTTTTGTTGTGATTATTTTAAAGGTTTCTAACCATGTAATTTTATAGCTAATGTTTCTAATTAATTGTTATATTATGAATAGTTTTGAAGGTTTCTAACTTGAAACAATAGCATGATATGAATAGAAACAACATATTCCTACATGTTACAATCACTAATTGTTAGTCATTGTAATTGAAGAACCAACAAACCATGCATCTAATTAAGTTGAATGTAAATGAAGAAGGCAATATGAAACATATCTATCTATCTATCTCTACAATATATATATATACACACATGAACATATATACATATACATATATACACATATGTATACATATACATACATATACATACATATATATACATATACATATACATATACATATACATATACATATAATTAAGTTGAATGTAAATGAAGAAGGCTATAGGAAACACATCTATCTTTGCAATATATATATATATATATTGTATAACTCTATCAAATAGAGTGCAACTCAATTAAATAGGGTTACAAATATTTGTATCATACTGATGTTACAAGTTATATATATTTCTTGAAACAATAGTATGATACAAATGTATAGAAACCTTTTCTAAAACAACAGAGAAAAGATTATTAAATATGTATGCACACACAAATGTGTATGTACATACGTACACACATATAATCAGTTCACAATGTATATGTAACTTGAACCAGTGTGATGATATTTTTATGTAACTACAAACAAAAGAATGATATAAATTGAAACAACATATTGATATATGTAAGAGTGAGTGTAATTGAAGAGCAAACAAACCATACATCTAATTGAGAAGAATGTAAATGAACAAGGCTATGTGTGCAATGAAACAAGAAATACATGTTATACTATCATATCCCCAATTCTAACTCCTACAACCCTTAGGTGATCATGTTAACCGAATATACAAATGTATGTTGTACATACATACACATACATAATTAGTTCACAATGTATATGTAACTTGAACCAACATTATGAAATTTCTATGTAACTACAAACAAAAGAATGTTACAAATTGAAACAATATATTGATACATGTAAGAGTGAGTGTAATTGAAGAATAAACAAACCATACATCTAATTGAGAAGAATGTAAATGAACAATGCTATGTGTGCAATGAAACAAGCAATGCATGATATAATAGCATATCCCCAATTCTAACTCTTACAACCCTTAGGTGATCATGTTAACTAAATATATAAATGTATGTATACACACAAATGTGTATGTACATACATACACATATATAATTAGTTCACAATGCATATGTAACTTAAACGAGCATTATGACATTTTTATGTAACTAAAAAAAAAGTACGATACAAAATGAAACAACACATTCATACATGTAAGAGTGAGTGTAATTGAAGAGAAAACAAACCATACATCTAATTTCGATGAATGTAAATGAACAAGGCTATGTGTGCAATGAAACAAGCAATGCATGCTATACTATCATATCCCCAATTCTCTCTTACAACCCTTAGGTAATCATATTAACTAATTATATATATGTATGTATGTACATACATACACATATATAATCAGTTCACAATGTATATGTAAATTGAAGCAAAATTATGATACTTCTATATAACTTCAAACAAAAATATGATACAAATTGAAACAAAATATTGATACATTTAAGAGTGAGTGTAATTGAAGAGCAAACAAACCATACATCGAATTGAGAAAAAAGTAAACGGACAAGGATTTGTGTGCAATGAAACAAGAAATGCATGATATACTATCATATCCCCAATTCTAACTCTTACAACCCTTAGGTGATCACGTTAACTAAATATATAAATGTATGTATGTGCATACATACACATAAATAATCAGTTCATAATGTATATGTAACTTGAACCAACATTATGAGATTTCTATGTAACTACAAACAAAAGTATGCTACAAATTGAAACAACATATTGGTACATGTAAAAGTGAGTGTAATTGAAGAGAAAAAAAATCATACATCTATTTGAGAAGAATGTAAATAGACAAGGCTATGTGTGCAATGAAACAAGCAATGCATGATATATTATCATATCCCCAATTCTAACTCTTACAACCCTTAGGTGATCATGTTAATTGAATATATAAATGTATGTATGTACACACAAATGTGTATGTACATACATACATACATGATGAAGAGAGAGACTCTCCCTTTCAACTCTGATCATAAACAAACATAAAACACTATGCAAGAAGGTAGCAAATTATCATGAAATACATAATATGGAAGAGAAATCTGCAATATTTATTATGTTCAAAATCTGAAAATAAATTACATAAACATGGAGCTCATATGCTCCCATACAACATGGGCTTCACACATACAAAAATCTGCAACTTAACACTCCTGCTTCATTCTGATAGCATCTGGGTATGCAACCACCAACTCTCCAAAAACCCACTTTCTCCAAATGAGCAAGCATCATTATATAGAAATTGTGTGAGGAGAAAACCACCATTGGTTTCCAAAACAACCTCCAATAACCACCTTGAAATCCTACACCCCATTTTGAGAAGAATAAAATATAAAATATAAAATTATTCATTGCAAATATGACCCACATATGGGTGCCTAGCTCTTGACCAATGATCTTTGCCAACTATGACACCTTCAATGATTCTCAACGGCTCCAACAACTCCAAATATAGAGATGCATCAACATGCAAAGCTTGTGGCACAAACATGCAAATGCATTCATAGCATGCACTTGAACATGCAAGGACATGCACCCCAAGTATCCCCACCAAGAATGAGACACCCAAGAGGGGTATTTTCCCAGTTTTGCTTTATAAATATTTATAAATACATAATTACCACCAAAATTACAATTACAATTTTACCACATGGAAATTACAAATTTGTAAATCAAAATATTTATTCTCCTAACTGCTAAGCCCTTATTGAAAATAAACAAAATTGAAATAACAATATTTTGGTGATGCAAGATTGCTAGTACCCCTAGATGCTCCTTCATCAAACACCCAGGGTAGGAAAAGAATGGAGTTGAGTGGTAGTACCACCCTTTCGGATTGTAAGCAATCCTCAACAAACTCCATTGTTGAAATTGGTACATGTAGTTGATTCTTCTTTCTCCTCTTCCAACACTTAGTTGAAACAAGCAACCTCCTCCTCTGGAAATTTTTCTCTTTACTCCTCTTCCTCGATGTGGAATCAACTCCACCATAACTCGACCACCTCCTCCAAATGTATCTCATGTTCTCCTCCATTCTTGTGGGATTCAACCCACCACAGTCCATCCACCTCCACCAATTTGTACCTGCACTTAACTTTGCAATACCATACAAATCCTTCTCTGCATACTAATCATCTCTAACAAACTCTAACTGAACCATCTCATCTGAATTCACTAACTCATCCATCTCAACATGAAAATAATTATTCTCAAATTCACTGAAATTTGAATTTACCTTTTCATTACTTGTTGCATCTTCAACTTTGTTTATTTCTTTCATGTCTTCTACAAGACATGCAATTGTATCACTTCCTTTTCCTATAACTAGTGCTGCAAATTCAATGTCAATAACACAATAAATATATTCATCCTTTCCATCTTCCTCATCTGCATCCATTTCAACATCAGTAACACAATCAAAATATTCATCCTTTTTATCCTACAATAAAATTTCATTCTTACAAATCTTTTTATCAAACTCCTCTTTTACCTTCACCTCTTGTTTCTCAATTTTACAGTTCTCAAATTGATTCATTGTTGCAACAACATTATCCATTTCTAAATTCTTATCCTCATCAAAACATACATTGAAATATGATTTTACTTCATTTCTTCCTACTGCAACTTTTACTGCTATAATTCTTTCTTCATTGTCACTCGTCATATCATTCAAACAAAAATCAGATTTGGTTCTAACCTCTTCAAAATATGATATTCCTCTCTTCTTTATTGCTGCAACAAAGCTTTCAACTTCCTCATATTCACCCATTCTATTCACATAATTCATAAGCAAATCAAAATCACCAATTAACTCACAAAATGCAAGTTTTACCTCCTCTTTTATTGTTGTAACTTTGGTGTCGTCTTCAATGTTCTCCATTGCACTCAACTCCTTTGTTGCTACTGCAACCTTTGTAATTTCATCCTCCATGTCTTCCAACAGATATTCCTCAGATTTAGGCTCATCAATTTCTTCCTATTCATCCTCTTCTTCTTCTTTTGTGCCACATATATGACACTCTGTTGCATCTTCTCTCTTTCTTGCATTCAAAATATCATTAGAAAGATAATTACAATTACCTCCAACTCTCCTCTCTTCTTGTTTTATCCTTTTTACCTTTGCCAAAGGACTGTAATACTTTTTCTTTTTTGATCTTATCTTCGCTATCCTCTTTTATGAGAATGTTCTTCTTCTTGGATCTCTCATCCCATCTTCTCACGTCCTCCATAACCATCTTTTCCATTACATCTACTTCAACCTTGAGCTTTTCAAATTCTTCATGCTACTCTCTATCTTCCACTTCTTCCCAATATTGTTCCCATAATAAAATTCTTGCAGGCCTCCTCAAGACCCATCCCATCCTCTCAACTACTGCAATTTCCTCACCTCACATCACACAGCTCCAATCCTCAACACTCTTTGATTTTGTTGCAAACTACCTCACCTTCGGTGATCTATTTACACACTCAAGAACCTCTACTCAAATCTTTTGTGTAGCTTCTCTTGCAATTTGCACATACACGTGCAACAAAAAAAATCACACACACTCCACCCTCAGATCTTGGTGCAAATTGTCTCTCTTTGACGCTTTGTTTGCACACTTAGGAACTCCTGCTCTGATACCACTGATGAAGAGGAAGACTTTCCCTTTCAAATCTGATCATAACATATAAAACACTAGGCAAGAAGGTAGAAAATTATCATGAAACACATAATATGGAAGAGAAATCTGCAATATGTATTATGTTCAAAATCTAAAAATGAATTACATAAACATGGAGCTCATATGCTCCCATAATGGGCTTCACACACAAAAATCTACAACTTAATAATCTGGCTTCATTTCTGACAGCATCTAAGTATGCAACCACCAACTCTCCAAAAACCCCCCTTCTCCAAATGAGCAAGCATCATTATATAGAAATTGTGTGAGGAGAAAACCACCATTGGTTTCCAAAACAACCTCCAATAGCCACCTTGAAAGCCCACACCTCATTTTGAGAAGAATAAAATATAAAAAATAAAATTATTCATTGCAAATATGACCCACATATGGGTGCCTAGCTCTTGACCAATGATCTTTGTCAACTATGACACCTTCAATGATTTTCAATGGCATCGATGGCTCCAAATATGGACATGCATCAACATGCAAAACTTGTGGTGCAAACATGCAAATGCACGCATAGCATGCACTTGAACATGCAATAACATGCACCCCAAGTGGTGCACACCAAGAATGAGATGCCCAAGAGGGGTATTTTCCCAATTTTTCCTTAGAAATATTTATAAATGCATAATTACCACCAAAATTACAATTACAATTTTACCACAAGGGAAAGTACAAAGTTGCAAATCAAAATATGTATTCTCCTAACCCCTAAGCCCTTATTGAAAATAAACAAAATTGAAATAACAATATTTTTGGTGATGCAAGATTGCTAGTACCCTTAGATGCTCCTACATCAACTTATATAAGATAGGTGCAAGAAACCCTCAACAATGGAGTATATGATAACCTCCAATATTATCAATAAAAAAAAGGAAATTAACATATATAATCAAGTCACAATGTTTCATATAGCCTTGTTCGCTAGGACTGGCATGGTGGGAAACAGGCAAACCCGTACCACGTGTCCACCATTAGTCCATGCCACTTTTGAACTCGAAAAAAGTGAATTTTGGAAAGCAGTTGGAAAAACTTGGAAAACATGTGCAAAAATTTTCTGGTTGGATTTTTTCGGGTTACTAGGTGGACTATCTTGTATGTGCAAAAAAGCATTTGACCAATGTGGACCCTGCTGACATGGACCCCTTGCACAACATAGCCCTCACCACCATTGGTCCCTCCCTTATATCTAGAAAGAAAATTTAACTACATTCATTTTAGGTGCAGCTATTAAAGGGAAAGCGAGGCTGTTAGTTGCACAATTGAGGACGGGATCGCATTATCTTAGATATGAGATTGGTAGGTGGAAGATACCTAAGGAAACTTGAGAAGAAATAGCTTACATATTCTGCAATAAGGGGGTGATAGAAATGGAATGACACTTCATCATGGAATGCACAACTTATGAAGATATTTGTACTCAACATGAAAATAGATTGACTGTTGACAATATGCAGTAGTTATTTGAGGAAGATAAGATTAACCAGACGGCCAACCTTCTAGTCAAAATTAATAATAGGAGATTTGACTTGGAAAAGAGCATGAAGACAAATTAAATCTGTTTATCTCTGTCCCATAGACTGTTTAGTCTCATGAATATCATTAAAATCTTCCATTCATTTTGTCTGCACATAGTTTTTCATATTAACGTTGGAGTTCAGTCTATCAATGAATGTTGCAACGGCTGAGGCATAAAGCCTCTGCATAAGTAGCAGTTGATGTAAATATGCTCATACGAAATAAAGATAGAAATGATAGAAATCTGTCAGATAATTCATAGTGATTTCTAAACCTGGCAGAAGAAGTTGCCATGCACGTATATTTGGCTGAGCTCTTGACGCAGACGAACCTCTGCTCACTGCAACCAACTTAGAAATGCTGATCAGTGCCCATTAACAAATTACCATTATGTTTTAGGCCCAACATCATAGAATTTGTATTGTAGAAACCAGAACAAAGGAAATCAGCAAAACAACACAAAAATGGAATGCAGAACTAGCCTGTTATTCCTCCGAAAAAGAACATGAATAGCTACAAATCAGGAAACTGACAGGTAGTGGGGGACCCAGCCAATGATTGGCAGTTGCATTAACTCCTAGTCTACTCCTGCAGGGGGAGTGGTAGTTGTGGAAGAGTCGCTGAGCAAATTGAATGTGACCTGTTGCAGAGCTGCCTAATGCTCTCCATTCGTCATCCCCAAAGCCACTTTTTCTTTTGACCCCTTATCCACTGTTTAACCTATACTCTCGTGGAATATAGATTGTGGGGTAAATTCACTTCCCACTATAAATAAAGTCGAACAAGTTACAGGGATACATTTTGTATCTGTCTCACTTGCATTTTCTGATTCTGTCATTACATTCAAGCTTTTTTCTGTGTAAAAATGTTTGAGTCAATGGAGATAGGGAGCATATTGGGTTCATCAGAATTGACTGATTTTTTAAAGGGCATGTTAAAGCCTGTGGCTGCTTTGGCAGTAATAGCAGTGGCAATCACCCTCTCAGTTCTCCAGAAACTTGGCTTGGAATGGGAAATGGCAATTGCAATAGCAAGGGCCTTCTTGCAGCTTTCCATCATTGGCTTCGTTCTGCAGTACATTTTTACTCAGAAAAATGTAGTTTGGATGTTTCTGGCTTATGTTTTCATGGTAAGTTCTAATTTCCTGGTTTACAACACCAATTTAGAATAAATGAAAATTTATCAGATGGAAACTTTGTGCCTGTTACATGTCTATGATTTGTGGGTTTTGCTATATTGGACTAGGATAGTGGAAATGGAGTCATGGATCCCATGAAAATGAGATGATTTTTTTGCATTTTTTTCCTTTTAGAAATACAAACTCAATTACAGCACAGAATGATAGTATAGAAGTAGATCAGAGCTGATTTTGTTGGGGGTAGTTTATAAATAGTAAGTACTAAAGAATCCAAAAAGCCAGTTTCCAATATTCGGTATTCATGTTTGCCAGCGTTGTTGGTCTCAAAAATAGTTATCAATATTGGGTTTTTATATTCATCAGCAGAGAAGGGCAGCAGGAAGATCCAAGGTTAATTTTTCAATTGTAGAAAGAAAGCAGGGGCAAGAGAAAATGTAAAAAATATGCACAGAAGAAGAATTACTAAAGTTTAAAACAATAGTACATCATCTAAGAGACAAGTAGCAAGTTAAGAATGAAATGAATAGGCTACCTACCTTTGCTAAATTTACTGGCAGTAGCCCTCCTCTTGCCCATCTTGGTATAATGTTTCACTAAGAGTGGTCAAATTTTGGAGGTCGAACGCTTGCTCCCAGATTGTGGAAGGCTACCGCTATGGATTCCCATCGCTATTACAGTCAGCTCATCTAACGGACTCAATAATGAGCTCATTGTATATGTTCTATAACCTCTTCAACCATTCAATGTTTGCGGTGACCTAATGTTGTATGCCTTGTTAGTCAATAGGTTACATATAGTGTGAGATTTGAGTTTGAAACAAGTCTCACGCCTCCAACAACTATTGAGTTGTTGGAAAACAAGTTTCCAATGTCATTTAATGGTAAATCAGCTGTTGTTTAATGGTAAATCATTGGTAAAAGCTTCCAAAATATCCGATGAAAGCCTCCAAAATCTCACTTATCATGTAAAAGCTAGATAAGTATTTATTTTCCAATTGGGTGGGAACATTCTATTTCCATTTGGAGTTTTTTTTGCCAATTTGATGACAACTTTCCTTTTTCATTTGCACTGCTTTATGTTTTAAATCTGCATGCAAATATTTCAAAATCAGATAATGTCTAATTTCTTTAAGGAAAAAACCTAGATTTATCTAATTTTATTTCATTCCATTATTTAACACTTATTATTAATTGTTTAGCACTTATTTTTAACACTTAATTATTATTAATTGTTTGACACATACTCTCTAACATTTTAGCATATATATAGTTTTCTATCAATGTAATCCTTGAACCTTGTTTAGGTGCAAGTGCTAGTTGGTATCAATATTTAAGTAGTCAATCAACTACATAGTTACATATGATGAATGACATTGTAGTAGCAAACTCCTCGATGCAACCATTTGATCCATGATGCTTATTGACATGTGGCGTTTTTTAGTCTCCTTCTACCCACATATTCATTAACTCTATCTATCCACCTATTTGTGTGAGATAACTAGTACTTAAAGTAAGTTTTGTATTCGTCAAGTAAAACAAACCCTTCCAGAAAGAGTGAGTAGATAGAATCTACTATGCTTGTTATTGGTAATGCTTTTAGGAAGACCATGTAGCCTAGACATCTCTATTAAAAATAAACCTACCACCTCAAGGAGATTTGTGATGAATTCTATGAACCCACTTTCCCACACTTGGTCATGAGTAGGAAATGGTTGTAGTAAACCTAGAGGAAAGATATGCTCAACTTCATTCTATTGGTAGGGAGGGTACTTGTTTATCTGTTTGAGATCATCTTAAAATTATTCCATTAGAATCTCTTTCCTATTTTCTCACAAATCTTCCTAGATCCCAAGTTCCATATTAGAGATGCCTCATGCAAACTCTTAAGATCTTCTCCTCCATTTTAGATTTAGGGGCTAGGTAGATTCTATTTTTATATAGAGGTTGGCCTTATGCCATTAAACATTTTTCATCTTCCATACTCTCATCCATAATATTTGTAGCACATGTATTCTCATCATATTGCGCTAATAGAAACATCTAATAGGTAGAAATAACAAGGATGACATAGTGAGTAAGAATCCAAGAAAGAGCATCAACAACTGCATCACAATTATAGTCTTGGAGCTTACTCATCCATTTTTGTTGTTGACCATACAATTCATGTTGACCCAAGAAGAACTTCAAGCTATTGCATTCTATTTGAACCTTGCCAAAACATGGAAGATGGTAAGAATGTACTTGTCATAAATAGAGAAACCCTTTTTTGAATATTTTAACTTTTTGTTCTCCATTTCTATGGGGTGCCTCTTTTGTGTTATAATATCTCCAACCCCTTCCTTGAAACATCATAGTTTGCAACAAAAAGTTGTGAGAGATTTGAAATAACAAATAGAGGGCATGAGTTATTTGCCTCCCTAAGATCATCATCAATTTCTTATGTTGTATCTATATGAAAATCTCCTTTATTCCTCATATTGGTTAAGGTTTCCAATTGTATAAATCCCTTAATAGATTTCATAGAGTAGATGCATAGACCAAATATTCGCTCAATTGTGTTGGTGTGGTAAAATATGGCCAATTTAGAGAGGTTTGTGTTATTTGTTGATCTACTTGATTCAGTATAGATTTGGAAGGGGCCAATGCATTAGTCAAACCAAATGGTATGAACTTAAAGTGTCCTAAGTGATGTCTAGTTGTTATCTTGTGCACATCATTATCTTGCATATGGCTCCACTGTTGGCTTGATCTCAAATTGGTCTTTGAGTAGTAATCTACTCCATACAAATTATTAATGAGCTCAATGATCTTAGAAATGTGGTAGATGTTTATCTTCTTGTGTATTGCTCTATAGTTATGCATATCCCCATAGTGCCATCTTCATCCTTCTCAAGAACCACTAAAGAATAAAATGGGCTAGAGTTCATGTAGCCCAATTTAAATAAATCCTTGATAACCTTCTCCAATTCCTCTTTATACATCCTTAGGTGGTGGTAAGGAATGCTCACAATAGGATTAAAGCTTGGTTTCAACTCTATGATGTGTTGGATTCCTTTATCAGTTGGAAATCCTAGAGGCATATTATTGAACACAATATGCTAACCCATAATAAATTGAATATCAAAATGAAGAGTATGATGATTACCAAAAAATTTAATACTTTACATGCCCTCAATCACCAAGTAATTGTTTTCCCAAGAGGCCTATCCCTTGCAATAAATCCTCTTAGTGGTCACTACTTTGGGTGGTCCATTAGAGATGCCTCTAAGAACCACATATTTTTCTTTATATTTAAACTTTAGCCTCACGGACTTATGATTTTGTTAAAAATCACCAAGAGAATGTAGTGTTGGGAAAGGTGTGTTGTACACCTTGCATAATAATAATATAAAAAACAAGTATTTATTTGTGGTGCATCTTAGAGATATGGATGCCAAATGGGTTAGGAATTCTTGGGGACACTTTTATGTTGTATGAGACACTAGGATAAATATTTAATGTGTGTATCATATTGGGAAATACTTATTATTTGGAAAACTTAATAATAAATATGTAATTTGGTATCATGTTCAGTGAGCTCATGGTTTTTGTAATACAATTTAGTGGTTTAGTGTAGAATTGTTCTACAAAAACAAGAACATAAATAGTTCTTAAGTTTGGATTGTGTAACTTTTGGCTTGTTGGCCAAGGTTTGTTTAAGCATCTCTTGTAGGTTGCATATGTGGAATCATAAATTGGGATGTGTAGATATATTATTCTAATTTATTTTTTCACATGGAGGAGTGCAACTAGGGTGCTTGATGTTTTAGACATTTTGCATGAAGATTTTGTAAGTGTATTATAATATTGTTCTTGAGATAATGCATTGATTATGTAATTGCATTTAGAGACTAGGTTCTTCACATGAGAGGGTTTTCCCAAGGTACATTTGGTGTTGTGATATGCTTTATTATTCTTTTTCCTTGTGGATATTGAATACTTATTTTCTATTTTTGTTGTGAGGCTTATGTGGAAATAGTGTATATTGATGATTTTTCTTTTCATGTAGACTTTACGCATCCATAACCATGTCATTTTGCACAACATAGGAATCATCACATTTGTCAAAATAACCTATGGTTTTATTGAGTTGTTGGCTTATCTAGGTGCATAGAATGATGGATCTATCAACAACAATGACATTAAGCCCATTAAAATTCCAATCCTTCAAGTTTCCCTTAATATCTTTTTTTTCAAGTTCTTTGGTTATAACACTAGGATCTCACATAGTCTTGTGTGAGAAATCTTGCATTTGAGAGAAAGGATGCCAATGCTAGTTTCTGCTAGTTATGATACCTCGTATTTTCATTTCTATTATAATATTGCCAATTGTGACAAGAATTATGTATTGATATGGGATGAGACAATGTACCAACATTTTTCTATTGTGATCCTTCTTATTTCTAGAGCTAATGCTATAATCACAAGGGAAATCAAAATTTTAACCTTCTATTGCTGATTTGGACATCCTTAAGATATGTGCAACAATATTACCATTCTCAAAATAAAAATTATTAATGCTAAAGCACCCTTCATAGTTTCATATTCATCAATATGGCTATCTTATAGATCATTCTCACATGACAATGGTCTCATATTTTCAATGCTTGACATACTAATAGGTGTTTCTTGGATATAATTTGAAAATATTGGAAGAAGCTTCCAATTGTAGGATCAAAACATTCAACATGTAATGTCGATTTCTCATTGAATTCATTAAGACGAGTACTTTATTGATATGAGCTCATTAGAAATTACTAGGATACTATTTTTAATTAAGGAATATTTACCTTCAACATCTAATGTGGACTTATCCTCTTTTGGAGATTGTTGAACCTTTCATTCCATTCTTTTTTCCTTCTATAAGAAATCTTATCCTTCTCATGCTCAATGATCTATTCCTTCATGGATTATTGTGGCTTTGATTTTGATATCTCTTATAAATACTTCAACTCTCTTATGTTATCATTCCAACCTCTTCTATATCGAGGTCATTCTTTAAGTATCAACAAGTGTTGAAGTAAAAAATATATATCTAAAAGCATTAGGTTTCCTTCAGTACTCCTCAAGGATGTTGTCAATATCCTCTTTGTGCAGTATTTTAAGTTAGAGCTTGGTTCTACCTAGTACTTTAAGGTTTAGTAGCATGATCATTTTATCTTGTTTCTTCAATGAGTCATCATAATTTTTCTATATTTGCATGATTGTATCTAGAAAGTGATCTTCATTGCTTCCTGTTATTAGAGATT
This sequence comes from Sequoia sempervirens, assembly GCA_007258455.2. Taxonomy (NCBI): domain Eukaryota; kingdom Viridiplantae; phylum Streptophyta; class Pinopsida; order Cupressales; family Cupressaceae; genus Sequoia; species Sequoia sempervirens. Next base: position 16,310,002 of record VDFB02047230.1, on the reverse strand, counting down.
TAAAGAATATTCCCATGATTCACTAAATTATTGATGTGAATAAGAAATGTGCCCTACATTCTAGCAAGATTAAAGTTCTAATATCATTGCAATGAGCCTTAGAAAAATATTCATGTAAAATACATAGATCTAGAAAACCCATAACAAACTATCATATGAAATACATTAGATATACAATTTCCATATCAAATACAAATATTCTCATGCATAAAAATAGAATTTCACCAATATACTAGAGTAACTTTATATCAACCAAATATGTAGAAAAAATATTGGAATACAATCTAAAATACATCAATACTTAATCCTTGGATCAAATGTGATTCTTGAATGAAATTTTCCCAAGAAGGAAAAGGGGTTTCATCCTATAATCTCTAAATCAAAGGGTTTTCATCCTTAGATCCAATAGATGAACACAAGCATGTAAACTAGGGTAGAGTTTGTTGATAAGTTTAAAAAATGACAACTTATTAATGTACCTAAATTATATAGGGGTTGGAGGCATAGCAATAGGCCCACACACGCTAACAAGCATTTGGAATTGTCTTTCCATTTTATCACATTAAAATTGAGGTACATTAATGACATCCATGATTGGCCATTTTGGTAGGTGAAACCCTTCATTCAAATGGTGTTTGGAGAAAGACATACCTGAAGGATGTAATGGAAAATGGGATTGAGGAATTAGATTTAAGATGCCACTTAGATGTATTTCCATTTTTTAAATTAGGATTATTTTCTTTGAAGTTCCAAAGTTGAGGGTTCAAGAATGGGATGCAATAATTATAGGATGTGAAGGAATGCAAAGGTCTATGGGATTGGATAGACAAAGCACTTGGACAATGAGGATTATGTTTTAGAGATACTTGATTTTGGAGGGAGTTTGGATCAAGATTCATAGATAACTAATATAGGAGAGGGTGGGGATTAGGGAATCAAAAATACCAAGTGCATAAGAAAGAAGAATTCTATGGTTTTGCAAACAAGGGAGCGAGAGGTTGAGGATTGGGTTTTTCATATATGATAATAGAGTCATGAGGGGATAGTAAAATGTATAATTTCACATACCTAAGAGTGATGAAGGAGTGGGGATTAGGGTTTGGACTTCTAGGATACCTTATAACTTTTAGGTATGTAAATAGGGAAAATTCTAGGAGTTTATAATATAGTGGAGGTTGGGATTTGGGGTTATCAAGCCCTTTAGAACTAGAGTAAAGGTGGAAGGGAAACTCTCATATTCCATGAATAACCTTGGAAGGGAATCATGGGAACAAGGAATAGAGGAAATGGATGTCGATAAAGGAAAGTCTAAAATTCTAATTTGTAAGACAAAGTGGGGGTTTAGGGGATGAGAAACCAAGGGAAATGGTACAAAGGTGAAAGAAATCTCAGAAACCTATAGAGGGTAAAGGATTAGGAAAGTGAGTAAATAAGGAATGAAGGAAATGCATGACAATAGGATAAATCCTAAGATCTTGTTAAAGGTAGGAAATTGACCGAAAAAATCTCTAACTTAAGTAAATTGAAAAGGGAAAATTACAAGTCCACCATTCCCAAAAAAAATCCTCAAGCAATTGCAAATCCAAATGTTTCAAGATTTTTTATTGGTATCCTTTGTAGGTAGGTTCTTACAATGAACTAGATACTTTGTTAAGGCTTAGTTTCCTAAATTTTTCACCATTGTGACACTAATGCCATCGTGTACCCATATGAATGACACTCTATTATATATGCAATCTAAATCAACGAAATTTAGTTCATCATAAACATACAATAGCATAAGTGGAGACAATTAATGTGCATATGATGGGTGGCATTATAGTGGAAATATTCGAAGTGAAACCATTTGATTCATGTTGCTTATTGACATGTGGCATAGTCTCTCAAACCTCTTTCCACCTACATATTCACTAACTCTATTTTTCCATCAATTTGTGTAAAATAACTAGTATTAGAAATGAATTTTGTACTACCTAATACTAGTTATTTTGTTATCTGTATTATTGATAATATTTTTAGAAAAACTATGAATCCTAGACAACTCTCTAAAAAATAAATGTACCACCTTAAGAAGACTTGGATAAATTTCATGAACCCACTTTCCCATACTCAATGATGAATAAGAAATGGTTACAATAAACCAAGAGGAAAGATAGGCTCAACTTCATTATATTGATAGGTAGGGTACTACCTAATGTGCATGAGATCATCCTTCTTAAAAATATCCTTGAGAATCTCTCTCCTATTTTCTTGCAAATCTTGTAGGACCCTAGGTACCCTACTAGTGATGCCTAATGTAAATATCTCAATGTATTCTCTATTTTATATTTAAGGTCTAGGTAGATTATATTTTTGTATAGAGGATGGCCATTTACTACTAAAAAAATTTCATCTTTCACACTCTCTCATATTATTAGCACATGTATTCTCATAATATTATACCATAATAAAAAAATCCTAATAGGAAGACAGAATAGGGATGACATAAAGAGTAGGCATCGTAGAAATAGCATAAAAAAATGTTGAACATAGGTTGTAATTTTGCATGAGTTCGGTCATCTATATGCATAAGAAAATACAAAAACGCATTGCACTTCATCTTAAGTCATTTGGTAGTTGTTTAAAATCATTTGGAAAGCATTTATATTTCATTGCACTCATCAAAAAGTAAAAAAAAATAAACTGAAAACAATAACCAGTAGTCTCAAGGTTGCAAGCAAAGTGTTTGTCAAAATACCTAAGGTAGAATATCAAAGTTTTTGGGTCAGTTTTGGCAAGGCACATTACAGTGGTATCAAAGCTAAGAATCTTTCCAACCTGTTGGGTAATTGGTCTTTGTTACAACCAATCAACTTCGGATCAAAAATTTCAATTGTGAGTCATGAGATCCATGGATGATATAATATTTTCTTATGAAGAGTACCTTACACTTCCGCAAGAGCTCATAAATGACCTTCCTTTATTCGACAATTCAAAGGTAGCTATGATGGAACCATTGATTCAACAAACTATTTCTCTAAAGAAAATATTGGAATCCATTTCAAAGGGTTCTACATTTCACAACAAAAATAAGGAGCAACACAATATATCTACAGGTGACATATCTCGAAGTCTTTATGATGAATTTTTTGCAGTTAGTGATCAACCTACAATTGATCCTAAGGAGAGAAAAAAACATATTTGCATAGAGAAAGATGTTGAGCACATGACACTTCATGATGACTTCAAGATTGAAGAAGAGCACGTGATGGTTGAAGACAAACCAGTTACATTAGAACAACTACATGAAGACATAAATATGGACAGGAAAGTTGATCATTTACTTAGTGGAGCAGCCACTAGTTTTTTGGCTACACATGATGAAGGAGACATTATTCAATGGCATGATTTCATTATTGATTTGTTTGAGGACATCAACATTATGACCCATCATTCTCATGAGATAGGAGTTTTTGATCATGAGGAAGTCAATGATATGATATCACCCATTAATGGTAGCCCTACACCAATTGATAGACATGAAGATATCAAGCTTAAGAGGAGTGAGTTTGAATATTTTTTCATGGAAGAGGTAAAGAGGTCCGAAAAGATGAATTAAGAATGGATGCAAAAAGCCAAAAAGGCTAAATTAGTGGTTGCCAATGCAAGAAATCATCTTCAAGAAGTCAAAGAAAAGTTCAATCTCATCAACATAGCAAGGCAAAACATGATAGATAACATTAGAAGACTCTTTGTTCAAAGAGAGGATGAATCTGAAAATGCACATTATTCTAATGATGGTGATGAGTTTGATAAGATTTGTCAATTGAAGGACTTGGTAAAAGATGGGTGCATTGATATTTTTGAGATTGACATTGGTCAATATTTTCAAAAGAAGATGATTTCTTGCACGATGGATTTGGATATTGTTTCAGTCTCTTTCCAGGTAGTAGATGGAATTCATGATGGTACTTTTCTCACTCTTGAAAGTGAGTTAGGACACTTGCAGTTGCCTTGTGGGAGAGGACTTGATTATGTTGCTGCAAGAACAACTCATCCTATTGTGAGTCGTGTGTCTTCTTCTGAGGATGGAAATATTGGATGGGATACATATGACTGCTTGGGTATTCCATTAGCACAGGCAAGAGATTTTCAACTCGATTGCATTATGAGGTGTGCTCATCAGTTTACCTTCAACCCACATGTTTAGGATTTGACTATGTCACATAGAGGTGGGTTGAGGAACAAGAGTTCGGGTTCACTCTGGTGTGATATGTTCTTGATTTTAGATGACGAATCCAAGTTTGACAAGTCTCTCACTTTGAGTTCTCCAGTTGGGTGTTTTCAATAGTAGGAGGTTGAGACTTGGAGTCCATGGGGTATCAAAGTGGCACAACAGAAGTCCATTGGTGTTGAGATGGAGGGACTTCCAGTTTATTCATGTGATCCAGGTGGAGATTGTTTTTGGAGAGTTTCGATGTATGAGGATTATTATTGCAGTACTTGGAGTCGGCATGGTGGGGCAGATATACAAGTTTGGGATCCAAGAGTTCTCTTGGTTGGCCTCACAAATTGATAAGACTTCATAGTGGTAGGAGCTTCAACCATATTCAGTTGATGTTGGTTGGAGTTCTTCTCAGGATCACTTGGGATCTGGGTGGTTGGTGGATAGGTGCAGATGATTCTCCATTCAGGCTTTTAGTGATGTGGCAGTTGAGTTGGATTGGCAGTTGTGGATTGCTTGAGGGCAAGCAATCTTTGGGAAGGGAGGAATGTCATGTCCCCAAATTGGAGGTATATTAAATTAATTATTTATTAAGTTATTCCAATAAAATATATTATCAAAAGGGATGACTTATTATTTAATTAATTTAATATTAAAGTGACTTAAGTGACTTAAAATAAATATTATATCATAAAGTCACTTAAATAATAAAATAATAAAATAATAAAAGTCACTTGAGGAATAAAATAATATTCTTCTAGAAGCTTCTAGAAAAGTGAATGAGAAATCTATTTAAGAAGTTGTTGGCTAAGAATTTGAACACACTTGACTTGGAATTCATTTCTCATTACCTGCGTTGTAAGAAGTTGAAGTTGAATGCTTAGCTTGCTTGAGGGTTTGAAGACTCTAGAGTGCCAGGTTTGGTTGTGAAAGATCAACCCTAGCTGGAGTTGAGAGGAGGAGATACTTCAATCTCTTTCACTATGTCAAATTTAGTGGCCAAGGGCCAAATTTGAGGAGGATGATTTGGTGATTTCATTGAAGATTATTTTCAATCATTGGAGGAGTTCAATCTGCATACATATATTCAAATTTTCACTTGCCTAGCCTCATTCATGCATCAATTTTATAAGGGCACTTGAGCACTCTCTTTAGGGAGGTTTGCTGAACATTTTTGGAGAATTTGGGGAGTTGTTTCGAGGTCTGTAATTTTGTTTCAGTCTGCAGATCAACCATGGAAGGATTAGCATTTTCATTCATTGTTCTTCATTGAGAAGTCAAAATTTTGTGGGCATTGGAGGAATTGATTTCTCTTGAGTTGGCAATCATTTTTATACCAAATTGGAGGACAAATATTGCAGCATTAATTTATAGTGAAGGTTGTAGGTCAAGGATAGGGGCGCCCCCCTTCAAGGAGGTCAATTTCTTGCATAGAGGGCTTCATAAATTCTGATAAAATTGGTGGTTGTTTCCATCAAGTCTGCTACCCATTCCAACCTTCAAAATCAGGTTCTCTTTATTGTATTTGCATAGTTGGCATTGTAGGTAGTCTGAGTACAAGTTGCAGCCAGTAGGGCTTTGACATTTTAATTTTGTAATAAGCAATCAATCAACTCTTGATCTTTGTAATATTCATTAGCAACACTGAAATTATTTGTATATCATTGCTAAGTCATGTTAATGAAATTGGAGTTTGGCTGCAAATTATTTGACAAAATGTCTAGCAACTGTAGGTGTAATTTTGCATGAGGATCAATCATCTATATGCATAAGAAAAGACAAAAATGCATTGCACTTCATCTTAATTCATTTGGTAGTTGTTTAGAATCATTTGGAAAGCATTTATATTTCATTGCACTCATCAAAAAGTCAAAACAAACAAACTAAAAACAATAACTAGTAGTCTCAAGGTTGCAAGCAAAGTGTTTGTCAAAATACCTAAGGCAAAATATCAAAGTTTTTAGGTTAGTTTTGGCAAGGCACATTACAATGTTGGATATGCTTCACAAAGTTTCAATTTACTAATCTTAATGGGAGAACAAGGAAAATATTCCCTCAAGTTTTTCATCACTTGTAACTGCAAATATTTCATTCACAACTCAATGACACAACATCCAATCTTCCCTAGATTTACCCTCTACAATAGTTTAATTTCTAATAACAAATGAATTCTCTTTTATCATTAGTCCTAATATAATGTTTAGGGATGCATACATTCTTCCAATAATTGAGTAATTTTTTTCTTGTTTATTGAGACCATGTGTTTGGAAAGGAAAAATTCTCCAAAAGCCTACCTAAGAAGTCCTAATTAGTCCTATTATAGGATTTCAACATATCTGGCTTATTTGACATGATTTTTCACTTTTGTATAGAATTAAGTGTTTCATGAGCCACGGTTATATTATCTAAATTTTTTTTCCTACACCAAAGTTAGTTCCTCCTAAATGATATTTGGTAGAAAAAAATTCAACCTAGTTTTATTACTCGAAAGATAAACTTGAATACATTGTTACAAAGGGATGTTGGATAGAAAGAATTAAATATTTGACCTCATGGGATTAGAGAGGTCATGCTCTAGTCCCTAAAGATTGCTTTATTTCTCCTAGATTCACCCTTTTCCTATGAGTCAATTTTTTTATTCAAGTATTTTTTACTTTTTGGATCTTCAAATAAGACCCTTAAGGGGAAAACTTGGCCATTCTCGACATGGAATGGTGAATCCATTCCTTTTTAAAGAGGGTGGCTCATAATTGTCTCAATTACAACCTTGTTTCCTTGTCCCTTGGGGTACCAAATGCTAAGGCATGTTGCCTATAACATAATTATCTCATCAAAGAAGATCGTTAGAGCCAAATAAATTGGAAGATATACAAAGGAAAGTCAAAGGATAGTTTATAAACCATAATTTAAGAAAAAAACTATCCTGAATCTATGCATCTATTTTTTAGGTATATTAAAATATATGTTTTGAAGGAAATTCTTTAATATCTTTCAAAGATGATGCTTTTGATTAGTTTTACAAGCTTCACTAGTTTTTATTTATTTTGAAGCTTAGTAAAAGAAAGGTTGTGATTTTTAGTACATTTAGAGATGTTTTAAGGATCCAATTTCCTACCAAACTATGGAGTTCACAATAGTCTATATTGGCTTGGAGGTATTTTGGATTCATTAGGGCTAGTGGCCATAAAGAATTCTTCAAGGAATTTTGGTATTTTGTGAAGCTCCTAGTGATGTGGCCTGATTTAGTGAAGCCCTTGAGATAGTAACTTCTTGAATGGCATGAGGTGTTGGTTATTGTGAATTTATTAAACTCCACAATATCTTTCTACAAATGGATTTTTAAAAATCCACAACTTTGGTAAATAAAATTTGTGGATATATAAGACATTGAAATGGTGAAGTGAATGAAGGTTGTGGTCAAACCATTCATTGATATAGTAAAGTTATCAATTCATGAAGCATTGTAATCAATGAATTCCTTTGATTTTTATATTGATTTAATGAATCTCTTGACACATTGTGTTAAATGGTATTGATTTTTGTACTAGACAATGTAGACAACTTGGTTCAAGTCTCAAACTAGTGATGTTTCATCCATGATGAATGTTAAGGAATGTCATCTTTAAACTTTTTTTGGTGATTGTATCCTCCCTTATATTCCCTATTTGGTTCTAACTTACTAATAATTGTATGCCCATAGAGGAGTATTCTATCAAGATTTCCTCAAGTAAATGGATCATTATTTTTAATCACGTGTAAGTATTGAGGTAGATAATATTTTATTCTAAGTATACTTTCACCCCTCAAAGTATCAACATTTTAATGGTTCAATGGTCTTGAAACAAAACTAAAAATTAGAAAGAAACCTATAGATACATGTAAACAATTAGGGATATAATAGATAAAATACGTGTTCCCTAAAACAAAATTCTAATTATGTTTAATTATTTGTAAGTTCAAGTATATTTCTACCTTATTAATGCATTTATAATCATTTGACATTCTATTTTATGTAAAAAATGGGTGATAGATTATAAACCATGTTTCAGGCATGATGCAAATTTTAAGTGTTTTCCTATGTTTCACTCTACTAAATAGTTTTAAAATTTGAAAATGGATGTAGTTTTATTCCTACCACATTATCCCATTGTTTGTCATTGGTATTTTTTTTTATATTTTTATCATCCAAAAACAAATTTGAGTCTTATATATGTTTATTCATGAATATAGGATCCAATGAAGGCTTATCCAACCATGTAGCAAAACACAACACACAACTACACAACAAATTTTAATGAAACAATGCAATAAAAATATAAAATTTATTAATTCTTAGCCATCAATGAGTTACAACCTATCGAAATGGGCTTCCAACATGCTAGGCTTCAACCATTTGAATGATATTACAATACAATTTCAATGTCAATCTAAGATCAAAAAAATTTCTTCTCTAAATCATGTTAACTTCATTCTAATAATCAATTACAATGTTAATTTCTAATGATCATTAACAATGAACAACTATAAATCTTAGAAATGATATCAATTGCCACAAGGTGGCACAAATCTTGATGCCTTATGAACATGTAGTTGGTGAAATACGTAAATGAATCTCTTGAAATGAATATGGTAATGATGAATCAATGGATCTCAATATGATGTATATGATAGATTCTTCTAGGTCTATCAAACTCTGAAATGTGTTCCTTTATTACTACAAACTTTGGAAAATTGCCACAAGCCTCAAATAGTAAACTATGTGTTATCATTTTTTTTTGTGATGAAACATAATTTTTTATATGCTTTTGGGGTGATCAAAATTTATTATAAATACAATATGGCATTGATATATTAGTGTAGAATATGTGTTTTCAATTGTGAGGTATAAATATGCATGTATGGTAATATGCAATAGGATCTATATTGACTAACTAATGACTAGAATAAAAATGAAATATACAAACAAACAAAAAACAAGTGAAAGAAATATTTTTGGGTGATGCAAGATTTCTCTTACACCTTAGGACACTTTACATCGAACACCTAAAGTTTTAACATTAAGTCCCTTTTTAGTGGCTAGAGGAAAGCCAAGATGGTCTACCTCGGCCTTAAAAATCCAAGATGATTCTTCTTTAGACCTTCCTTTCTATTTCACCAAATACTCCTCATACTATTTATTTCTAGTGATTGTTCCAATCCTACTATCCAAACTCTCCTCAATATCTTCCTTTTGTTGTTTCAATATTTGATTATGCTATTGTAATTTTGCACCACTATCTCCTTACTCTCCTTCATAGTATTGATATAGATCTACAATGTTTAACACTAGTGATATGCCCAAACTTTGTGGTAACTCCTCATACATTTATTGAATTGAACCTTTTCATAATTCTAAAAGGATCAAAATTTTCACTTTCAACTTGTATATGTAATTGGAAATATGTCCTTCCTAAGATACATCATTACTTTACCACCAATTGTAAACTCCTTATCTCTTATTTTACCATAAAAAAATTTACCATTCATCATTTCTAAATGATTTTTTAATTCATTATGTACTTCATATGTTTTACAAACTATTTCGCTTCCACACCCTTTTTTTCATTACTAATTCCTCTCAACTTTGATATATTTCTTGGAATACTATTATAAGAAAGTACAAATGATGTTTCCCCAATCAAAAGTTTGTTTTGTAATTTTTTTCAGTTCTTATCAACATGAACAAATATTTGATCATATTTGTAACTTCATTTGAAGTCAATAAAAAATATATGTTGTTTAGAAAATTGGTATCAAATCCCAACTTATTGAACTTTTCTTTTCATTTATCCAATTGTCTTAGTCTCTCTTAAATTCTAAGAGATTAAGTGTAAGCCCTCTAGTATCTAGGAAGACCAAAAACATAAGATCTGCTTGGTAGCTAGAGAGGTGTTTTAACAACATTCGTAAGATGAAGTGTAACAATGAAGTAGGAGTTGAAATTTCAAGTAAGGGTTCATAGCATACTTTGTAATCCATTTCAATAGCTAGAAAAAGATCAATGGATGCAAGTATTTTTGGTACTATAGAAATCCATAAATTCTAGGAAAATAATGAAATTATTGTTGATGAAAAGGGAAATTTTAAGTTTCATGAAGTTAACATTTTAGATTTATACCTTAAGGAAGGAATTCAACGATGAATGTTAACCTAGTGAAGTAGGAGTTGAAATTTCAAGTAAGGTTTCATAACATACTTCATTATCTATTTCAGTGGCTAGCAAAAGACCAATGGATGCAAGTATTTCTGGTACTATAGAAATCCATGATTTCTAGGAAAATAATAAAACTATTGATGAAAAGGGAAATTTTAAGTTTCATGAAGTTAATATCTTAGATTTATAACCTAAGAAAGGAATTCAAGCATGAATACTAAACATAGTTAGGCAATCAAAACATAACTTACAAGTCAAAGGCTTAGGTATCCAACCCATCTACTTACCTTTCATTATTCCTAAGGATGTTCAAATATGGAATGAAAAGGGTTAATTTAATGTTCATCTTTCTTATGTAGATATTATTATCCATTTGTAGTTTAATTATGATATAGGTGATATATACTTTACTATCTTGATAGATACCTAGTGTAGAATTTGGGATCAAGCCATTATCGCGCTGTTTAGAGGCGAATTTGATTTTTTTTTTTTAAATGTTTTGTAAGACCAAATTTTACCATATCTCTTAAAGATGATAACATTTGTTCTACATTCTATTTGTTGTTAAAAATAAAAAGAGTAGATCTCCAACCTAGTTTAGTTTACTATACGATAGGTGGTTAGTGCATTTATAGATTGTTGAATACTTTTTTCCACCTACCAAATTCCTTGTAGGACTTTCTTACCCAAAATGAAATTCTTCTCTAATTGATTATGGTCACTATATTGACCATATTAGCTTTGATATAGGCTTCCCAATTATTGAACAATTGATTACTAGAGAAAAACATGGATTTTGGGATCTTGATGTCTTCACATTTAGAGGATTTTTTAATTCTCCCAAGCTTTAGAGGTGGAGAACTTTACTTATTGATATGCTTACTCATCTTGACTAGACTCTTGTAGAAAAAAATTTAAACCACAACTTGGAAGGTCCCTATGAGCTCCATCTAGAATCCAATGACCAATAGAATGAAGTAGTTTTTGGTTCAAAATCAAGTAATTCTTTTTTTCCTTTCAATGATGACTCATGGTTTATGGACACATACTATTTTTCCTTTTTCTTCTTTAGATCTATCATGCTTTGCTTGAGTAACCCTAATATTTTTACATAAGATCTTACTTTATCTAATTTCTTGGAAACATGATCAAGCATAACCTTATTATTAAATAATTATTTCTATATTTTTTTCATTATTGTTATGTTGTTGTTCACTTATATGATATATAGTGGCTTCTATTCTAGCTTGACCATTCTAGATTCTATGAAGGTTGGTGTCCATTGTTTTGCAATGATATGTAATATTGCAAATTTCTATAAAAGATTGATAAGAATAGTTTTCAATCTTATTGAACTTTTGTTTCATATCTTGACTTATAGATATAGTATTTGTTGTATTCGCTGTGAGTTTTTCTATGTTTTCTTAAGAATAAATTTTCCATTGAACCATCCATTTTCATTGAGCCTTAGAGTTCTTTTTTTGCTTGCGTATTTTTGTGTGTAATATGGACTCATACCTTCGCCAAAGTTTAAAATTTTGGTTTATGACTATAAAGGATTTAGGTGTTGGTCATCTTCTTGGTTCATAACTAAATATTTATTCTTTCTTATCATTCTATAATTCAAGTTGGAATTTGGTCCTTTTCTCTACATTATTCTAGGTAGAGATTCCCTAACCATGGTATCTCTTTTAGGCATCTTTCTTATCTTAATTCTTTTTCCTTTTTCCTCTTCCTCTTTTGGAGTTAATGCTAGCTTAAGACTTAATTTCCTGGCTAACATATCCATCAACTAAGGATTGATGTTGAGATCTAATAAGGTGGTCATGGAAGATCTAGAGGAATAAGGATTGACTAGCATCTATCTTCTAATGGTATTCTAAGGGGAAAATGTAGAGCTTGATGCTTCTTCAAGGAAATAGTCTATATATGGTTTGTACTAGTATCTGAATGGATCATTGATTAGGTTCTATATGGAGCTCATAGGGATATTCTTTCAAGTTCTTGTTCAAAAATCTATTATATAAGAGTCTAGTTAGGATTAGTAAGCATATAAATAACTAAAATTATTCACCTCTAAAGCTTAGGAGAATTAAAAAATCCTCTAAATGTGGGAACATCAAAATCTCAAATTCTAAGCTTTTCTCTAGTAATCAATTGCTTAATAATTGGGAAGCTTATATCAAAGCCAATATGATCAATATGGTGACCATAATCAATTAGAGAATAATTTATTGTTGCATAAGAGACTCATGTAGAAAATCTAGTAGGTGGAAAAATAATATCCAACAATCAATAAATGCATCAACCACCTATCATATAGTAAATTGAACTAGGTTGGAGATCTACTCCTTTGATTTGTAATAACAAATAGATTTGCAAAACAAATGTACCCATCTTCAACATATATGGTAACATTTGGTCTTACAAAATATTGTCCATCACTTTTATCTAATTTGCCTCTAAATTAGGAAGTCCACTAGTTTGATCTCAAATTTGACATCAAGTATCTATTAGGGTAGACAAGTATGTATCGCCTATATCAAAATTAAACTATAAATGGACAATAATATCTACATAAGAAAAATGAACATGAAAGTAACCCTTTCCATGTCATCTTTAAACATCCTTAGAAATAATTTAAGGTAAGTAGATGAGTCAGATACCTAAGCCTTTGAATTGAAAGTTAAGTTCTAATTGCCTAATTGTAGTTAATGTTTATCATTTAATTCCTTTCTCAAGGTATAAATTTGAAATATTAACTTTAGAAAATTTAAAATTTCCCTTTTCATCAACAAGAATTACATTATCTTCACATAAATCATAGATTGGTATAGTACTATAAATACTTGCATCCATTGATCTTTTTCCAGCCATTGAAAAATATTACAAAGTATAAGTTATGAATCCTTACTTAAAATTTCATCTCATGCTTCACGGGTACACTTCTACCATCTTAAAAATGCTCTTAAAATGCCTACTGACTAACAAGAAGGTATTATGTTTTTGGTCTTCCCAAATACTAGAGGGTTTACACTCAATCATTCATAGTTCAAGATAAATACTTTGATAATTGGATAGATAACAATAAAATTTCAATAAACTAGGCCATGGTACCAATTTATGAAACAATGAATATTTTTATTGATTTAAAATGAAGTCACAAATATGATCAAATATTTTTTTAAGATGCTAAGGATTTAAACAAATTATAAAATTATTTTTTTATTAGCAAGATCACATTGAGCACAAGCTAAGAGCATACATCTATTTGAATATGCTACCAAATTCTAAACACTTGACACCTGATTAGTAAAATCACATTGAGTGCAAGCTAAGAGCATACTACTATAAGAAAGCACAAATGATGTTTCCTCTATAATTTCATTTACTAAATTACTATATGTAAAATCTACGTGTAGTAAAACCATAATCCAATTTCATGTCTTTTCTCCAACCAAACATATCAACAAGCTACCTAAACTCTTGATTACAACCTCTATTTGTCCATTAGTCTATGAGTGTTATGTTCAACTAATTTTCAAACCTATCTTCATATTCTTCCAAAATATTTTCCAAAAATATCCAACAAATTTTGTGTCTCTTTCTTAAACTATACTCCTTAGAAAAAAATCTTCCTTGAAAAATAAATAAGTTAATGTACTAAATCATCATTTTTTCTTAAATGGAAGAAATATGTCATCTTAAAATATTTATATCCAAAACTATAAAGAAAGAATCATGTCCTCTCTTTATTCTAGGAAATCCCAATAAAAAAATCATACTTATATCTTTCCAAGTCTCCCTAGAACTAGTAATGACTGATACACACCAACATATACCTACCTCCTTTTACAACTTGACAAGTCATGTAACCTTAAACAAATTTCCTCGTGCATCCCTATATATTTGTAGCAAAAGATAGTTCTCATTTACCAATGCTACTATCTTATCTACCTAAAATAATGTACTAAACCACCATTATTCTTTTCTTTGATCAAAATTTCCCTCCTTGAGATTCTAGGAATACACAAATAATTACCCTTAACAAGATCTCATTTTAAATCAAATAATTCAAACACTTCTATCCATATTAATTTATTTATTATGTGTCTTCTTTGTTTTTATAAAATTGAGATCATCTTTATACAAATGCCTCAACTCTTCAAAACCAACTAGCTCGACTCTCATTTCTAGCTACAAATTATATCTCAACTTTGTTTTCTTTTGCAATCCCATGCTTCAACACAAAAGCATAGCTTTCTATAAACTTAACCCATCTTATGTGTCTTTAATTCAACTTACCTTGTTCAAATATTACAATGCTTGATAATCAATGTGCAACACAAACTACTTTGGTAACAAGTAATGTCTCAAAATTTTCAATGCCTAAATTATTGATCATAGATTGAATATCTCTCCCTTGCATCATCTAAATTATTACAAAAACATGTTATTGGTCTTCCTTCTTGGCTCAATATAGTTACTCCTATTGCATTCCAACTTGCATCATAATCTACCTAAAATATTTTGTGAAAACTTGATAATGTTAATACCATTTGTTAATTCACCTTCTTCAGCAATTCAAAACTTCTATTTGTTGTTGATGCCACTTGAATTATTTCTTGTCCCCTATCATTGTCTCGATTAGTAGTGCATAGGTACCACTATTTTTTTATGAAATTCCTATAGAAAAAATCCAAACCATGAAAATATATTACCTATCTAACATTCATTGGTGTATGCCACTCAACAATTGCTATGATTTTTTCCAAATCCATCTTCAATCCTTTAGCTGAAATTACAAATCCTGAGTATACCAATTCTTTCTTCATAAAACTATACTTTTAAAATTTATCAACAAACTTTCTTCTATTAATCACTAAAATATTACTTTGATATGTTCTAGGTGTTCTTCCTTAGTCTTACAAAACGTCATCCAAGTAAACAATCATAAACTTACTTCAAATTTTCTTCAATACCTCATTCACCAATCTCATAAATGTACTCAATGAATTAGTAAACCCAAAGGGTATAAAAAACCACACATACAATCCTTCATTTATCTTAAATGGTGTCTTTCACTCATCTTCTTCTCTAATTTTGATATGATGATAACTGTATTTCAAACCAATCTTGGTAAAATACTTTGCTCCACTCAAATAGTTCATTTTGTTATCCATCCTTGGTAACAAGAATCTATAATTTGCAGTGATATTGTTGATTGCTCTTGAGTCTGTACACAACTCCACTCACCATCCTTCTTGGGTGCTAGTAGTGTGGGTATTGCACATGGGCTCAAACTTTCTCTAATTAAACCCTTCTTCAACAACTTATACACTTGTCGATTTAATTCTTCATTTTTTGCAATTGTCATCCTATGTGATGCTTTATTTGGTAAATTTGTTTTTGGTATGAGGTCCATATAATGAATGATAATCCTTACCAATGGTAATAAATTTGGTGTATTATTTAATATGATGTCCTTGTGTTATGTCAATAATTATGATATCTCTTCCTACAAATTATTCTATTCATTTGTGGTGGTGTCTCTTGTACTTGTAGTGCCACATACTCTAGGAATCAATGCAAAACACATATTCTTATGCCTTAGGCCATCCAAGAACTTTTCCCCATCCACTAAAAAAACTCTAAAATTACTGCAAACTTGACTCTCTTTATCTTTTAATAGAACCAATTTATGCCTTCTACCATTCTTTGTTGTAGTGTAAGTATTTTCTCTTCCATCATGCATATCACTCCTATCATGTATAGCACTCTTATCAACTTGCCATGGTCTCCCCAATAACAAGCAACATAAATTCATAAGCATTGAATATTGCACAAAACTTCATTGTGATGTACCTATATTGAATTTCACTAAACATTGTTCCTTTATCAACTTCTTGTGTTTCTTTTACAACCAAACAATCTTATATGAACTAGGGTGTTCTAACCTTCTCAACTTTAGTTTGTCAACCATTTCTCCAGAGACTAAATTATAAGTACTGCCACTATCAATAAAAACTTTACAACATATGCCTCTTGACTTGTATATAGTCCTAAACAAGTTCCTAAATTGTATTCATTCTTTTTCTTCATTACACTTCAACAATGCTTCTTCTCATGAGAGGTGCATTCTTCGGTTTATCATCTAGCTTAAGTGATCTCTTGGGTTCTTCATCTACCTATGTGATTCTTGTACTACCTTTTGATCTCTTGTTTGTGCTCTCTTCGCTTTGACAAAATTCAAATGCTTGATTTCTTTCTCTTGTGCACTTGAAACATATACCTTTGAAAGATCTTCCATATTTGTTGTTATATAATCTTCTATGTTTTTTATATCTATTTTTCTATCATCGTGGTATGATTTATATTGCTTTCTCTACTATTGCACTATGAATTGTTGCTTCTTTCTTCACTGTGATATGTACCACTTTCACTGCAGTATGTGTTATTACTCTTCCTAGCTTCCACAACTTCATTGTGGGGTCTTCTATCATCATATTGAGATTTGTTTCTTTGGAATCCCCTTCTTCTACCTCTTTTCCTATTTTGTTTGTTTTCAAATCATTCATTTAGTTTTTCCTTTTCCTTCATTGCAAATAGGAGTGCTTCTTATATTGTTGTCAACCTTACCAAGCTTAGTTCTTCATGAATGCTTCCTCTCAATCTATTGATATGACTTTCAACCTTTTCCTTGCTTGTTTCACTATGTCTTGTCCTAATAATCATCTTGTAAAATTCTTTAGTATATTCATTCTCAGTCCTATCTTTCTACCTCATATTTTACAATTCCTTGAACAATTACAACTCATAATCAATAGATATAAAAAAAAATCTTCAATTTTACAACCATCCTATCCCAGTTTGTTATCTTTTCTTTTTCTTTCCTATTTCTTTCTAATTTTACTTTTTTCCACCAAATAGTATGATGTCCCTTCAATTTAATTTTTGTAAATCTAACGCTTTCAAGGTCGACTATTTCTTCATGCTCAAAATATTCTTCCAAATCATTTACCCAATCAATCATCTCTTCAAAATTTAAATCACCAAAATAATTAGAAATCTCAATTCTAGATCTCTTACCAATTTTACAAATAACCTAAAACATTTTTACTTGACACGTTTCATTTTCTTGCATGGTTTCTAGACCATGCTTAGTAGTTTGTGCATTTTCTTTTACTCTCATCACCAGATCTAAGGTATAAACCTATTTTGTTGTCTTCTTCCATAGCATCCAATTGGACTTTCATTGCCCTCATCATTTCAAATATTTATTCCATTCTTCCAGCAATAGTAGCAACACCTTGAAATCTTTGTTAAGGCATATCTCCTTGGGATCTAGAGAAAACTTCTTCAAGTCAATGATCAGTTTGCAATCACACCATGCAACTATCTTAGTTGACACTTTGCTGTCAAGTTTTTTGTAGGCTACCTCAATTCAACGATCTATTCACAAAAAGAACCTTCAAGGTACCAAACCTTATATTCTCTCTCCCTTAGGATTCCAAATGTATGCTTTGATACTATTTTGATGCAATCATAGACAAAGGATCTAATGAAGGATTATCCAACCATACAACGATATGAAGCAACTCACAATTACATAGTGGAATTTGAATGAAACAATAAAATAACAATATAAAATTTACAGATTTTTAGTCATGAATGAGTTACAATCTACCACAATTCCAACATGCTAGGCCTTGATTGTTTGATTACTAATGGGTGAATTACAAAACTCGACTGATATTACAATACGATTCAAGAAATAGGCAAGTACAGTGATGGTTGGATGTACAGTGATTGACTGATATTTGAAATGCATAGTTGTCAGGAGACTGGTACTAGTACTGGTATGGGAGACTGGTACCAGTATCGGCTTTTTTTGAAAATAGGAGACAGGGGTACTTGGAGACACCATCTTTTTTTAATATAAATAAAAAATTAAAAAAAATTAAAAAATTAATAATTTATAGAAAAATCATGACATTGAACTTTCAAAACAAGAGTAGTAGTAAAGTTTAACAATGAACATTAACTTTAAATACACAAAAATCTATCATCTACATCATGATACTTACGTTTTCAGTTGGAGCATGGGAAAACCTATGTTTAAACGCGTTTTTTTTAATTACTTTTCAATGTTTTCATGTGTTTTGGTTTTTATGCGATGGGAGACGCGAGAGACAGTGGGAGACGGCACTTTCCTGAGTGGGAGACTTCAGGAGATGTTGGGAGTCTGCGTCCGCATCTCAACGCTATTGGATGCGTCTTAGGAGATGTCTCAAGTACCGGAGATGTGCCTCCCTCTCTGAGACGCGTCTCAAGGGGTAGGAGACGTGTCTCCCGATAACTATGTTGAAATGTAAATGAAAATTTGCAAACAAAACAAACAATTGAAAGGATTTTTTGAGTGATGTGAGATTGCTCTTTCATCAATATCTTTGTAGGCAAATACATCAAAATGTCAAGGAGAATCTACCTCATGATCAATAGTTGCACACCAAAATAAAAATGTCTTAGATGCAGTTCTGTTGGCACAATTTATAAGCTTACATATTAAATCCCTCTCTGTTGATCAGCATGGGTGATGTAACTCTGATGGATCCTACAGGGAATCTGTTTGAAGGATCAGTTAGCTGCAGGAAAATGTCACTAATATCTCTTTTTTATGGATTGATAGATCAACGGAAACCCAAATCTCTTTTAGTATTGATGTACACATTTTTAGAAATGATTTAGGTGGCATTGTTTGCTATTTGTTCTGTACAAATCAGAGCTCTGGCCAAGAGCAAGAGATTGCTTTTAGTGGCTAAATCAACTATTTCTTTACTGAATAAAGAGCTATAGATTGCCATCCAAAAACTGTTTACTGATGCTAGGAATTCTGAAGTTCTTCCAACAACAGAAAAACAGTACAAAATTCACATTCTGTTTCAATTCCCAATATCTAATTCTCCTCTTTGTACCAACAGAATGAGGAGAGGATGTTTTCCTCTCTCTCTTAGTTACCAAGCATATCTGTGTCTTTGAAAAGACAAATCTATGATAAGGTGGCATGTAAGAAAGCAATTTGGATTTTCTTCAAAAATGTAGTAAGATTGAGAATGTATCCTATGTAAAATTTATTAACTTTTGAATTTTTTAATCAATTTCAAGATTTAATATGTGATAAATTGGTTTAGGAAACTAATAATAACCTATAAAAATTCTCTGTGATTGGTATTATTCAATATTATTTTCCATATCATATTTCCATTTAAGTGCATATTGCTTTTTATGCTCAATCTTATGCCCACAATCATGGCTTCAATAGACAAAACCTGATTTTTAATGAAGACTTCCATTATAGGTCAGCGTTGCTGCTTACACTGCAGGCCAGAGAGCAAAGTATGTACCGCGTGGCTCATTTGTTGCAGGGGCATCCATTTTGGCCGGCACTTCATTTACAATGTGTTTGTTGATAGTATTAGATGTTTTTCCTTTCTCACCTAGATATATTATCCCAATATCAGGGATGATGGTTGGAAATTCAATGACAGTTACTGGAGTAACTATGAAGCGGCTTCGAGATGACATAAAGGTTCAGCAGAATCTGGTATTGCACATTTTGTTCAAGTCATTGAATTGCACTTAACAAATTATAGGTTTTTTCCTGCATCATTTTCATGTAATTTTGTTTTTATTAAAACGTAATAATCCCATATGCAGGTAGAGACTGCTCTTGCACTTGGGGCATCCCCAAGGCAAGCGACAATGCAGCATGTGAGACGGGCCCTGATCATTGCCCTTTCACCAGTTATTGACAATGCAAAGACGGTTGGATTGATCTCTCTGCCTGGGGCTATGACTGGTCTTATAATGGGTGGTGCTTCTCCTCTTGAAGCAATTCGACTTCAAATTATTGTTATGAATATGCTTATGGGTGCTGCAACATTCAGCAGCATTTTGTCAACATACCTTTGTTGGCCATTGTTCTTTACAAAGGCATACCAACTTGAAACAAAGGTCTTTAAGGATGGATAAATTTCCTCTTAGACCAGGTTATCTGTCTCTTGTATGGGCTGAGTGTAACCTTTCACAGATCTGAAATAATTGTAGCCTGATGCATGAAATTATATATAGTTAAATAATTGCTACAGGCTTCTGCAGTGTTCAAGTCAAGGATTCAAGTTTGCAAAACACTCTTCACAAAAGATGCATGTGTGGAAAAAGCATTCTTAGACTTGCTTTCACTTAATGATTGTATTTGAAAAAGATGCTGTCTGGAAAAAGCATTCTTAAACTTGCTTTCACTTAACGATTGTATTTGAAAAATGGATATTAAAGGCATATCCATATTGCTAAATTGAAATTTCTACTTTAATTCAAGGGCCCAGAGAGATTAGTCATTCTAGAATTCCATTCAAAATTATATATGAGAAACCTTCTGTGCAGACAATTTTTATGTGTTTCGAGGGTAACTTTGTGTTTGATTTATCGACAATGAGTATCTAGAGATGATGTTTTATTAATGGGGAGATGAATAGAATTTTCCAGAAGCCACTTTAATAGGATAAAGGAGGCAGAACACAAAAGATCTAGACACCATAACTACAGCCCTCTACATTTAAGGAGAACACTTCCAACAAGAAATGTCAAAATGCAGAGGACAGCCCTTTGAAGGCTTTACAATAGGCAACTTTGGAGAAACTTGAAGTCAGATTTTCTAAAACCAAGGAGACAATTACCATGAGGAATGTCACATGTAGAGGTGGCCCGCTGGAAGCTAGGCAAAATACAATTTTGGAGAAACTTAGAAGACATATCGTTGGACAGATTGACCAATTCTACTAATTTTTTATCCTTCAAGAATGCATTAACAATTTTTAATAACTTGAGTTTTGCTATACCTCCATACTTAGGTAATTTGTCTTCTTGATCAATTTGTAGTAGATAATTCTTAGTGTACCCAAGCTTATATAGACATTTTTTGAATTGGAAAAAGGTTCAGTTCAACTTTATAGTTATGACAAATTGGTCTTGTTTGAAAATCTTTATGAAGGGCTGACTTTTTCATATTCTATCCATAATTATGAAGATGTAAATCATGCTGTCCTATGTGCTGTAATAAACAATCAAAATTATTAATAGGGAAGAGGATCTATTAGTTGAGCATGTTCTAATAGTTGTGATAATATTTGATGATTTAATATTCAATATTTTTAATAGTATAGTACTAATAGTTGCGGCTTTAAAGTTGTAGTGTTGATCACGAGTACTTGTAATTGAATGCAATGTATTTCTTAGATCTAAAAAAAAACAAATCATGCGATGTCATATAAGGGCACTGATAAAACATGACTTAATGCACAGCTATTATAACTTGATGCACAAATATTGGTTTACACTTTTTGTGAGGTCTTTTTTGGACTTGA
This sequence comes from Sequoia sempervirens, assembly GCA_007258455.2. Lineage (NCBI taxonomy): Eukaryota > Viridiplantae > Streptophyta > Pinopsida > Cupressales > Cupressaceae > Sequoia > Sequoia sempervirens. The sequence continues at coordinate 16,288,182 of VDFB02047230.1, read as the reverse complement.
AACCTGAAACCTTACTTATAAGCAAGGGTCTTGTCAATCATGGTAGATAGATCCTGGATGGGGTGGCGGTTGTCTCTGAGGTCATCCACTCTATGGTGACGTCCAAAGAAAAGTCTATGTTCATCAAGTTGGATATGGTCAAGGCGTATGATAAGAGTTAAGTGGCGTTTTTTGCAGAGAATTCTATTAGGCTTTGGTTTTAGTCCGGATTTGGTCAGCTGGACTATGAGTTGTGTTCTAGGAGACTTTGGCACCTTTGGTGGGCTATGTGGAACCAGGCTTGCTGGCATGTCTCTTCTTTGGCAGAGTTTTTTGCCCAGTGGGGGAAAGCCCCTATTAAAACCTCTTTTCTTCAAGTTGTTTGGGCTCTAGGACCAACTTTTATTATCTGGCATATCTGGCTAGAGAGGAATCGCAGGATTTTTCAAGATGTGAAAATGGTTATCCAACATTTGTGGTGGAGGATTCTTTATTCTTTGGGAGAAACTACTGCAGCCAAGTGTGACTTGGCTGAGGGTGTGGATCCTGGAGAGGTTTTTTTTGTACTCGTCTCAATCTTCCTCTTCAGAGAGGGCTTGCTCAAAGTACTAGTCAGATTATGAGAAATAGATGTTATCATCCTCTTCGGAAGATAAATAGGGAGGGGCGTTGGTGTCCTCCTCAGAGTGTGTTGCAAATCAACACAGATGGTTCTTCTCGTGGAAATCCTGGTCATGCTGGTATTGGGGGTATTGGATGGACTAGTTCTGGGAATGTTGAGTTTATCTTTTTTGTTTATAAGGGTTGGCATACTAACAATGTGATGGAGGCTCTTGCCATTTTATGTGCTATAGAGCGTGGTTGTGCTCTCAGATGGAGACGAATCATTTGTGAATTTGATTCTCAGGTGGTAGTGACTTTGTTGAAGAGGTAGCAGTTAGAGGATGTGACTTGACAGTTGGCGGTTATTATAAAACAGATTCTTAATCTGTGTGCTTTCTTGGATTCTATTTCTTTCAGTCATATTCTGCATGAATGGAATGGGATTGCAGATTGTTTGGCTAAATGGGCTTATGATCATTTGCAAGATTGGAATATTGTGGAAAGGGATCAGTTACCTCCAGATTTGTTACAAAAGTTGGACCATCTATTGGAGATTGATAGGGCAGTGTAATGTCCTTGCTTTGTATTGCTCTTTTTGGATTGAATTAATTTTTACCTTGTCAAGTAAGCTGATGTTAAAAAATATCTCATTATAACTAAGGTGCTTGTTTAAAATATTTAATGATATGGATCTGAAACCTTAGTTATAAGCAAGGACCTTGCCAAATAAGCTGTTGTAAAAAAATAAGAGTGATTTGAAATCACAACGTAAAATTTTGAAAGACTTAAAATTAGAGTACTCATCTACTAGATCTTCCCCTATCTATGATACATTGGTTCATTCTCTCCTCTTTTTGGTTATCTAATGGCTCTAATAACCTTCATTATAATTAAAGGTCAGATGAACAATGAGTTTGATGGGGAAGCTATAGCAAGATAGTGAGGAAAAGGGTTATTGTTGTGGTCATTGCGAGTGTGAAGAAGAGGCCGGTAGCCGATTAAGAGCCTATTCCATGTAGATCCATTTATAACCATTTGAGCAGTACAATTTGGCATCCTCACAGGGCACAGAAACTACAGTTTGAGTGAGTACAACATTTTTTTATTATTAAAGTCACTGGAAAATCTGGAGACCCATTTTTTTCCAGCTGATTTTGATCAATGTGGGTGGGCTCTCCATTACGTCAGAGGAAGGGAAGCCCTGATAGAATTTTCAACAAGGTGTCTACGATCACAGAGTTGCAACACGTAGAGGCTTGGCTACAGAATAGTCTTAAAATCTATTTGCTAAAGGCTGGGATTACAGCACATTGATGTTGAGGTGAATAAGCTAACAAAGCTTTGATTCAGAAATAATGGGGTTTACCTTTCTGAAGCAGCCAAGATGTTGCTTAGTGTGCAAAGGCCCCCAAAATCAGGCATCAGGGAATTTTGCTTTGTTGGTGAGAGGAGCGCGTGCAATTGCAAAGAAAAGAACACATATATGTTATGCGCAAATTTCCCCCATTTGACAAAATCAGAGCACGAACATGGTAACGACTAAGATCATTTGGATAGAAGATGATATATCACAATACGAACAAAATGCCTCTGATCTTGGTCAGTGACTTTTATATTTGACATGGTAACGACTAAGATCATTTGGATAGAAGATGATATATCACAATATGAACAAAATGCCTCTGATCTTGGTCAGTGACCAGCCTGAGGGAATGGATCTCAAGACCTCCCACATGAAGCTATACAGCATAAAACCACTTGAGCTAGTCCACCAGGCTACAGAAAGGAAAGTGTTAACCCTTAGTCCTAGGGAATAAAGAACAGGGGACTTCAACACGAAATAATCAATAATTAGTATAGAATTGCTTATGGAAATTAAATGAATTTAAATAATTTAGATGGAGGAATGTGGTGGTGAAGATGAGTGGAATTAATTAGATAAATGGATTTAGAATTGTAATCTGGTTGTATTTTGCTATAGTTTGAATTTGTGTCTATAGAATTGATCCGGTGTGTAGAATTAAACCTTAATCTATGGAAATGAGCTGGTAGGAGGTTGATGCTTATTATTGCAGCCTCATTTTACTGATCATTGTACCTATTTCTATGAGAGTGTGGTGTCTAGAGACATTATTTCTATTTGGGAGCTTGCTAAGCAACTATTGGTTCTCCTTTGGTCAAGTCCTTGGACGAATTGATTCAATGGCTTTGAAATATTGATTGAAAACAACAAACATACATGTATGGATTCTTAAGATGATGAATGCCGATGTGTACTCTAATAATGCTACTATGGATGCATCATGAATGCTTTATTACAATCCCCTATTGATTCCTTTTGATGATTTCAAAATGAATGATGAATGTTTGCAAATATAATAGCATTGCATAGAAATCTACACAAACATGTGCTAAGTTGGTTCATAATGGTTAGTGAAAAAGGGCAAAATTGTTTAATTTTTAACTTTTAATTTTGAAATTAAAAGTTCAAATTTGGACACACAAAAATGACTTGAGTCAATTCTACACATATATTTGATTTAGGGTGGGGGATGAAAGGTTTATAGATCAAAACTATTTCCTAGGAGTGAGTGTTGATGGGGGCAAGAATGGATAAGGTTATGAACAATTTTTTACATGAGAATGTGTTGCTTGTACACTTGTCATTGTATAAAAGATAAACTAATTGAAATGGGATAAAAACATAAGGGAAAAGGGTCTAGGTATGCACTTTTCACCATTACATTTCCCCCCAACTTTGATGTGTGTATTCAAACTAAGTTTTGAAGATGCATGCCAAATTAAATCAAGAAATCAACATCAAAAGTAAATATTTTTAACACTAAAATGATACAAATATGGATACCACCTATGTGTTCTCTTTGCTATAAGTCCTCAATTGAAAATTTACAAAATAGAAAAAAATAATGCAACTAGTCAAATTTATCACACATTTAAAAAACTCTAACTATACTATTCTCCTTATTATCTATGAAAATATTGAAAGTAAAAAAGGAAAAGGGCAAGAGATTTCATCTAAGTGGAAAGTGGTAGGGCTCTAACTAAGAAAAAAAGTAGTAGAGTTTCAACCAAGTGGAAAATGTGAAAAGGCTCTAGAACCAAGTGGGAAAAATGGTATCAAAGACCTCCAAAGACCTCCACCCATGTGGAAAATGCTCCAACTTTGTAAGAAAAGTGATAAGGATCCCTAGTAAGAAGAGCTTGTGAGCCTATCTCTACAAGACATACTCACAAAAGGAACATTAGTGACATATATGCCTGCCATTTTATTGGTTGTATACAAAGGATGCAAGGAACTAGCGGTGAAGACAAAAAGATATAATTGTGACAAATCACGTAAACATAGTAAAAGGTATCATCATGTGATAAGTGTGTAAGAACATAAGTAAGATATGCTCATGAAAATATATGTAATGAGAGAAAATAAGATGCCCCAAATGTTGCTCCAATAAAGGAAAATGACAAGATAACAATGTACAAATCATCTCTAGATAAGGAACATGTAAGCAGAAATAAGATGCTAAGGATATAAGCATGAAAAAGATCATAACATGGAATCATAAGATATTAACATGATACTGGGAATGCATATATAATCATATGAGAATTATATAAACATGTAAGCATGAACACAATATCATAAGATAAGTGCTCCATAACAATGTGGAAATGTGCAATTGTCATAAAAAATATAGCATATAGGTAACAATGATAATGTGGAAATATGCAATTGTCATAAAAATATGGCATATAGGTAACAAATATAAATATGGTAATGATATGATCATGATAACTTGATAAACATGTGAAAATGATAGCAAAACAATGCATAATCATTAGAACCATAGTGATCATTGCAAGCATGGCATATAGATATCCTAAGAACTCAATATCATAAACATGGCATAGAGGAAGCATATGAGGAAATGAGGCATATGGTAAAACCTAGGAGCTCAACATGAATGAATCAAAAGGAAAATGTTCTCCCAAGTAGGGAAGCAAAACATGAACCATAATATAGAAGGTGAAATGAGCATGCACAATAATATTAGCATAAAAAAAGAGATCAAAGTGTAAGGACACATAATAAAGAAATGGTAAGTGTTAATATACATAAGTAAATAAATTAAGAAAACATAAGAATGCTCAAGATCTCAACAAACAACATTTGAAAGAAAACCATCCAATAAGTCATCTTTGTCCCAACAAGTAGTGCCAAGTCCTACTTCCTCTAGTAAATGGATATCATCATGGTAAGAAGTGGTGTTCTTAGTAAAGATACTCAATATAGGTGCAAGAGTTGATTTGTCTTTCTTTACCCATTTTTCTTAATTTTGAGGTGATGACTCCATATATAAATTCTAAACTTTCTTAACCACAACATCTTTCTTAGGTACTCATAAAGAATTAGTGCCTTTAAAATGAAATATGGGTTTTTGATATATTACTTCCTTATTCTTCTTTTAGTTTCTCAATACATGAGTAATTTATTCATAAGTGTTGGAACCCTATTTTAGTGTGTCTCATTTCTATGTGTATTTCCTCCTTGTGTTATGCATTTGACCATATTAGTCCAATGTTGATAACTAATTCGAGAAATCTTCCATTTGGGTCCCCTATATTAAGTGTTATTTAAGAATAATCGTTCAAAGTGTTTTATCTTGAAATTCTTTAGTGAAATTGGTTGGGGATAATTTTGTGGTCAATGCCTTGTAGTATGAACCTACCTTAGGTGATTTTAGGCCATTTCAATTTTTCAAACTTTTTAGGGACCTTGAAACCTATCCTTGATTCCTTGGTTTCTCTCTTCTCCCAATTTCCCACAAAAGGGAAAATTGTGTGAAAAAATGGCCTTATTGATCTTAGGGATAATTTAATGTCTTTTTAGTTGAAATTCACCATTATAGTAGTGGTTGTGTGAGAAAATTCAAATTTATGTGTGTTTTTTGTTTGATAAGTTCATCTCCTTCCCTAGATTTTTGGAGTTCCAAGGAATAATGACACCTAAGCACTTGGTGTTAGGGTTCCAAGTCCCTCTAGAACCATGAACCTTGGCCATCCTTGCTTCTTATCTTGGAGTTCTAAATTACCTTATAACCCTAAGACCCCCACTCTCTTCACATTCCCTTTCCTTTCCCTCTCCTCGGTCTTTTCTTCTTCCCATTCTCCTTTAGGTCCCAAGCCCCAATGTGCATATTCCTCTCAGACTCGAGGATTTTCGAGGAGGTTGTCACCTTTACACATTGGTCCTCACCTCACCCCATGGATTGAAACCCCAACCCACCTTCTTTGGTTATGTTTCCCCATTCCTTCATTGAATCCCCCTATGTCCAAATTTATTGATCCTTCTCGTGACTTGACCCCTATCCATTTCTCCCTCTCTTGGACTCCAAGCTCCTAAATGAATATCTCACCCTTGCATCTAGTTCTAATATCCCTCCTCCCTCTAAATTCTCGACTCCTGCACCTTTTCACCCATTTTCCTTATGAATTTGGACTTCTCACAAAATTGATCACATATCCATAGGTCCCTTCTATAACTAAAGCTATTGTGCACCTCCTTGACCTAGAAACCCTTGACTCAACACACATTCTTTCACCTACTCCCTACCATCTCAAGGAATCCTCAACCACTAGAAGTACTTGGTGAGATTAAGGTTCCATCAACCTTGTAAATCCTGTATATTTAATTAATATTTATATAAATCATTCATAATGGATGAGGGATTCACCATCAATAATAATTACTTTTTACCATTAGGGTTTCATTGGAGTGGTAACTTTTATTTACTAGGAGGAAAAAAATAATTATTTACCATCAAGAAGTTACTATTTACCAAAAAAGGAAGCTTGGAGGTTATGGTGGTTTTGGGCACCTGAATTCCCACGAGGTTGTTTGGATACATGAAATTGATTTTGGGTGTGACTATTAAATTCCCTTAACCACCTTGGAAATAATAAGAAACTATGTGCCCAAATGAAGTAGGTTAGTAATTTGGTTGTAACCTACATTGGCCTATGTTAAGCAAGATTATAGAATTCTAAAGAGGGGAGTTTGAATGTGAAACCAACTTGGATAACTCATTTAGAGGGTTAAAATTATATTTAAGGGTGCTTAGGGAGGTAGAATGTGAATGTTGTGTAAAGAGGGAAAAACTTAGCTTGTAGGTGTTGAAGGATTAAAGATAGAAGATGAGAAAGGAAGGGTTGCATGTAATCTCTTTTTAAATATAATACATACTTGGGCCTCTATTCTTCGTGGATTTATTTCCTGAAATGGTTTCTCCATGTAAACACTATTTTATGTGTTTATTTATTTTGTTCCATTTTTTTCTCATTCTTTCAAATCTAGTTTATGTTATCTTTGTTAGGTTTACTACTAGTTAAATCAAATTAACAATTGAGATTTTCATTTTATATTTTTTCAACTTCATTTCTAACATTTGGTATCAAATTTTGGCCAAATTTTCTTGTTTCTCATGGAAGTGTGAGGGCTTTTTGAGCTATAGTGGTAGTTTTAGTTGATTTTTTTGCAATTTTTTGTAGAATCCATGGCTATATCCTCATCTTAGTTGGATGTTGAAAACCTTAATGGAACCACATTTGAGTTATGGAAGCTAAAAATGGAGGATCTCCTTGAAGAGGGGTCAATGGTTGGCAATAACAAAAGAAACAAAACCAAAAAATAATAGATTGGGATGAGTGGGATTAAATGGATAAGAAAGCATAGGGAACCATCTAGCTTTGTCTTGTAGACTATTTTCAACTAAATATTTTTGAAAATAAAACAACATATGATCTATGGAAATGGATGGGTGAGATCTACCAAGCCAAGATTTTGGAAAATAAATTATATTTAAAAAGAAACTCATCGCTCTTGAAATGAAGGAGGGTGATTCAATAGCTAAGTATTTAAATGCATTCAATTTGATTGTGTTAGTTACATTTTGATTATGTTAAGATAGAGAAGAAGATAAGTATATTATGTTACTTTATTCATTGCCAGAGTCATGGGAGAATTTCATCCTTACTATTAGTGTTAATCTAAAAGAACCCAAGATGGATGCTCTTGTCGCAACATTGTTGTTAGAGGAAATGAGATAAAGCTATGGATATCTCATCAGATGCTCTTCATGTTAGGTAAAGGTCCAAGGAAATAGGTAAATTTAAAGGAGATTAGAAGGAGCCTAAGGAAAATTCCAAGAGTAGATCTAAGACTCCAGGTAAGAAGAACAAAGTAAAGTATTGGAATTGTTGTAAAAGGGGACATGTGAAGAAGGAATGTAGAAATAAAATAAACAATGGGAGTCCACCACAAAAAATATTTTGATTCAAATGATAATTCTTTTATTTCTTCATGTAATATTATGTCTAATGGACATTGGTTGATTGATTCAAGATGCTCCTCAGAAGGAAAAAATTTCTAGATATGCAGAATATGATAGAGGAGAAGTATACATTTGGGAAACAATAGTTCATATCCCATTGTTGGATGGGAAAGGTACAATTGTGTTTCAATGGTGGGAGGTTAAAAACACTATATGGTATTTTACATATTCCTACATTAGCTAGAAATTAAATTTCAATTTCTAAGTTGAATGCTTTAGGAATGCATGCAAAATTTGATAAGCATGGTTGTAGATTAGTTAGAGGGATTTTGGTAATAATGAGAGGGAAAAATATGGAAAATCCATTTAGACTAGTTCTCACCACTATTTTTAAATCTACCAGTTTAACTAAGTAAAATAAAAAAACATGTATGTTGGGCACCATAGATTGGGCCACATAAGTGAGACTACTTCAAAAATCATCTTAAATAAAAAAAATGTTAGACATTTTTTTCTAATTTTAGTGAGAATTTTGATTTCTGAACATTGAGTGTTTGGTAAACAATATAGAGAGTCATTTCCTTTAGGCGGTATTAAAGCTAAGATTAAATTAGAGATTATTCATTCAAATGTTTTCGTCCTATAGATATTGAATGTATTAGAAAACATAAATATTTTGCATCCTTGATGGTGTTTCAAGATTTACCTAGATTTATTTTATGAGACATAAATATTAAGTTTTCACTAAGTTTAAGGAATTTAAAGTCTTAGTATAGATTGGTTTGAAAGGGAAAATACATCATCATTTTTTATTTTATCCATGCACACATGAAATTATCTCATTTAGAGATTCAAAAGATACTAGAATCTTGAAGCACAATCTAATAAACTCTTTGGATACTCGGTAGAAGTACACACATTTGAAGATACTTGAGATCAATGGGTGAATCCATATTCAAGTATATGTGAAGTAGTTTTGAAAATGTTAATAGCTATTGATTTATTTTATCTTTCGAATTATTTTGATCTTGTATTTTTCGCATGATAACTCATATAAACCAATCTGACTTTTTATGAAACTAGTTCACAACTCTTAATTAATAAAATTCATAAAAACTAATCACAAATTTTAACGAGTGAATTTGAAATTTCATAAAAAAATTATTTTATCTTATTGAATAAATTTATGTACAATTTTTATAATCTTATCATTTCAGATTTTATATTATATTATTTTTAAAATAAAATATTTACATTCTCATATCTTAAATTATTTTTCTAAATATAAGAAATTAGAGTTTGCATTCCTTGGAAGTGATTCTAGACTTATGAGGAATATAATTTAAAAAAATACAAGCACTTGACTAAATTTCAAATTTTTAGTATTCTAGATTATGTTTTCAAGAATTTAATAACACCTAATATTTCTTGTAAATTAAATTAAAAAAGATGCTCCATTCCCATATATAGGTGCCCTATTTATATCTTTTGAAAGTGGTCCTAAACTACCTAAGGAATTTATACCATCACATCAAGTGCAACAAGCGAACTGGGGATGTAGCTCAGATGGTAGAGCGCTCGCTTAGCATGCGAGAGGTACGGGGATCGATACCCCGCATCTCCAAATCACTTGATAATAAAGTGGGTGAATCTTGTGATCAAGAGTGAAATGTCTATTTACTTTTTGGCTTCTTTGTTTTAGTGCTAGTTAAATATAGCATCAGTGTACCAATTTTATATATTTATAAGAAATAAATTTGAGTTAACTATTTAGAAATCATTCTTAAAATTTTTATGCTAGATAATCAATATTCATTTTGTACAACATAAATCATAATAGTAGTTCAACAATATGGACTAACATTTTGATAGGATATGTCTTAGATTTATACTCTTCTTCACATATCAATGTGTTAAGGATATGCCCTAGATTTATGCTCTTATTATCTTATCCTTCCAATCAAATATTTCTAAAAACTAGCAATTGCACCTTGGTGTGCAATGGGTATGCCAAAAGTGTGGAAAGTCAATTAGGAAAAAAAATGTTCTAGTTTTTGCATACGTTTGTATAGAATGCGAGGTCAATTGGTACGCCATTTAGCAAATGATGTAGGTTGTACAATAAAGGTCTCAATGGAGAATTGTTAGCTTGAAATAAAGTATGCATCGACTTATAGGGATCTAAATATGACCAAAAAAAAACCTCTGAATCAAAAACATAATCAGGGTTCATCACCAAGAGAGTCATGTTATGTTTTCAATAGGGAGAGAGAGGGAGATATAGTGATAGAAAGAGGGAGAGGTAGAGAGGGGAAGAGTGTGTGAGAAAGAGGGGGTTAAGGAGATAGAGATAGAGGCAGAGATGAAGATGGATATGGAGAAGGAGAGGGGTATGGAGAGGAGAGGGAGAGATAAAAAGAGAGGATGGAGAGATAGAAAGATAAAGATAGAAATGGAAAGTGATAAATAGAGAGAATTAGAGAGAGGGAGAGATAATAGAATCGGTATAGAGAGAGATAAGAAGAAATATGGAGAGATAGAGATAGGGAGACAAATAATATATAGATATAGAGGTATAGGAAGAGGGAAAGGGGGAGAGAGAGGGAGAGAGAGGAAGGCGATAAATAAACAATGAGATGGAGAGAGGTAGATAGCTCGATAAAGAAAGAGATAGGGAGATAGAGAGCAAGAGATAGAGAGATATAGAGGGAGAGGGAGAGACATATAAAGACATATAGATGGAAAAATAGAGTGATAGAGAGATATAAGGGGGTGAAGCCACAATAGTGGTTTACAATTTGATGGAGGAAGGAAAACTGAAAAAAATGACCCCATGGTAAAAAAATCTGTTTTAGGGGTTCGAATGAACCTACAAGTTCAATCGAACCAAAAAGGGGTTCGACTGAACTAGGGTTCAAGCGAACCCATTAATTACTGGGCCCACATTTCCCACCCAAAAAAAAAAGAAAAATGCAATTTGAAGGGGGTTCGAATGAACCCGGTTCAAACGAACCCCCTTATTCCTCATTCTCCCCCGAAAAAGAAAAAAAAAAAAATTTTTACACAAGCTTGAGTTGAGGATGAAAATGGAGGAGTCTTCACAAACCCAACTGGAATCAGGTAGTCCTCAGAACGAGCTATCCAACAAATATAATTTTAATATGTTTTGGTTTAATTATGTATTTATTTTTTAGTTTTATTAAACATAGGTTTTTCATCGAAAATGAAGGTCTTTGTTCACATGTGGAAAAATAGCAGATTATAAATTATTTTTTGAAAATATGATTTCACCAGATATTGAAGTCCTTGATCCAACAAAAAAAAATTGAATTTCGATATATACAAAAAGTTACGCGTTACAATCGAGCTATGTCTGAATTGTAATTGGTTTGACTTCAAAACTTGATTAAAGAAAAAATATTCAATAAAAAACTATCTAACCAAGTGAAAGCACTAGATATCGGAGTTACAAATCTAAATTTGAAAGAATTATAATTTCATCCTTCATGGAAAAAAAGTTATGTGTTATACGGTGTCACCTTTTTTAAATGTTGTTTTCTGAAAAAAATAAGTTTTCATGGGAGATGGAAAAAGAAGTAAAATTTGATTCCAAAAATTTTGAAAAAAATATTTTTAGAATCTACAGACAAAATGTGATGAGACTCTAGTTTGCATCATCTTCAAATTCCTCACGGTGCCCAAATATGAAGATTTAGTTAAAAATAATAATTTTAGTGTCCAGTTTGGCCAAAAATTGTAAACCACTATTGTGGGATCACCCAAGGAGATATATAGAGAGAGCGAGAGAGGGGAGAGAGAAAAATAGAGAGAAGTAGAGGTACATGAATATCAATAGAGAGTGGGAGAGAAATAAGGAGAGATACAGAGGGAGAGAAAGATATATGGGAAGAGAAATAGAGAGAGATAGAGAGATATGGTAAGAGAAATGGGAGAGAGGTAGATATAAAGAGATAGATAGGGGTATAGGGAGAGAGTGAGGGAGGGAGATATGGGGAGAGAAATAGAGGGAGGAGAGAGAAGTAGAGAGATATAGAAAGAGGGATTTATAGGGAGAGAGGGAGAGATAGGAAGAGATAGGGATAGAAAGAGGGAGAGATGGGAATATAGGGGCACAATTAAGAGATAACAAAGATGATAGAGACAAGTGATAAAGAGGGGGGAGAGATAGAGATAGAGATAGAGATAGAGATAGGGAGGAAGAAATAGGGAGTGTGTGTGTATGTGTGTGAGAGAGAGAGAGAGATAAAGATAGGGAGGGGAAATAGGGAGTATGTGAGTGAGTGAGAGATATAGAGATAGATATAGAGGGAAATATATATATGTAAATAGATAGAGAGGAAGGGAGAGAGGGAGAGAAATAGAGAGACTTAGAAAGAGGGAGTGATAGGGATAGAGGGAGAGAGAGGGAGATACAAAGATAGAGGGAGAGAGATGCACATATACTGAGAAAGATAAGGGAAGATATATATGCAAGAAGAGGTAAGGAGAAAGAGATAGAGATGAAGATAAATATATAGATGGAGATGGAGATGGATTAATATATGGAGAGGGAGAGAGAGGGAGAGAGGGAAGGAGAGAAGAGGGAGAGGAATAAATAGAGATATAAAGAGGGAGAGACAAAAAGAGAGAATGAGAGGGGAGATGGAGGGGTAGAAAAGTAGATATATGAAATCATATTTAGAGAGAGATAGAGGGAGAAAGAGGGAGAGGAGGAGAGAGAGAGGAGGGAGACAAATATGGATATAAAAAGAGATTAAGGGAGAGAGATAGGGAGAGGTAAAGAGAGAGGTGAAAGCAAGGAAAGATACAAGGGAAGGTAAATATACAGAGAAATAGGGGAGAGAGAGGAAGAGAGATTGAGAGATAATGAGAAACATAAAGATAGAGAGGGAGACAAAGATATAAATAGCTCTCTCTATATATATCCTATCTCATCTCTATCTCTCTATATATATATATCTTCCTTCCTTTTTTTTTCTCACTTTTCCTCTGTATATCTTATCTCTATCTTTCTCTCCCTTCTCTTGTGAGGCATTGCTGATATTATTTTAGAGACTTTGGTTTGATTTTATATTTTGATATAGTTAATGTTGTTGGACATGGTTGATGTTTAGTTTCCACAAATATAAATATTTTTAATTATTATGTTAGATCATATATTTAATTGATGTTAGTAGAATTTAATGTTTTCGTTATAAATTTCCAAATGCACTAATGGTTCTATTAAGATGTTGCAGGTGGGTAGCCCAGGGTCCTTAAGTTTTGGAGACAAAGCCCATATGCTAAATGTTTATTATTGGTTTTTAATTTGATGTGCATTTAATTGTGAAGGGGAAATGTGTTTTCATTTGAATTATCCTTTTATTTGGATATTGTATTGAGGAAACTGAAGAGTTAGAAAATTATTTTATTTTCAAAAAAAGGAAATTTGAATGGTTTGGGGGAAGAGGAAATGAATGATTGTTCTCTTTCCTTATTTATTATTTTTCTTTGGGAGGAATGGGGGGATGAGTAGAATGAATTGGTTGTAGGATGGTATTGATTGGAAAAATATTTGATAATCTTGGACAAGTGGTTCGGGTTGATCCTAACTTGGACAACCGATGTATGCTTGAATTGTATGGGTAATTTTTGTGTTGTTATTAATTTCTTGATAGATGTTGTTATTGTTTTATGTAATAGAGGGTTCGAGTGTGAATAAGGAGCTAATATTGCCCAAGGGCTTAGAGCCTCCTTCATTTTGGGTTGAGGAGGGTGTGGAGCCTCTCTTGGAGATTTATGATCAAATGTGAAAAGTATGGAATTGTGTATGAAATTGGAAAGCCATGGATGATAGTTTGGTTTATTATAATCAATAGAGGTGGGTTGGATGGTGGTGGTAGTATGTGGAGATTGTTGGATGGATGGTGATGGTTATGTGTGGAGATTTTTGGATGATGGTGGTGGTTGGGTGTGGAGATTGTTGGATGGGTGGTGGTGGTTGTGTGTTGAGAATAAAGTTGTATGATTGTTTGTTTTTCCCCAAGACAGAAGGAAATCCCCCTTCTCCCCCTTTACAAGAATTTGGAGAATGAATTCATTGTGTGTGAGTTAATGTTATTGTCTATTTTGATTTCTAAACTGTAATTTGGCACTTGGGCTTTGTCTCCTACTCGGGGGTGGACTTTTCAGTCCTATGGTTGGGTGGAGAGTAGAAATGGGCTCCTCTATTCTATGTTTGCAGGTTTAGGAAGCCATTTGGAAATTATGTTAAAAATATTTAGTGCTAATCCAATCTATTTTTTTGAATTAATCAGAGTTATAAACTATAGAAGTTTATTTTATTTGGAAGGCAAAAGAATTCCGGAGAACAGGTACAATATTCATGTAACATCTTAATTCTTGCCATCGATGTAAAATTGCATTATATAAAATAACATCAGATGTAATCGCTTTTATTTGGGTTATTTTGGTTTGTGCCTATGTACCCCAAGTGATACCAAACCTTATTGTTCAATTTAAAATAGTACATCAAATGTAAATGCAAACAACGCCTTTAAACAATCGTGTAGAGTAGGGAAATGACTATCTTCAAAGATAATTATTGTATGAGTAATTGTAATATATCATGCTTTCTGGAAACTTTGTTGAGAAACACACTTATTATCCTAACACAATAATTTACATTTAGTTTGGTTGAAAATAGATTCACATAAAAATGTTTGTTTCAATAAATAGAAACTTTATTTACTAAAAAATTGTCTTATTCATTTAGTGTTGCAATTTAAACAAACTTAGTTTATAGTGTAGGCAAGTTTTTCTTCCATAGGCTCACAGATGTATTGTACTTTCTTTTGTAAAAAGACAGTTTGATTACTTTTCATCTATTCATTCTTCATATTGTTTTCATTCTTACTCCAACTTTATTGTTGCCTTTTCCTGTTCATGCGTATTGGTTGTAACTGCAAATTAAGAACTTCACTAAGTTTCACCACATAAATAATTTCATGTTTTGCCACATTAGCAATAGTAATTACTTAAAAATATGGAAAGCTTATATTTCCTTAATGCCAAAATATCTGCTGGTAAAGCCGACCCAAGTCTTTCAAGATACCACTGTAGATGTCTTTCTTGACCAATTCTTCCAAAAAATCTCTATGTACAACAGTACAACAGTACAAGCATTTTGATGTACAAGCATGTAGATACCTTTAATTCCTTAGTAACTTATAATTGTTCTGGCGATCCCTTATAACTACAACAGTACAAGCATTTTGATGTACAAGAAATTACTTTAATACAATGTGTATGTTATAACAGTTGATGAATAATGTTGATGTAGTAATCAAGTCTATTGCTGAGCTATGATTACAAACTAAATTTTAATATTTTGTTGTTATTCATAGGTAAGATGTTGTATTAATAATATTGTTTCTTTAATTTTTTCTTGAAAAGTACAATTTTGGCTTGGTATATGGAAACATCTGACTTGAAGATTTAATTCCTTGATTTTAATGCTAACTTGATTCTAACATCAGATTTCATTATTTTCCTATATCTTCGACATAGTAATAGATAAATGTAAGTAGTTTATCCGTGATTAACTTATTTCTTAAAACCATTTCTTTGGTTTAATTATTTTGGTTGTATGTTAATGGAATCTTGTTGAGGGCATTACATCTCTCTTCTTGTCTCTTTTCTATTAATCTATTTTCCTCCTTAAGTATGCAATGGGTACACTGGAGAGGTCTTAAAGGTGAATTGTCATATCCTTAATCAAATGACATGCTACCATAAGCATAACTTCCTAGGGACATATGCCATCCTTGGATTGTTGACACAAAATGACTAATCAAAAGTTAGTTTCTCTCTATCTAACTTTTAATTTATATTTTATATTTTATATTTATTTTATTATATCAATTAATATTCAAAATATAATTATTTAATAATAATTAAAATTATAATAAGACAATTAATTCTAAATTAAATTAATTATTTTAAGTTTTAAAGTTATTTTATTATAAAAATTAAAATTATAATAAAAAATTAATTATAAATTACATTGATTCTAATAATTTATATTTTTTTGTAATTTCATAAGAAGACAAAAATAATTAGAATAAATTTAAAACTTAAGTCTAAATTAAAAATTAAAATAGCATAAACTAAATGCAAAGTCAAAATATATCAAAATACAAATATATATTTTTTGCTCGGTAATAAGATATTGTATTGCTTGAAAATAATATTACATCGTTAATTTCAATAACCCCAAAAAAACCACCTACAACTAGAAATGCTTTCACACAAAAGGCACATTAACATGCTAACCAACTTACTCTATGACTTTGTTCACCTGAAAACATCTCAAAAAACTTTGGGCTAACCTTTCAAACATCACCATTATCCAAAAACCAGTAACCTTACCCTAAAAGATAAATTCACATTACATCCCAAACATGGTTCATCCCCCATCAAAACCTAAGATTAATGTTCAGACATGAGAAATTCTTACAAAAAACACAGGAAAAGCTTTTTAATTCAATTTGAACTACCCGGCTCCATTCCGACATTACATACTGTTGTCGCCTTCCTCTTCCGTTGGTGATTCCCTCCACCTTCCATTCGCTTAGCTTCTGCTTTTTCTTGGGCGATTACAACTTCCACTTTCATCGGCTCCATAAAGAGCTTTAAATCCTCCCAGCCGAGTCTTGCCTCTTCTCTGCAGCGAGCTTTAAATTCCCCCTCTGACCAACGCATAAAAGGTATACATCCCTTAGACCCTTCAAGCTCTTCATTCTCAATTCCTTCCCGGATGTCAAGCCCTTCGCCCGTGACTGCCCACTCCAATATTGACTCCAATCCTTCCAAAAAATCTCTATGTACAATTATTTCCATCACCTCTTTCACTGTTTCCACCTTCTCTCCTAGGTCCAATCCCCACGCCACTATTAGAGAATACACGTCCATGTTTGTTTGATACCTATGCCTTAAATTTCCAAAGGCCTTGCCCAGAATCATCCTCACACATTGCACCAATCTCCCATCATTGAAAAGGAACATACCCATTAATCTCTTCTTGGTCGCATCACCATAAAACGGACATAGTTGTCTCCTTGACAATAGAGTGAAGTTTGCCTCCATTGGAACATTGTTGTAATAGTGCCACCACAATAATTAAACCTTCTCAGAGCCTTCTTCTCTACGCCAAACACAAATAAATTCATCAAAAACTGAGTATCGAAAGGTTTTAAACTTCTTACAAAAACACATTCCCCTTAATTGCAACTCGTATTGGGGACGCCATCGCCAACCTCCACAACGTTTCTCCAGTCATGTCAAAACTACTTCAATCTTCCCACATTCTTTCTCATTAATTGTAGCATACTTGCCACCTTTTATTTTCTCACTCCACTAAATCCACATTCCTTAAATCTTCAATTCTCAACTCACAAACCTCTCTAAATGTTAAAGTCCATTTCGAGAGGATGTCGGCTTCAACATTTCTAGATCTTCTTATATGACTCACAATTTTTTTTTGCATGTGGTTAATTCCTCTCTAATTTTCGTAATTACATTTGAAGGTGCCACGCCCCAATGCTCCCCTTCATCACTGCTTGAGCAATGATGAGTGAGTCACCTTCTAAATGAATTTTTGAAGCTCCCAATTTTTTTTCCAAGTTTAATCGCCATTAAAGTTGCTGAAGCTTCAGCTACATTATTTGTTCATTCCTCCAGTTTCTTTGCCCCCAAAGCTAATACATTCCCTTTCCAATCTTGAACAATGCACCTTGCACCTGAGAGTCCAGGGTTCCCTTTCGATGCACCATCAAAATTTACTTTCCACCAGCCTTCCATTGGTTTTTCCCAAGCAACCTCCACTGACTCTTTTGCAATTGGTTTAACCCAACCAAGCCCCTTAACGGGCTATCAAAATACAAATATTAATTTAAAAATATTAATAGTAAATAACAAACTTATTAAGTTAATAAATAATTATATAAAAAAGTAAAACTAATTTTAAATTTATTAGAATTGAAATATTAGTAAAATGTAATTCTATTTTTCATTTCAATCTTATAAACTTCTTTTCTTTTCTTTGTTTTTAAAACAAAAAGCTTATTTTTAAATTTCTTTATTTTTTTGTTTCTAAAATAAAAATACTTTTAAATTGTTAAGTCATTTTAAAAATAAAAAAGAGAAAGTTATTAGAATCAAAATATTAATAAAATATAATTCTATTTTTCATTTAATCTTATCAACTTTTTTTTCTTTTTTAAAACAAAAAGTCTAAGTTTTTAAATTGTTAAATCATTTTAAAAATAAAAATAGAGAGGATGGTTGAGATTGATTTCATCATCTTGAATCTTTCTCCTCAATTCTCAACCGTTGATTTCAAAAAGGAGGTCGTCCATTTCATATAAGGAACACCTTCGACGCAATTATGCCCCTTATTGTCTTATCCTTCCAATCAAATACTTCTGAAAAATATGCATCTTAGAATTGATTTCAAAACTTATAAGTACTTGTATCATATCATAATAGTCAAAGTTGATCAATAAAGCCTCAATCAAATTAAAAAGAAACATAGACATCCAAACTTTACATGATTGCTAAGATTTCAATATCAAAAATTTAAATGCTAAAGATAAAAAACCTAATTATCATAACTAAATAAGAAGATATTTCTAGTTGTTCTTAAATATTAAACAATTTAAAGCCAAAAACAATTTTTTATTAATAAAAATAGGACAACTATTTACATAGATTTGGTCATTGAACTATCTAAATTTTAAGTAGAGTACTCGTTTTCAATTAGTAACAAATTATTTATAGTGGAAGAAACACATGTCATACAACCAACAAAAGTGTCATAATTGGCATCAAGGTGAAGCCATACACCCCATGAAATTATGGAAATAAAGTGCAACTACAGTAGTGAAGGAAATCCATAAAATGAAGCAAAGAAGAACAATGGTTTGAAACCAATAACATTAATGAATTAACTAAAGTTAATAAATAATTTTAGCCAAAAAAATCACTTAGATGGAGACATGTCTAGTGCAATTATATTGGTAATGCAAGTTGAAGATCTTCATGCCTACCTTCATTTCATACCACTTCATAAATCATGTCATTAGTAAGTAGATGGGTTGACACACTCATAATCATATGTTGATGTCCCTTATCACCACCTACATCCTCACAAATAACTCTTTCAATTTAAGCACAAAGAAGCACTCTTCCATATCTACTTGCGCCTCCTCCATGCTCATCGCTACACATTCCTAAAAATATGTAGGAAGCACATGTTTTCTCCCCAACTATACGTATAATCTCCATTAGAATCCTAAGCATCATGCAATAATCAACTTCTCACTCTTACACTGATTCAACAACCTTTGTTATAATTATGGAGTATTAATATATTGATTCTATTTCATTATCATAGAATAGTGTTGTTAATAGAGTTATTTTATGATTTGATTGTGAGTGACTATATGTCAAGGATAAATGGTTGGATAGTCTCATTAGACCCTCCATCCATGACCACATCAAATACAAGTCTACAAGCAATATATTTTTGTATGAAATTTAGGTCCCGACCTTATCCTACCTTGATCTTGTCATTAGTCATCCCTAGAACTTAAATTCCCCACCTTAGACTGAATCCACAAGTGTAGAATTGATCTAGGTCACTTGTGCACATGTGCCTCTAAACCTCAAATTTTTAAAATAAAAATTTCAAATTAAAACCCTTGTCGGCTTCCTCCTACTAGACATTGTGAGCTATCCTAGCACACATTTGTGTGCACAAATGTGTACTATGTTGTTGTATTTAATGATGCAAACACAAAACACTCACAACTCATCCACACCCAACTTACATAACTTTCATTCGATTTCACACTATACAACCAATTGCTTATTTAATCCGACAATTTCATTTGCCGATTAAATTTTAATTTAAATAACACCAAACATTGATAGCTTTACAATTCTGATTTATATTCAATTTCCAAAACCATGAAATTACAAGAACAATTCGAATTTATTTAATTAATTTACTGGTCCTCAGACCCACAACACTTACAACTAGCATATGGAGCATTGGTTCTAACTTTCCATTGCTCTGTTTCTTAACGTTCTGCATCTTTGTTTTTCTCTTTGTTTTTTCCTATTAACTAGTTGACCTC
Source organism: Sequoia sempervirens (assembly GCA_007258455.2). Taxonomy (NCBI): domain Eukaryota; kingdom Viridiplantae; phylum Streptophyta; class Pinopsida; order Cupressales; family Cupressaceae; genus Sequoia; species Sequoia sempervirens. Next base: position 16,268,051 of record VDFB02047230.1, on the reverse strand, counting down.
CTCTCACTTTCACACAACTTTCACCTTTTTCTGTATGCATAATCTTACCAATGATGGTGCAGATTATACTAAGAAAAACTAATTGAGTGACCACTGTATTCATGAGCATGGGTTACTTGTACTATTAGACTTGTGCTATGAGCATATCTTCCACTTGTGTAAGATTTTTTAACTTATTTGATTGTTTCCCTATGTCCATATTGTTAGATGATGAGAATCGATGTCTATCTTTCTCACAAAAACATCTTAGAACATAAATTGGGTCATTATTTGTTGAATTGGTATGTATGTTGGGGTAGCATTCACTGCATATTATACATGTTTGTAAGTTTGATAGTGTATATATTCTATTGTGAAATCTTCTAGAAGCTATGACGAAGTTATTGTTGGATTATGGGAAGGTTGTGGATTGGTTGTGGACAATATGCATTGTTTTTCATGAACTAATTGATGCATATTGGACATAAGGGTGTCCAGGTTGGGATGTTGTAGACATATGTGTTACAATTTTGTGATGGTTTGAATGAGTAGTGTTTGTTTCATTTATCATGTGTAGATTGATGGATTGGAATGTTTATTTTTCTATGCGTTGCATATGCCAACAAATACTTATTTCTTCTTTATGTTGAACATAGTAGTCTTGACTTAATTTACGAGATTGTGGGTTTTGAATTTCAAATTTAGAGGACTTAGTTCAAGAATTTTTAGGGGTGGAGCTCATCATTTGTAAAGGAAATAGTAAGTCTCATTATTGATGCTACAAGAAACAAAATAATATATAGAATTAAACAAGATTAATATGAATGGAAAAAAGTGCCAACTGTATGCATTGAGTTCTACAATAATCCTAATTTGATAATTATTTGAGATATGATTATTATGTAGTATAAAGAAATAACTCGATGTAAGATATTATAAACATAATTTACATGGGAACAATATAATTTGAAGTTTGTATACATGTGACATTGAATTGACATATAATCAAACACAAATATATAAAATTTACTATTTATATAATCTTTCATATATGTTTGTACATAGCATAAGAAATGAAGCTAGATTTAGGTACTATTATTATTGCATATTTCATTGAGTTCATCTGAAAAGGTGTTTTCTCAAACAAAATCTATTTGATCAACCTTGGTGATTGTTGATTTTAACTATCCCTGAACACCACTTGAATCATATGCAAATGAGAGGGTGAAAATAAATTATTTGAATAAAACTGGTTTGATTATAGTCTCAACATCAATTTCCGCTTCTTGATTGAATTGTAGCATATATAATTTCTCTAAAGACATACCAAGAACATCGGTGGTTGGTTGGTTCTTCAAAACAAATAACCCATAATGTTCATGTATGATTTGATAACTTTAGCTAAAGTATGTATTTGTAGCTACAATTTGCAAATGTAGCTTTGCACTTTGAAAAATACCATATTTGATCCTCATTCTACATAGTTTTTTAAAAACTGGTTTATCTACTTCAAGGGGAAAAGATTGATAGAAAAATTAATTTGATTTTATGAGTTGTATTGTTGCTTTTACAATGCATTGGATTGTTTGGCTCACGTGCATAGTATGTTCTTCAATATCAACAATTTACTTTCTTGTAATTAGTATGGGTACATCTAAAGGTTATCTAGATGATGATATAACATCATTCCCATTTTGTTCAAACCATGATTTTAGTTGTTGTGTCTCCTTTATTCTTGGATCTATAAATAGGTGGGTACTAACCAAAGTGCTTATGACTTTTCCACTATACTCAGTGACATCCATTTTTTTATTGCAAGCACAATAAATTGATGTAAGTGATACATCTCTTGGATTTGTTTACCTTACTCTTCAGTGGTTGGGCCCCATAAAGTCACATTAATAGTAGACAAAGACATATCCATTAGCTTGATGGTTCTTGTAAGTACTTTCCCATCCCTTCTTCTTATCGTGGAGCTCGACTCTACACATATGAATATTCCAATAATATCAACAAGAAAATTATTGGTGATTTGCATAATGTCATTAAGGGATGAGAAAGAGAATTGATGTTTAATAATTGCAAGGTCATCTTCAAAGAGAGAAAGCTTGGAATCATCTAGTAAACAAATTTCAAATTGGCTATTAAGTTTTTTGTACAACCTATTACCAGTCTTAATACTCCCACCATATATTGTATATACAACTCCAACTTGAACATTCTTGTAATGAAGATCTACAACTTCATTGAAGCAAGTGAAACGTATTTTAGTGCACTCACAAACTATAATATCGAAAGAAAAACATGGCCTTGACCCTTTTGTGAGTTGAAATGGTGCATTTATTTTTTCATTGTAACATGACCCTTTATAAGCCACCTTGTTTGGTATGGATTCAAATTTCTAATAGAAGTAATATTGGAGGAAATCTCTTTCCTATGTAGGGACGAACATATTCCAAATAGTGCCCTAGAAGGGGTTGTTTTCCAGAACTCTCTCATTCTCAACCAAACCTATACATGGATAATTTGAGGTTGTAACATGTAGTTTTTGGGTTTATTCTTCAAATAGATAGGTGGATTGACCAATGATATCATGATGCAAACATGTGATTTCTAGTTCTGAGATGACAATCCACCTAATAAGTACAATGAGTAAGTACTATGAAGAAAAAAAATTTACATGATGAATTTAATAATGCTAATTTATAAGAAATAGATCGACAATTTTTAGAACATCACGTAAACATGGTGGCTCACCTTGACTTGCAAATAATAGGGACACTGTATCCTATGAGTAGAAGTATAGATCCATTTTGGAGTTCTTTTGAAGATATGTAGTGACTGCATTTTTTTGGAAGTGTATCTTTTTTCTTATGAACTCCATTAAAATGCTCTATTTTAGATTGGTTGATTTAGAGCCATTACCAAACTTGGATGTATCTAATACTTGTAGATATGGTTGCAAGTGTAGGTTTCCATCATTGTTCATTTTGATTGCATTCTCAGTTAAAGAATACATTATCATGAGAGGGAAAATTAGTCCTATAAAAGTAAATTACACGTGACAAATATTATGTCTTAAACGTAAACTATAGAATCACACTCTATGAAGTAGAAATTGAAAATGAGTTTGAAACCATATAAGTTAGTTGACTATATATTTAATGAATATTGATGAGAGAATTTAGTTGTTTCAAAGAATGTAACCATGAATTAAATTTTACAAATCTAGTACTTTTAGATAGTCTATAAATAGTTTTTAAAGAATACTTGTCAATTTATTTGTTATGTGTTTTTCTAACAAGATAGTGGCTTATAGAAGTTAACCCGAAGAAGAAGAAAAGGTAGTGAGAAAAAAGAGATACAAAAATAAACAATATTCTATATAATTTGAAAGTAGCACAAAAGATAGAAAATACAGTACTTGTCTAAGCATAAGTATAAGACGAGTTTGAAATTAGGGAATGTAATATTCCCACATTATTAACAAGGTAACCAATTGTACGGAATATACATAAAACAACAAAAATATTGATGTACACATTTACCACTAATTATTGTTGTAGGTAAATAAATAATGATAACTATTATTATTTGGCAACAAGTTTAAGTGTTTGTAGGCATCCATGTGATTGATTGTTAGACAATAAGTAATTAAAATAAGTCAAGGGAAGTAGTGGGATATTTTTTACTATTTGTAGTAATTACAATCATTTGTAAAAGCTACTTCACTTAGTGTAAGATAATAGGTAATATAAATGTAACATAGGTGGTAATTGATGAGATCAAATGTAAAATCAAAAGTGTAAAAGAAAAGTTCCATCATTATATCTATTTAAAACAACTAGTGCAACTACAAAAAATAATAGTTAATAGAGGCTAATATAATAACATTATAATATCACATAGGACATGCATTGTTTTCAAATAGAAGTTCATTATATACTATTCAAGTAATTTTGAAATGCAGTTTGTATGCAAGACACACTACCTCATTCGTAGTACTAATCAACATGCATTTCTCGTAGGAAAGTGCAAAAAAGCCAACTATTCATAGTTGCTAGAGGTTGTAATAATATATATATATATAGTTTATTACACATTATTGAAGTAGTTTTGAAATGCAAGTTTAATGTGAGGAGCATTGTCTTGTTCATAGTACTCATCAGCATGCATTTGCATAGGAAAGTACGAAAGGCAACTAACTTTTCATAAGTTACATGAAACTCATAAATGTATGTATGTATGTACACACAAATGTGTATGCACATACATACATATATAATGAAGGAGGAGGCTCATACATTATGGGTAGTAGCATATACATATTTCTTGACCGACTGTGTGTGTATACACACACACAAACACACACACACGTGCGTGTGTGTACACAATCAACCATAATATAGCTGAAATAAACCCTTAAGAGTCGAGCATATCATAACATTAGATACTGTAAATATATTTATTATAACATAGTTGCAAAAAAACACATGCAACAAAAATCGAAAAAAAATCATGCAATGGATAGATATTGCCCTTGTGAGGTTGGAAGACAACCTCACCTGTGATGGTAGAAGTTAATTATGTTACCTTTTGACAATAGAAGTGTTGAAAAACACAAGAACCCTAAAAAATGCATCACCATGGCTCACCCTAGCCTCACCACCGACTGAAAAGTGCACCAACACTGATCCTTCAATGGATGACTTAATGTGCAGACGCCAAGCATGAATGGCATAACAGAGAAAGGAAAACAAACCCTACCAAATGAAACACATGCCGAAGTGAATGGGAAAAGGTTGACGACAGAGGGGAGTTGGGTAGTAAATACACAATAAATAGAAGTTAAGTTTGCTAGGACTGGCATGGCGGAAAACGAGCAAACCCGTACCACGCGTCCACCATCGGTCCATGCCACTTTTGATCTCAAAAAAGTGAATTTTGAAAAGCAGTTTGAAAAACTTGAATAAGGAGTGCAAAAATTTCCCTATTAAATTTTTTTGGGTTACTAGATGAACTATTGCAAAAAAAATAAAAAAAATTGACCAATGTAGACCCTGCTGGCATGGACTGCTCGCGCAACATAGCCCTCACCACCATCGGTCCCTTCCCTTATCCCTAGAAAGAAAATTTAACTACATTCATTTTGTCTGCACATAGTTTTTCATATTTGCGTTGGAGTTCAGTCTATAACTGAATGTTGCAACCGCTGAGGCATAAAGTCTCTGCATAAATTGCAGTCGATGTAAATATGCTTATACGAAATAAAGATAGATATGATAGCAATCTGTCAGATAATTCATGGTGATTTCTAAACCTGGTAGAAGAAGTTGCCATGCACGTATATTTGGCTGAACTCTTGACGCAGACGAACCTCTGTTCATTGCAACCAACTTAGAAATGCTGATCAGTGCCCATTAACAAATTACCATTATGTTTTAGGCCTAACATCATAGAATTTGTATTGTAGAAACCAGAACAGAGGAAATCAGAAAAACAACACAAAAATGGAATGCAGAACTAGCCTGTTTTTCCTCCATTTTTGAAACAACCAAGATTACGGTCAGAAGAAAAGACGTTTTCCCTCCCAAAAGACAGTGACACAGCACCAATCTTCTCTATCACTCAATCCCCAAAAATGTTCCAGTCATGGAAACAGCATTAAAAAAAAAGGCCCCCAAAATAGCACCGCTAGCAATGGCAGTTACAAACCAAAAAAAACATGAATAGATACAAATCAGGAAACTGACAGCTAGTGGGGGACCCAGCCAATGGTTGGCAGTTGCACCGCTCTTGGTCTACTCCTGCAGGGGGAGTGGTAGTTGTGGAAGAGTCGTTGAGCAAATGTAATGTGACCTGTTGCAGAGCTGCCTAATGCTCTCCACTCGTCATCCTGAAAGCCACTTTTTTTTTTTGACCCCTTATCCACTGTTTAACCTATACTCTCAAACTCTCACGTAATATAGATTGTGGGGTAAATTCACTTCCCACTATAAACTAGCACTTGCACCAAAAAGGGTGTAAGGGTTACGCCGATAGAAAAGTATATGTAAATTAACATGTTAAGGAGGCATATTCTTTATTTTTACTGATGTCATATTCCAACTATATCATATACTAAGTTTTTGGAAAATATGTTATTTCTATATCATGTCTATTGACATTCATATACATATGAGGACAATTTAACAGTGCATTTATCTAACCCCAATCCTAAAGATGAATAGTAATCTTCTTTTTTTTCAAAATCTTGGATGTATAAAGAACTACTTTTAGCAAATATTATTGGTAAGAAACCTTCCACAAACGAGTAGATTCATTTGACTGGGCATTCCAAGCACCCAATGTTACAACCAAAATAATTCAAAATAGTTTTAGCTCTAGCATTTTCAATTTCCTGTCTCACTACAAATAGCTCAATTTGTTCATATGTTTTATTTGTTAGGAAGAAGAGAGGAAAATATAGTTTTTGTGTTGTTCCAAGTGGGTGCCATAAATGATAGTCATCCCCTATTGTTCCTCTAAAGGTTATCCAATCTATAGAGAGTTTTTGGAAATATTTTGTTTATTAGCAACAAGGACTTCAAAACGTACTTGTAGGGGACAACTAATTAAGAAGATTTTACTTGTATCGAGCCTAATATCGATGTTGCTAATTCTTAAGTAGAAAGGTTTTGCTTAAATAAAACATGAAAACAAATTTGCTTAAATTCCTACTAACCGTTTGGATGGTTGGTTCAGTAGACTGCCTAAACATCGGAGATATCTACGCTCGATCAAATTTGTATATCACAGTTGCATTTCCATGCAACCTTATTTAGAGTTGCAGAAAGTAGGTTAAACATATCGTGGAGAGCGAACAAGACTTATCTCCATGCATGATTTCATAATATAAACTGATCAAAGTATAGAACGCGACTGTCATAAAATTTTGTTGTGTTCTAAAAATTGAAATGATTCCTTTTACTGTCTTTTATGTCCATTCTATTGCAATGCATTTCAAAAAGAAAGGGGACCATAGCAGTATTTACTAAGGAGGCGGTAAATAGAGTAGTTAATCTTGAAGGAGCAACTATCTGGAAATATACACCTGAACGGAAATATCATAGATATTACCTTCACGAAATCATAGAGATTGCAATTTTAATGTAAATGTTGCTTTGGAAAAACAAATATGCATACACGTATATTGCAACTTAACCAGAAAGGAAATGTTGTCTAGATAGGGATAATGTTGGAGTAGAATTTTTTGTGGTATGGAAACACAATCTTAAATATATTCCTCTTAGTACACTGTCGAATAGCTTAATAGGGTTGAATGTTCATAATCACAAACAATTTTAAGATTGTTTTTTTGGTTTTCTCCTAGGTTTGGTAAACAAAAGCATTCTTTTAGACCTGTAAAATCTGCACAGGGAAAAAAAACAAAAATCAATGATGCAAAAAAAGAATATAGATATATTAAATAGAAGAAATTCATGCATTAACACGGCCAAATAGGTTGGAAGAAAGTTTTTAATTAAAAAGAAGAGCAAAAAATTTTTGGGGCGAGTCTATTTATGGGGTTGCGTCTTCTCAGGGAGGTCATGGCCTCCAAAATGGAGTTCACCCCCTTGTAACCTAATTCCTATGCGTTGCAGTTATCAAACTGCTTCCCCATGCTCGTGTCCAGTAACCTTTCCCTTGCAAAGAGCGGAATTTTATATTGTAGTCCTACATGGAGATAAGTTCAAATCAGATTGCAGGCAGTGGAGAAATTTGATTGTAGGTGGTGGAGTAAATGCAAATTTGATGGAGATTGTAAGTCACCTACAAAATTTAAAGCTCGCCTCGCCAGATGGATTCAACTTTGCATTTCACTAAAACCATTATCAGTTTTGTGGGAAATTTTCATACTTTGCTAGCGTGAGACAGGTTTCCGACACAAAGCTCCTACAATATATAGCCTATCGGCTAAAAATAAACACCCTAACATTTAGTTGTAAGAATATCTTTTATAAGACACTGTAACATCTGCTATAGAAATCTTGGTTCATGCCTACATATAAATCACTGTAAATTCCCCCCCAAAAAGGGTTAGAGAGTTTTTGCTTAAAGCAAGCATTTTTGTGAGGGTTGATTACAATTAAATTATCTTCTAACAAACAAAATAAACTGTCAAATGCTTCACAGTTTAGAAGGATGAAACCTTGTTGATATCAAGCCTAGTAATGGCCAGTTTACTTGGAACAACCGTCGAGCTGGGGATTATTGCATTGCAGAAAGGCTGGATCGCTTTCTGGTGTCCTGCTACTGGGTTGGGGGGATGTGGTCTTCCCGCTCTGAGATCTTCGATTGGAAAGGTTCAGATCACTGGCCTATCAAGCTTGTCATTGATTCGACTTGTGCTCCGCGTACGCCTTCTTTTAGGTTCCAGCTCATGTGGTTGCGTGACCCTTCTCTGAAGGATTATGTGGCAGATTGGTGGAGGAGTGGTAGACCTGCTTATGGGACGGCAATGTATATTTTTTCCAAGCGTCTTCAACATGTTAAATATCAGCTTAAGCGCTGGAACTCTCAGTGTTTTGGGAATGTCTTCAAGGAAAAGGCAGTGGCTCAGGAAGAATTGGATAGTATCACAAGGAGGTTAAGGGAGGTTGGAGTGACGCCTGAGCTTCTTCAGGCTGAAGCTCAAGCTGTGAGAACCTTGGAGGAATGGGAGCTGAGGGAAGAGATATATTGGAAACAGAAGGCTCGAATAGTTTGGCTGCAGGAAGGGGATAAAAATACGTCTTTTTTCTTCAATTCGGTGAAAGCACGGAGGCATGGGAATTCTATCTCTGGTCTTGTGAACGATGGGGGAGACCATCTGTCTTCCTTCCCTGAAATTTCTAATGAGGTAAGACAATACTTTGCTTCTCTCTTTAGGGAGGACTCGCAAGGGGGGTCTCCCGAGGAGGCTCAGGTTCTTTCTTGTATTCCTCATCTTGTGTCTAGGGAGCTAAACCAACAGCTTATGAATGATATCACTCTGGAAGAACTTGAAGGAACTGTGTTCCAGATGCAGAAGGGGAAGGCGCCAGGTCCTGATGGCTTCCCAATCGAGTTTTTCCAAGAATTTTGGGATATTATCAATTTGGATCTCCTGGAGGTTGTGCAAGAATCTCAAAGGAACAAGCAGATGCTAAGGGCTTTAAATTCTACTTTCCTTGCTCTTATTCCCAAGTGTGAGGGGGAAGATAGGTTAAGCCAATTTCGACCCATTTCTCTTTGCAATGTCATCTATAAAATCACCTCTAAGGTAATTGCTGACAGGTTGAAAAAGGGGCTTGAGGAGTTGATTTCCGAAGAATAGAGTGGTTTTGTTGCAGGCAGACAGATTCTGGATGGGATTGTTATTGCAACTGAAGTCATCCATTCTATGGCCAGCTCCAAGGAAAAGGCAATGTTTATCAAATTGGATATGGCGAAGGCTTATGACAGAGTTCGATGGTCCTTCTTGTGGAAGGTTCTTGCTACTTTTGGTTTTGCGGCGGAGTGGATTCAATGGGTTATGAGTTGTGTCACCTCAGTCTCTTTCTCTGTGCTTATTAATGGGAATCATTTTGAGCTATTCGGTGCGTCTAGGGGCCTTCGTCAGGGGGACCCTCTCTCTCCGTACTTGTTTATCCTCCTCGCTGAAGGTTTGGGGAGATTGCTTAGAAGGAACGTGGAGATGGGTAGCATATAGGGTTGGCAGTGGGGAGGTAATTTACCTCCGCAGTCTCATCTACAATTTGTGGATGATACTGCTCTGATGGGTATGGCTATAATGCGAGAGGCTTCTAATTTACGTAGGGTGTTGGATGTTTACTTGGTTGCCTTAGGTCAAAAAATCAATGAGGATAAGTCTTCTATTTTCTTCTTCAACACTCCGCGCCCCATTTAGAGGAGGATTGTTCAAACATTGAGATTTCAGATCGGGACACTTCCTTTGACCTATCTTGGTTTCCCTATCTCGGTGGGCAGATTGCCTCGAGAGTCATGGCAGAGCATTTTAGATAAATTTAGGGTGAAGGTTAATCACTGGACTCACCGGTGGTTATCCTTTGATGGTCGTGTTCAGCTGATCAAGTCGGTGGTACAGGCTTTGCCCATTTACAGATGCATGCTACAGGTTGCCCCTTTGGGTTTTGTTAAGGATTTGGATTCTGTGACACGACAATTTTTATGGGTTGGTTGCTTGGAGTCTTCCAAATGGAGTTTAGTTAGATGGGAGGTGGTGTGCAGCCCAAAGCAATATGGTGGCTTGGGTCTACGGCAGATGGCTTTGACTGGTGTGGCTTTGGCTGCGAAACTATATTGGAGGTGGTGTAAGGAGCAGGATAAGAGTTGGGCCAAGATTCTTTCTCAGAAGTATTTTTAGGGAATCCCTCAGTTGGAAATGCCTCGTTACCCCCTTCTTGGAAAGGGCTCAGTGATCTGGAGTACGCTTAAGAAAGGGGCTACTCTTATTAAGGATGGTTTATTTTGGATTTGTAACAAGGGGACTAAGGTTCAATTCTGGTCTAATTCGTGGGATGGATACCCACCCATCATTTCTCAGTTTCCTCACTTGTTAAATCTCTGTCAGAGATTTTGTGAGATTGGCTGGACTCGGGTAAGTGACTTTAAGTCATTTTCCTCTCGTGGCCAGTTGGAGGTGGCTGGATGGAAGTCTCCGGATGAATGGCCTGATGTTGGGTTGCCAGAAGAATGTGGTGAGCTATATAGTATCCTTTCCAATAGACGTTGCAGCTCTCTCCAGTATGATGATGTGCTTGCCTGGTCTCCTAATCCTAAAGGGGAATATACTGTTGCTTCTGGCTATCGGGAGTTATTGTCCCATAGGGTGGATGGGGATGAAATTCAGTGGTGGAAGAAGATATGGAACAAGTCTTCCTGGCCAAAATGTAATTGTTTTGGGTGGATTTTGGCTTGGAATAAGTGTTTGACCTGGGATAATATTCAGAAGCGTGGCTTCCAGGGTCCCTTGGTCTGTGTTTTGTGTGGAGCTAACGAGGAGGACTCGGCTCATTTTTTTTTTCACTGCCCTTTCTCCCTCCAGATTTGGAATTTCTGGTGGGGGGTTTGGAAGAGTCCCTGTGTTCATGCTTCTTCCTTGATTGAGTTTTGGCAGAGGTTGGGTAGGCCTCCCTCTATGGCCTCCTTTTTACAGGTGGTGTGGTCTGTGGGTCCTATCTTCATATTGTGGCAGATTTGGTTGGAGCGGAACCAACGAATATTTCATGGAGAAAAGAAGTTGGTGCAACAAATTTGGCAAAGAACTTTGGGCATGGTTCAGGAGACGGTGGTGGCTAAGTGTGAGTTGGAATTCCCCTTGGGGAAAATGGATGCTGAAGTGGCGGAGAGATTGGGGATTCAGGGGTTGTCCTTGGCCTCGGCATGTGTAAAGCGTGGTAAGCATTTGAAGCAGAGAGTTCAAAGGTCTGGATTCTGGCAGCCTCCCCCATTTGGGGTTCTAAAAATCAATACTGACGGTTCCTCCAGAGGCAATCTGGGGCCGGCTGGTATTGGGGGGATTGGTAGGGACTATTTGGGTTCGGTGGTTTTCCTCTTTTCGGTCTATGAGGGTGTTCATACTGTCAACCTTATGGAAGGGTTGGCAATTCTTTGTGCTTTTGAGAAAGCTTATGATTTGGGATGGAGAAGGGTTGTTTGTGAATCTAATTCCCAGGTTTTGATCAATTTACTTAATAAGCAGAAAGTGGAGGATGTCAGTTGGCAGTTGGCTGGGGTGGTGCAACAGATTTTGTGGGTTAGTTCATTAATGGAGTTGGTGACTTTCATTCATATTCCAAGGGAATGGAATAGGGCTGCTGATTGCTTGGCGAAATGGGCGTCAGAGTACGCTGAGGGATGGAGAATTGAGGAGCGGGAAATGGTCTCTCCGGCGCTTCGTCCTGATTTTGAGAGAATTCTTGCTGAAGACAGGGAGGGAGAAGGTGATGGTTGATGGTGTTGATTGTCTTTTCCTGCTTGGTGGTCAGGATTTTCCTGGGGACTTTGGTCTCATGATTAATTTGTAATGTTGTTCTTTGAGTTTCAATAAAAATTTTACCCCTTTGTTTTTAAAAGAAAAAAAAAGAAAAGAAAAAAAAAGAAGGATGTATAAAAGAAATAGACATAAATATATTTATAGAAAAGAAAACAATTACCACAAGTTCTATGCTACCACTTTTTTAATGCTATAACTAGAATTAGGAAAATATTGTTTTTTGTGGAAATATGAAGATATAAAAACAGCTAGAAAAACCCTCAAACTAAAAAAACAAAAGATAAAAGCATACCATCAGAATCAATGAAAACTTATAATTATTTGCTCCTCAGATGTCTCTTCAGTTCCACATTGATATTCAGTAATTGGAAAGATTTATTAAAAGTATCAAATAATTTCCAATGTACCAGAAATGGCAGAGGATTATAATATATCTATAATTCTGAATAATTTGTGGTCTTTACCCACCAAAATGAATGATTAAGACAATCCAAAGATACAGATAAAAAAAGCAAATATTTTGTACAACACTCTAAACAATTACCTTAAAAAAAAAAATTGAAGAAAAACTAAACAGAGCTTAAAAAAAAATTGAAGAAAAACTAAACAGAGCATAAATTTGATAGAAGTTGGCTTTTGATCTATCAAGCCCACAAGTTTATCCAAACAAACCAAGAGTCTCGACATGAGTGGAACCCTAATCCTTGAGAAACTCTAAACCCAAAAATAATTTAAAACTTCCCAGTGCATTTCTTTTATTATGAGAAGAGGCCTACTAATGGTATTGTGCTTATAGTGCATGTCTCATTCATAGTTTATATGTTGCAGAAAGTGAAAAGACTTTTCAGGATTCAAATTCTGAAGCATCATTTCAAGTGGTGGTAGGTAGATAAGCCATTATATTTATTGATGACATTGATGCCCCTTTTCCTCATCGCAACTCCAGGTATGGACAATGACCTTTGATTTCAGACTTATATGAAGTAGATATGTTGGTTCAACGTGCTCTTGTTAAGAACTACTTTGAAATGTCACAGAATTATGAGTTTGATTTTGAACTAAATTGGAAATTTAGATACCTTGATTTTGAAAATCATTTCTGTGCATGGCCTGTAAGTGCTGGTGATATGCGTTCGCCTACATTTTCAGCCCCTCATTCCCCAATGGTGAAGGTGAAGTCCTCTATTAAATCTGCCTTGCCCAAACGTAGACCTACTCCTTGTTTCGCCCAGCTCTGCTCCCATTCGGCCTTGAGCCATAAACTCCAGGAAAAGACACCATGGCAAGCGACTTTGACTCAAGATTCTGCACAAATTGTGTTGTGCTGTTAGCGATTCCAATGAGGAAAATGGGCAGAGGTTGGAAAAAACATATGATGACCGCCCAAAACAAATATTTTTAAAAGATAAGATGAACCAAACCAGTTTCCTTAGAGCGACTGCTTCATCTAAATAGCAGCAACACCGGGCTGGGCTTAAGTATCACACACTAAGCTCTTGACCGGTCAAAGTTTTAATTCTTTTCCATTTTCCGTTGGCATTAGATGTGTTTATTCGGCACGAGCTATGCTATGGTCATCCAATGCCTCATACATAATAGTCTTATAGATTTTGTCAGGGAAGTACTGTAGCTCGGTAGCGAATTCCAAGTTTCCATAGCTAGCAAACTTACTCTGCAGCAAACTCTATTAATTTATGTAGCTTGGACAGGTGTCTCCATTCCCAAGAAGTGTTATTTAATTATTTAATTATTTTCTAGAGACTTCTAGAAAGGGCTGAGTTGTCTAGATAATTATGTAATTAAATAATTGATTCCTCTAGAGACTTGTAGAATCCAGTTAGTTAGGGTTGTTAGAGTCTATTTAATCTTAGCCATTGATTGAGATTAAATCATAGCCATTGGTTTTCCAATGAGAAAAGTATAAAAGGGCATCAATGGGAATTTGGAGAACATACAAGTATAGAGTTGAGAAAGACTTGCAGTGATAGCAAGTAAATTTGCAGTGAGAGCAAATAGTCTTGTAGTGTTAGCAACAACGCAGTGATAGCGTTGGGGATAACAGCTGTGGAATTTCAGCAGGAGAAATTGAGGGAAGAATTTCCGGAGAAGATCATTGCCGGAGCTCTGCCAGTAAGAGGCAAGCATTTTATGTATTTCCTTAATTTGCTGAAGTTTAATAAAATTCCTCATCTACAGTAGTGGTTTTCCCTTCGGGGTTTTTCCACGGACAATTTGTCCAAAAATATTGTGTTCATTATTATGAATGTTTTCTTCTCTATTCCTGTGAGTTTTTATTGGTGAAGTTGCAGTTGTGTTATTTTTCAATATTTGCTGTGAATTAATTTTCCAGAGTCAAATAATCTATGTATTAGATAGGAGATTAATAATCAGTAACTGCAATAGAATTTTCACATGGTATCAGAGCTGATATGAGGGCAGATAAGGCTCAACACAGGAAGGAAAGATCCTACCTCTTCAGAATTATTATTATTTGTTTTCTTTTATCTTTTGAGATGGCCTTAGCAGGTTTAAGAGATCAGGACAGATTGGATGGAGCCTCAAATTTTGGTGTCTAGAAAGCCAGAATTTCTTTGTTGCTGGAAGAAAATGGGATCAAGGAATATGTGACCAGTGTTGTACCTGTACCTACAGATCTAGCACAGCTCTCAACATATAAGAAGGAAGATGCCAAGACAAGGAGGCTGATTCTTGATGGTGTCAAGGATCATATTGTTCCACATGTTGCAGAGTTAGATACTGCGAAGAAGATGTGGGATGCCATTCTAAATTTGTACCAGAATGCTACCACTAACCGAAAGTTGATTCTCAGAGAAAAGTTGAGGAATACTCGGATGAACAAGGGAGAGGACATGACAAGTTACCTCACCAGACTTAGACTTGTCAAGGATGAGTTGGCAGCTGTTGGAGATAAACCAGATGATGACGAGCTAGTGCGGATAGCCCTAAATGGGTTTACTAAGCAGTGGGATGTCTTTGTTCAAGTTATCAATGGACGAGACACCTTGCGGAGTTGGGATCGACTCTGGAGTGACTTCACTCAGGAGGAGCTTAGACTAAGTCTTGTCAGTGGTACCAGCAGTAAGAGTCAGAAAAGTGAGGCAGAACAAGAGAACGTTTCCCTTGCAGGAAAAGGGAAAGCAAAGAATGGGTCAAGCAAAGGATCAAATTCACAAGGTGAGAAGAAGGACTTGTCTAAAGTCAAGTGCTATGGATGTCATGAGTTTGGCCACTATGTCAACGATTGCCTGCAAAGGAAGAAAGGCAAGAAGCAGACAACAGCTTCAGCAAGTGCAGATGAGCTCTCTAGTAGAATGGAGGATGAGTTTGCTCTCATAGCTTGTATGGCTAGCTCAACCTCACAAGGTGTTTGGTATATAGATAGTGGGGCATCATTTCATATGACAGGAGTTAGAGAGTACTTCTCCAGCTATAAGGAGGAGGACATCAGAATGCAGATTTCTATGGGGAACATGTCCAAACTCAATCCAGTTGGGAAAGGGACTGTTCTATTTCAGAGGGAGAATGGTAAGTGGATTCCCATTCATGATGTGTTGCATGTGCCAAGCTTGGGTATGAATTTGATTTCCGTATCTGTCCTTCAGGATAAAGGTTACAATGTACTCTTTAGAGGGGCAAGTGTGTTAATCAAGCACAGGGATTGGAAATCACCCACAACTATTGGAGTTAGGAGCGGCCGGCTTTACAGGTTGTTGTTTGATACTCATAAGGCACTAATGAGTAGCAGTAATTCTAGAGATCAAGGAGAGCTATGGCATAGGAGGATGGGCCATATAAATCATGGAGCACTTAAAATGCTTCGTGAGACAGTGACAGGTGTTCTAGAGGTGAGCACAGAGCATGATGATGTATGTAAGGGATGTGTGTTGGGGAAGTTTGCGAAAGCAAATTTTCCAAGGAGTGACTCTAGATCCAAGGGTGTTCTTGATCTAGTACATTCAGATATATGTGGACCAATGTCGACGAAGTCTCTCAGAGGATATGAGTACTTTGTTACTTTTATTGATGATTTCTCTAGGAAGACTTGGGTATACTTCTTGAAGACCAAAGATGAGGTTTTCAGTCGCTTCCAAGAGTTCAAAGCTCTTGTGGAGAATTCGACAGGCAAGAAGATAAAGGTTCTTTGGTCAGACAATGGAGGCGAGTACAAAGGGAAAGAGTTCCAGGAGTTCTGTACCAAGGAAGGAATCAAGAGAGAGTGGACTGTTCCTTACAACCCATAGCAGAATGGGGTTGCTGAGAGGAAGAATCGGTCTATATTAGAGGCAGCAAGGGCTATGCTGTATGACCAGGATATGCCACGTTACTTATGGGCAGAGGCATGCAGTACAACAATGTACATACAAAACAGGGTTCCACATAAGGTATTGGGCAAGATGACACCAGAGGAGGCGTTCTTAGGGAAGAAGCCAGATGTCAACCACTTCAGGATATTTGGGAGTTTGGCGTATTGTCACATTCCAGGTGCGACACGTTCCAAGTTAGATCAGACTGCAGAGAGAGGGTACTTTGTGGGGTACAGTGAAACCTCAAAGGCATATCAGATATTTATTCCAGGGACCAGGAGGACTATAGTTAGGCGTGATGTCAAGTTCATGGAGGACAAGGCATTCAGGAGGTCCAGAGATTTTCCAGCAGATGATCAGAGTGAGCAGCTAGTGGAAGCTCCAAGGATCGTTCAACCAAATCAAGGACAACAAAGCTCGAGTACATTTACTAGTACAAGCACAAGCTCAGGTGCTGAGAGTTCGCAGAGTATGGAGTAGCAGATGCAGCAGATCCAAGAGATGCATCAAGGTGATATGGAGGTTGATACTTCATCCTCTACAGTTGGTAGCAGGAACCAACAGTCACAAAGGGATACTCAGGAGTTTGTGGGAGCTCCTAGGATGAGTAGTAGACAGCGGAGACAACCAGCCAGGTATGATGACTATATGGCATTAGTTAGTCAGTTGGTAGATAGTGAGCCTTCTAACTATTAGGAGGCCACACAACAACAAGTGTGGAAAGATGCAATGGTTGAGGAGTATACCTCAATAGTGCAGAACGATGTATGGGAGGTTGTGCCTAGACCAATAGATAGGGCAGTGGTTGGATCACGCTGGATCTATAAGATCAAGCACGGTGCAGATGGTAGCATCGATAAATACAAGGCAAGGTTTGTGGCCAAGGGGTTCTCTCATAAGGAGGGAATAGACTATGAGGAGACATTTTCTCCAGTGGCCAGGTATACTTCTATACGAGTCATGATCTCTCTTGCAACACATATGGGATGGCAGATCCATCGGATGGATGTCAAGACGACGTTTCTTAATGGTGAATTGAAAGAGGAGGTATACATAGAACAACCAGAGGGCTTTGTGGCACACAATAGTACAACCCACGTGTGCAGATTGAAGAGAGCTTTGTACGGACTCAAGCAAGCTCTAGCAGTACAACCCACGTGTGAAGAGTGAAGCGGATGCTAACCTCTACTGCTTGGTGGTTGGGGGTGAGGTTCTCATTCTTGTTCTTTATGTGGACGACTTGTTTTTAACAGGTTCATTGGGGCTCATAGAGGAGTGCAAGAGGGACCTTGCAGCAGAGTTCGAGATGAAGGATTTGGGGCTTATGCACTACTTTCTAGGCATGGGGGTATGGCAGACAGATGGAGAGATTTTCCTTGGACAAGGGAAATATTGCATCGAAATCTTGAGGAGGTTCGAGATGGAGGATTGCAGAGCCATGTCTACTCCTATGATCATGAATTGGAAGAAGGTAGACTCATCCAGAGAGAAGGATGTAGACCCAGCCTTATATAGACAGTTGTTTGGGTTTCTCATGTATTTGGTCAACACCAGGCCAGATATATCCTTTGCAGTAAACTCTCTTAGTCAGTTCATGGTGGAGCCGAAGAGAGTGCATTGGACAACGACAAAGCATGTGTTGTGATATTTTCGTGGTACAATTGAGTATGGGATCAGATATGCTCGAGGTGATGGTGTCAGGTTGATAGGCTATACTGATGCAGATTGGGCAGGCAGTACAATGGACAAGAAAAGCACTTCAGGGTGTTGCTTCAGCTTGGGATCAGGAGTTGTCTCTTGGTACAGCAGGAAGTAGAAGTCTGTGGCTTTGAGTTCTGCAGAGGCAGAATACATAGCAGCTAGCATGGCGACGTGTGAGGTGATATGGCTTCGGAAGTTGCTGGTGGCCTTGTTTGGTCAGAGGGTTGAGACTACAGTGATACACTGCGACAATCAGAGTTGCATCAAATTGTTTGAGAATCCAGTGTTTCATGATAGGTCTAAGCATATAGACATCAGATATCATTTCATCAGAGATTGTGTACAGCGCGGGATTGTTCAGCTACAGTATATACCTACAGATCATCAGGTAGCAGACATTTTGACTAAGGCATTGGGGAAGGTGAAATTCATCTTCTTCAGAGATAGGTTGGGTGTCATGCAGAACACCTTCCTCGCTAAGAGGGAGTGTTAATTTATGTAGCTTGGACAGGTGTCTCCATTCCCAAGAAGTGTTATTTAATTATTTAATTATTTTCTAGAGACTTCTAGAAAGGGCTGAGTTGTCTAGATAATTATGTAATTAAATAATTGATTCCTCTAGAGACTTGTAGAATCCAGTTAGTTAGGGTTGTTAGAGTCTATTTAATCTTAGCCATTGATTGAGATTAAATCATGGCCATTGGTTTTCCAATGAGAAAAGTATAAAAGGGGATCAATGGGCATTTGGAGAACATACAAGTATAGAGTTGAGAAAGACTTGCAATGATAGCAAGTAAATTTGTAGTGAGAGCAAATAGTCTTGCAATGTTAGCAAGGGCGCAGTGATAGCATTGGGCATAGCAGCTGTGGAATTTCAGCAGGAGAAATTGAGGGAAGAATTTCCGAAGAAGATAATTGCCGGAGCTCTGCCAGTAAGAGGCAAGCAATTTATGTATTTCCTTAATTTGCTGAAGTTTAATAAAATTCCTCATCTGCAGTAGTGGTTTTCCCTTCGGGGTTTTTCCACGGACAATTTGTCCAAAAATATTGTGTTCATTATTGTGAATGTTTTCTTCTCTATTCCTGTGAGTTTTTATTGGTGAAGTTGTAGTTGTGTTATTTTTCAATATTTGTTGTGAATTAATTTTCCAAAGTCAAATAATATATGTATTAGATAGGAGATTAATAATCAGTAACTGCAATAGAATTTTCACAAACTCCAAAAGACATCTGCTGTTATTAATTTCCAACGCGCCTAAATTGAATTTCAAGTCCGCCTAGATTTCCCTCTATTTCAACCAGATTTAAATTTAAACAGTTTATCTCTTCTTTTCAGTTTGCCTTAGCGATCTCCATTCTCTGTTTGGGCTATGCGACATGCACAAAATGTACTTTGGGTTTTTATTGCAATGCACTATGTAGTGGATGACTACAGGCCGGGGTATAGTCCACTCTGAAATGTCGGCTGGAGCAGGAGTGCAACATGGTTTGCAGTTATGGGTAAATCTTTCTTCCAAAGACAAGATGTGAGTGCCTTTTCAATTCAAATGTCATAGATTATCAAGGATCAATTTAAAAAAAAAAAAAACAATTTTCATGTTTATCACTGTTTGTTGATCATTTGGTGGTTAGGATTGAGCCTAAATATCAAGAAGTTCAAGGGAGAGACATACCCAAAGTCGAGAAAGATGGAGTAAAGGTGAGTGTTATAGCCGGAGAAGATTTGGGCATCAAATCTGTAGTGTATACCAGGACTCACCACAATGTATTTGGATTTTAGGTTGGAGGCAGAAGTTGTGCTTCACCAGCCAATTCCAGAGACATGGAATGCATTTGTGTATGTGTTGGAAGGCGAGGCGAGCTTTGGTGCTCCCAACTCACCTACAATGGGTGCTCATCATACACTCTTATTGAGCAGTTTTGATGGGTTGAGTGTGTGGAATAACAATGTGAATAACAAGCCCTGCAGATTCGTACTAATTGGAGGGCAGATGTAAAATGAGCCCGTGGTCTAGCATGGGACCTTCATCATGAATTCCAGAGACCAAATTTTCCAAACATTTCAAGACTACGAGCTTGGTAGAAATGGATTCTAGTGAGCCCTTGACTGGCATACTCATATTGTTGAAGACGAGCAAATATGATTCACACTATTGATTCTGATGCACTGTCTACACTCAAAATTGATTCATTCAGCATGCCAATATTTATTTATTCATTAATATGAAGTTCTCATGTTTTTCCAAAAAATATGTTTTCTTCCTTTATGTTCACCTTTAGAGAATATTACATTATTTCTAAACAGTTTTTTTATGCACATTTAATTAAGTTTTATGAAAATTATTGCATATGAATAAAAAATCCATATATAAATATTTGAGGATTAAATTATTAACTAATAATAAATGAGTCGAGTCAAATATATATTGAAATAAATTTTAAAATTGACAAATAAGGACAAGGTGTGAAGATTTGTGTGTGACAAGGAATATTGTAATATGTGCATTGCTATTCATTTCAAATATCTACACTAAAATGTTTTGACAGATAGGTAAATGAATTGTTAGATGTCTAGGTTTAATCTAATGTGAACCTTGAATTTGAAACTATATCTTCAAACTTGAGTTGTTTGTCCTTATAAATGAATTTATTGATGTAATTATTTAGATGTCTAATTGCAAGCACTTTTCAATAGTAATGTGATATGATTTCATGCGATTTCCCTGTGACTAAATGACTTAGGTCTTTTCCTTTTTTTATACAATATTAGGGAGCATTCAAATTTGAATATATTTGACACAAGTCAAAGGGTAATGGCTACCTGAAGTCAAGAAGGCTTGGACCCATATTAAAATTAATTTTGGCAAATTGATATCAAGGATGTACTAGTAACTTCTTAAATTAGGTTCATGGTTACTCCTATTGTCTTTGCTCAAGACTAGGAAGAAGAGGATTAGGGGTCATGTTTAGATTCATGGGGAAGGAGAACCTATGTTTAGCTCAATTGTGGGATGAAAGTCCAACTTTTGTATATAAATATATGTCATTTACACATTAGACTTTTGCATTAAGGGAAAAGGGTCAAAATGACTCCAAAACAAGTGAGAAAATATATTAGTGATGCAATTTTCAACTCTACATTTCCTAAGTTTTATTAATATTATTGCATATGAATAAAAAGCCCATGCATAAAGTATATAGGGATTAGATTAATCAATAAATAATAAATAATATTTAATTCTAAATTCTAAATTCTAAAGAAATGAAGTGATTCAAGATAATCAATAAAATTAGTGGGATAAATTATGAATATATATTTTTTAGTTTTACATTTAATGCTCACTTTGACTTACATGTGAATTATCATGAACCATCCATGCCAAAGTAAACAAGTCTCCAATACATGAATTCAAATGAAAAAATATAAAAAGGATATAGATATGGATTATTACACTAGGGGATTCACCTCTAAAGTAATACTGATTACATATATACAAATTGGTGGTTCTTAAACCAAAAAATATGAACCAATATAGTGCTTCAAAAATAAAAGGGGATAATTTAATTAATGTTATATGGTTAGGTATTAGGGATTGAGAAGCATGGGTAGAAAGGGAATAAGTATTTTATATTAGAGTTCCAAATTCTCTACAAGTCACTTTACATATGCCAATCAAAGGAAATTCTATTCACTATACTAGTCTTGTCAAGGTCATGAAGCTATCTTTTTTACACCACATAGTCTTACAATACATCAAAGACTTAGTATCCAAGGGATTCCTACTTAATACCAACTATAATACCATTAATAACTTGAAAATAATGTTCAAACCAAGGTTGTTTAAGTTTAATATAATTGTACCCAAGTGTCTTAAAGCTAATGTCATTAACAAAGGAAACAATGGACGCCTCTTAGTAATGCCACAATATTATCTGAAAGAATCACCATGTATATCTAAAAACCTTCTATTATAATTTAAATTAATATGTATAGTATAATTGAGACATATTTTACTGTGAAGATTCATTGCTAGAGTTGGCATGACAATGATTTATAGTCTGAGATGTACAATTTATCTTTAAATTTAATCTTTGTAGAGGATGACACATTTTTCACAATTTATCTAGCTTTTTTGTTGAGGCTTTAATGTATGGGATGACCTTAAAAACTAGTTTTGAGTAAAATAGAGGTGTGGGTAATGCCCTTGATTGATATGGTAGAAATAACAAAGTGTTACAAAAATATAACAAGGAAAAGGTACACATGTAGGGGAGAGGGCCCCATAGTGGGGCGAAGACCAGTAGTGGGGATAAAAGAAGTCCTCAGTGGGCCCCATAGTGGAGCACCTTAATATCCAATTGCAAGACACTTTTTATCCATAAAGTACACAATCTGACAAATCATGTGATACCATATCAGTGAAACATATTCACATGACTTAGTGCCCCACTATTGGGTCTAATGTGACCTTTTTGAACTTTTTTGGATACCTCAACAAAAAGCATGCTGATGTGGCATCATATTTGATGATGTGACACTAAAATTATTTTTTTCAAGTAGGGGAGTTGCCAAATAAACTCTTGTACAAATTGGGACTGATTTTAAATCATATGGTATGAAATTTAAAAATCCAAAGGTACGTGCTCCACTATGGGATCCTCACCCCTATTTAGTTAAAATAGGGAGGTATTTTAATTACACTAGTCACTAGTGTATGTAAATGAGTATTAAAAACACAAATTTGAATGGTAGAAAGGAAATTAATGGTATTTTATTGGTGTCTTATGAATGCACACTTTATGTCATTGTTTATTAATTGAATCCCTAATGATGATTCTCCACTTGCATTGTATGAAATGATATTAAATTTAGACTTGCACACATAAAACTCTACCAATAATATTTGCTAAAAATATTAAAACAAGCACAAACGATGACTACTTAACAAGGCCAAAAACTAAAGTGCATAAAAAAGGACATGTATGATTGTTGACCATATAATTAAATAACAAAAAAGAGATATGTTGAGAGAGATAATGGTGTATGAGAGTGAAATGGATCAATATAACCAACAACAGAGGTTGTATAGGATTGTAGAATGAATCACTATAACTAGAAAAGGAATTACTGTTAAATCTTTGAATAAACCACTTTAACAATGTTCCTAAATGATCAAATCATAATACATGGATGGATCAATATAATCAAAACATAATACCTGCTTCAACCTTGAAAGGGAGCCCTCTGTGGATGTTCTGGGTTTAGCTAGAAATATTGAAGGTGACCATTTCAGAATCTCGAAATGGTTCTTTCATGAAATCAATGAGTTAAAGATAAAAAACTGGGCCCTTCAAAGCAAACTGGAAGAAATGGGAACCAAGATTTCGGCACTTAGCAAGAAAGAGGCGAAACGCAAAGATCATGGTGCTAGTAATGAAGTCCAAATCCAAGCGGGCTTGGACAAAAGGTTGAAAATAGAGCTGGACAAAATGAAAAATACGGTTGAAATTATTGCTGAGCAGAACAATAGGATGGCTAGACATAATGCCATCATCATCAACGCAATGACTGAAAAATTGGACAAAGCTCAACAGGGGTCTTTGGTGGTAGATCTGGAAGATGTCAATGATAAAAACCAGGATGAGGATGCAGGTATTTCTAAGGGAACCAGGGCTAATTTGAAGAGATAGGCTCCTCCTACGCTGTAGATGATTCAAACCTTCAAGAAAGGAGTTCAGGATATGCATAATCTGGAGGCTGAGACTGAGTCTGTTCTGAAGACTTTGGGCTAGCTGTGGTTGGTTTTCCTGTTGGCTTTTCGACTGGTTTTTTGTTTGACCGTCCTAGTCTTTTGCATTTGGCTACTATTTTTTTCCGGTTTTTTCCTTTTGAGCAGCCTGTTTCTTTCTGCTGGACTTTTTGTCTTTTTTCTGTTGTTGTAAACTTTGTGGTTTCGGGTCCCTGTAAAACCCGTTTGTCCCTTTATCAAAAACATTTCCCCCCTAAAATGAATTGTATGCATGGCGATATAATGGATTTAAGGTGATGAGAAAAAGTAATACATAAAAGGACATAATTGAGCATTGTTATACCACAAATTTATAGCTCAATAAAGTGTAGATGGTATAACCCTCATATCATGCATTCATGAATGACTCAATAATATATTATATTTTCATTTTCCAAAAATCATGTGGAAAAGAGAATTAATACTAATTAGGGTCTAGTTGTAATAGGAAGAGTAGTAATACCCAAATACTATCTAGAATTTAATTAAATCCCTTGATATTAATATTCTACTTTTACAACTTGTAGTGTAGGAAAAAGTATCCCTTTTTCACACTTAATTTCGGAATAATTAATAATAAAATGAGCCTAATGTTGCCTTAATTTAGTGTTGTAATATGTTTTTCACATTCACAATTAAGTTTTGGGCCCTTTTTAATTAAATGGACTTAATTGTGCCTTATTTAGGGTGTTGTAAGGTGTATCTTTATACTTTCACACTAATCTACGGATTTATTAATTAATTGAGATTAATTTTCCTTAATTGGCCCCTTTAATTCAAATCCAAGCCTAATTAAATACAAATTATGACGAATAAAACCTAACATTCATAAATGCCATGTCACAACACTTTTAATTTTGGAAGATGTGTCCTAGGTAAGTAACCTAGGACCCATTCGCCCTATGGCGAATGGGTCCTCACTTAGTCCTATGACCCCGATTTTGCATAATATTTCACCTTGTTCGATGTGTGTCCTAGGTAAGTGGCCTAGGACCCATTCACCCTATGATGAATGGGTCCTCACTTAGACCTAGGACCCATTTTTTGGATATGTTTTTCGTGGTATTTTAATGATTTCAAATCTATAATTCAATGTTAGCTTGTGATATTTGAATTTTGGGATTTAATCTGAAGTTATGTATAAATAAGAGGTTATTTCACTATGTTTCACACTAGAAGAATCTAAGCAATTTTCATGAGATTGAGCATTCATATTCAAAGAAAGGAGCAAGCAAGAGTGAAGTCTTGGAGCAGCATTTTAGTGTTTTTGTAGGTCTTCAAGCTCATTTTGTTATCAAAGATCAAGCATTGTTGAAGAAGTGATGATAGATGCTTATGGAGAATCATGATAGATTCTAGGTTTTGGGAGAAGCATCATGGGATTCAACCAAGCCTAATGACTTGTTTCTAGGTGATTCAATCTTCTATAATCATTCTATTTTCAGCCTAAAGAGAGGTATATTTAGATTTATGGCTTATTAAGGGGATTTCAGGTCTCCTAAAGTAGGTCTTGTGTATTATTCATGTTCATTTTAGGATTCTATTCTAACACATTTGGGTAGGGTTCTTTGCATTATAAAATCTTAATCTTAGACACACTTAAGGTTAGGATCACACACATTTCATGTGATGCAGGAGCATCCAGGGTGTAAGAGAAAACTTGCATCGACCAAAAATATCTGTGTTGTTTCTTTTCAATAAGGGCTAAATTGGCTTGAATTCATTGAGTATGGAGGTTTGCAGGAGTTCAAGATTTTGGATGTAACAACGGACATCAACATTCAGTGTTAACGGTGTTTGATGAATTGGCTCATTGGCAGGATGTCATTAGGAGTCCCTTCAACATTTCAATTTTGCATATCATCGAAGAGACATGCATGCATCAGAATGACATCTTATGGAGTCTTTTCGACACTCTCACAACATCAATCAAATCTTTTTGGAAAGACTTTGGGATATCGGTGAGAGTTATGTTTGAGTTTGTTTGACATGCCGATAAGTGGGACCAAGCTAAGTGATGAAGACAAAGGGAGATGATGTCATGAATAACAAGTGGAAAAAGGGATTGAATGGGTGATGTCACAAAGGTTCTTCATTGGGTTGATAGGTTGATTTTGGTAGGACAACAATTTAAGTCCCTTCGATAGTCTGATAGAACTTCATCGACGAGACATCACCATTTCGGAAGGAGTTACTTGGGAGTCCCTCTGATGGAGTGATAAGTGTATCAAGGTGACATTAGGAATTCAAAGAGACAAGGGTTCAAGTCCCTTTGATACTCTGAAAAGGTGAATGACGCGGCATGGATGAATAGGTAGAAGGCTTGGCGTGAAATTTGAAGACGAATAAGAGGTTGACACGTGGTTACAAGGTACATCGAGAGGGCAATGAATATTGGTGACGAATTTTTTGAGACCTGATAGGGAAGTGGCGATGACGTGGATGGACAGATAGCGAAATGTGATTGGACAACAGGTCAATTCACATTGTTGTTGCGAATTGCAAATGATGACGAGGATGGCGATGAGGTATTGATGAGAGTTATCAATATTGGTGTTACATGGAATTGTCTTAGCCTGATAATGTAATGTGTTTTTGATAGCATGGCGTGAAGGTGGTGATCGATAGCAGACAACAAGGAAATTGTTCTTGATTGTTGGTTGGGCGATGGAGGCAATACTAAGGTAAGATGAGTAAAAGCATTAAATGAAGATCAAATTTCTTGAAATTCTAGATGGCCAACAAGGTTATAGTGGAGGAAGATGGCTTGTTGGAGAAGATAAAGAGGAAAGGATATAAACCTATCAGGAAGAGAGAAGATGGCAGGGTTGGTGAGAAGAGAATCTAAACAAAGAGATATAAAGTGAGATAGATAGAAAGGGAAGGTGGCGGAATAGCATGTGGGTTATGAGATTGTGGAGCAGAGTTTGAAGGCCGGTCTGCAAATTTGATCAATGTTTTGTAATCAAAGCCTATATGATGGCATGTTATGTTGTAATGTCATTTCAGTAATAAAAGAAATCTTTTCTTTTCTCTTATGCATTTTTGTTGTGTAGACCTGTGTTGTTGTGGTGAGTTTTAGTTTGTAAGGGGAGTACCCTCTGTCATCATGTTTCATATTTTCATTTATCATCAAGGTTTAATTACCAAACTTTGGGTTTGATCTAGGAAAACCCCTATCCACCAACAAAACACCAAATTTGTTTTGCATATTTTTAGCAGATATGGATTCGAAAGCGGGAATTTCAAGTTACAGGAAGGAATTGTAGATCTGGAACTTCAATTTCAGATTCAGAGTTTTCTAGAAGAGCCTACCAAAACCCATTTTCCATAGGGTGAATGAGTCCCTATTAGGGATACAAGG
This sequence comes from Sequoia sempervirens, assembly GCA_007258455.2. Taxonomy (NCBI): domain Eukaryota; kingdom Viridiplantae; phylum Streptophyta; class Pinopsida; order Cupressales; family Cupressaceae; genus Sequoia; species Sequoia sempervirens. The sequence goes on along the minus strand of VDFB02047230.1, from coordinate 16,240,874 downwards.
GTAGAAAGTTTTCATAGTTCATAAGCTTCAAGCTCAGATTCAGAGTCTCCTAGAAAAGCATACTAGGGCCCATTTACTATAGGGTGAATGAGTCCCTATTAGGGTTGTAGAAACAACAAGTTTTGACAGGTGCACAACATTTATTACCTCTAGTTTTTCTAGAAAGTTTACTGTTTCCTTCTGTTTTATGTTAAATCTCTTGAATGCACTTTATAGATTTAAATTTGGAGTTGTTTTTCTATTTCAAATCTTTCTCCCCAAAGTGCTATTTGACATAGACCCCCATCCTAGCAAAAAGGGAAATCAATAGATTCACATCTTGGGTTGACTCACCTAAGGGTTGTTAGTCAATGTTTGATGTGGATCTCATTTCCTATTGAATTAAGGAAATATAGGACCTCTTTTTCTCTCTTTGGATCCCCTTTTCCATTTTACAATACAAGGAACAATAGGCAACAACAAATGACTCCTGTCTCATTACCTTTATCTCAACCTATCTTGCCTAGTGCTCCTTGTTTACCTTTGAATAGTGGAAAGGAGTACGATCTTATTGAACAAAGTTTAAGTATACACCCGCTAAGATATCCTTATGGGATCTTATTCAAGCCTCACCAAATTACCATAGTATGCTTCAAACAACCTTGCAACAAGTTATGGTTCCTCCTAATACAAATTCAAACGATGTGGTAACACTAGTTCAAGGGATGAATGAGATTAATTTAGATATTATTTTTCACTAAAGAGAGTTACCCTCCTTGGAAGTTCGAAAATGACATGAAGTATTCATGATAATAGCTCACATTAGTCAAATTGGGATAAAGAGAACCCTTGTTGACAATCGTTCAACCCTTAATGTGTGTAGTGTGAGCCTTTTGGAGAAGATTGATATCGATAAGAGTGGCATTGTCCCTGATTCTTTGTTTATCCATGGATTCGATAACATAAGAAAACAACCACTTGGAGTCATCACATTACCTATTAAAGTTGGGAAAGTAACCTTACAAACTCCAGTCCATGTTATGCCTCATGATATTTCTTACAATCTCCTCTTGGGGAAACCATGGATTCATGAAATGAATGGGGTGCCTTCTGTTGGAAAAATATGTCTCAATCCCACAGGCTGAAACCTCTATTGGAGCCAAGTCGGTGTGACATATTCTATGTCTGGCTGACGAGCAGATTTGTAGCCTTATGTTTTGTACAGGTCGATGTGACCTTGCAGAAGTCTTGTTGAACAGTTACACATTGGTGTCTTCGGTGTGACATGTTGTGTTCGATGTGACCTCTTACCGCGTGGAGATCTCTGGCCGACAGGCCATACATATCATTTATCGGGGAGACCCTCGGCCGAAAGGCTTAGTTCGGGAAGAAGTCTCAGCGATGAAGAAAGGTCTCACCGATGGGGAAAATCTTGGAGTCTTCGCGGTGACACAATGACTTCGGTATGAAGTCTCAGCGACCGATCGAGGGTCTCGCCGATGATGAGGGGTCTTCGGTATAACTCTTGGCAAACGATGGTCTCGGGGTAACTTGGAGATTGCGGTAAGAACTCTCAGCGAGAGTGGTAAGTCTTGCCGACCGTTCGGTGCTCGATATAACATAAAGATCTCGGAGTAAACTCTCAGCGAAGGACGATAGTCTTGCCGACTGTTGATGGCTTCAGAGTAACACAAGAGATCTCGGTGAAACCTCTTGGCGACAGTTGAATGTCTTAGCGATAGATGGGTGCCGATGGAAATGCTAATGTTTCGGTATGACTTAGGACCTCGGTATGAAGTCCTGGCAAAAGCAATGAGTCTTGCCAACTAGTGGATGCACTCGGATTAACTTGAAGGCTCGGCGTGAGGTCCTGGCAAGAGCGGTATGTCCTGCTGACAGAATGACTCTTCGGTGTGACTTAGGATATCGATATGTGGTCTCACCGAAGAGCGATAGTCTTGCCGAAAGGAAAAACTGAAGTCGATGCAACGGGTGAACTCAATGTAACCTCTTGCCGATGGATACGACTCTTGGTGATAACGTGTAATCGGGTCTTGTGGCATCGGGGAGACACTTCTTGTGTCTCACCGACATGTCAATACAGTTGAAGCCTTTTGACCGTGTGAAGACTATCCTATGTGGCTTGTAGTCAACCAATGAGAGAAGCCAAATGGGAACCGTTGGAAGATAGTTCGTTGTGGCAATTCTGAGAGGAAGCTCAACAGATAGGGGCAACATGGTTATACTCTATGATTGCAGATTATGACTGGTTCGATGGATCGACAGATTGTTGTGTGACTGTATGATCAGTGGATGAATTATATTATGTAAAAATTGTAACTTGAAGGTTCCTATAAAAGTTTGATCATTGTGAAAGCAGTTGTAATCTGACATTAGAAAGATAAGTTAGAACTCTGTATGTAATCTTTATTACTGTAATACAAAGTGACTTCTCTTGGTGTGGTGGGTTTTTCTCCCATAAGGGTTTTCCCAAGTATATCTGGTGTTCATATGTGTTTGTCTAATTCTTTGTTTATGCTATTTACTTCATAGTGCATCTTAATTGGACTGTAATTGTAAAATTTAAAAGTGTCTCTGCGTTCTTCCTTGAGGTTTTGACGTTAGGAGAGTTGCTTCCGCATCTAGATTTCCTTACACCTTCTACCCTTCATTGTGTAATGAAGTACATCTATAACAACAAAGCTTACACAATCAAGGTTGACCCTGAACCTAAAAGTTGTTTGCACATCGAGAAATAAAAAACAAAGTCCTGTGAAAATATTGATACCAAGTGCAAAAGTGGAAATCACGAAGGAAGAACAAGAGAAGAACATTGAGAAAGTCACTGAATTATGAGAAGATGATTGGGGTTCCTTAGATTTTACACCAACATTCATGGGAGAATACAAAATTACAACAAAAGAAATTGAAAAGAAAAAAATAACTAACGGTAATGTCAACACATAATTCCAAAGAAAACTCACAAGCATATATACTTCATCTACTCTAGAAGAAGACACAAGTTATACAACGAACTTCGATGAGATAGACTACCAACAACCATCGAACCCGAAGTAAATGGAGAAAATTTATGGACGAGGTTATGAGCTTGTGAAACAACTTGGTTATAGTGGAAAAGTATACATGGAAAAAAAGAACAAGGCATCTATGTTCCTATAGAGCCTAACACACAAGAAACAAAAAGTGGTCTTGGATATTGTCCTTCTAAGATATTGAAAGCAACACAAAGAGCATCACTCAACATCAACACTGTCATGTTTAACTCCCCTAAGACAACTCTTAATTTGAAGCATCCTGAATTGATTGATACAACATGTGAAGAATCATTGGAATACTTTAAGAATGATGAATTTTTGAAAGAAATGTTAGCAATTTATGACAAGTCATTTACTCCCCCTAAGAAAAAATGAGTCAGTTGTGCTATGGTTAGTGTTAAACAAGTGGATGAAGAGAAGGAAAGTAATGAGATTAACAATGAAAAAGATGAATATAATCTCAAAAATTCAAGACAAAATGCACTTCCTTTGGGAGACACAATCAACATACCAATTAATACAACTAATGAAGAAATAGGGATTCAAATAGGAAAGTGCCTTGATGAAGATGAACAAGGAGATCATGCAACATTACTACACTAATTTCATGAACTTTTTGCTTGGACTTATTCGAGACTTATTCAGACATGTCGGGTATTGATGCTAAGATAGTGACACACAACATAGTTCTTGAAGAAGATGCTAAACTGGTAAGATAGAAGATACAAAAGATGAATCCTAAGATAAATTTATTGGTTAAGGCTGAGATTGAGAAACTTCTTGAAGCTGGTTTTATACGACCTATAGATTATTCTCCTTAGATCTCGAACATTGTTGCAATCGCAAAACATGATAATCATATTAGGATGTGTACAAACTTTCATGATTTGAACAAAGCATATTTAAAAGATGATTTTCCCCTTCCTACTATTGAAATGATAGTAGGTGGTTTCATGCCCATTTAGCTTATCCTTCTTCACAGTCCGTAGTAATAATTTGCCATCAATCCTAAAATATTTTTATATTACACTACATTTAATCCATTATGTTTATACCCCTTGTGTGTTGAAAAATGATTATGTAGCCCTAGTTTATAGCAACACATATAGGGTGAAGCTTTGTGTGATCAAGTTATGCACCTTCTTTAGCTATTCTTGATGTTGTTTAGTCTTGTGATGATTTTATTTCATAGTGTCAGGATAGATTAGGTATTTCTATGCCTTTTCATGTATCATATTTTGATCCTTACTCATACTCTTCACTTGATGTTCATATTGCTGATATTTATTACATTCACATGAGACCTAGGGTTTTTATTTGAGGCAAACATGATTCCCCTCCACTCATTCCAAAAAATTTAGTGCATAGCCCGTTCATACTTCATAGAGTGATCATGTTGTTAAGTACAATTATCAATGAATGTATACCCACCAATCTTAATCTCCCTCTCAAACCAAATATTTCAACCAAGGAACATAAGGAATATAATATTACTTATATCAAATTCAAAAATAGCTAAGATGTGTCTTTAATATTTATCATGTATATCACTTGTATATAAGGATAACAATTAAAAATAATTAGAAAATACCCAAGTGCATTTTAATATTCCACCAAAATTTGTTGCTTCTATGATAGAATCTATATCATATAAACATGAGCATGATATTTCATTTGATATAACAAATCTCCCATCTTTGAGTTAACTAATGAGCATTTAGCTTTACATATCATGGTAGAATACCAAGATATAAAGATAAAGTATACCTTGGTTGATAATGGATCTAGCTTAAACATATGTGATGAGGATTTCTTTAAAAACATAAATATAGATATGTCATAGTTGTAAAAGTTGAATATTAAGATCAAGGGATTTAATTAAATTCTAGATAGTATAAATGGGTATTACTACTCTTCCTATTACAACTAGACCCTAATTAGTATTAATTCTCTTTTCCACTTAATTTTTGGAAAATGAAAATATAATATATTATTGGGTCATTCATGAATGCATGATATGAGGGTTATACCATCTACACTTTATTGAGCTATAAATTTGTGGTATAACAATGCTTAATTATGTCTTTTTATGTATTACTTTTTCTCATCACCTTAAACCCATTATATCACCATGCATACAATTCATTCTAATGGGAAATGTTATATCACTAATAATTTCATGATTATAGTTATATTGATCCATCCATGTATCATATTTTGATCATTTAGGAACATTGTTAAAGTGGTTTATTCAAAGATTCAACACTAATTCCTTTTTGGTTATAGTGATTCATTCTACAATCCTATACAACCTCCGTTGTTGGTTATATTGATCCATTTTGTGTTCATACACCATTATCTCTCTCAACATATCTCTTTTTTGTTATTTAATTATATGGTCAACAATCATACATGTCCTTTTTATGCACTTTAGTTTTTGGCCTTGTTAAGTAGTCATCGTTTGTGCTTGTTTTAATATTTTTAGCAAATATTATTGGTAGAGTTTTATGTGTGCAAGTCTAAATTTAATATCATTTCATACAATGCAAGTGGAGAATCATCATTAGGGATTCAATTAATAAACAATGACATAAAGTGTGCATTCATAACACCAATAAAATACCATTAATTTCCTTTCTACCATTCAAATTTGTGTTTTTGATACTCGTTTACATACACTAGTGACTAGTGTAATTAAAATATCTCCCCATTTTAACTAAATAGGGGTGAGGATCCCATAGTGGAGCACATACCTTTGGGTTTTTAAATTTCATACCATATGATTTAAAATCAGTCCCAATTTGTACAAGAGTTTATTTGGCAACTCCCCTACTTGAAAAAAATAATTTTAATGTCACATCATCAAATATGATGCCACATCAACATGCTTTTTGTTGAGGTATCCAAAAAAGTTCAAAAAGGTCACATTAGACCCAATAGTGGGGCACTAAGTCATGTGAATATGTTTCACTGATATGGTATCACATGATTTGTCAGATTGTGTACTTTATGGATAAAAAGTGTCTTGCAATTGGATATTAAGGTGCTCCACTATGGGGTCCACTGAGGACTACTTTTATCCCCACTACTAGTCTTCGCCCCACTATGGGGCCCTCTCCCCTACATGTGTACCTTTTCCTTGTTATATTTTTGTAACGCTTTGTTATTTCTACCATATCAATCAAGGGCATTACCCACACCTATATTTTACTCAAAACTAGTTTTTAAGGTCATCCCATACATTAAAGCCTCAACAAAAAAGCTAGATAAATTGTGAAAAATATGTCATCCTCCAGAAAGATTAAATTTAAAGATAGCTTGTACATCTCATACTATAAATCATTGTCATGCCAACTCTAGCAATGAATCTTCATAGTAAAATATGTCTCAATTATACTATACATATTAATTTAAATTATAATAGAAGGTTTTTAGATATACATGGTGATTCTTTCAGATAATATTGTGGCATTACTAAGAGGCGTCCATTGTTTCCTTTGTTAATGACATTAGCTTTAAGACACTTGGGTACAATTATATTAAACTTAAACAACCTTGGTTTGAACATTATTTTCAAGTTATTAATGGTATTATAGTTGGTATTAAGAAGGAATCCCTTGGATACTAAGTCTTTGATGTATTGTAGGACTATGTGGTGTAAAAAAGATAGCTTCATGACCTTGACAAGACTAGTATAGTGAATAGAATTTCCTTTGATTGGCATATGTAAAGTGACTTGTAGAGAATTTAGAACACTAATATAAAATACTTATTCCCTTTCTACCCATGCTTCTCAATCCCTAATACCTAACCATATAACATTAATTAAATTATCCCCTTTTATTTTTGAAGCACTATATTGGTTCATATTTTTTGGTTTAAGAACCACCAATTTGTATATATGTAATCAGTATTACTTTAGAGGTGAATCCCCTAGTGTAATAATCCATATCTATATCCTTTTTATATTTTTTCATTTGAATTCATGTATTGGAGACTTGTTTACTTTGGCATGGATGGTTCATGATAATTCACATGTAAGTCAAAGTGAGCATTAAATGTAAAACTAAAATATATATATTCATAATTTATCCCACTAATTTTATTGATTATCTTGAATCACTTCATTTCTTTAGAATTTAGAATTTAGAATTAAATATTATTTATTATTTATTGATTAATCTAATCCCTATATACTTTATGCATGGGCTTTTTATTCATATGCAATAATATTAATAAAACTTAGGAAATGTAGAGTTGAAAATTGCATCACTAATATATTTTCTCACTTGTTTTGGAGTCATTTTGACCCTTTTCCCTTAATGCAAAAGTCTAATGTGTAAATGACATATATTTATATACAAAAGTTGGACTTTCATCCCACAATTGAGCTAAACATAGGTCCTCCTTCCCCATGAATCTAAACGTGACCCCTAATCTTCTTCTTCCTAGTCTTGAGCAAAGACAATAGGAGTAACCATGAACCTAATTTAAGAAGTTACTAGTACATCCTTGATATCAATTTGCCAAAATTAATTTTAATATGGGTCCAAGCCTTCTTGACTTCAGGTAGCCATTACCCTTTGACTTGTGTCAAATATATTCAAATTTGAATGCTCCCTAATATTGTATAAAAAAAGGAAAAGACCTAAGTCATTTAGTCACAGGGAAATCGCATGAAATCATATCACATTACTATTGAAAAGTGCTTGCAATTAGACATCTAAATAATTACATCAATAAATTCATTTATAAGGACAAACAACTCAAGTTTGAAGATATAGTTTCAAATTCAAGGTTCACATTAGATTAAACCTAGACATCTACCAATTCATTTACCTATCTGTCAAAACATTTTAGTGTAGATATTTGAAATGAATAGCAATGCACATATTACAATATTCCTTGTCACACACAAATCTTCACACCTTGTCCTTATTTGTCAATTTTAAAATTTATTTCAATATATATTTGACTCGACTCATTTATTATTAGTTAATAATTTAATCCTCAAATATTTATATATGGATTTTTTATTCATATGCAATAATTTTCATAAAACTTAATTGGATGTGCATAAAAAAACTGTTTAGAAATAATGTAATATTCTCTAAAGGTGTACATAAAGGAAGAAAACATATTTTTTGGAAAAACATGAGAACTTCATATTAATGAATAAATAAATATTGGCATGTTGAATGAATCAAGTTTGAGTGTAGAGAGAGCATCGGAATCAATAGTGTGAATCATATTTGCCCGTCTTCAACAATATGAGTATGCCAGTCAGGGGCTCACTAGAATCCATTTCTACCAAGCTCGTAGTCTTGAAATGTTTGGACAATTTGGTCTCTGGAATTCATGATGAAGGTCCCATGCTAGACCACCGGCTCATTTTACGGGTGCCCTCCAATTAGTACGAATCTGCAGGGCTTGTTATTCACATTGTTATTCCACACACTCAACCCATCAAAACTGCTCAATAAGAGTGTATGATGAGCACCCACTGTAGGTGAGTTGGGAGCACCAAAGCTCGCCTCGCCTTCCAACACATACACAAATGCATTCCATGTCTCTGGAATTGGCTGGTGAAGCACAGCTTCTGCCTCCAACCTAAAATCCAAATACATTGTGGTGAGTCCTGGTATACACTGCAGATTTGATGCCCAAATCTTCTCCGGCTATAACACTCACCTTTACTCCCATCTTCCTCGACTTTGGGTATGTCTCTCCCTTGAACTTCTTGATATTTAGGCTCAATCCTAACCACCAAATGATCAACAAATAGTGATAAACATAAAAATTGTTTTTTTTTTTAAAATTGATCCTTGATAATCTATGACATTTGAATTGAAAAGGCACTCACATCTTGTCTTTGGAAGAAAGATTTACCCACAACTGCAGACCATGTTGCACTCCTGCTCCAGCCGGCATTTCAGAGTGGACTATACCCCGGCCTGCAGTCATCCACTACGCAGTGCATTGCAATAAAAACCCAAAGTACATTCTGTGCATGTCGCACAGCCCAAACAGAGAATGGAGATCGCTAAGGCAAACTGAAAAGCAGAGATAAACTGTTTAAATTTAAATCCGGTTGAAATAGAGGGAAATCTAGGCGGGCTTGAAATTCAATTTAGGCGCGTTGGAAATTAATAACAGCAGATGTCTTTTGGAGTTTGCTGCAGAGTAAGTTTGCTAGCTACGGACAACATGGAATTCGCTGCCGAGCTACAGTACTTCCCTGACAAAATCTGTAAGACTATTATGTATGAGGCATTGGATGACCATAGCATAGCCCGTGCCGAATAAACACATCTAACGCCAACGGAAAACGGAAAAGAATTAAAACTTTGACCGGTCAAGAGCTTAGTGTGTGATACTTAAGCCCAGCCGCGACACCGTAGTAGGCATTTATGGCACCCCATTCGCAAGAAAATTAGATATGATTTTGATGACTAATTGTATATGATATTTTAACAGCTGTGAAAGATTTCAAATTAAATATCAATTCTTCTGCCGGAAAAAAACGGCGACTGAAAACCAGTAAGTATCTAGGGTTTCAAGAAGTATTTCAAATGAGTACAACTCTTAAAAGGAAACCCATTAGCTGATCCCAGTTTTAGTCAAATTAGCAGTCTCAGAACAAAAAATTTAAATCCTCAAAATATTTACGTACTGAACAAAATTTCTCAAACCCAATCATCTAATCTGTTCGGTAAATAACATTTTATCAAAACCAACCTCCATATAACTACTGCTGCAATCTATTAACAATAAAAGACAAGTAGATCTGAAAATATAAGGGTTTTAGAGCTAACAAATTCTTCAGCTTGAGAAAACATCTTTTCCAGCTGCTAAACGAAAATATTAGCTGCGAGCTAAATTTTGTTTTGGTCGAAAGCTCAGTTCCTGCGGCCCTCTGGTGGAATAGTTCAAGCTGAAATGTATTTAATAATACTTTACGGTGGAAAGTCGGTAGGTTACAATGGACAACTGTATAGCATTTCATATGAATGATAAAATCAAATCCGATTTAACTTTATGATTTATCTGATCGCATGCACAATCTCACATATTTTATTTTTAAATGATCTCCAGCATATGCTTTTTTAAGAGAATATGTTCACAAATGGAAAGCAGCTGTTTACCGGCGAATAAGACTGTATACTGGTGAAAAAAGACAGTATTCAGGCGTGAGACTTGCTTCAGGTCAAAACCTCACACATAATATAGCCTATCGGCTAATAAAGTCGAGCAAATTACAGGTATACTTTTTGTATCTGCCTCACTTGCATTTTCTGATTCTGCCATTACATTCAAGCTTTTTCCTGTGTAACTATCGGCTAATAAAGTCGAGCAAATTACAGGGATACTTTTTGTATCTGCCTCACTTGCATTTCTGATTCTGCCATTACATTCAAGCTTTTTCCTGTGTAAAAATGTTTGAGTCAATGGAGATAGGGAGCATAATGGGTTCATCAGAATTGACTGATTTTTTAAAAGGCATGTTAAAGCCTGTGGCTGCTTTGGCAGTAATAGCAGTGGCAATCACCCTCTCAGTTTTCCAGAAACTTGGCTTGGAATGGGAAATGACAATTGCAATAGCAAGGGGCTTCCTGCAGCTTTCCATCATTGGCTTCGTTCTGCAGTACATTTTTACTCAGAAAAATGTAGTTTGGATGTTACTGGCTTATGTTTTCATGGTAAGTCCTAATTTCCTGGTTTACAACACCAATTTAGAATAAATGAAAATTTATCAGATGGAAACTTTGTGCCTGTTATATGTCTATAAATGAAATTAATTCTCTTGCTTGTCATTAGTCCTAATATAATAAATATTAACCTAGTGAAGTAGGAGTTAAAATTTCAAGTAAGGTTTCATAATATACTTGGTAATCTGTTTTAGTGGCTAGCGAAAGATTAATGGATGCAAGTATTTCTGATACTATAGAAATCCATGATTTGATCACTTGTAATTGTAAATATTTTATTCACAACTCAATGACACATCATCTAATCTTCCCTAGATTTACCCTGTACAATAGTTTAATTTCTGATATCAAATTAATTCTCTTGCTTGTCATTAGTCCTAATATGATGTTAACCCAGTGAAGTAGGAGTTAAAATTTCAAGGCTGGTTTCATAACATACTTGGTAATCTGTTTCAGTGGCTAGCAAAAGATCAATGGATGCAAGTATTTCTGATACTATAGAAATCCACGATTTCTAGGAAGATAATAAAATTATTGTTGATGAAAAGGGAAATTTTTAGTTTTTTGAAGTTAATATTTAGATTTATACTCTACGAAAGGAATTCAAGCATGAATGTTAAACACAGTTAGGCAATCAAAAATTAACTTACAAGTCAAAGGCTTGGGTATCCAACCCATCTACTTACCTTTCATTATTCCTAAGGAATTTCAAAGATGGAATGAAAGGGGTTAATTTCGTGTTCATAAATTTCTTATGTAGATATTATTTTCCACCAGTAGTTTAATTATGATATAGGTGATACTTTGCTATCTTGATAGATACCCAGTGTAGAATTTGGGATCAAGCCATTGTTGTCCAGTTTAGAGGAAAATTAGATTTTAAAAATAAAAAATGTTTTGTAAGACCAAATTTTACCATATCTCTTTAACATGAGAACATTTTTTCTATATTTTATTTGTTGTTACAAATCAAAAGAGTAGATCTCTAACCTAATTTAGTTTACTATACGATACATGGTTAATGCATTTATAGATTGTTGAATACTAATTTTCCACCTACCAAATTCCCTATAAGAGTCTATTACCCAACATGAAATTCTTCTCTAATTGATTATGGTCACTAGATTGACCATATTGGATTTGATATAAGCTTCCCAATTATTGAACAATTGATTATTAGAGAAAAACATAGATTTTGGAATCTTGATGTCCCCAAATTTAGAGGATTTTCTAATTCTCCTAAGCTTTAGAGGCAGAGAATTTTACTTATTGATATGCTTACTAATCTTGACCAGACTCTTGTAGAAAAAATTTCAATTTTTTTTTCTAAACCACAACTTGGAAGATCCCTATGAGATCCATCTAGAATCTACTCAATGACAGAATGAAGCAACTTCTGGTTCAAAATCAAATAGTCATTTTTTTCCTTTCAATGATGACTCTTGGTTTATGGACAAATACTATTTTTCCTTTGTCTTGCTTATCTATCTATCATGATTTTCTTGTGTCTTGCTTATCTATCTATCTATCATGATTTTCTTGAGTAACCTTGATATTTTTTTACATAAGATCTTACTTTATCTACTTTATTGGAAACATGATCAAGCATATAACCTTATTATCAAATAATTCTTTCTTTATTTTTTATTATTGTTATGTTGTTGTTCACTTATATGATCTATAGTGTCTTCTATTCTAGCTTGACCATTCTGTATTCTATGAAGGTTGGTGTCCATTTTTTTGCAATGATGTGTAATATTACAAATTTCTATAAAAGATTGATAAAAAGAGTTTTCAATCTTATTGAAATTTTGTTGCATATCTTGACTTATATATATGGTATTTGTTGTATCCATTGTGAGTTTGTATATTCTTTCTTAAGAAGAAATTTTCCACCGAACCATCCAATTTCATTGAGCCTTATAGTTCTTTCTTTGTTTGTATTTTTGTGTGTAATTTGGACTCATACCTATGGTATTTGTTGTATCCATTGTGAGTTTGTCTATTCTTTCTTAAGAAGAAATTTTCCACTGAACCATCCAATTTCATTGAGCCTTATAGTTCTTTTTTTGTTTGTATTTTTGTGTGTAATTTGGACTCATACCTTCCCCAAAGTTTAAAATCTTGATTTATGATTGTAAAGGATTTAGGTGTTGACCATCTTCTTGGTTCATAACTAAATATTTATTCTTTCTTAAATCATCCTCTAATTCAAGTTGGAATTTTGTCTTTTTCTATACTTTTTTCTAAGTAGAGATTCCCTAACCATGGTATCTCTTTTAGGCATCTTTCTTATCTTAATTCCTTTTCCTTTCTTATTTTTTTTTTTCTCTTAGTCTTTTGGAGTTAATGCTGGCTTAAGACTTACTTTCATGGCTAACATATCCATCAACTAAGGATTGTTGCTGAGATCTAATAAGGTGGCCATGGAAGCTCTAGAGGGTAAGGATTGACTAACAACTATCGTCTAAAGGTATTCAAAGGGAAAAATGTAGAGCTTGATGCTTCTTCAAGGAAATAGTCTATATATGGTTTGTGTTGGTATCTAAATGGATCATTGAGTAGGTTCTAGATGAAGCTCATAGGGATCTTCTTTCAAGTTCTTGTTCAAAAATATATTATATAAGAGCCTAGTTAGGGTTAGTATGCATATCAATAACTAAAATTATTCACCTCTGAAGCTTAGGAGAATTAAAAAATCCTCTAGATGTGGGGACATCAATATCTCAAATTCTAAGCTTTTCTCTAGTAATCAATTGTTTAGTAATTGGAAAGGTTTATCAAAACCAGTAGATCAATATGGCAACAGTAATCAATTAGAGAAGAATTTATTGTTGCGCAAGCTCGACTCATGTAGGGAAGTTGGTAGGTAGAAAATAATATTCAACAATCTATAAATTAATTGACAACCTATCGTATAGTAAACTGAACTAGGTTGGAGATCTACTCCTTTGATTTGTAATAATAAATAGATTGCAAAACAAATGTACCCATCTTCAAGAGATATGGTAAAATTTGATCTTACAAAATATTGTCCTTCTATTTTTATCTAATTTTCCTCTAAATTGGGAAACACTAGCTTGATCTCAAATTTGACATCAAGTATCTATTAGGTTAGGAAAGTATGTATCACCTATATCAAAAGTAAACTATAGATGGACAATAATATCTACGTAAGAAAAATGAACATGAAAGTAACCCTTTTTAGGTCATCTTTGAACATCCTTAGAAATAATTTAAGGTAAATAGACAAGTCGGATACCTAAGCCTTTGATTGTAATTTAAGTTCTAATTGCCTAATTGTAGTTAACATTTATGCTTTATTTCCTTTCTTAGGGTATAAATTTGAAATATTAACTTTAGGAAATTTAAAATTCCCCTTTTCATCAACAAGAATTACATTATCTTCACATAAATCATGGATTAGTATAGTACTATAAATACTTGCATCCATTGATCTTTTTCTAGTCATTGAAAAATATTACAAAGTATAAGTTATGAATCTTTACTTGAAATTTCAGCTCATGTTTCATAGCTACACTTCTACCATCTTTAAAATGCCCTTAAAATGCCTATTGGCTAACATGCAGGTCTTATGTTTTTGGTCTTCTTGGATACTAGAGGGCTTACACTCAATCATTCATAGCTCAAGATAAATACTTTGATAATTGGATAGGTAGCAAGAAAATTTCAATAAACTAGGCCATGATACCAATTTATGAAACAATGGATATTTTTATTGATTTGAAAAGAAGTTACAAATATGATCAAATATTTGTTCAAGATAGTAAGGATTTAAATAAGTTACAAAATGACTTTTTTATTAGCAAGATCACATTGAGCACAAGCTAAACGCGTACATCTATTTGAATATGCTACCAAATTCTAAACACTTGATAACTGATTAGTAAGATCACACCGAGTGCAAGCTAAGAGCATATTACTATAAGAAAGCGCAAATGACATTTCCCCTATACTTTTGTTTACTAAATTACTATACATAAAATCTACCCGTAGTAAAACCATAACCCAATTTCATGTCTTTTCTCCAACTGGAAACATCTCAACAAGTTACCTAAACCCTTGTTTACAACCTTTGTTGTCCATTAGTATATGAGTGTTATGTTCAACTAATTTTCAAACCTATCTTCATATTCTTCCAAAATATTTTCTAAAAATATCCAACAAATTTTGTGTCTCTTTATTAAACTATATTCCTTAGAAAAACATCTTCCTTGAAAAATAAAGAAGTTAATGCATTAAATCATCATTTTTCTTAAATGGAAAGAAATATGTCATCTTAAAAAATATATCCACAACTATAAATATTGAACCATGTCCTCTCTTTATTCTAGGCAATCCCAATAGAAATTTCATACTTATATCTTTCCAAGGTCTCCCTAGAACTGGTAATGACTGATACACACCAACATATTAACTACTTCCTTTTATAACTTGACATGTCATGTAACCCTAAACGAATGCCCTCACATCCCTATATATTTGCAGCAAAAGATAGTTCTCATTTACCAATGCAACTATCTTATCTACCTCAAATAATGTACTAAACCACCACTATTCTTTTCTTTGATCAAATTTTCTCTCCTTGAGATTCTAGGAATACACAAATAATTACCCTTAAACAAGATCTCATTTTGAATCAAATAATTCAACCACTTCTATCCATATTAATTTGTTTATTATGTACCTTCCATGCTTTTATAAAATCAAGATCATCTTTATACAAATGCTTCAACTCTTCAAAACCAACTAGCTTGACTCTCATTTCTAGCTACAAATTATATCTCCTACTTAATGCAAATAGCAACTTTATTTTCTTTTGCACTCCCATGCTTCAACACAAAAGTATAGATTTCTATAAACTTAACCCATCTTATGTGTCTTTAATTCAACTTACCTTGTTCAAATATTATAATTCTTGATAATCAATGCATAACAAAACTACTTTGGTAACAAGTAATGTCTCAAAATTTTCAATGCCTAAATTATTGATCATAGATTGAATATCTCTTCCTTGCATCATCCAATTTCTCACAAAAGTATGTTATTGGTCTTCCTTCTTGGCTCAATACTACTCCTGTTGCATTCCAACTTGCATCATAATCTACCTAAAATATTTTATCAAAATTTGATAATGTTAATTGTTAATTCACCTTCTTCAACAATTCAAAACTTCTATTTGTTGATGATGCCACTTGAATTATTTCTTGTCCCCTGTCATTGTCTCAATTAGTAGTGCATAGGTACCAATATTTTTTTACGGGATTCCTATAGAAAAATTCCAAACCATGAAAATATATTACCTATCTAACATTCATTGGTGTATGCCACTCAACAATTGCTTGATTTTCTCCAGATCCATCTTCAATCCTTTAGCTATAATTTTCATAAAACTATACTTTTAAAATTTATCAACAAATTTTCTTCTATTAATCATTAAAATACTACTTTGATATTTTCTAGGCGTTCTTCCTTAGTCTTACAAAATGTCATCCAAGTAAACAATCATAAACTTAAATTTTTCTTCTATACCCCATTAATTAATCTCATAAATGTACTCAATGAATTAGTAAACCCAGAGCATATAAAAAACCGCACATACAATCCTTCATTTATCTTAAATGTTGTCTCTTTCACTCTTCTTCTTCTCTAATTTTGATACAATGATAACCGTATTTCAAACCAGTCTTGGTAAAATACTTTGCTCCACTCAAATAGTTCATTTTGTTATCCATCCTTGGTAATAAGAATCTATAATTTGTAGTGATATTGTTGATTTCTCTTGAGTTTGTACACAACCTCCGCTAACCATCCTTCTTGGGTGCTAGTAGTGCGGGTATTGTACATTATTGCAAACTTGACTCTCTTTATCTTTTAATAGAACCAATTTGTGCCTTCTACCATTCTTTGTTGTAGTGTAAGTATTTTCTCTTCCATCATGCATATCACTCCTATCATGTATAACACTCTTATCAACTTGCCATGGTCTCCCCAATAACAAGCAACATACATTCATTGGCATCATATTGCACAAAACTTCATTGTGATATTTACCTATATTGAATTTCACTAAACATTGTTCCTTTATCAACTCCTTGTGTTCCTTTTACAACCAAACAATCTTATATGAACTAGGGTATTCTAACCTTCTCAACTTTAGTTTGTCAACCATTTCTTCAAAGACTAAATTATAAGTACTGCCACTATCAATAAAAAGTTTACAACACATACCTCTTGACTTGTATTTAGTCCTAAACAAGTTCTTCCTACATTGCATTCATTCTTTTTCTTCATCATACTTCAACAATGCTCTTCTCATGAGAGGTGATTCACCATTCTTCAGTTTATCATCTAGCTTAAGTGATCTCTTGGGTTCTTCATCTACCTATGTGATTCTTGTGCTACCTTTTGATCTCTTGTTTGTGTTCTCTTCGCTTTGATAAAATTCAAATGCTTGATTTCTTTCTCTTGTGCACTTGAAACATATACCTTTGAAAGATCTTCCATATTTTTTGTTGTATAATCCTCTACATCTTTGATATCCATTTTTCTATCATTGTGGTATGATTTATATTTCTTTCTTTACTATTAAACTATGAATTATTGCTTCTTTCTTCACTATGAAATGTACTACTTTCATTGCAGTATGTGTTATTACTCTTCTTAGCTTCCGCAACTTCATTGTAGGGTCTTCTATCATCATATCGAGATGTGTTTCTTTAGAATCTCCTTCTTCTACCTCTTTGCCTATTTTGTTTGCTTTCAAATCACTCATTGGTTTCTCCTTTGCCTTCATTGCAAATAGGAGTGCTCTTATATTGTTAACCTTACCAAGCTTAGTTCTTCATGAATGCTTCCTCTCAATCTATTGATATGACTTACAACCTTTTCCTTGCTTGTTTCACCATGTCTTGTCCTAATGATCATCTTGTAAAATTCTTTAGTATATTCCTTCTCAGTCCTATCTTTCTATCTCATATTTTACAATTCCTTGAATAATTATAACTCATAGTCAATAGAATAAAAAAATCTTCAATTTTACAATCATCCTATCCCACTTTGTTATCTTTTCTTTTCTTTTCTTTTCTTTCCTATTTCTTTCTAATTTTATGTTTTTCCACCAAATAGTACGATGTCCCTTCAATTTAATTTTTGTAAATCTAACTCTTTCAAGGTCGACTATTTCTTCATGCTCAAAATATTCTTCCAAATCATTTACCCAATCAGACAACTCTTCAAAATTTAAATTACCAAAATAATTAGAAATCTCAATTCTATTCTAGGTCTTTTACTGATTTTGGAAATAACCTTCAACATTTTTACATGACATTGTTTCATTTTCTTACAAGGTTTCTAGATCATGCTTAGCAGTTTGTGCATTTTCTTTTACTCTCATCTTTATTACTCTCATCACCAGATCTAAGTATAAACCTATTTTGTTGTCTTCTTCCATAGCATCCAATTGGACTTTCATTGCCCTCATCATTTCGAACATTTATTCCATTCTTCCAACAATAGTAGCAACACCTTGAACTCTTTGTGAAGGCATATCTCCTTGGGATCTAGTGCAAACTTCTTCGAGTCAATGATCAGTTTCCAATCACACCATGCAACTATCTCTTAGTTGACATTGAGCTGTAAAGTTTTTTGTAGGCTACCTCAATTCAACGATCTATTCACAAAAAGAACCTTCAAGGTACCAAACCTTACGTTCTCTCTCTCCCTTAGGATTCCAAATGTATGCTTTGATACTACTTTGATACAATCGTAGACAAAGGATCTAATGAAGGATTATCCAACCATACAAAGAAATGAAGCAACACACAATTACATAGTGGAATTTGAATGAAACAATAAAATAACAATATAAAATTTACTGATTCTTAGTCATGAATGAGTTACAATCTACCACAATTCCAACATGCTAGGTCTTGACCGTTTGATTACTAATGAGTGAATTACAAAATTCAACTGATATTGCAATACGATTCCAATACTAAGCTAAGATAAAAAAAATATGCAAGTGCAGTGATGGTTAAATCTACAGTGATTGACTGATAATTGAAATGTAAATGAAAATTTGCAAACAAAACAAACAAGTGAAAGAATTTGTTTTGGGTTATGTGAGATTGCTCTTTCACCGTAGATTGCTCCTGCATCGATGTCTCATTTGAACAAATGATAAGCTTTCCTAATTAATATCTTTGATTGATCATTGTAGGCAAATACATCAAAATGTCGAGGAGAATCTATGTCATGATCATTAGTTGCACACCAAAAAAAAAATGTGTCTTAGATGCAGTTCTGTTGACACAATTTATAAGATTACATATTAAATCCCTCTCTATTGATCAGCATGGGAGATGTAACTCTGATGGATCCTACAGAGAATCTGTTTGAAGGATCAGTTAGCTGCAGGAAAATGTCACCACTGTCTCTTTTTTATGGATTGATAAATCAACAGATATCCAAATCTCTTTTAGTATTGATGTAGACATTTTTAGAAATGATTTAACTGGCATTGTTTGCTATTTGTTCTGTACAAATCAGAGCTCTGACCAAGTGCAAGAGATTGCTTTTAATGGCTAAATCAACTATTTCTTTCTGAATAAAGAGCTCTAGATTGCCATCCAAAAACAGTTTACTGATGCTAGGAATTCTGAAATTCTTCCAACAACAGAAAATCAGTACAAGATTCACATTCTGTTTCAATTCCTAATATCTAATTCTCCTCTTAGTACCAACAGAATGAAGTGAGGATGTTTTCCTTCCTCTGTTCGTTACCAAGCATATCTGTGTCTTTGAAAAGACAAATCTATGATAAGGTGGTATGTAAGAAATTAACTTGGATTTTCTTCAAAAATTTAGTGAGATTGAGAATGTATCATATGTAAAATTTATTAACTTATGAATTTTTTAATCAATTTCAAGATTTAATATGTGATAAATTGGTTTAGGAAACTAATAATAACCTATAAAAATTCTCTGTGATTGTCGTGCTTTTGATTTATGGGGAACTAATGGTGGCATTTGCATCTTCAGATTGATATTCTTCAATATTATTTTCCATATCATATTTCCATTTTAGTGCATATTGCTTTTTATGCTCAATCTTATGCCCACAATCATAGCTTCAATAGACAAAACCTGATTTTTAATGAAGACTTCCATTATAGGTCAGCGTTGCTGCTTACACTGCAGGCCAGAGAGCAAAGTATGTACCGCGTGGCTCATTTGTTGCAGGGGCATCCATTTTGGCAGGCACTTCATTTACAATGTGTTTGTTGATAGTATTAGATGTTTTTCCTTTCTCACCTAGATATATTATCCCAATATCAGGGATGATGGTTGGGAATTCAATGACAGTTACTGGAGTAACTATGAAGCGGCTTCGAGATGACATAAAGGTTCAGCAGAATCTGGTATTGTACATTTTGTTCAAGTCATTGAATTGCACACTTAACAAATTTAAGTTTTTTTCTGCATCATTTTCATGTAATTTTGTTTTTTTTAAAACGTAATAATCCCATATGCAGGTAGAGACTGCTCTTGCACTTGGGGCATCCCCAAGGCAAGCAACAATGCAGCATGTGAGACGGGCCCTGATCATTGCCCTTTCACCAGTTATTGACAATGCAAAGACGGTTGGATTGATTTCTCTGCCTGGGGCTATGACTGGCCTTATAATGGGTGGTGCTTCTCCTCTCGAAGCAATTCGACTTCAAATTATTGTTATGAATATGGTTATGGGTGCTGCAACATTCAGCAGCATTTTGTCAACATACCTTTGTTGGCCATTGTTCTTTACAAAGGCATACCAACTTGAAACAAAGGTCTTTAAGGATGGATAAATTTCCTCTTAGACCAGGTTATCTGTCTCTTGTATGGGCTGAGTGTAACCTTTCACAGATCTGAAATGCTTGTAGCCTGATGCATGGAATTATATTTAGTTAAATAATTGCTACAGGCTTCTGCAGTGTTCAAGTCAAGGATTCAAGTTTGCAAAATACTCTTCACAAAAGATGCATGTGTGGAAAAAGCATTCTTAGACTTGCTTTCACTTAATGATTGTATTTGAAAAAGATGCTGTCTGGAAAAAGCATTCTTAAACTTGCTTTCACTTAACGATTGTATTTGAAAAATGGATATTAAAGGCATATCCATATTGCTAAATTGAAATTTCTACTTTAATTCAAGGGCCCAGAGAGATTAGTCATTCTAGAATTCCATTCAACATTAAATATGAGAAACCTTCTGTGCAGACAATTTTTATGTGTTTCGAGGGTAACTTTGTGTTTGATTTATCGACAATGAGTATCTGAGAGATGAATAGAATTTTCCAGAAGCCACTTTAATAGGATAAAGGAGGCAGAACACAAAAGATCTAGACACCATAACTACAGCCCTCTACATTTAAGGAGAACACTTCCAACAAGAAATGTCAAAATGTAGAGGACAGCCCTTTGAAGGCTTTACAAAAGGCAACTTTGGAGAAACTTGAAGACAGATTTTCTAAAACCAAGGAGAATTACCATGAGGGATGTCACATGTAGAGGTGGCCCGCTGGAAGCTTGGCAAAAGACAATTTTGGAGAAACTTAGAAGACATCGTTGGACAGATTGAGCAATTCTACTAATTTTTTATCCTTCAAGAATGCATTAACAATTTTTAGTAACTTGAAGTATTGCTATACCTTCATACTTAAGTAATTTGTCCTCTTGGTCAATTTGTAGTAGATAATTCTTAGTGTACCCAAACCTATATATAGAGATTTTTTTGAATTGGAAAAGGTTCAGTTCAACTTTATGGTTATGACAAATTGATCATGGTTGGAAATTTCTACGAAGGGCTGACCTTTTCATATGATTATGAATGTAAATCATGTTATCCTTTTATGTGCTGTAATAAACAATCAAAATTATTAATAGGAGAGAGGATCTACTAGTTGAGCATGTTCTAATAGTTGCGATAGTATTTGTTGATTTAATTTTCAATATTTTTAATCGTATAACACTAATAGTTGCAATTTTAAAGTTGTAGTGTTGATCACGAGTACTCGTAATTGAATGCAATGTATTCCTTAGATTTAAAAAGAAACAAATCATGTGATGTCATATTGGGACACCAATAAAACATGACTTAATGCACAACTATTATAACTTGATGCACAAATACTGGTCTACACTTTTTGTGAGGTCTTTTTTGGACCTGAAACCTGAAACCTTAGTTATAAGCAAAGGCCTTGTCAAGTAAGCTGCTGTTAAAAAATAGCTCATTATAACTAAGGTGCTTGCTTAAAATATTTAATGATACGGATCTGAAACCTTAGTTATAAGCAAGGGTCTTGCCAAATAAGCTGCTGTAAAAAATTAAGAGTGATTTGAAATCACCACATAAGATTTTGAAAAACTTAAAAAATTAGAATGCTCAACTACTAGATCTTCCCCCTATCTGTGATGCATTGGTTCACTCTCTCCTGCCCTTTTTGGTTATCTAATGGCTCTAATAACCTTCGTTATAATTAAAGGTCAGATGAACTTGAGTTTGATGGGGAAGCTATAGCAAGATAGTGAGGAAAAGGGTTATTGTTGTGGTCATTACGAGTGTGAAGAAGAGGCCGGTAGCCGATGAAGAGCCTATTCCATGTAGATCCATTTATAACCATTTGAGCAGTACAATTTGGCATCCTCACAGGGCACAGAAACTACAGTTTGAGTGAGTACAACATTTTTTATTATTAAAGTCACTGGAAAATCTGGAGACCCATTTTTTTCCAGCTGATTTTGATCAATGTGGGTGGGCTCTCCATTACGTCAGAGGAAGGGAAGCCCTGATAGAATTTTCAACAAGGTGTCTACGATCACAGAGTTGCAACACGTAGAGGCTTGGTTACGGAATAGTCTTAAAATCTATTTGCTAAAGGCTGGAGATCACAGCACATTGATGTTGAGGTGAATAAGCTAACAAAGCTTTGATTCAGAAATAATGGGGTTTACCTTTCTGAAGCAGCCAAGGTGTTGCTTAGTGTGCAAAGGCCCCCAAAATCAGGCATCAGGGAATTTTGCTCTCTTAGTAAGAGGAGCGTGTGCAATTGCAAAGAAAAAAACACATATTGTGTATGATGAAAATTGAGAAATTAATTCAAACTATAACCAAATTCAAAGCATTTTCAACATTACATCAATGAAGTTTTTCTTAAATGAAAGTGCATGTAAAAATGTAAACTAAACTATGCAAACCCAAAACACAAAATACATGCATTCAAAAGCAAACTAACTCTATTGTTCTCCTATTCACCAAGATCTTGATATTCACAAGCACAAATGCAACAAGAGGCTATGATGAATGGAAGAGAGGATTGTATGATAAAATTGAACCTCCATATTGAATGTGCTTTTTGGTAAGAAGAGGGGGTTTATATAAATGTCCTCACATGGTGGATTCAAGTTGTGGGAGAGATGTGGGATTAAAGAGTGAAATGGAGATTATCATAATTATCCCATATTGCTTAATCAAATGAAATTGATTGAAATGAAAGAGATAAATGGGTAGATGTATGATATAATGGGCAATGGCTATCCAGCCTAAAAGAGGCATGGAGGAAGACATGTGCATCCCATGGCAATGGGTCTTTCAATGTTTTCGTTGCAAATATCTTGTCCCCTTATCTCTTAAACCCCTTAATGATTAGTAAATAAATTTAAATAGATTATATATATAGTAAAGTGTAAATTAAAATTGTTTTGAAAACATTAAAATTTAGTTTACTATTTTCAACATCAATTTTATAGTTAGACTTAAATATTTAAAATTAAATTGAAAAAATATTAAATTTTAAATTTTTAGTTTTAAAAATTGGAAACATTTTTTCCATTAAAATTTTATAATAAATTTTTAATAAATTTTATTAAAACTAAATTAAAATTAAAAATTTAATGATTAGTAAATAAATTTAAATTTACACTTTACTATATAATTATATTATATATAGTAAAGTGTACACTATTTTTTTTTTAAATTCATTAAAATTTAGTTTATTATTTTCAACATCAACTTTATAGTTAAATTTAAATATTTAAAATTAAAATGAAAAAATATTACATTTTAAATTTTTAGTTTTAAAAGTTTGAAACATTTTTTCCATTAAAAGTAATTTTTTAATAAATTTTACTAAAACTAAATTAAAAAATTAATGAGTGGTAAATAAATTTAAATTAACACTTTACCATATAATTAGATTATATATATTAAAGTGTAAACTAAAATTGTTTTGAATTTTCATTAAAATTTAGTTTCTTATTTTCAACATCAACTTTATAGTTAAATTTAAATATTTAAAATTAAATTGGAAAAATATTAGATTTTAAATTTTTAGTTTTAGAAATTTGAAACATTTTTTTCCATTAAAATTCTATAGTAAATTAGAAAAAAATTCATAAATTTTATTAAAACTAAATTTAAAATTTAATGATTAATAAATAAATTTAAATTAACTTAATTTTTTATAGTATATTATATTATATTATATTATATTAATAGATATAATATATAATAATCTAATAGATTCATTTATTTATAATATATACTGATACATATTCTTAATATAATTATAGATATATAAACAATAATGATATAATTTAATTTATTAATATATATATTGTACTCTAATATATTAGAGTAATATAGATAATATATAATATATTCATTTATATATAGATATATTCTTAATCTAATTATAAATATATGGTTAATCTAATTAAAATTGTAATTTAAAATTTTCGGTGATAGAGTATTAGGTAAAAGAAAGATATGAGGGAAAATTTTAACTATAAAGTTGATGTTGAAAATAATAAACTAAATTTTAATGAATTTTCAAAAAAAAATTACTTTACATTTTACTATATATATAATCTACTTAAATTTTTTTACTAATCATTAAATTTTTAATTTAGTCTCAATAAAACTTATTCTTTATTAAATTATAGATATATAAACAATAATGTTAAAATTTAATATATATAAGGTCTAATTTGATGAGGATGGAGCCGTTGGCAGCAGATGCGAGGGTTTCTGCAAGGTTGGGCGTGTTTGAGAAAACCCAGTTTCTGCAAGAAGCCTTTGGATGGAAGAAATCAAACTCGAGGGAAACAAAGGAGAAATGGGGGTGGAATGCCACAAAAATGATGGCGCCGACGGTTCTCAACTAGGGAAAACAGAGAAGGCTTTCACAACATCAATTTCATTGCGGGTCAAGCTTGAAAACGAGGTAAACCACAATGTTAACGTCTTCTCATAATTAGGTTTGATTGGGCGTTTTAGGGGTTTTTGGCCCCATTTATGTAACCTCCACAAATGGATCTCTGAACATTGGGAACCTGTGGTAGATGGTTGTATTCAAATCTACCTAGTTTCGAGAGGTTTTTTTATTGTTGTTTTTGAATCTGTGAAGGATAGAAACAAAATTATGTGACTATTTTTTTTTTTGTATTAAATATAGTTGAATAAATCATTACAACTTTCAACCATCAGTTAATGTATAATGCACAGGATGGCTGCAATTTACAAAGGTTGAGTTTGTAACATACAAAATAAACTTATATACTACAAACTTGCATAATGTAACCCAAGTTTAATTCCCTTTGCAACCTTATACAACAATTTAGACTACTATAATTGAAATTAGAGAGCTAGAAATAAAGGTACAAAGGCCCAAATCTGAACACATTGCCATTTTGCAAACTTATTTGCTAGTTATAACTGAAACTCTAGTCTCTGAATGTATTGTGTTTGTTGTTCTTTTTTACACAATTTTGCAATTTCCGACATAAACAACCTCAAGCGGATGAAGCAACAACCTTATTAAATGCCTTTTGGAACTCATTAAGGGCCCTTAGAAAAACTTCAACTTCCTTAACATCTTTGTGGTGGGCATGTTCAGACTTTAGCTCCTCCCTAGGAACTGTTATTGCACCCTCCCTCATCTGCCTCTAGAATTCAGACATTGTGATCTCCAATTGCACCACAACCTGCGAAATAATACTAGCACATGTGAGTCTTTTAGAAGACTCAGTAAGTGATCTCCTGCTACTCTTAAACTTGTCCTCATTCCTAGCAATCCATTTATGCCACAAAATCTCAGTGGATAAACAAAACTAGAATAATTTAAAATCTTTATTAAGCTTCATTTCATAAAGAATAACATGTTCCCACAAGAATCTGTCATTTCTATCCCAAATGTATAACTCTTTACAAAAACATTTTCACACTTCTTTTGCATACAGGAAATCAAAAAGAAATATGATTGATGGATTCAAGAGTTCTACACAGACTACAAATATCTATATCATTAGAATTTATTTTGAAAGGAACTTTGTGTAGGGTGATTAACCACCTAAAGTGAGCCTTCTTGGGCTCCTTAACATTGTACCACATGGTATTGAATGCATTTTTCCACTGATTATCAGAAAGAGAGACATTCCAACAATTATTGAGATGATCCTTAATAGAAATATCATTGGTGAGAGTTTTATAAATCGTTTTAGCTTTTAAGTCAGAGAGCATTGAGCCATCTTTCCAAACATAGTCATTGGCAATGTCCAGGTTCTTCTCCATGTCATTTGGAAAACTAGCTTCTCTACAGGGCATATGGAGGGTGTTATAAGTCCTCAAACTGGAGTCAGCCAGATTGAATTCATCAACCAAGCTGCTCTAGTTTCTAATATGACCATTTGGGAGAATATCTTTGAAGGTGAGGATGCCTTTCTGAGCCCACTTCTTCGTAG
This sequence comes from Sequoia sempervirens, assembly GCA_007258455.2. Taxonomy (NCBI): domain Eukaryota; kingdom Viridiplantae; phylum Streptophyta; class Pinopsida; order Cupressales; family Cupressaceae; genus Sequoia; species Sequoia sempervirens. The sequence goes on along the minus strand of VDFB02047230.1, from coordinate 16,214,327 downwards.
AACATCCCTGAAGTAAAGCCAGGGGTTTAGACTTATGATCCAGGTTCCACCAAATGGAACTGAAGGGGTAGCAATTGACATTATTGTGGCAAGAGTAAATATAATCTTTAGTTAGCTTCACGTTGTGCTTAACCGATTCCCAAGCTTTCCATAAGCTTTTAAAAACATGGAACCAGCAAGGACCATAGGGTGCTTGCTAAAGAGAATATCACTAATGGGCAGGGCTTTCCAAGACTTAGCTTTCTTGGGGGTGGATAAAAGGATGTTGTTCCTTACCAGGATTTTCCAAGGCTCATTGCCAACTAGCGCCTTTACGATCCACTTGGCAGCCAGAGTTGTGCCCTGAAGCCTGAGGTCCTTCAATCCAATCCCACCTTGCGACTTGTTAAGGCAACACCAATTCCAATTAACCGAGTGCTTTTTCCTTCTACCTTTCCCATCCGACCAAAGGAAGGACTTAATTCTCTTCTAGATTTCATTAACTTGATAACTATTGAAGAACCAAACCGAGGCGAAATAGATGTTGTACGAAGAAAGGATCTTCTAACAAACTTGAACTCTCCCAGCCAGCGATAGGTACTGTTTATTCCATCCCGCAATCTTCTTTTCAATTTTCTCCCTAATCCAGAGCCACATATCCTTCAAGTTGGGACTGATAGCAAAGGGAATTCCAAGATATCTAACTTTCTTATTAGGACCTCCCCATTGGAACTCATAATGCTTAACCCAATCGGGTGGGGTCTCCTTCCAACCGAGGAGACTAGATTTAGCAATTAAGACTTTTGCACCAGACGCACGACAAAAAAGAGTTAATTTTTCCATTAGGGCATGCATGTTTTCTTCCTCCAGCTCAAGGAATATGGTCGTATCATCAGCAAACTGGATGTTCAGGATCTCAATTTGGTCTGGGAGTTTTATGCCTTTGATCTTGGGGGACACTGTGTTGTCCCTTAGTAAGTAGTGAAGGGCATCAGATGCAATGACAAAAAGAGCCAGAGCTAAAGGGCAGCCCTGTCTGATCGACCTTCCCAAATCGAACTCATTAGAGAGGGATCCATTTACATCCACCTAAGCAGTGGCATCTTTTAGGAGTGTATCAACCATTTTGCAAAAGTTAACCAGAAATCCAAAAGCCTCCAGGGTGGTCCTCGGGAATGCCCATTTGACCCTATCATAAGCTTTCTCGAAGTCCAACAGGAGCATGGCAGCATTTTGATTGGAGTGCCTAGCCCATTCCAAGGATTCCTAGCTTGTAATAAGATTTTCTAGGATATATCTACCTTTGATGAAGCACGTTTGCGTGTTATTAATGAACTTGGGGAGGAAATCAACCAGCCTTAAGGCAATCACCTTGGCAAGAATCTTGTAGGAGACATTCATAAGAGTAATAGGTCTCCAATTTTTTATAAGCGTCTTGTCACCCCCTTTCGAAAGGAGCTTAATGATGCCCCTATTTATATTCCTTCCCATGGATCCCTTCACTAAAGCTTCTTGGTAAACTTGCAGTAAGTCTTCGCTAATCCAATCTGGAAAGGCTTTAAAGGATTCAATGGGCAGGCCATCCCTACCAGGAGATTTATCATTGCTCATTGAGAGGATGGCCTTCTTGATTTCTTTTTCAGTAATGTTGGCGTCCAAAGCCAACACATCCTCCTTGGAGATCTTTTGGGGGATAATACCTTTAATGAACATCCTAGCATTGTGACTCTCTTCACAACCACTTTCCACACAATTTTTTTTTTTGAAGTAGGAATGGAATTGGTTCATAATGCCATCCTAGGTAGTGAGTGTATTTCCACCATCACAGATCTGCTCAATTTTCTCCTTAAAATTTTTCTCCTTCAAGAATCTAAAGAAAAACTTGGAGCCTTTATCACCATAGCTCACCGAGTTGAGCTTAGCCCGAACCTTGAGCCCTTGGATCTTGTGATTTTGAATCTTTCTTAGCTGGTTCTTAGCCAAGATGAGTTCCTCACATAGAGCCTCATCATTCGGAGTCTTTTGAACCTTAGTTTCAACAAAAAGCAACCTCTTGTGCAATTCTAATTCTTCCCTCCTACTATCCAAAGCCTTTTTCTTCCCAATGGTTTGGAAGAACTTGGTCCAACAAAGGACATTATGATCCCATCTGTCAATGGCATTTAGATCTTTCAACATCCACTTATTGACCTCTCTGAGGGTGGATATTGCATCCACATAGTCCCTATCATCCAGGAGGTGGGTATTCAACTTAAATAAGGGAGACTTGACAACTTGTTGAGGCCGGCCATGAGTGGCGACCAAAGTGGCTTTAATGGGGTGATGGTCAGATAAGGTGTACAGATGGACACTCACCTTAAGCCCATCGTTGTTAGGCCAAAAACTGAAAAAATCTTGGTTTGCATAAAATATGTCAAGCCTGTAGTAGATCCTCTTGCCACCCTTCTGGGAGTTGCACCAAGTATACCAAATGCCTTGGCAGTCCTTTTTACCCCCTTCCATTAGGTCAAATAAGTTTAACTTGGCTTTCATCCTAAGCCAAAATAACTTTTCACTACCCTTCCAACCCATGTCAAGACCTCCCCACTTGTCTTCCATGTGCTCCACCATGTTGAAATCTCCCCCAACAAGCCAAGGGACATCTGATAGGTCCATTAACCACTGCTATAGACTAATTCTTTCTTTGTAATCATTTGGTGCATAGATAGAACAAATGCCGACTTTGCAATCCCCTTTTTCAATAGTGATCTAAACTGCTCTATTACAAGGAGAGATTCCTTGGCCTGAGACATATTGAGACCACTTGTTAGAGAGGAGAATGGACACCCCCCTACCCCTATCATGCAAAGTGGTAAAGTGTGAGGACCCATTCTAGATGAATTTCAGATTAGTATCAAGTGTGAACCTTGTGGCTTTGGTTTCTTGCAAGAGCACAACATCCTTGTTAGCCTCCATATTGAGAAATCTCCTCACTATATATTTCCTGTTAGGGGACTCCAGTCCTCTAACGTTCCAAGAAATGTAGTTAAAATTCATTATCAAAGTTCAAGGGAGTTTCTTTTGGATCACCCCTGAAGTGATCAAAATACTTAGTAACTTTACCCTCCACCTCCACCTTTTTAGGGACAGGAGCTGGGAGCACAAGACTTGTTTTTTTCCTTTTATTTTTAACCAACTGAATTCCTCCTCCATTCACAGCCAATGGTATCCCATACTTCCTCGGCCGCCCAGGACCAACCTTGGTCTTGGGGATATGTAAAGGCCGCCTATTAGTGATACTTTCCTTGACACAACATCCTATGGTATCCATGGGTTCCAGGTTGCATTTTAGAGAGGAATTATTATTCCCAACTTCCTTGGTAGATTGGGGGTCAAATGTCACACACTTATTGTTTCCCTCCATAGTAGAGACTGCATCCGTGTAGCCTATAGGGGCCAAATGGTTGTATTTTATATTAGAGGCATTAACATTAGCAAATTCTTCCTCCCCAGAAACCACGGGCCCCGTGGGTGAGGGTCGGTGATTGGGGATCAAGTTAGCAGTGTCCACTGAAACAGTGAAGTCTGATTCCTTGGAATCGCTACAACTCTTCCCCCCCAAATTAAAGTGAGAACCGATAGGTTCAATGGAGTTACAACCATTATTAACCATCTCATTACCAAATTGTAGGGTGTAATGTTTGGTGAGAGCACTTTTATTTAAATCTGGGGCAGAGTTACCCGTTGGTGGAACCGCCTCCTCATCCCCAACCACCGGACCCTCATCCATCGTGTCTAGGTTCTGGTTAATAAGTTTGAGATGGAATTGATTATCGCCTCTAGAGAGACAACCTTCTGACACCTAGGATGCAGACTTAATGCCTGCGGGCCAATCTTTAAGATGGTTCTCATGGATTCTTTCTCTAATTTTCCTCAAAGCCAACTGTTGGGCATTGAATTTTTGTTTCAGGGCACCATCGACAGCAGAGTGTGGGGGAGGAGTGTGAATGGGACCAGCAAGGGGGGAGGCAAGCTTGGTGTCAGAACCCTCACCAACCACCGGGCCGACAGAACACTCACTATCAACAAAAGTATCAAACACAATAATTAGCGGAGCCGAGGATGGGACCCTAGTAGACGGAGTACAGCCGGACGGATTCACAACATTCTCCATATGAGCCTCCAGGGCAGAATCTGACACTGACAGTGTCTCCCCCTGGTGGCGAGGATTCTCCGCCCGGGTGGACAGGGTGGGAGCGACAACCTGTTGAGAAGCCATCCCCATGATGTTAGGGTTTGACCGGTCCTCATGCACAGGAGACGAGTTCTGGGTGCCTTTAGTAGACATTTTATGGATTAAGGGACACCTCGAATGAAAGTGGCCCTCCTTTCTACACAGGTAACATGCATTTAATTTGCCTAGCACCTCCAATAGACAGGTAAATTCACTTTCATCATCAGAGATCACAATTTTTTTGAGAAATTCAACTCTGGGCATCAAAGAGACCAAGGCACAAGTGTCTAAGTGTGAGAGGGAGACCTTTGCCTCATCCACCCTAATAACCGCACTGAATGGTGCGAGAATCTAGGGGATAATCTTCCAAAACTTGGGTGGGAGATTCTTAATCACAACCCACCTGGGACAAGATAGGGCTAAAATTTCCTTAGCAATGGCCGCATGTGACCATGCAAGAGCCCTGAAACTACAACCCCCAACATTCCAGTAAGGTTTTGCCAGCAGTTTCTCTTACATTTCACAGTTTTAAAAAAAAATTCCAAATAATCCTTTTTGGAGCATCCTGCAGAATTTAACTTGAATGCCAAACTTGTTGGCCCAAACATTGATAAACCAGGAATCAAGAAATTTGTGGGCTAGTAATTTGTTTACATCCAAAGCCGCAAAGAAAATTGCATAATTTTTCAACCTATTTCTTTCAGAATTAATGACGGATTTCATCTCAAGATTAGGAAAAAGTTTGGTAGAATAAGAGCGCTCAGGGAGAGGCTTACCTTCCATGCTCTTACCACTATTGAGACCGCTTACCTCTGGAGCTGCTTCAACCGCGAACTTGGCACCAGCAGGGATTACTGGGCCACTATCTAAGACCACATCTTTAAAGGATTTTGGGAGAATGTGCACCAAATCCTCATTTGAGAGGGGGTCGAGGGGCTCCATACCCCCCTCCATCAAGGAGGACAATCAACGCACCGAGATGCAACGCGCTCACAAGCGAAAGGTAAAAAACGTGAAACGCAAAGAGAAAAAATGACAATGAAAACGGAAAAAGCACAAAAACAAAATAACTCCACTGCAAAGCCAAACCTCTGTGGAGGAGGGCACGACCTCCCCCACCCGAAGCCACGTAATAACTAGGCGCCATGATCTGTGTCACCTCGAAGCCTATGAGCCCATCAGAACCAAAAAATATTTTTTGTGTGACTATTTTTGGAATTGGGAGGAAAAGTTTGCTCTATCTCTAAAACCATGGCGCCTAGATTTTAATCTTGTCACTGGGAAATTTGAGAAAGTGCCACTATGGGTGAGACTAGCAAACTTTCCTCTTCACTTGTGGTTCAATTCCTATTTGGAGGCTATAGGAAACTCCTTAGGGAATTTTTTGATGATTGATGATGATTCTTCAAATCTTATGCACTCCATATATGCCTAGATTTTAGTGGAAATGGAAGTTACAAAAACTCTCCCAGAAGAGATTTCGATCAACACCTCCAAAGGATGTTGGAAGCAACCCCTGGACTATGAAGGTGTTTCTTTCCATTGCAGAAGATGCTCCCAAATTGGACATAAGGTTGCACAATGTACAAAGCCCTGGGTTCCCAAACAATGACCTGGTGGAAGGATGTGTCGCACTGTCATTACGCGGTGGAGAAACAAGGTGAGTAGAAGGAAGGGCAAGGCAAGAGCTATTCTCAGGATGTGAGTAACTCAGAACCACAACAACTAAATGGGGCCCTAGAGCAGGCATAAGGGACATGAATAATAGAGGGGCCTACTATGAGAGGTGTTGATGCAGCAAAGGTGGATGAAGCTTTGGTTGAACAAAGTCAAGGGGGTGCTAAAACCCCGGAGTGTAGGGAAAAATCAAGGTCGATGAGAGTCCATGGAAAGGAAAAGGTGAAGGGCACTCCAAAGGGTCAAGGTGGACAAGTTCTATGCGGGGTTCTTGAAGAGGCAGGGTTACAACATGACACATCTATGGAATGGAAAAAGAAGGCTGCAAGGATGGAGGAAGGATGGAAAGTTATGAAGGGGAAGAGAGAAAAGAAAGGAAAAAAAGAAACCTTTGACATGGTCCTCCGGTCACAAACCAAGGGAGGAACCAAACGTAAAGGACACATTACATTTGAAAAGTTTGTTGTCTTTTTGGGGGTTTAATGTGTTTGTTCTGAAAATTTGTTATTTGTTGTAGTCCTTTCCATGGGGAGATGGTGCCCCATGTCACCATCCCTGTTTCGGGGCAGGACAAATCCTGGAATCAATAAAATAAAATATTATCACCAATCAAAAAAATTAATTATATAAATATATATATTCTTATTATGTATATAGTAATATAAATAATATATAATATATTTATTTATATATAGATATATTCTTAATCTAATTATAAATATATAAATAATAATAATAAAATTTATGTATATATATTATATATTATATTAGATTAATATATATAATATATTTATATTATTACTATATATTAATATATATGTTAATGTATATAATATAAATTTAAATAATATGTATTGTATAATATATATTTATAGAACTTAAAAGTAGAAGTCAAATATTGGAGTTTAAGAGATAACATATGAGCTAGCAGCAAATATCAACATTGGAAGGCAAACTAAATTTTTTTCATGTTGCACGAGGAAATTTAATTCATTTTTCCCTGACATAAAATACAGAGTCTGGTGGCTGCCCATTGCTATCGATGCAGCATGACATGGCTTGCCACATGCACATGGCTTCCTCCATACTTTTTGTAGGTTGGATAGCCATTGCCGATATAATGAGGGTTTGAAATTATATTTAAAGTGGATTTTTGAATTAATGAATGATTTAATAAAATGGGTTTATTTATGCAAATAATTTAATGGAACATATAAATGGATAATAATTAATGTGATATGAATGCAAATGATATTTTAATAATTATGCAAATAGAATAATATGAAATGGATAAATGATTGACTATGTGGATGGATAAATGCTTATGAATGAATAAATGCTCATAATATGGATAAATGCTTATAAATGTTTATAATATGTTAATGATTTAAATGAATTGATGAATGAATAGAAAAAAATATTAAATGAATTAATTAAACAGATAATAATATCCATTTAATTAATAGACGAAAAATAGGACGATTGTGAGGACAAATCTTGAGTGTCTACATTTTGCCCCTCTCTGATACAATGCAATTTATTGCGTTGTTTCAAAGAAAAAGATATGCCCCAATGTAAGGAAGAATGGAGAGGAGGTAGAGGTATGCCCCCTCAAGAGGACATGCGGGTTCAAAAAACACGAGTGTGCTCTTGAAATGGATGAGAGGACTAGAAGATGAAGGACAAAAATGATAGAGGAAAATAGATAAGGATGATGAAGGAAAAATGAAATGATGAAGGAAATGGATGATGGAAGAAATGATAGATTAAAAAGAGATATGAAGGAAAATGAAGGTTATGAAGCCTTTGTGCATGTCATGCTTTAACATCATAGAGCAGTAAAATATGGCAAATGGACAACAAACACCAAGGTATGACATAGACCAAGGTGTGCAAGGTCATCCATCTATAAAATAGACAGTCACATGCAAGGAATGTCCTAACTCATACTAAGGGAAAAGTTGCCCCAGTCTTTTTGTTAAGACAAACCACATACAACAATCAAATAAAAGATGAGTCATGAGACATCATTGCTCCTCTAAATCCTTCGTGGGACATCCTCGAGGTGGCTAGTAACATGACCAAAGTAAATCCAAAAGATAAGACAAAATAGACCAATAAGGTCAACAACCCTTCATATTGTTTACCAATAAGCGTGTGCTAGTGTGTTAAGGGATGAAGTGAGCGACGAGTGAACTATTTTGACAAGGCCTAGTTTCAGGAGAAGAAACATGTCGTATAAGACGTCAAGTCTAGTTTCAATCATGCAACTACCTGTATAAGGCAAATGATGAAGGGTGATAGTGACAAGGTCTAGTTTCAGGAAGGACACGTCTTGTATAAGACCATTGGTTTTGATCAATTTGACTGGTTTGATTGATTTGACAATTGATTGATTTGACTTAAAGACTTGTTGGCTTGCGTGTCTTGTTGATTCATGATTTGTGTTTGAAGTTCAGATGATGATGTCGCATCTAAGTTGACAGTGTCCGATTTATTTTGATTGACCCGACGAACCCTAAAAGACTGACCTAGGGGGCCTTGGTGGCTCATTGATAGATGGCCTTGCCTACGTAGCAATGCGCAAAGGCCTTGTAGTTTGACATAACCCTTGACTTTTTTTCAATGACAAAGGACCGAATCATGATTTTATTTGACAACATCTAAACGACTGACCTAATGCCTCAGGGGCACATCGACAAATGGCCTTGCCTACGTCCAGTCGTAGAGGAAACGTAGTTCGACAATGACAAAGGCTGACACGACTGACTTTGACTCTGTTTTTGGGATTTTTTGAAAGTTATTTTAATGTTTTTGGGTTTTGACATGTTTTAATTTGTTTGGATTTTTGAAGTTTTATGATGTTTTTTGGATTTTGTCATTTTATGATTTTTTTGTCTTTTTCGTCATTTTTTTTTTTTTTTTGAAATGTTTTGATTTTGAAATGTTTGATTTTGAAATTTTTGATTTTGTCTTTGAAATGTTTTGATTTTTGTCTTTTGAAATGTTTTGATTTTTTTTTTGAAATGTTTTGATTTTTTATCTTTGAAATGTTTTGATTTTTTTTTGAAATGTTTTGATTTTTTATCTTTTGAAATGTTTTGATTTTTTTCGTCTTTTTGAAATGTTTTGATTTTTTTCGTCTTTTTGAAATGTTTTGATTTTTTTCGTCTTTTTGAAATGTTCTGATTTTTTCATCTTTTTGGGAATATTTGAATTTGTTTTGGATTTTGAAATGTTTTGATTTCCAATGACAAGTGTAGAATCCAATGAAGCTCGATATTAAAAAAAATTCCCCCAATCAGGTATAAGACTAAGCAATAGGGAAGGGATGGGACAAGGATGTATTATGGACAAAAGATGGAGGAAAGGGCAAAAGACATCAACCGCTTGGAAGTCATGATAGAGATGACAAGGCCTAATGATGGATGTCAAATAGGAGATGATGGAAGGTAAAGGCATTAGTATGAATTAGGGTGGAAGACTAGATAGAGTGATAGTAGATGACGGAGCAAAGATTGACTACACATGGTGCCTGTTTGCCAAGTTTTCCAAAGCGCCACTAACGTGGTTTTCACTATTGGACAAAAAAATTCTCTTCTTTTTTTTATACTTTTTAGGACTTTTTCTCATTTTTTTGTATTTTTTAGGACTTCTCAATTTTTTGTATTTTTTTAGGACTTTTTCTCATTTTTTTGTATTTTTTCATGACTTTCTCATTTTTTTGTATTTTTTTAGGACTTTTTCTCTCTTTTTTTTTAGTTTTTTAGGACCTTTTAGCCTAGCACTCTAAAGCTAGGTATAGAATTGATAAACACCAGATCCATAGATTGCCTTGACGATGCCTTGATCCTGTTTGGCTGACTGTGTTGGATGAAAGGACCCAATCTAGATGACGAGTGCAAGTGGTAAATATGACAGACGATAGATGTGGTGGAGGAAAGAGTCTAGGGTAGGATCCCTAATGTGCACACTTCATGGGCCATCAGGCTTCAAATGAAAAGGGGCTTGGGTGACCAATGAGCTAGAGTATGTGAAGGGGTCATCGTCAAAGGTCCATTGAAAGACATCGCCAATAGAGTGATATGATATATATGTGAACATGGATGGATGGAATGGAGTATATGGTATGAGTGAGAGTGACATGGATAGAGACCTTGGATCAATAAGCTCTTTTTTTGACTTTTTTCCTTGATAGATGCCCCCAGTGATTTTTGATGGAGAGGCATACTTGGAGATCGACTTTTGCTTGCTTTCACTTTTGAATTTTATTTTTGATTTGTCTGATAGCTTTTTATTTTGGCTAGGGGGTTTGTCTTGATCTTCTTTTGTTTTTTATTTTTCCAATAGATTTTTATTTTGGCTAAGGGACTTGTCTTGATCTTCTTTTATTTTCATTATGTCTCTTGATTCTTGATCTCCTTTTAAAGATAGCTCATTCATCGAAGCTTTGCCTTTATTCTTTTCTTGAGATATAACTTGTTGATCTATGTCTATGATGCGAGTGGACGCGAGTGAGATGGATGAAATAGGAAAAGTGACAGGAATGTTTAGTGGATGAATGGGAGTGGCGATGCCATCAACAAAGTCTTTGGGACTATCCTTTTTGGTATTGTTAACATCAAAGGAAGCTTGCACATCCTTAATGACTTGGAAAGATGGCTTAGTAGAGGCGACAATAGGAGATGCATATCCTAGCCCAAGGTAGGTGGGATGAAAGGATGATGATTGGATATCCTCAACGAGGTCATGATCAAAGAGTGGATTATCGTAGATGTCCTAGTCAAACAGGGGGTTATCATAGATATGAAAAGATTTAGAGGATGAAGATATGACAAAGGCAAGTGTATCATTAGGATCCCAAAAGTTTTCAATCCAAGCATGACCATCTTTTTGTGTTCCTTTTGCAGCTATCTTGACATCAACGTTAGAATTCTTAACCTTCTCAGCGGCATTAGTATTATCTTTCACCAGTAAATTATCTATATGATATTCTCCACTTCCCATGTCATGGACTTGGACCTTGGGGTTTGATGCCAAAATAAATGAAGTGGATGAATTGGTCAATGAAGATGGATCGATGTAGCGAGATGATGAGGCCTCTTGGTTGACATGAACTTGGAATTGAGTAGTCCCTCTCAAATTGTTGCAATATTGAAAGGGGTCGAGATTGCCTGCGATTGTAATTTCAGTGCCTTCATGAGGAAACTTCAGACATTGATGGTATGTGGATGGAACGACTTTCATGGAATGGATCCATGGTTGACTAAGGAGTATGTTGTATGGTAGTTCAAGATTTAGGACTTGGAATGTGGTATCTAGTACTGCAGGTCCAACCTTGATAGGCAGTGTGATAACGCCCTCAGAAGAATGTTCTTCATCATCATAGGCTTTGATGAAAATGCTCTTAGTTGTATCCACACATGCTTCAGAGAGGCCCAGTGCCTTCACCAATTTTAAAGTGCAAATGTTCAATCTAGCTCCACCATCTACTAGGACTCATCTGACCTTGTGTTTGTTGATGAAGACCTCAAGGTGCAACAGGTCATTATGTTTTGACTTAGATGTAGAGTAATCTTTATCAGAAAAAAGAGACATGGTTGGAGTTAGCCAGATATCCAACCATGGCTTCAAATTGGTTGACGTCCAGGTTGATAGGGATAGAGGTTTCTTTCATAGCCTTATTGAGGATAGCTTTGTGTTCAGGTGATATGCACAGAAGCTCAAGGATGGAAATCTGTGTGGGTGTCTTTCCCAATTGGTCAACAAGGTTGTACTGGGTTTTAGATTGTGGCTACTTTGGAGAAGGACTGGATATGGTAACCTTAGCCCTACGTGTAGTAACAGTGCATTCAAGTTGCTTCTTAATGGTGATTGTGTTAATATGATCGTCGACGGCTTAGATGTGGTTAATAATTATGTAGTCAAAAGAGGCATTGGTAAAATTGGCATGGTTATCTGTCTTTTGACCTCAACTAGAGGCTTTTCCATGGTCTTGCAATGGATTCTTGAAAATCATATGGTCTTTATTGGAGGTTTGTTGTTGTCCCTCGACCTCTATGGTACCATTTGCAATTAGGTCTTGAATCATGTTCTTCAGCTGATGGCATGACAAGGTCTTATGCCCTTTGATGTGGTAGTAGTCACAAAAGACATTGTCATCCCACCAAGAGGGTTTGAATTGTCCTGGGTCGTATGGTTTGGGCTCTGGGAGCTGTATGACGTTTGATTGTACTAGCTCTTTAGGAAAAAATCAATTGGTTTCGATAAAGGAGTGTATTGTCTGCGTGTGTATTGCCTTGGTTGTCTTGGGAGTCCTCGTTCTTGATTATTTTGTATCATCTTAGCTGCTTGGTTGGAAACATATGGTGTGTTATTGTTTGTGTTGGGTTCTTTGAGAGTCAATGTGGGACCTATTTTGTTCATAGCTTTCACGTCTAAAACCCCATTGTTTGTTACATTCTTATTGTGGGACCAGAACTTGCTTTTATCTTTAGAGGTGTGTTGGTTATGTGTGTATTTGTTGCCATATGTTAGTTCACCTTGGGCGATTAGGACTTTTTCAAGTGTCATGCCTTTCTCAACTAAGTTTGCAAATGTGGCACAACAATGTACTTGTAAAGGGTGTTTCAATTTTGGCTTGAGGTTTTCTACAAACATGTCCACTTTTTGTTTTTCAGGAATCTCGACAGGACATTGACTCACCATACTACATTATCTTTGGAAGAAAGTAATAAAGGGCTCTCCTTCATCTTGTGTCAAGTGGCATAAGGTGGAAATCGTGACATCATTTTCAATGTTATAAGCATAATTCTCCATGAATTTATTGGTGAGGTTGTCCCATGAATTTATAGACCCTGTAGGCATCAATGCAAACCATTCAAGTGTTGGCCCCATAATACTTCTCGGGAAGAGTCTCAAAAGGTAGGAGTGATCGTATGTGACATCCACACAAGCAGTGGTCTCGTATGTGCTCGATGGGATTTCTCTTTCCCTAGTGAAGGTAGGGATGATATACCCAAGAGGGAAAGGAGGCATGTATATGCTAGTGTCATATGGGTAAGGATGTAAATCATGTGATGAGTACGTCTTCTTGTTTGACACTTCCATCCCTTCTATTTTATTTTGTAGGGTAGCCAATTGAGCAGTCAAGGTGTCTACTATGGGATTGTTGGAAACATTGTTATGAGGTCTCATATTTATGTTGTGCAGTCCCATGTTTTGTTGAGATGACATGGTTTGGTTCGGAACATTGTGTGTATGTGGTGGATTTTGATTGTTTCCATGAGTATGAATGTGTGATGTGTAAGTCGGGATGTGAGAAGTGGTTGAGCTATGTTGCATTTATTGGGTGTGTTGTTCGTGTATATTTTGGTTTCAAAAAAAGCATCCATGTGTGTAGCCATATGATATGTTAAGAGGTTGTGTCATTTATGATCCTTGTCCTTTTTGAAAAGGATTATAACCATGTGAAGTGTTTGTATTTTGAATATGTGGGGCGTTCATGTTTTGTCCTTGCAAGGTGTTTGTATTGAAATGAGGACCTTGTGACATGGTGTTTGTGTTTGATTGAGGTCCTTGGATGAGAACCCTTCTTGTCTTAGGTCTACCAAGGATATTAGATGTGGATGCGCCTATGGCCTGAGATGATGACCCAAAAGGAGTGAATGCCGAGCCAAAGGGTTGTGGTGTGAATAATGGTTGTGATGTGGTTTGTGTCATGGGTTGTGACTTAGATTGTGTCACAAAGATGGATTAAGTGTTGGTAGTTGTGGTACTTTAGGTTGTGGTGTAGATTGTCCTTGGCTTGTGTGTGTGTTGTTCTTGGGTGACGTTGTTGCTCGTAAGGTATTGACATCAAATACTTGAGGTAGTTTAGCTCCCTCATGTAAAAGCTTGGCTAAATATCATTGGGGGTCCAACATGACAATTTTGTCCACAAGAGAGGCAACATCAGGATTTTGTGTGGTAGCCTCTACTTCTTCTATGAACACATTTCCATCCTTGTCTCTAATAAGGAATTGTTCAAAAATATTTTGTGTCTTTGGTTGTTTATAGGATGTAGATCCCAAGTTGGCATGGTCATGACTCTCAAGGTTGGTATTGTTGTGAGGATCATTAGTGGTATTGTCAAAGTTGAGGGTGCTAGTGTAATTGTAAAGGTCATCATCATCATGAAAAAGATCCATTGCTCAACATTTCTTTTGTAATCTATTTTCAACCATATAAAACTTGCTCAAAATGAAGGTGGAAAGTATGAGACTAAGACTATGTTTTTGGTATTTTTTAAATAAGGTATGCCTAAAGATAATGGAACTATTTTTTGGTATTTTTGGTATTTTGAGGATAAAAGATGTCTAATGTATGTAACAAGACTAAAAGTGATAATGATAATGTTGGATGTTATGAAAATGCTCTTTTAGGTCTAAAATGTTGTGGTATGAAGGATGCAAATGACTAAGAGGTGATGTATAGCTATAGTGAACCTGAGGGCTTAAACACTTTTGAAAGATGTAAGAATAGGATCACTAACCATCCAAGGGTAAACCAATGTTTCAACTAGGATTTTCAAATGGCCTTTCTCTAGGACAAGTGAAAAGAATGACAAAGTGAGTTTCCCAACTAGACTTGTGAGTAGGAAATTATCACCAAAATGACAAAGGACTAAGTTAAAAAGTGACTTGGTCAAATAAAAATCTTTTGTTGAAGCAATGATTCGTACCAAGGTATATAGAGAGTTCTTTTATCCTAAAATCCACAAGGTTCCACGCCTAAAAGTTTGAAAAAGGTAGCCTAATGTGATGTTGGGATATGCATGTAATGAGGATGCTAAGGTACCTAAAATGGCAACCTAATAATGGAATGATGATATGCAAAGGTGAATGGAGCAAGTTTCTGGTTTTAAACAGGAATCACAACAAGAAGTTGGTCTGAAAATGGATCTCAAAGGTTTGAATTTGATTTTGGAAAGAGTTTGACCTGATTTTGATTGTTTTGTTTAAAAATTTTGCTTGGTCTATAGCTGTGAAGTGTTGCATTTTTTAGGTGTAAGGTTTGTTTGAAAGACACACACATAAAACACAATGTCTTGAGTTTATTTTTTATTGTGAATGTTGTTTGATTGTTGCAATAGAAGAACATTCAAGTACAAATCCTAGGCTAGCAGAGACAACATTTGCTAGGTTCCCACTTGGATTTCTCCAACCGCACCTATTCAGAGCAAATAGCTTAGAATTTTGGTGGCATTGGCTCCCCTCCATGACACTCACTTCTCGAGCGCACCAAACTTCGAATTTCCAAAGACCCGAAGATCTCAAGGAATTTTCTATCTCAACTTTGAACTGCGAAAACGTCAGACGGCTTCAGAGGTCTGACCTCCTGCACCAGCAAATAGAAGGATTTTGGCTACTAAAAACAAGAGGTGTTTAGTAGGGGATTACTGTGAATAAAGATCCCATCTATAATAGCCTGAGAACTGGGAGGCCCACTCCCACTCTCATCAACAACAAGTCTCGGCGGACCGAGGGTCTTACGGCTTGGATTCGAATGAAGCTAGCAACTCCTTGGGGTAAAACTTTCATTTCCCCCCCCCCTTTGATATAGCCCACCGGAAAACGTGCTTGAGGTCAAACCCAAGGATGATGAAATCCCCAAGCAAGCCTCTACTAAAAATAAAAAGGAGACCAATGTGTATTTCTCATCACCTAGGATTGTACAAGTGTGCAAGGGTAGAGGATAAGTACACACTAGCTCGGGTAACACATAATATGCAAGCACACCAAACACGGCAAACGAAGTTCTTTTTAAGCACCAGTCAAAGTGTGATCTAATCTAAAAAAGAAGACACAATGTTTCAAGATTAGATTCTTTGACAATCGAACCTACAACACACTGATTAGTAGTTTGAGTCAATGTTACTCGACAAACGAGAGTTTTATTTATTTTTTGATTTTTCAAGTCTCTAACATGCAAACCGGACCATAGATATGCCACCATATGATTAGTGAAAATGGCTGAAAAACTAGGGAGCTTGCAACATGAAGGAATTTGGCTAATCCTTGGTTGAGTACTTTGGAATTTCTTTCTTATCAAAACTAGAACAATATCAAAGTTTTAAAAAAATTTGTGCTTAGATATCTAGGGTCTATAACCATTGCATGATAAATCAAAACAAGTTTTGTGTTACGAACAAGCCATTAGAAAATAAAATCTTGCTCTCCTTCAAGAGGCTAAATATAATTTAGTAAACTTACAGGCAGTTCCCATAATTTCAATCCAATCAATTAGATTTACCTTAAAACTTCATTGTGTTTCAAGCCAATCAATTATATTTACCTTAAAACTTCATTGTGGAACTCCTCTCTATATTAGACATAATACTGACAAATTCGAGCAGCTTTAAACAAGGTGAAATGTTTCGCGTTAGGTTCACCATTATGTGCATACTAAAAATGAAAAACTAATTGAAACTATAACCAGATTCAAAGCATTTCTAACATCACATCAATGAAGCTTTTCTTAAATGAAAGCACATGCAAAAATGTAAACTAAACTATGCAAACCCAAAACGCATGCATTCAAAAGAAAATTAACTCCATTGTTTTCCTATTCACCAAGATTTTGATTTATGCATTTGGTGCTCTCATATTTTCGCAAGCACAAATGCAACAAGAGGTTATGATGAATGGAGGAGAGGATTGTATGATAGAAAATGAATCTGCATATTGAATGTGATTTCTGGTGAGAAGAGGGGGTTTATATAAATGTCCTCACATGATGGATTCAACTTGCGGGAGAGATGTGGGATTAAAGAGTGAAATGGAGATTATCATAATTATCCCATATTGCTTAATCAAATGAAATTGATTGAAATGAGAGAGATAAATGGGTAGATGTATGATATAATGAGGGTTTGGAATTATATTTAAAGTGGATTTTTGAATTAATGAATGATTTAATTAAATTGGTTTATTTATGCAAATAATTTAATTGAACATATAAATGGATAAAAATTAATGTGATATGAATGTAAATGATATTTTAATGATTATGCAAATAGAATAATGTGAAATGGATAAATGATTGACTATGCGGATGGATAAATGCTTATGAATGAATAAATGCTTATAAATGTGTATAATATGTTAATGATTTAAATGAATTGATGAATGAATAGAAGAAAATATTAAATGAATTAATTAAACAAATAATAATATCCATTTAATTAATAGATGAAAAATAGGATGATTGTGGGGACAAATTTTGAGTGTCTACATTTATATGTTATGTGCAAATTTCCCCTGTTTGACAAAATCAGAGCACGAACATAGTAACAACTAAGATCATTTGGATAGAAGATGATATATCACAATACGAAAAAATGCCTCTGATCCTGGTCAATGACTTTTATATTTGACAATATTGTAAGGGAAGTGTTAACCCTTAGTCCTAGGGAATAAAGAAGAGGGGACTTCAACACGAAATAATCAATAATCAGTATAGAATTGATTATGGAAATTAAATGAATTTAAAGAATTTAGATGGAGGAATGTGGTGGTGAAGATGAGTGGAATTAATTTTCCACAGTGCTATAAAATTAAGATGTTTTAGATAAATGAATTTAGAATTCTAATCTAGTTGTATTTTGCTATAGTTTGAATTTGTGTCTATAGAATTGATATGGTGTGTAGAATTAAACCTCAATCTATGGAAATGAGTTGATAGGAGGTTGATGCTTATTATTGTAGGCTCATTTTATAGATCATTGTACCTATTTCTATGAGTGTGTGGTGTCTAGAGACATTATTTCTATTTGGGAACTTGCTAAGTAACTATTGGTTCTCCTTTGGTCAATTCCTTAGACGAATTGATTGAAAACAACAAACATACATGCATGGATTCTTAAGATGATGAATGTCGATGTGTACTCTAATAATGATACTATGGATGCATCATGAATGCTTTATTACAATCCCCTATTGATTCCTTTTGATGATTTCAAAATGAATGATAAATGTTTACAAATATAATAACATTGCATAGAAATCTACACAAACATGTGATAAGTTGGTTCATAATGGTTGGTGAAAAAGGACAAAATTGTTTAATTTTTAACTTTTAATTTTGAAAGTTCAAAGTTCAAATTTGGACACACAAAAATTACTTGAGTCAATTCTACACTTATATATTTGATTTAGGGTGGTGGATGAAAGGTTTATAGATCAAAACTAGTTCCTAGGAGTGAGTGTTGATGGGGGCAAGAATGGATAAGGTTATGAACAAATTTTTACATGAGAATGTGTCGCTTGTACACTTTTCAATATATAAAAGATAAACTAATTGAAATGGGATAAAAACATAAGGGAAAAGGGTCTAGGTACCATTACATTTTCCCCCAACTTTGATGTGTGTATTCAAAATAAGTTTTGAAGATGCATGCCAAATTAAATCAAGAAATCAACATCAAAAGTATATATTTTTAACACTAAAATGATACAAATATGGATACCACATGTGTGTTCTCTTTGTTATAAGTCCTCGATTGAAAATTTACAAAATAGAAAAAAAATATGCAACAAGTCGAATTTATCACACATTGAAAATAAACACTAACTATACTTTTCTCCTTATTATCTTTGAAAATGTTGAAATTAAAAAAGGAAAAGGGCAAGGGCAAGAGATTTCATCTAAGTGGAAAGTGGTAGGGCTCTAACTAAGATAAAAAGTAGTAGAGTTTCAACTAAGTGGAAAATGTGAAAAGGCTCTAGAACCAAGTGAGAAAAATGGTATCAAAGACCTCCAAAGACCTCCACCCATGTGGAAAATGCTCCAAATTTGTAAGAAAAGTGATAAGGATCCCTAGTAGGAAGAGCTTGTGAGCCTATCTCTACAAGACATACTCACAAAATGAACATTAGTGACATATATGCCTGCCATTTTATTGGTTGCATACAAAGGATTGAAGGAACTGGCGGTGAGGACAAAAAGATATAATTGTGAAAAATCATGTAAACATAGTAAAAGGTATCATCATGTGATAAGTGTGTAAGAACAAAGTAAGATATGATCATGAAAATATATGTAATGAGAGAAAATAAGATGCCCCAAATGTTGCTCCAATAAAGGAAAATGACAAGATAACAATGTGCATATCATCTCTAGATAAGGAACATGTAAGCACAAATGAGATGCTAAGGATATAAGCATGAAAAAGATCATAACATGGAATCATAAGATATTAACATGATAATGGGAATGCATATATAATCATATGAGAATTAGATAAACATGTAAGCATGAATACAATATCATAATATAAGTGCTCCATAACAATGTGGAAATGTGCAATTGTCATAAAAATAGAGCATATAAGTAACAATGATAATGTGGAAATATGCAATTGTCATAAAAATATGGCATATAGGTAAAAAATATAAATATGGTAATGATGTGATCATGATAACTTGATAAACATGTGAAAATTATACTAAAACAATGCATAATCATTAGAACCATAGTGATCATTGTAAGCATGACATATAGATATCCTAAGAACTCAATATCATAAACATGGCATAGAGGAAGCATATGGGGAAATGAGGCATATAGTAAAATATAGGAGCTCAACATGAATGAATCAAAAGGAAAATATTCTCCCAAGTAGGGAAAAAAAAAATTAACCATAATATAGAAGGTGAAATGAGCATGCACAATACTATTACCATAAAAAAGAGGTCAAAGTGTAAGGACGCATAATAAAGAAATGGTAAGTGTTAATATACATAATTAAATAAATTAAGAAAGCATAAGCATGCTCAAGATCTCAAAAAACAACATTTGAAAGAAAACTATCCAATAATTCATTTGTGTCCCAACAAGTAGTGCCAAGTCCTACTTCCTCTAGTAAATGGATATCATCATGGTAAGAAGTGGTGTTCTTAGTAAAGATACTCAATATAGGTGCAAGAGTTGATTTGTATTTCTTTACCCATTTTTCTTAACTTTGAGGTGATGACTCCATTTATAAATTCTAAACTTTCTTAACCATAACATCTTTCTTAGGTACTCATAAAGAATTAGTGCCTTTAAAATGAAATATGGGTTTTTGATATATTACTTCCTTATTCTTCTTTTATTTTCTCAATACATGAGTAATTTATTCATAAGTGTTGGAACCCTATTTTAGTGTGTCTCATTTCTATGTGTATTTCCTCCCTTTTTTATGCATTTGATCATATTAGTCCAATGTTTATAACTGATTTGATAAATCTTCCATTTGGGCCCCCATATTAAATGTTATTTAAGAATAATTGTTCAAAGTGTTTTATCTTGAAATTCTTTAGTGAAATTGGTTGGGGATACTTTTGTGGTCAATGACTTGTAGTATGACCCTACCTTAGGTGATTTTAGGCCATTTCAAGTTTTCAAACTTTTTAGGGACCTTGAAACCTCTCCTTGATTCCTCAGTTTATCTCTTCTCTCGATTTCCCACAAAAGGGAAAATTGTGTGAAAATTTGGACTTATTGATCTTAGGGATAATTTAATGTCTTTTTAGTTGAAATTCACCATTATAGTAGTGGTTGTGTGAGAAAATTCAAATTTATGTGTGTTTTTTGTTTGAGAAATTCTTCATCTCCTTCCCTAGATTTTTGGATTTCTAAGGAATAATGACACCTAAGCACTTGGTGTTAGGGGTTCCAAGTACCTCTAGAACCATGAACCTTGGCCATCCTTGCTTCTTATCTTGGAGTTCTAAATTCCTTTATAACCCTAAGACCCCCACTCTCTTCACATTCCCTTTCCTTTCCCTCTCCTCGGTCTTTTCTTCTTTCCATTCTCCTTTAGGTCCCAAGCCCCAATGTGCATATTCCTTTCGGACTCAAGGATTTTGGAGGAGGTTGTCACCTTTACACATTGGTCCTCACCTCACCCCATGGATTGAAACCCCAACCCACCTTCTTTGGTTATGTTTCCCCATTCCTTCTTTAGGCCTCAATATTTGAAGTTCCCCCTTTTCTCAAATCCTATAATCTCAAGGGTTCCAAGGATCTCTACACACCATCATTGAATCCCCCTATATCCAAATTTATTGATCCTTCTCGTGACTTGACCCCTATCCATTTCTTCCTCTCTTGGACTCCAAGCTCCTAAATGAATATCTCACCCTTGCATCTAGTTCTAATATCCCTCCTCCCTCTAATTTCTCGACTCCTGCACCTTTTCACCCATTTTCCTTATGAATTTGGACATCTCACAAACTTGATCACATATCCATAGGTCCCTTATAGAACTAAATCTATCATGCACCTCCTTGACCTAGAAACCCTTGACTCAACACACGTTCTTTCACCTACTCCCTGCCACCTCAAGGAATCCTCAACCACCAGAAGTACTTGGTGAGATTAAGGTTCCATCAACCTTGAAAATCCTATATATTTAATTACTTAATATTTATATAAATCGTTCATAATGGATGAGGGATTCACCATCAATAATAATTATTTTTTACCATTAGGGTTTTATTGGAGTGGTAACTTTTATTTACTGGGAGGTAATAACTAATTATTTACCATCAAGAAGTTACTATTTACCAAAAAGGTAGCTTGGAGGTTATGGTGGTTTTGGGCACTTGAATTCCCATGAGGTTGTTTGTATACATGAAATTGATTTTGGGTGTGACTATTAAATTCCCTTAACCACCTAGGAAATAATAAGAAACTAGGTGCCCAAATGAAGTAGGTTAGTAATTTGGTTATAACCTACATTGGCCTATGTTAAGCAAGATTATAGAATTCTAAAGAGGGGAGTTCAGATGTGAAACCAACTTGGATAACTCATTTAGGGGGTTAAAATTCTATTTAAGGATGCTTAGGGAGGTAAAATGTGAATGTTGTGTAAAGAGGGAAAAACTTAGCTTGTAGGTGCTGAAGGATTAAAGATAAAAGATGAGAAAGGAAGGGTTGCATGTAATCTCTTTTCTAAATGTAATACATACTTGGGCCTCTATTCTTTGGGGATTTATTTCCTGAAATGGTTTCTCCATGTAAACACTATTTTATGTGTTTATTTCTTTTGTTCCATTTTTTTCTCATTCTTTCAAATCTAGTTTATGTTATCTCTGTTAGGTTTACTACGAGTTAAATCAAATTAACAGTTGATATTTCCATTTTATATTTTTCAACTTCATTTCTAACATTTGGTATCAAAGTTTGGCCAAATTTTCTTCTTTCTCATGGAAGTGTGAAGGATTTTTGAGCTATAGTGGTACTTTTAGTTGATTTTTTTGCAATTTTTTGTAGAATCCATGGCTACATCCTCATCTCAGTTGGATATTGAAAACCTCAATGGAACCAAGTTTGAGTTATGAAAGCTAAAAATGGAGGATCTCCTTGAAGAGGGGTCAATGGTTGGCAATAACAAAGAAACAAAACCAAAAAATAATAGATTGGGATGAGGGATAAAATGGATAAGAAAGTATAGGGAACCATCTTGCTTTGTCTTGTATACTATTTCCAACTAAATATTTTTGAAAATAAAACAACATATGATCTATGGAAATGGTTGGGTGAGAACTACCAAGCCAAGATTTTAGAAAATAAATTATATTTAAAAAGAAACTCATCACTCTTGAAATGAAGGAGGATGATTCAATAGCTAAGCATTTAAATGCATTTAATTTGATTGTGATAGTTACATTTTGATTATGTTAAGATAAAGAAGAAGATAAGTATATTATGTTACTTTATTCATTACTAGAGTCATGGGAGAATTTCATCCTTACTATTAGTGTTAATATAAAAGAACCCAAGATGGATGCTCTTGTCGCAACATTGTTGTTAGAGGAAATGAGATAAAGCTATGGATATCTCATCAAATGCTCTTCATGTTAGGTCAAGGTCCAAGGAAATAGGTAAATTTAAAGGACATTAGAAGGGGCCTAAGGAAAATTCCAAGAGTAGATCTAAGACTCCAAGTAAGAAGAACAAAGTAATAAAGTATTGGAATTGTTGTAAAAGGGGACATGTGAAGAATGAATGTATAAATAAAATAAACAATGGGAATCCACCACAAAAAAATCTTTTGATTTAGATGACAATTCTTTTCTTTCTTCATGTAATATTATGTCTAATGAACATTGGTTGATTAATTTGAGATGCTCCTATCATATGACTCCTTAGAAGGAAAAAATTTCTAGATATGCAAAATATGATGGAGGAGAAGTATACATTAGGGAAACAATAGTTCATATCCCATTGTTGGATGGGAAAGGTACAATTGTGTTTCAATGGTGGGAGGTTAAAAACCCTATATGGTATTTTACATATTCCTAAATTAGCTAGAAATTTAATTTCAATTTCTAAGTTGAATGATTTAGGAATGCATGCAAAATTTGATAAGCATGGTTGTAGATTGGTTAGAGGGATTTTGGTGATAATGAGGGGTAAAATATGGAAAATCCATTTAGACTAGTTCTCACCACTATTTTTAACTAAACCAATTCAACTAAGAAAAATAAAAATGCATGTATGGTGGGCACCATAGATTGGGCCACATAATTGAGACTACTTCAAAAACCATCTTAAATAAAAAAAATGTTAGACATTTTTTCTAGTTTTGGTGAGAATTTTGATTTCTAAACATTGAGTGTTTGGTAAACAATATAGAGCATCATTTCCTTTAGGCAATAATAAAGCGAAGATTAAATTAGAGATTATTCATTCAAATGTTTTTGGTCCTATAGATATTGAATCTATTGGAAAATATAAATATTTTGCATCCTTCCTTGATGGTGTTTCAAGATTTACCTAGATTTATTTTATGAGACATAAATATTAAGTTTTCACTAAGTTTAAGGAATTTAAAGTCTTAGTTGAAAAGCAATCAAATTGTAAGATAAAGGTTTGAGATCTAACAATGGAGAAGAATAATGTTCTAAGTAATTTTATGATTTTTGTAGGCATGTGGGAATTGTTAGGTAGAAGAATACTCTATACACTCCTCAACAAAATGAGGTGGTAGAAAGGATAAACTAGATAATTATTGAAAGATCCAAAAGTATGTTAAGTGGTTCACAATTGGATAGATATTTTTGAGAAAAATATGTGACTACTACTTGTTTCTTGACCAATAGTTATCATTATAAGGCTTTTGATTCAACACCTTATGAAGTTTCAACATGTAATAAACCTTTTGTTCACATTTAAGGGTCTTTGGCTATGAGTCTTGTGTTCATGTACCTAAAGAAAATTAGTCTAAGTTTAATCCAAAATTTGAAAGGTGTATTTAAATTACATATGGTGAGAATGTTTAAGGTTATAAGATTTAGAATCCACTAGAAAAGAACATTATCTATTCTAGAGATGTTATTTTTAGGGAACTTAGAGATATTTATAACCCTAAACAACCAAACATAAAGATAAGGAAAGGAGGCTCCACTTTGAAACTAAGAAAGAAGATGCACCTCAAAAAGAACAAAGAGATGAATTTGGGGATGAGGAGGAAGAAAAAGAAGAGGTTTTAGATGAAAATTATGAGTAAACTAAAGAAGTTAGGGACGATAACCAAGAATAGTTTGAGCAAATTCAAGAACAAGAAGATATGGGATACTCTTATTCTTGGGATACCCACAAGATAACAAAATCTAGTTGATAGGTATAGCCCACCAAATTTCCATTATATATTTTCTTTATTGAGTATTGATGATGAACCTAGATCCTATAGAGAAGCTATCCTTGAAGATGATAGTGAGTCTTAAAAACAAACCATGTTGGAGGAGATGATGGCCTGAGACTCTTGTAATACCTAGGATCTTGTTCATTTTCCCAAGGGAAGGAAGGTCATTGTATGTAAGTGGGTCTACAAGAAGAAGTTCAGAGTTGAGAATTCATTAGAGAAGTACAAGTCCAAATTGGTGGCCAAGGGCTACTCTTGGAGAGAGGGAGTTGATTTTGGTTAAACAATCTCTCCTATTGCTAAATTATCTTCAATTATATTTTTTTTATCCATAGTTTTTGATAATGATTTTGAAATTGAGAAAATGGATGTTAAAACTATATTTTTGTATGGAGACTTAGAATAAGAAATTTATATGCAATAGCCTAAAGGTTTTGAAGTAAAAAGGAAATAACTCTTGGTTTTTAGGTTAAAATGGTCTCTTTATGATTTAAAGCAATCACCTTGAATGTGGTATCAAAATTTTAATTCATTTATTCCAAATTTAGATTTTGTAAGATGTGAAGAAGATCATTGTGTTTATATTAGATGTATTGATGATCATACACTAATCGGTTCCTTGTATGTAGATGATATGTTGTTTCTCAATAACATGATTAGTGAGTTGAAAGATCAAATTTTAGGTGCATTCGACATGAAAGATATGAGGCCAATAAGTTACATATTAGGAATGGTAATTAGAAGAGATGAGGCAAACAGAAAACTTTGGGCATCACAAAGTAAGTATGCTAACACAATTTTGAACAAATTTAGCATGCAAAAATAATTAGTTACAGTTCATTTACTAATTGGCACTAATATTTCATTATATATGTCTCCCAAGAATGAAAATGATTTAAACTATATATCTAATTTTCCAAATGCTAGTGTAGTAGGAAGTTTAATATATGCAATGGTTTACACTAGCTCAGATATTGCACAAGTAGAGGGAGTATTTAGTAGGTTTATGTATAATCTGGTAGAGAAAATTGGAATTGTGTAAAAAGGGTGTTAATATATTTATATGGTAATTCTAATTATTGTTTTGTTTATTCTAGTACTAACAGAGTGGATAAGATATTGTAAATACAAGGTTTTGTTGATGCAAAACTGGCTAGGTGACTTAGACAGTTGAAGGTCCACTAATGGGTGTTTATTTACTTTGTCAAAGGAGTGGTGAGTTGGATGAGTAAAAGTTATCCCACAATTTATTATTCCACCACCAAAGTAGAGAGATGCCTGCTACTCATGTCTCTAAGGAGGAAGTTTGGTTACAAAGGTTGTGTATAGGTATTCATTTTAATACAGGCAAATTCAGATTGGCTATGATAGCTAGAGTGCAATTTGTTTAGCCAAGTCCTATGTATCACACACAAAATAAGCATGTGGATGTATAATACAATTTTTTTCATGAAATTATTTCTAATGGATAAATAGAGCTAAAGAAGATTGACACTCAAGAGAATGTTGCAGATTCACTTGACCTGTGAGCACAACAAAGTTTAGATGGTGCAAGGAGGCCATGTGCCTTATTCCTAGTACTTAATTATGTATTCCTAAGGATGTATTTACAATGTGTAATTTCAAGTGGGATAATTTTAAATACAACTTATTTACCAAACTCTTAGCTTGGTAGATCTCATCCAATTGTTTCCATAGATTATGTGTTATTTTATCTTCAAAAGCATTTAACAAGATGAATTTTACTAGACAAAGCTAAATGGATTCAAGTTGGTTTCACATCCCAAATCCCCTTCTTGGAATTCTAAAATCATTCTTAATATAGGCCAATGTAGGTTGCAAACAAATAACTAACCTAACTCATTTGGGCACCTAGTTTCCTATTGGTTCCAAGGTGGTTAAGGGCATTTAATAGTCACCCCATAATTATTTTCAAGTACCCAAAAAACCTCATGGGAAGTTGGGCACCCAAAACCACCATAATATCCAAGAAACCTTTTCAATAAATAGTAACTTTATTCGAGTAAATAATTAGTTACTACCTCCCAATAAATAAAATTTACGACTCTAATAAAACCTTGTGTAAAAAATAACTATTGCTAATGGTGAATACCTCGTCCCTTATGAATTATTTAGAAACAATATTAGGAGTAATGAAATAAATAGTATTTACAAGGTTAGTGGAATCTTAATCTTAACAATAATGGCACTTAACCTCTAAGATTGTCTCTAGTGGATCTCATGGGCATTTTCTCACACCATACTACTTCACATCTAATCACGTTTAATGAATGGGATAGTTATAGATCAAATGGGAATGCTCTCCCATGATTACCTAGTATATTTGGGCACATATGGGTGTGACGTCATGTGTGATTCAAGGAGAAACAATTCTTGATTGGATGACTATTGATTCCTCACAAATTATAGAATCCTAGGATTTCACATAGATTTATGCTTCGAGATTTTATGGATGTTCTAAATTTTAGTGTTTTTAGGAATTTCCTAAATCTTGGAAAATCTTGGCTTGAGAAATCCTACAAAGGTGTATGTAAGGCCCAAAATTACATTTTTGAGAAGGGATGATTGAAGAAAAAATAAGAAAAATAAAGAGCAAAAAGTCAAAAAGGGAAAATATTGCAACAATAAATTCTAATGTTTCCATTTCTAACAAAAGGAATGGTACTTTGGTATTTGCATGATTTAGGTTCATTCTAAATGTGTAATGAATGTTTGTAATCCTTGAAGAATAGCTATTAGGATCAAATTTGACATTGTATGAGTGTCTCTATGAATTTTGTGTATATTTTTAGATGTCTTATTGAATAGTTGGTAAAATATAATATCATAAAATCACCAAAAATAATTGTACTCTTCAAAACAAATAAATAAATGTACACAACTGTTTTTATATCACTAAGTAGACTCTTATAAATTTCTACAATTTCTACTATCGTTTCATTTGCATGTGTAGAACCTAGTTTTTGCATTCATTTGGATAGAAATACTCTTTGAGTGTATATTTGTTAAGGTATCCTATTATGTTTTTAGTTATTACATTTTTTTATGAATCTTACTCTTTTTCCTAGCTAGAATAGACACCCATTTGTGTATGCTTTAATATATTGTCATCCTAATACACCCAAAATAATTAATCATAAAAAACATTTAATTTTGTATAGAAATTAGTTCTACCCACTATAATGTTTGAATGTAAGAATAAAAATTAGGGGCTATCATTAAATGCATTTCAAAAAAATTATGGTAGACCATTTACTTAATTATGTGCTTGAACTTTTATGTTGTAAACTAAAACATAGGTACAAAGTGACAACTTGGACATGGGTATGTTGTGTACTAGGTACAATTTATAGAATGGTATTTGTTCATTAAATGTAGTTGTATCTATTGCAACACTTTAAGGAAACCCCCCTAGTCTAGAATATCTAGAATTAAAGGAGGCCCTACCCACCTCAAAAAATTGGTTTGTTGTTTCTCAACATAAGTATAGGTTTGTGGTTTTCATCTCAACTTTGAAACCCTTAGCACTTGCAATAAAATCCAAGCTTAGGGATTTTCGACCCACAACTTCAATCACCAATAGAATGACACTATTTCTTGGAATAGATTTGGATATGTTCATATTTTGAAGACCCTAATTAATCAATATTTGATGTAGCTAGGAAGATAATAATCCTTGGTTAATAATTTAAATACATTTGTTGGTACATAAAATTTATCTCTTTGGAGAGGAGTGTGGTAACTTTTATCAAATTCAAACCCAACATTTAATTTTAAATAAAAATGGATATAGATAGCATAAGGATATCTAAAGATAAATAAGGGGGAGAAGAATATTTAGCTAATATAAGGAGAATTAAACAAAGAGCTAAAAATATAGGTAAGTCATCTATGCATATCCCAAGTTTCACTTTTGAAATGGTTAGTACATCTAGTAGAGGGGATGCATTCGTCAATTTGAAAGATCAATATCAATTTACATTTAGCTTAGCTTCTTAGACATGATTTCGACATGCATAGGAATGAAGAAAATATGGGAATAAGAAATATAAATTTATCTTATGAAATGTATATTAAGGGTGTAGACATGAATCCACCATTCCCTCCTCATGTGATAATTTCAAGTTGAAGTTTGTGTCACAACTTTCCTACCTCTTCTCATGGAGTAGAATAAAAAAATGGAGCTTCCTTTCTATGATGTTGATGCAGCCACATAATCAAAGACTAAACATAAGGAAAGGGAAGTAGATTAGGAAATAGATGTACTTGACCAATTTAAAAAAAAAGGCAACATGAATTTGATGGTATAAACTGAAATATAACAAGCATAAATAACCCTGAATGCATAGGAATTAAGCTAAAATCATCATAATATTCAAAATATTTTGTTGTAGTTTGGTTTTCATTGATGTCAAAAGTGTGAGTATTGGTGTCATTGATGTCAAAAGTATGCTGGAGTTGGTTACAATTTGGTTGTCAATGTTGTAGTCTTATTGATTGGTTGCCAAAGTCTTTGAGAGATGCTCTGCATTTCTCTGTAGGTGATGCTTTGCTCTTGTGGATTTAAATATAGATTCATGATGTGTCAAAGCATGTTTGGTCCAAGTTTTAGATCATTTGTGGTTTAGAAAGGTGGTTCTGTAAGTGATAGATTCAGATAATGTTGGTTTTGAGAGGATTCTCACAGAGGTGCAAAGTTTGGATCTATATTCCTCCGCATTTGTAGATATGGTCATGTATTTGATAAGTTGAGTTGAACATGTTGTGAAGGTGCAATATCCAATGTTTCATATCATTTTTCCTTCCACGGTGAAAGTTGTAAATGACAAAGTGCAGGATTGTGTTGTCTAGTGGCTAGTTTTAATATTTGTTGGCTTGCACCAACCTTTTGCAGCATGAAGTTGTGAAAGAGTTGTATGAGAGTGTTCCTAAAGATCTTGTGATGTTTTCTATTGCTTTGCAAGGTTTTTCCTATTTTCTACGAAATAGGATGTGGTCTAAAATGAAGGTATTGCTAGGTTATGCTTTTGCCTAGTCGACTAGGGTATGTTGAAGGTTTGCGCTAGGAATTCTTGTTTGTGTGGAGACTATGAAGTGCTTGAATATGTTGTATGGGTCATGCCAACTCATCTAGGAGAAGCACAAGTAATTTTTAATCATTCATGTGTATCGCCAAGTTGTAATGGTCGACATGCTACAAGTTTCATGTTTTCTTGCTTAAGGCCAACCTAATTTGAATGTGCAAAGCGTGTAGATGTTATTCTTTGAAGTCTAATTTTGTGAAGAGTGTTTAGGACTAGGTTAAGCATGTTTTGGAATCCACAAGGCATGTTTATCTTCTTGGTGTTGTGTGTAGTTCATTTTAGGGCTTTCCCTCTACACGTTTAATGTTGTTGTTTGGTCTATGACCGAATTGTAATTGTAATATTCTTCTTGTCATTAGCTGACATGTAATGTAATCAATGTAATATCATATATAAATTATAAACCTAGTTGATCTAGGTTAGGTGGTCATGATGAAGGTGTGTAATGCATTATGATATTTATGGAAGCGACTGAAAGAGAAAGCGTAGAAGTGATAGATCCTGTCAGGATTCATCTTGAAGACATTTTGTGACAGAAGGGAAGTGAAGAGTGTGCCTAACTATTTGTTGGAGGTGTTGATCCAAAGGAAAAACTTCTTGAAGGATGAAATTTGTGAGCCAGTAAGCTGCAAAGAAGACATTTGAAGAAGTTTCAAGAAGAGTTGTCAAAGCAAAATTGCAATCATCAAAAGAGAAGGGAAAAAATAGAATTGCAATCATCAAAGGATTGAGCTTCATTGTCAGATTCAAACAGTAGAAGGACTACCATGTTGTAATCATTTTTTTAGTTTGTTCTCAGTTCTGGAAGTAGTTGCTTCCGTGGGTTGAAGCCCTAAAACAAAGTCTACAGGGAATTGTAGCTTCCTTGGGAGTGACCCTAAAACCTTTCTAGTGGGAGTAGTAGCTTCCTTGGGTTGTATCCCTAAAAGAAAGTTGTAACTATGATTCATTTCTGAGGATGGATTAGGACAGTAGCTCCTAGCAGCTTTTCTCACCGCGGTTTTTCCCCTGTGGGGTTTTCCATGTATATTTGGAGTTGTGCATTGTTTTCATCTTTCATGTTTCTATTTGTCTCATGAAGTTTAAGTTTTAGTTTGTTCCAAAGGGTTTGATATTTGATTGAATATTGATTAACCCCTCTCATTATTTTGATGTATGTTCAACATATTCAAAATTAATAGGTGCACAACTTGCAACACAATCAACCAACACTTAATTAGTAGTAGCAATAGCAACAAAATATTCAATAGAATACAAGATTCTCCCCAAATGACAAGATCAAAGGCTTGTTCTCATCCAACAAGATTTAGGGATGGAAAGATATGGATAGTTAGATTTTATGGCATTCTAGGATGTCCTAATCCCATTCCAAGTGAGATTAGAGGAAAGTTGCCAAAATTCTAAGGTAATACTGTTTTCATTGGTGAAGATCACTTAAGACATTTCATCAATGTAATTGATGAGTATGAGATAGATGATAAACATGTCATGATGAAGTTTTCATGTAACCACTAGAAGAGAGTGTCAAAGAATGGTAATGAGTATTCTGAACAAAAGTATAGACTCATGGGATGAGTTTATGTGATTATTCATATTGCAATATAGAGAGAAATGATCCTAAGTTTGGAATCCACAAGATCACTACCATAAAAAAGGGGTAAATGAAAGTTTTAATTTTGATAGCATGATCATAATGACAATGAGAAAAGTGTCTTTGCATGTGAGGCCAAATGAATCAATTCGCCTAGTATTTTACCATAGATAATTTGATGCTAATTTGGGTTATTGCTTGCATGACAAGATTCATAAGACATTGAGGGACACTTATGCCATGAAAATAAATATTGATATGACCCATTCTTTTATACCATAGCCAACTCTCATCTGATTGTTCCAAGAGATAACTTCTTCCTTTGACTTTAGTGAGATTGTACAAATTTCCTTCTAACCTACTTGCTTCTGCAACAATCTTTCCATTTTCTTGATTTCGCATCCTTGAGCATGGAATGTGAAATTGTACCCCTTTTCACACATCTGGCTTACACTCAAAAGGTTATATTTTAGTCCTTCAACATATAGAACATCATATGTCCTAGATCTTCCATCAATGCTTAGAGATCCTTTTACATAGATCCTTGTAGTAGTATTATCACCAAATTTAACTAAACCACCATTCTACTTCTTAAAGTTGATGAAATTACTTTTATCTCCATTCATGTGACTAAAGCACCCACTGTCAATAACCCATGGATTTTATTGAGCATGAAAACCAATTTAGACAATCATTGATTTCTTAGAATTATAACTTTCATTCTTAATTTTCCATTCCTTTTTAGGTTCTTCCTTTTGACTAGCAAAAATATCCATATTCTCTTTCTTTTCATGTCTAGGAGGCTTTTGAAAGAAACTTTACAAAAATTTGCCTTGTGCCCAAAATTGTCACTTATAACATATGATATTGAAATCAACTAAAGATGCAAAAAAAAAAATCTTACATAATTACTCTTCCTTTGAGGGAACCTTCTATAATCTATTGCCTTATGACCAAATTGATTGTAAGCAAAATAGTAACCAAAAAAGGAATAATTTAACATGATAATGGATGCTTGTTTTTCTAGATTTAGTTTTATAAATCTCTTCTTCTATTGGACTTGAATGAAGGAATATTCTTCCTTTCTGAGTTCTTTAGTCTTCTTGGTTTGATCAATATTTGAACTATCGGAGGTATTCTCATCAACTTTCTTTGCAATTTTCTTCTTTGG
Source organism: Sequoia sempervirens (assembly GCA_007258455.2). Lineage (NCBI taxonomy): Eukaryota > Viridiplantae > Streptophyta > Pinopsida > Cupressales > Cupressaceae > Sequoia > Sequoia sempervirens. The sequence goes on along the minus strand of VDFB02047230.1, from coordinate 16,181,918 downwards.
AAGATGACCGTCATCAAAACCAAGTCCAATCTTGACAAAAGGTGACCTTTGATTATTTATGATCTCATATAGAATTTCAATGCTCTTCTCATACTTCAGTTTCTTGTTCAATTGATCCTTAACCTTTTTAAAGTCCTTTCTCAAGGATACAATCTCTGCCTCAAGCCTTTCACAGTCCATTCCCTTTTGCCTTAATTTTGTTGAAAATACATCTTCTATCATCTTTTCTTCTTCTATTTGAATTTTTAGATCAATAATCATCTTTTTCAAATTCTTCAAGTTTCACCTTCAGTTTCTAATTCTCTTTCCTTTATTCTTTTATATCATTCAATGTAGAGATGACTTCTCCCTCTAGGCCTACTTCACATTCTTCTTCTCTTGGATCTTGCATATCCTCTCCATCTTTTATTTCCATGAATATAACTTCTTCAATTTTTTCTTTAGAAGTATATTGATCATGTTCTACAAAGGAGCTATTGTCCTCTTTGAATATAGGTTATTCTTATGCTTGTGAAAACTATTCTTTTTGTTTTTGTACTAATCACACTACTTTGAACTTCTCTAAAAGGAAACTTAGAAGCAAAGTGACCTACTTTACCACAATTGAAGCATTTGATAGGTAACTTATCTTTATATTTTCCAGAACCTTTCTTCAACTTCCTCACAAAGTTGGCTTCCTCATTATCAGACACATCACTTGGATCATATTTTTCATTCCTCTATTTCTTGGTTGCTTTGAAAGTAGCTTCTTTCTTTGATGTCTCCTTATTTACATTCCATATTTCATAAGTAGTGAGAGATCCAAACAGTTCATCCATTGTAAATTTATTCAAATCTCTAGCTTCTTCAATAGTAGAAAATTTTGCATCATACCTTTGGGAAAGGGATCTAAGTACCTTCTTGACAATTACTAGTTCGTTCACAATTCTTCACCAAGTCCTCTGATAGAACAACAATTTCATCCACCTTGAGTAGATAGTAAACAAAATTTTCATCTTTAGGTTTTTGAACTTTCTTCTGTGAGTTTGTAGATTGGCTTGCTTTACCTTATCATCACCTTCATAGATACTATGAAGTTTTTTTCCAAAATTCCTTAGCAGACTTGCAATGCATTACTTTGAAAAATTCATAATTTGTTAGTCCACTCAAAATAGAATTCTTAGCTTTAGCATCATACTCACATTCCTTTTTATCATCTTGGTCTATTGGAGTAGTTGCAAGAGCGGTGTAGCCATCCACAATATATTTCCAAACATCAAATCCTAATGATATTAGGTATGCTTCCATCCTTATACTCCATAAAGCATAATGTATCCCATCAAATTGTGGTACCCTATTTGAGTGGGATCCATCTTGACCTACCATGTGTTCAAATCCAAGATCTACCTCCAGTTCTTAAGCTACAACAAGGAACTTGGCTTTGATAATAATTGTTGAACACACAAATATACTAAGAGGGGTGAATCAGTATATCATTAATTTCAACTTTAGTCAATATATCAATAAACATCAAAGAATCATCAAGAGAAATGCAAGTAATGAACACAATCCCATAAGAGAACACTAGATTTACGTCGAAACCCTAGAGGGAAAACCATGGTGACAAAATTTTCTTGGATCTACAGCCCAAATCTAGCCTAACAAAAATAATGAAGTCTTACAATGCTTTTCTAGGCACCAACCCACTAAATACACCAATCCCCAAAACAATTTATAGGAACCAACCTAGAGGAGACACCAATCTCCCAATCTGAGCACCAACTGAGAGAACAAGAGGCACCAACCTCACATGAAGCAAGAGGCACCAACCACATAATACACAAAAAAAGTTATAATGAAACTTATAGACAATTCTCTATCATAGTGCTCGCAAAATGAATTCACAAATTTTCTTTGTTATTTGGATGGATTTGTATACACAACCTACTCTCCTTCACATAAACTAAATCTACTCTAAAAGATAAGACATGAAAACCATGAATAGGTCTCACTGCCATGTATAGTCATAGTTTTTTAATGTTCTTCACACTTTTGTACTCTACACCCTCAACATTCTTTTGGCTTATGTAAATTCAAATTTCTAACCAAGAACTAACCATTGAGCATGTTTGAATCTAAGTCCTCAATCATCCTCTTTCATGGGGAAATTGAACGATGTATGTTTAAATTGAGCTGTGATTTCCCTTGGGATATCCCTGACCAATAGTTGTTAGAATGTAGTTGTTGAAAAGTATTGGACACATGAAAAATTAAAAACATCTGTGTTGTCTGAATGTCCCAAAAAGATTCCTCTTGCGTAGCTGTTGGGATGTTACACTTCTCACCTACTTTCCAAGTGTAACACCTCTATAACTTGCAGATGCACCGAAAACATCCCTGTGCAAGCCTATATGCCTTTCAAACTTCTCATTTTGCTATTCTATTCCTTCTATTCGATCTCATCATTCTTGCTCATTCTCACATTCTTCTTCACTATATTCATCTACATTCTCTCATTTTATCAAGTTTTCTTGCATCTTGGCTCTCTACACCAAAACTTTGGCACTCTTGGACATCTTGGGTGTGGCATGCTCTTTCTTTCGGCATCACCATCTTGCTAAAGGGAGGGTAACTACATTATTTTATATTGCATTATCATCGTTACCTTGAGTAGCATATTGTTGTTCTAACTTGTCCATCTTTTATCTGTATCTCATCTATTGCCATTTTCTTTTCTATCTATCTATTTGGTTGTCCATGGAGGTGGAAATACCTACGTGGGGGTTTGATTGAAGCAAGCCCCTAAAATAGCCCCAACCATTTTCTCATTTTCGTGTGTACAGGTGTTGAAGGTTTTTCTTTGCAGGAGCTTCATTTGTGGATGTCTTATGAGTCTTTGTTCTCCTTTTTCCATTTTGTCATTTATATTCTATTTCATTTAATCTATGAGCATTTCTGTTAGTTTATTTATCTCTGTTATTTTGTTATCTTAGTGCATCTTTGAGATTTTAGTTATCGAATAGTTAGTAGGTTCATTGTTGTCTTTGTTAGTAAACTCAATTTTCGTCTGTATGAGACTACAGTGTGTCACGAGGATGTCTACATGCCGTGTTGTCGTCCTTGGCCAAGAGCCTACCAAATTGCTCATGAGACCTTTGCCACCTACTCTTTCAATCTCTAAAATTCTTATCCTTTGATCCCACATAAAACATAAAATACAAACAAACTCCCTTTTCTTTCCATCCTTGTCACCTGAGCTTCCTTGGGGTAGTCGAGAACATTCGCTCATTTGAGATCATTCCATTTTAGGGTGTCGAATTTCCTCCTCTACATTTTGTTGAACCTGACGTGAAATGTCCTAACCTTAATCTTTTGTTGAAAATTTCTTCTCTTTTTTAGGTGTTTTCTTGACTGAGTTTTGTGACACTTTTATGAGTTTTACAACCTAGTCTATAACTTTTGGACATGTAGTTAGAAGAAGCATTTGACATCTAGACATGGGTTCAAGAAGACAGTTTAGTCCAACCCATTTAGGTCCTGAATTTGATCAATTCACCACGGGTCTATCACCTAGTTATAACCCTCCTTTTGTTTCCATTCAACCATTAATAGAAGTTCAAGAAAATTCTCCACCAAGCACTCCTTCTAACTCTTCTTCTCCCATAGATCATGAGTCTACTCCTAGGGTCCCCTTTGAGTAGGTCCAATCTTTGGAAGAGAAGCTTAAAGAGTTTGAAGATTTTCTAAATAGAGATAATACCTATACTCAAGCTAAACCTCTCGTTTGTGGTTTGAGGGTTATGCTTATCTCAAACCATAGAGGTCTTGAGTTGCTTTAAGGGATAGCTAACATAGTAGAGACTAGTGTCCCCTCATACACTTTTGTCCTGGGGCATCCTCAGGATATCCAATCAGAGATCACTGGTACACAGTTGTGTGTTTTGATACCAAAGGTGTCTATGCATATGGTAGAAACTGGTCCTTTTGTACCCTCTTTCACCACTTCCTATAATACCAACACCATTCCCCTGGATGTTCCTAGAATCAAAGTGAATCACATCCCTTTGGGGTACGAGATCCCTATATCTGGAACCCAAACCTCCACCACCTCAACCAATCAAACCATGCCATCTAATTATGTCCTAAATACTTTATTACAAAACGTGGGATGGATGCAATCGCAATTGGCTAACTTGACCAGCTCTACCTCTTAATCCACATTGCAACCATATTATCGTCGCAGTCCTTTAGCCCTTGCCATTCTAAATGTTCCCATCCCTCAAGGGGTGGAAATCCCAAAGTTTAATAAGTATAGTGGTAGAGGTGACTCACACATCCATGCCTCATCCTTTATTGCCATGTGTATTGATTTCCTATATCAAGATGCTTTGTTAGCAAAGCTATTCTTGTGCAATCCCTCAAGGATGTTACATTGGAGTGGTTCTACTCATTTCCTGACAATTTCATCTTCTCCTTTGATCAACTAGTCAATTAATTCTTACAACAGTTCCAAGCGAACATTGCACTGAATTTCACCTTCACTGATCTTGTCCATTGTAAGCAAGGGACTCGTGAGAAGGTGACTAACTTCATTGCTCGCTATCAATCCATGTTTTCTCAAATCTCCTATGCCCTACCAGATTCTTATGTCCAACATGTATTCATAGGGAATTTGTAGTCGACATTGAGAGGAAAAGTTTGCTTGATGAAATATCCTTCTTTTTCCCATTTGTGTACTGCATTAAGAGATTACTAGTAGACGATGATGCAGTACGGGGGTTCCTCCCGTCCTGATAATCAGTTACTCGTGTTTGTTTCTAGGGAGCCTAAAAGAAATAAAGCAGTAGCGAACTTTGTTTTTGTTCCTACTGAAAAGAACTCCATAGGACGTAATAGGATTTTCATAAAATTATTTGAGTCCTACACTAATGTTCTTCAAAATTTATTAAAAGATGGTTTAATCACTCTCCCAAACATTAGACTGTTTTCCAAACCTTATCCTAACTGGTATGATGCACAAAAGTTTTGTCAATACCATCGAGTTCCTGGTCATGATATTGAATGTTGTGTGTGTCTTTGACACATTGTCCAAGACCACATAGATAACAATACCATCTGGATCGTTGACAAAAAACAAAACTCAAAAAAATTTGTAGCCAAGCCTAACAACCAACTACAGATATACATAGATCCCTTTCCTTCTCACTCTATTAATCTAATAACATTCGCTCCATCATCTTCTAATCTTATCCCTTATGAGTACATGAACATATTCTTGTTCACTTCTATTCCTCCTTTGGGTCGTGTGGAAAATATTCCTAACATAACCTTTACACCACATGACTTGCCCTTGAATAGGGAACCTTCTTTTCTTTACATCTCGGCTCAAGTCAACGGTAACATCGTGACCACTGTTATGGTTGACCTTGCTAGTTGGGTCAATGTTATTATGGAGGAGACCCTCTTTATCAACAACTTACATAAGGAGAAGTATGAGGAGTCAAAGACCACAATCCGTACTCATGATGGATTTTCCATGCTACCCATTGGTTCCATCTCTTTGTTGGTCCTAGTTAGGCCTAAGTCTTTTGATGTCGCATTTTTCGTGATCCTTGAATCTGATATGTTCAGAGTGATACTAGGCATCCCTTGGCTAGTCTCCATGAATGTAGTCACTTCAGTAGTCCACAAGTGTTTAAAATTCCCTCATGATGGTATAGTGCATACTATCTAGGATAATGGATATAAACCACTTGTGTTGTGTGGGGGCTTTTCTCTAGATCATATTTGGCTCGCCCCTATTAGACCTTTACTACCCTATGGAGACTTATTCTACAGGGCCTATTATAGGTACACGATGGGATTCGTGACCCCTAATGTCATTTTTTCGCTTTCTTCTCAGGCCATTTCTATGAAGGCCTCTATGTGTGTGCAATAGTGTTCCTTGTCCTCTACACCTTCCTCTTTGAAGGCTAAGGACAAGTAGGCTCTCGTGCATAGACCTTCTTCCTCTTCTATGACTTCACAACCCTCGATGGTGTCCTCAGCTCCTTTCACTATGCTTAGCACAAGAAAATGAAAGGCACCCATGTTGATGAATTCTAAACCCCAAGTCTTCCAAATCCCAATCTTTCCCACGATTCCCCAACCCACCCTCTATGATAACGGAAAATGGGCATTCAGAGTTTTCTCATCTTTTGTTGTTCTAGTATCTCATCCATTGAGGCCTCCTTCCATTCCTCCACCTACTCCCATGATAGCAAAAGGAAAGGAGCCTGTATTTGAGACCCCCGTCTCTATCTCTATTCCTCCTTCTATTCCTCCTTAGGAGCCTACTCGTCCGTCAACAATGACTGCAAAGACTACCCCTCTGGTGGAACAAGATCCTCTGGAGTCTTCTTAGGTTGTTATTCCTGGCGCCCATAGTTGTCACAACCAAATTGCACGCAAGAATAAATTTTGTCGATGGGCATTGGCCTGAGAATGTGAGGCCTTGCAAAAGACCGAGGATGAACCTTTTGTCTCTACTTATGCTTATGTCTCTACTCTTGTTTTTGTTTTCACTCCTGTTTCTACTTCCACTCTTGTTTTTATTCCCATTGCCTCTATCTTGCTTCTAAGTTCCTCGACGAATCTCAATGAACCTCACCCTAAGTGGGTGTAGGTGTTCATCGCTCCTTCAAAGCCTCCCTTGATCACCTCCTTACCCAATCTTCCACCTTTTCCTAAGCCCGTAGACATGCCTCATACAAAGTTTGTGTCTATTGTGGCTCCTCCTTCCATTTCTGATGCGAGGATTCCACATCCTCCCCTTAAGCGCAAATCCAAGCATGTCCTCTCTTTGAAGGACAATTGTAAGAAATATTCATCTTCTTCTTCATCTCATTCTACTTTGGTTTTTTCGTTCTTATGATGGAAAAATCTCCTGCTTTCCTGGAGTTTTCCATTGCCCCTCTTCCAAAGGTCAACAATGACTCTTTGATTTGTCCACCTCCTTCCATTCAGTCATAGCACTTCACTTTGAAGAAGTGTCTGTTCAACTTGATGGAGGACATCTCGAATCGGTCATCCATCTTTGCTAGATCGATGACCTTGACCTCACAAGAGCTTGTCAATAGAGACATTGAGGCGGCCTCCTTTGTAGCCCTTGTTGCAAGTGAGTCAGTTGGTACTGCTCTTTCTATCCTCCCTCTCCAAGTTCGTCTTCCCTCCCCTTATGATGATCTAGATTGGGAGTAGGATGACTTATTAGAGGTGTCGAACTAGAGCGGTACTACTTCTTATCTTTAGATTAGCTTTGTGTGTTTGTTTGTGTTCCCCTATGCTTGTCTATTTATGTGGTTTCTCTCATCTAGAGGCCCCTTAACACCCTTGTAGGTACTTGGATACAGTAGAAAAAATCTATCACAAAACTTCTTATGTTTGTCTCACCATTCTTCTATTTACCGTAAAACTTGACTTTTCACGTCGAGAATGATGCAAAGCGTTGGGGCATTTAGGCCTCTTCCATGTTGACCCAATTTTTTTATGTCTTCATGTGCTCTTCTACTCATTCCAATCTATTTGGGGGGTGATTGCAGTTCATATACTTTATAGTATATTTATATACATACATTTACAATGAGTTCTGACCCCAAATAATTGGATCCCCCTATGCTCTTGATTTCTTCATCTCTACTTTTTCTTGATGTTGTGGATTCTATGTGTTATCCCTCGCATGATAAGTTGATAACATTTCATGAATACATCTCACCATGTATGTCATGACACAACATCTTGCTTTGTCTTTCTTCTCCTTAGAATGACATGTGCTCCTCTACGTAGCACACATCATTCTAAGGGGGGCTATCATATCTAGATTATCTTTATTTTTCAAAAATGTATGTCTTAAGAATCTTGATGTCTCTTGATTTCGTCGTCTAGCTTGGGGGAAACCTAACTAGACTTATGATCTTGTCTTTTTTGTGATAGGGGTTCTCCTCCTTGTGGGGTTTGTTTCTATCATGCGTCTTTATATCTACTTGTCGTATGATCTCTAGCATAGTGTAGTCTGCTAGCCATACCTATCAATGCTATATTTTTTATCTAATCAGATTTATCATGTCTATTTTTAGCTTTTATGCCTAATGTGTTTGTCTACAGCTAACATGTTTGTGGTGAGATTGCAATCAACTTTGCAGGATAGAAGACTCGTGTCCTCTTTGTGTCTTGGCTCAGCTTCTCAATTGCATATACCAGATCGAAGACCTATGTCCTCTCCATCCTGGTTATATTCTCTTCAACCTCTTTCTTTCTACTTTAGCTCACATTTGATAGAATACATATGCTCGCTAAAGCGGGGGGAAAATGTAATGTCAAAAATTGCATTCTACGCAATTTCGCATTCCATAACCTCCCATTTAGATTAATTAAATTCAATAATGCAAATCCCCCTTCACCTAACCTAGATATCCATGTGCCACATGAACATCCCAAAAAATATTCCTACCTATGTAGTCGTTGGGATGTTACACTTCTCGCCTTCCCACAAAGTGTAATGCCTCTACAACTTGCAAACGTGTCGAAAACATCCCTTCGCATGCTGATATGCCTTTCAAACTTCCCATTTTTCTATTCTATTCACTCTATTTGATCTCTCACTCATTCTTGCTCATTCTCACATTCTTCTTCACTATATTCATTTTCATTCTCTCATTCTATCAAGCTTCCTTGCATCTTGGCTCTCTACACCAGCACTTTGGCACTCTTGGCACATCTTGGGTGTAGCATGCTCTTCCTTTCAGCATCACCATCTTGCTAAAGGGAGGGTAACTACATTTTTTATATTGCATTATCATTGTTACCTTGAGTAGCATATTGTTGTATTGACTTGTCCATCTTTTACCTTTATCTCGTCTATTGCCATTTTCTTTTATATATATCTATCTGGTTGTCCATGGAGGTGGGAACACCTACGTGGGGGTTTGATTGAAGCAAGCCCCTAAAATAGCCCCAACCATTTTCTCATTTCCATTTGTGCAGGTTTTGAAGGTTTTGCTTTGCAAGAGGCTTCATTCGTGGATCTCTTATGAGTCTCTTTTCTCCTTTTTCCATTTCGTCATTTCCGTTCTATTTCATTTAATCTATGAGCATTTTTGTTATTTTGTTTATCTCTATTATTTTGTTAGTTTAGTGCATCTTTGAGATTTTAGTTGTCGAATAGTTAGTAGGTTCATTGTTTTCTCTATTAGTAAACTTGATTTTTTTTTGTACAAGACTACAGCGCGCCATGGGGATGTTCACGTGCCACACTGCCATCCTTGGTTGAGAGCTTGCTCATGAGACCTCTGCCACCTACTCTTTCGGTCTTTGAAATTATTATCCTCTAATTCCACATAAAACATAAAATATAAACAAACTCCCTTGTCTTTCTATCCTCATCACTTGAGCTTTGATCCTTGAGGTAGTTGAGGAACATTCACTCCTTTGAGATCACATTATTTTGGGGTGTCGAACTTCCTCCTCTACAATGAGTATTTAAACTCAAAAAATATATCATTTTGAAGTGTTCTTTTCAACACATTTGTTGTTGTGAATGTAACTACTATTAGAAGATTGTGACCAGTTATGTTATAAGTGTGTTGTAATAGCTTGTTTGTGTATTTGCATATGGGTTTGGATAGTTTGTTGATGGATTACTAAGCAAATGAGGCTAAAATGATTCGTTGATGTTTAGATATTCAAATCAATTACAATTGTCCTCATTTCTTACTATTTCCCCTTATTTACTATGACTTTGTTACCTCAGAATCGGCATCGATCTCTTGTATGTGCTCCAATCACCCACACTTAAACAAAATCTATAAAATTACTTATTTTTAGTTCTATTTTGTGAGTTCATATTTGCAGGGAGTAAAGAAAACCATTTTTTTGTGAATCATGGAACTCACCCTACCTTACATCAATTTTCAAGGTGTTACATCAACTATATAGGGGTCAAAGATAGCTAGTTTTCATAGTCCAATGACAGTCTTAAGAGTTGAGTAAGTGGGTTGGGTTTAGCTATCCTTTGGTTTATCATTGCATATTATAAGTGATTTCACTACCTATTAAGGTATACCCTTGGGAATACCCTCCCAAGTCTAAGTTAAGCTCAAAGTGTAGAAGATAAAACCCACTCTTCTTGAGTTAGCTTAGAGTCCTCCATAGTTTTGTTGATGAAGTATTTAACCCACATGTTCATAACCTTGGCCTTGTGAGTAGAATTTTGCTCTAGGAAGTGAAGCAGTGATTTTCAAACCTAACATTGAGAAATACATTCCAAAGGAATGGAATGAAAGCATTTATACACTCCAAATACTTTGGTGCCTTTTATAGTGAATCTAGACCTTATTGTATGGTGAACACCATTATTGTTACTTGCAATTCTTAACATGGTAAGCAAAATCAAATGAAAACACAATAGAAACCATGTATACAATAGATTTAATGGATCTTATAAACAAAAGAAGAATAGTATTAATTTTGAGCAAAACTAAAATTAAAAATTAAAAATGTACTAGATGAAAGGGTAAGTCCCATCGAGCATGCCAAATGTAAGCATAAAAAACAAAATAAAACTAAGAATCACAAACAAAAATTTAACTCATTATTCTAACTTCATGCAAATATTTGATAGAGCATGAAATGGATATCCTCTTGAAAATGTTTGTATGTTTGTTGTTCACCTGGACAACATCTACTTGCTAGATTCAAGATTGGATGAATGTACGATTAAACTCTAATTTATAGAAACTTTGGAAGGAAATTGAATAGTGGAGATTTAATCTTAGATCATAAGTTGGGTCCATAATTGGTGGATGTGACGAGGAGAGGTGGCAATCAATTTGCAAAATGGATGGAGATGACTAAGGTAGTCAATTCATTTAATTGGTGAGTTAAAAATTATTTAGTTTTTCATTTAATTTGTGAACTTGAGTTAGCCAAATTGATTGACTTGTCAATGGTGAGTTAACTAAATTGATTATTTAGTTAAGTATTTTGATTAGTGAGTTAACTAAATTAATTATTTCAATAACTATTTTGATTGAATAGTTAACTCATGAGGTGTAATTTAAGATTTAAATTAATTTAATTGTGGATAATTTGGATTTAAATTCAAATTAAATTAATTAAACCATAAAAATTATTTAATGAATTTAACTATGATAAAATAATACTTAGGATACTAATTTTTTTAATGGATTAAAAGGTGGTAAATGTGAAAATTAATGTATACATGATTTTAGTGTCTGCACTAGTAAAGGGCCCTAGCTCTCAAGGGGCCCTAACACCTGCTTGCGGCGCTATTGTGCCCAAGGTGAGGATTGCAATACTCCTATAAAAAAATGTTTGTCAAAAAGTTGTCATTCTAGAGCTTGTTTGGACCTCACAGTACCATTTTTAATACCAAAATTAATCAATTCCATGTAATTGTTATTCATGCATCAATTAGCTCTTATTTTAGTTGTTTATGAAATAGATTATATTTCCCCCTTGACCCTTAAATGGACATAATTTTTTTTATTTGAGTCCCAAGACCACCTATAATGATGTGTAATATTATATTGGTCCAAAATAATCCTATCAAATACCAATGACTTGAATATGTATATATACACATACCAACCTCATTGTCGTCACCTTGTTCATTTATATCAATATACAAATCATTTCCTTACATTTCTTGTTTCTTGCACATGTGTTATTTTTTAATTTTTGAATTAAGTGTGATTTCAATATTAAGGTGACCTTCAATTTCTACATAGTATCACAACATGAATGACTATGCTTGCAAGTCAAAACAAAGAGAAAACACAATATTTAAAGAATTTATCACTCATCATCCATTTCTAGGAAAATGGTTTCTTTGGATCACCACCATACACATGTGTGAAATAATTCTTGGATCTAGGCTTAATGTAGTGCTTATGGATGTCACTGCAATAGAAATAAGATTAGACCATTTACACAAAGAAGCGCAATTGGGACCCAAAAGAACCTCAATGACTTGTTTTGTGCAATATAACTTTGTCTTCACACCAAAAGACGGAAAAAAAGAAGTCATGATAGAGATGATTTAGATGACATCATCACATAGGGGAGAGGGGCCCATAGTGGAGCACCCTAACTTCGTGTTTCTCAAAATCCTAGATGGAATTTCAAATCAGTCCCAATTTTGTACAGCAGTTTATTTGGCAACTCACCTGCTTAAAAAATTTAATTGTAGGGTCACATGATCAAATATGATGCCACATCAGCATGCTTTTTGATAAGATATTAAAAAAGGCTAAAAAAAAATAGTGAGACCGATAGTGGTGCACTAAGTCATGTTTTATTGGTGTGCTGATGTGGCATCACATGATTTGTCAGTTTGTGTACTTTACGGATAAAAAGTGTTTTGCAAGTGGATATTAAGATGCTCCACTATGAGGCCCACCGAGGACTACTTCTATCCCCACTATTGAAGCCCGCTCCACTATGGGCCCATCTCCCCTATTCAAATTGGATTGTTGTGGATGTGGAACCCTTGTTTTCTCTAAGCAAGGGATCCCTAATTTTGAGACAAAAATAGTTAAAGTAGAAATGCACACACAAGCAAAAGCTGAACAAAAGCATTAGGAGGGGCTGCATTAGATGATGATGTGCTTGAGGATGATATTGTTGTAAAGGAAGAATTTTTATTATCCAATTCAACGGCATAGCCGATGAGGAACTTTAGTTGGAGGAGAAATTTGAAAAATATCTTGTGAATTTGTAATTTTACATGATGACGAACAATAATCATATTATATGGCACTGTACTCCTTTTTTGGTCTAAAATTAGTAGACACTACAATGAATTCTCCATATGCAGTATTTTGCACGTTATTTAAATTTATTTTATGAATCTATCTATTTTTTAACATAATGAGTTTTTCATTGAATTTTTGTCAAATCCTAGGCATTAATCAAAATTTTGGCCTGCACCAAAGTATAAATACAACAGACCAGATCTCAAGAACAAGGTACAAATTGAACAGATTGGCTACATTATCAGAGTGCAGATTCAAATGGCAATTCACCATCGGCTGTATTGACCACGTCACAGATACATTGTCCATCGGCTGCATGCTCCCTGATATTTCAGGGCTGGTATTCCTTGGGAAAAAAGACTGTCCCATCATCTCAATCCTCTTTAAAGCCAGCATGTTTTCCCAGTGTTGGTCTCAGCCTTCAGATTTCTGGCTCAATGAGAAAACCTGTACTTCTTGTGTTCATCTATAGGAAAAGATATGATTGGCTTTCAGATTTTATAATTGTTATCTGAATTTTGGATTTACCAATTCATGAGTGACTCTACATAGGCACACAATGTACCCTAGAATTGCTGTAAGCACAGTGATATCAAATCTTGATTGTGCCTTAGCATCGTTGTTCCGTATCACCCAAACACCATGATGCAATTATGCATATTGTCATAGGAGCATTCAATAATTTGAACAGCTCAAAAAAGTCTGATTTGTGAGAAGGTTCCCCAGGCTAAGTAGTGGATTCTTTTAGAAATATTAGTCCAAGTATACAAACATAACTGCCAATAATATATTCACAATTTGCCTTGTGTTCTAATGACAAACATTTCATGTTAAAGAATACAAAGTATCATTCATTGAGAAAAAGCACCTGGGATAATTCATATTGCTTAAAGTGTCCCTAAGCTTTTCTTCTCCTTGACAAGGCCCATTTAGCTTGAAGCACACTATGAGCTTCCTGTTCCTTTCCTTCTCTGTTAAAACCAAAAAATACAGTTTTGAAGTTCCTAGCACTGGGGTAAATTCCAGTTCTCATCATTTCATACAAAAGGTTCAAGGCCTTTTTTGAGTCACCAGATCTACAAAGGCAATTAATGAATATAGAGTAAGTTTGAAAATCCGGTGCAGGTCCTTTTACTTTCATTAAATTAAATATACCCCAAGCCTTAGACTCTAAGCCTTCATTCATATACCCTCGGATCAGTGTTGAATATGTAATAACAGTCGCCTCACAACCATCCTTTTTCATGTTCTCATATATTGAAAAGGCTTCTTTTGATTTTTTCTCTCTGATGAAGTAAACAATCAGAGATGTATAGATATGAACAGTAGGCGAATAACCTGCATGCCTCATACTCTCCAATGTTTCTAATGCCTCATTCAATTGACCCACTCTTAAATAACCAGGTACAAGGCTACCATACACGTATTCATCAATCCTACACCCTTTGATTTTCATTTCATCCACCAGCTCTAAGGCCTCTGACATTTTACCTGCCCTGCAAAAACTATTTAAAAGAATTGAATAAATTATCTGATTTGTGAAATAACCCCTTCTCTGCAGATCATCAACATATTTACGAGCCTCTATCAGTTGTCTGTTCTCACACAAACACGTAAGAAATAGACCACAAAGGGATTTATCTGGCATAAACCCTGCACATAGCATCTCTTGAAATTTTTTGATTGCTTCCGGCATATTTCTTCCTTTCTTTCCACAAAGAAATGTAATGAGAAATTTATATGTACTTAGATTAGGCTTGCATTTATCAGCTTTCATCTCTTCAAATTTCTTTAAAGCAAGATTTGTCAAGCCTGCTCTTCCATACTGGATCAGTATGACGGTCCATGTGTCAGCTGTAACAGGGCAATGTTCTCTCTTCATGGCTTCTAAAAGACTTCTCATATACTTAAAGTCTTTTGCACTGCCTGCAATTTTGATTGCCATATTGAAAGTTTCAGTGGTGTGATTGTAACCAGACTGATGCCCTACCCAAGAGAAAAACCTTAATGCGACATTTCCATGTCTCTGACAGCTTTCCAAAATTGCATCAACAAGAGATGGAGTAAAGACCACCTTGCTTTCTTGTAATGCCTCTTCCATGGACCATCTTTCCTTACAATTACGAAGAATTTTGAGTATTTTCTGAAAATCAGATTCTACATAATCTCTTTCTAACAGGCTTCTTGCCTCAAAATCTTGACTGGGCGGGCTTTGTTCCAAATCACTTTCAAGTGGCAAAGCATCACTATCTGTATTAAGCCTATCATTGTCTACGGATCTATGAAGCCTCTTGTCATCTACCTTTATAGGATGGTCATGTTCGAAGTCAATCGGATTAGTACTTGTTTCAACATCATTTTTTTTTAGAACAAGGTCGAATGATTTTTTCAAATTCATCACTTCAATAACCCTGTCTTGCTTCCCTTTAGTTTCCAAAGAGGAAACAACCCTTTGAAAACTCTTCTCACCCGGATACATGCTTCTTTCCTTCATCTCAGCCAAGAGCTTGCAAGCTTCCTCTGGTCTTGCAGCTTTACAAAGCCCTTTAATGAATATAGAATAGGTTTTCCAGCCTGGACCAATCCCCTTCTCTTTCATGGTATTGAAAAGCTCCCATGCTTGAGAAATATGGCCCTGGCTCAATACCCCAGCTATCATTTCAGTACTTGCCATGAGATCAGGTCCATGACCAGAATTCTGTATTTCCTCGAAGAACCTGATGGCCTCCTCAGATTTATTCACACTAAAAAGATATCGAATCAATGTGGTATAGTTTGAAACGGTAGGAACGAAACCTGCTCTTTTCATGATTTTAAGAACTTTAAATGCTTTCTCCAATCGTCTTGCTTTCAAGTAACCTTCAACAAGGAGGCCATAGATATTCTCATCAACAATACAATTCCGCTTCTTCATAGCCTTGACTAGGTCGACTGCATCACGCATTTTTCCTATTTTGCAGGAACCTTCAATCAGCACACAGAAAATTTCAGGCTCCGACAAAATCCTTCTCTGCTTAATCTCATCAATTATAGCATGGGCTTGATCAATTCTGTCAGCTTTACAATAACTCTCCAAAAGATAAGAATAAACTTCTTGTCTAGGAAGATGAGCAATCGTCCACATCTCATCCCCCAAAGCTTGCGCTCTTCGGAGACAACCTTGCTCACACAAACATTTCATAAGTATCCTGTATGTTGATAAATCAGGGATCCAATTTTTAGAGATCATTTTCTTGTGAAGCCCACAAGCAAGCCCAATGTTTCTCCCTTTGCAAAGAACGCTGATAATCACATCATATGCTGTTTTATCAGGTCTATTACCTAACTTCTCCATCTCCTCAAAGGCCTCAAGAGCTTCTGCAGCCAAATTAGCCTTTCCATATTGGGATATCACTATAGTCCAAGTTTTAACTGTTTTAGGGCATAAATCTCCATCCATTTCTTCCATCAAACGTTTCATAGAGCTAAAATCTCTGGCCTCACCGGCCATGGAGATCAATATATTATATGCATCAGAAGTAGGTTTATAACCAGGTTGACGTTTGACCCAGTGGAAGAATCTAAGACCCAAATGCCTCACTTTGTAGCATCTCTTCAAAACATTATATACAATCTCTGGGGTAAAATGAATGCCACAGTTGGCCAACAACTCTTCAATGGGGAGCCTGGGGTCATTATCTCTAAGGATGCTTACAATCCTATCAACGATGAAATCTTCACTTTCAGTACTTTTTTTCTCGGTCCCCTCGCTAATTGTTAAGGTATTAGATAAAGCATTGCCTTGTTTCAGATCCCTAAAGCCAAAAGCAGAGCATTGTCTATAATCAAAACAACCAATATCAAAAGCTCTTATATTTGGGTAACGATGGCTACCTGTGATCAGGATTGGAATTTGATGAGGAAGCTGAAAAAATCTTGCAGCACCCAGGAAGCGCCTCAGCATGAATCTCCTTTGTAAATTCATATGCCTGAACTTCCTCTGAAACGTGGAGTGCCCTCCTCGCGGGCTAAACCCTTTCTCTTCCCTCAGGCCTTAGATGCCCCATGAATCATAACAATACAATGCGAATAATGGAAAAAAATAAGTTGTCGATAAATATTTGAAAGAATAATGCAAACAAATGTTTTGCTTTTTTTCCCCTATAAAACTACCATATGGAGTGAGCAAATGCCAACGGTATTTTTTTAAAGGTATGAAAGAGTTTTAACTTAGCGAGTGCCTATCTTGTCAAGGTGAAGGGGAAACTTTTTCCTGCCCAGCCTCGTCTCCTCTCCACTGTAAAAAGTTATTACACAATATGTGGATGTTGTGTGAGTTTTTAATGAAATTAAATGGTTTAAATTGTGTTGTTATCTATAAAATTGTTAGGGTTTATATTCCGCATGGGTAGCAAAGTTGGGTTGGACAGTGGGTTTGCTCTCCATTGGTCTTGGGTTCGACTCCTCTCTCAGGTTTAAGAGGTGGAACTTTTTGCGGGTGGGGGATCTCACACACAGGGGACTAGTCTCACCCCAGCTTGCCCCAGGTACCCAAGATATGGACTGTTGGGCCGCTGGGTTGGGTCGCGAGGACACCCCTCTTGTATCAAAAAAAAAAAAGATTGTTAGGGTTTATATGTTGAGGGTGGTAGGAGTGAGTTTGATTTTTAATTGATTTTAATTAAATAGATTTTGTTATATATATATATATATATACAACAGGGGTGTCCCCGCGACCCAGCCCAACGACCCAGCAACCCTTACCTTGGGTACCTAAGGCGAGCTAGGGCAAGACTAGTCCCCTGCAGGTGAGATCCCCCGCCCGCGAGAAGTCCCACCTCTTAAACCCGAGAGTGGAGTCGAACCTGAGACCAATGGGGAGCAAACCCACTGCCCAAGCCAACTCTACTACCCATTCAAGCTTTGTTAAGTATATTTTTAAGTAGGTAAAGAAATATTGTATTTTAAAAAAATGTCTATAAGATCTAATTATTTATATATTGTTCTAATGGTGAATTTGTATATCCATGTTATTTCTTATTTTGTGTGTTTATTTTGAGGTAACGTCTTTATATATGTATATAGTGATAATTGCATGAACTAGTGTAAAGTTAGGTTCATTCCTCTAGCCTTTTATCCACTTATACATGGATATCTATATACTTAATCATATCCTATTTATTTATATGCAGATATGCCTATGTAATTGCATATAAATGGCTCAATTTATTGTCAAACATATTGTACGAGACATGTATATGCACTCCAAGCTCTCTAGAATGAATCTACACCTTGCATGTTTAGATATTTGAACCTCTTTAGTGAACACTTATCCATATTTACTTAGTCATGTCATATTTATTTACACTTAGTCTTATACATTCATTTTATCCACCCACTTATCACACATATATCTAGACCTACCTCTATTTAGTCATTTGTCACCTAGATTTGATCATTAATGTATCAAGAACAAGTCTATGATCGTGAGGGTCACCTCATTGTCCCAAACTTGTCCCCTTATACAGTAAAATTCAAAATTCAAATTGGCCAACTAGCCCCATTCACTTTCCTTCCTTAAGCCAACTAAACACATATTTGGTACAATTTGATGTTATGTACTAGTATATAAAGATATTTAATATATTCATTCTAATCATCCACTTAAACATTTGAAAATTGCATCATTCTAAAGTATTGGAGTAATCAATAGTGAAACTTTGATTCAGTGTAGTAAAAATGGTAACAAATTTATATACTTAAGCACGTGTCTACTATTTGTCATCTTGTTCAATTATGGGATAACTTTCATCTCTATGACTAATCAACAGTCCTTAAGGCATTTTTTAAATACTGTCAAGTCCCCGACTATTTAAGAAGAGTAGAGTGGACTAGCACACACCAAGTGAAGTTGCAAAATAGAATGCTACTAATTATGATTATGAATCTAGACCCATAGTATAGATTGTGACCACAACTTCATCCCCAATCCATAAACTTGTTCACTAACAACGTTGGGGTCAAGTGTAGACTTCCAAGTAGTTCACTAATAGAGATGCATTATTTTCAAATATGGTATAGGCATATTCCATATTCTTAATCATTTGGAACTCACTCTTCAATCAATGAGATAAGTATCATCACCCCCCTTAATTACTTTTGCGAAATAGAAAAATACCAATTTACCAAAAATCTCATCATTATTAGTTAATATAGGTTGATTGTGTTTATTTGATTGCATTACTTATCCTAGGTTAACCTTAAAGTGAAAGGTGCTTTCCTTTACATTTTGGCGAATTTTTCCAACCCTACACATCCCAACTTTCTTTTTATGGTTTGCATTACATTAGGGTTTTCAAATCTATATTTTCTATGAGATTGCATCCTTGTACTTCATTGATATGTATCTTTCTATGTGGTTTTGTGCACTTTAATGTGATATCTTTCTTACCCACCTTTGGAAATTAGATTAAGGTTTTATTTTTTGTATCTAATAAACCATTAATATTTTAAATATTTTAATCTAAAAATAGGAACTTTAACTTTATTTTTCATATCTTTGTTCATACCAACTAGAAGGATTCTTCACCTCAACCCTAGTATGCCCAAACCAATTCAAGAATGAAGTTTATTATAATTCTCATAATGAGAATAATGATTTGGCTAGTTTGACTACAATCCTACACAAGTAGTGGATATGTTTCATGGTATATTTACAAGCAAACAATATGGATCCAAGGCTTACTTATTCTATGGTGAATAGTGCATCTACCCCCACTACCACTTCCACCATATATTCATCTTCTATTATTAATCCTTCTATTAGGTGCCACTACTCATCCCCATAGTACCATGGACACTAGTGTCCCACCATTTAGTTCTTATCCATTTTCTACCTTTCCTCCATCATATAGCCTAGCTCCCAAATACCTTCCTATTGATATATCACACTTCCACACCTCTTTCATCCACTATTATTGGACCTATTATTAGTTCACTTAGCCAAGCCACTTTAATATCCCATACCACATCTCATGCCCTTAAATACCTTTCCTCTTCTATTATTTTATCCCAAGCTATTAATTCATCCATCCCTCTTACCTCACATGCATACACTTACAACCCTCCTAGTGATTCCCATTTAGTCACCATATCCTCCTCTACCCTAAATGCACTACTTCACAAAATAGATCAAGTAGACAAGAGAACGGATGCAACTTTCTTAATTATAGTGATCATTTCAAGGAGACTAGTCATACACCATTATATTATGATATTGTGACATTCATTGCCTATGGTTTTTGTGGCACTTTAGTTTTAGTGTATGATGAAAAAGGTGAACCTAATAAACATCTTAAATCATGTACATTTCCATGTGTAGACTTCCTTTATGAGGATAAGTTGTTAACAAAGTTATTTCCATAAAATTGAAATATTTTATTATTGAGTGATTCTTTCCACTTCCTTTTAAGTATCCATTCAGTTCACTTGATAATCTCACTAAAGTGTTCCTAAATAAATCCATAGTTAAAATGACCCTTAGAGTAACAGTTGTCAGTTTATTTAAGTATACCCAAGGATCGAATGATCACATTAGTAATTTTGTTATTCAATTCCAACCTTTTTGCTCTAATTTGATTACCACCTTCCATGATTCTATGGTGCAAAATATCTTTGTTAAGGGGCTAATCAAACCAATTCAAGACAATGTGTATTTAAACAATTTTGTATATGTCATGGATTTATGTTTACATGTTAAAACATTGAAATCTAAGTTGCTTACACATAATACTTGTAAATATTAATCTTCAATTCAAAATACTTTTTATCATTCTAAGTATCAAAATCCAAATAACTTTTGAAAGTGTAATGAAATGAAGGAAAATATGAATCAATTTTCTAATAGTTTTTATTTTCCTTCTTTGAAAAAAAATGCTCCTATGAAGTTTAATAAGCTTCAAGAATTCATGAATAATATGCTTCATACTTTGTTGAGTGCTAATCTAATTACACTCCCTCTCATTTTTCCATTGGATACAATTAAAACACTTGCTAGATCATATAATGATCAAGTATTTTGTAACTATCATAGGGTTAAGGAGCATTGCACATAAGTTGTGGAGTAGGAAAATGAATCCTAGACCTAACTAAGATCAACTCTTTTCACTTTCCCACTACAATCAGACACAAAACCAACTAGGGTTGATGATTAGCTTGCTACCATAATGGAGTGCCAATCTCTTAGGGTTTGGTTCCTTTGAGTTGCAAAGAGGAGAATTTTAATGTGTGTTTTAATAAGCCTAATTGACATAAACCCTAGATCTAAAAATGTAATTTATCACACATATGAAAACATAAACTATTGAAATAATCGCAGATCTGGAAAGGGGATACAAAGAGGAACCTATGACTGAAATTTGGGCTTGAATTATAGGGACAAGGCCCAAGGGTGTGGATTCCCTAGACCAGAGAGTCAACCTTTTCAAGATCTTTGGAACTCTAATGTTGTATTATAGTTTTCTCTATGTTTTCTAAAGGTTTCATTATAGTTTTATCTATGTTTTATGTAGTTTTCTATTAATGAAACCTTCAGATCTAACCTACACACATGAAAAGAGGGGGAAAGGTTGTGTTGTATAGGGCTTTCCTAAGTCAAACCTCATTTTGGGGTTTCCACCTCTATGCACAACAAATGATGATGATCAAGAGGGCTTACCATAGGTTAGACAGAGGCAAAATAACAATAATTAATTGAAATCAAATGATAAATGGTAATGTTACCTTGGTATGAAATCCTTTGTCAAAGTGATGTCTGCACCATAAGTTGCCACATAATTTGATTGATGGATGCTTGGGTTGCTTGATAAACCTGTAAAAGGTTAGCCCACATAATACAATAGGTTTTTGTAGCTAGCATGTAGAGGATAACTCAATACATCTTCATAATTTGAGCATAACAACTCCTTCATAATCATCTCCTTTTAATGTTCAAATGAGAATAAAACTTGTTTATATATGCATCCTGATTAATAATTTTGAATATAGGCCAACCTAGGATCTTTTTAATTATCCTAGGACCGACACCAATTTTTAAATTCAAAATAGGTCCCCTTTAAGGTCAAGGGTGTCCACACCCTAGAACAAGTGATTTTTACTCAAATTTATTGGGATGTCGGGGATTTTAATTTATTTCTTCAATATAGCCCCAAAACGAAAAAATTAATAATATATTTAATGTTGCAGGAAAAATAGGGTGTCTAGGTAGTGTGAAATTGTCAAGGGTGACCATTTATGACACTACATAAGCTTGATTTAATTTTAAACACAAGGCATAAGATATTGTTGGAAATAACACAACGAAAGTTAAAAGGGAGGTAATTTGATAATGGGTATTCATTGGTACTCCTCCCTAGAATATAATTTGATACAAAGTATTCATATAATGTTGAGGTACATGATAATGTAGAACATGAGGATAATATTTTTGTGAGAAATGTTGAGTCTAATAGTACATCTTCCTCTCCTTATTTGGATCCACTAATTTCATTTTATGCTAAGGATATCTCACAAAATATCCATTATGGACCATTATACATTAAAGCATATATGAAAGACTAGGAAATTTAAGATGTTTTAATAGATCCAACTAATTGATATAATATATGCTCAAAAGATCTATTAGTTTCTAGAAGATAAAACCAACATCATATGCACATTATGGAGTTTCTTTAAATATGACAAATATAATGTTACATAAATTTAGGTTGTGTCATTGCCACTTGAATTTATATCTAAAATGGTGTAATTTGTATGCCAAGTCATTCCTAATATAAATCAATTTTATATCTACTTGGAAAACTATGGCTAGAACACTTAAACATCAATCCTTCAATTGTACATCAATATGTTAAATTCATTCATTAAGGAAGAGCTATAAAGATAAAAAGAGACATATCCAAACCAATTACAGAGTTTATTCATTTTACTTAAGACACATTGAAACATTGAAAATTGCATACCCTTGAAATTTTATGTGGTATCTTGTACTCACTTTAGGGCCTTAGCTTGTATTACCCTAATGCCAATGTATTAGCACTTTTTTTTATTTTTTCTCAATCCTTATGTTTTTTCTAATTTTTGAGATTTTTTTTGTCTAAATTGTCCAAACAAGAGTGTTATATATGGATTTTCGCACAACATGCTAGTGTCATGTGACAATTTAAGATTTAATGACCATTTATAGGATTTTCACTTCCCTGCCAAGGTCTACACTTAGAATATAACCACCCTAAAGATATTCATGATGGCTATCCACCTTTTTTCCCTCTCTTTGACCTCATTCAAATATTTTTCAATCTTGTAACTCCTTACTAGGAAAAATAGGTTTCAAGCTCTTGATCTCTCATTAGCAAACTATGATCTCTCTCTCCAATTTTGCGAAGTAACTTGCCAATATTCTATGTATTTGAAAACTCTCCCTATGTTTGTTACATTCATGGATATCTTGGTAACATCTTCAACAATCTAGCATTATCCCTTCTTGGCTACTACAAGTTTTGGAGGTGATAAATTGTTATTTTCTATTTGCTCCAATATCCTCTTGTTATCTCATTGCTCTCTTTGTTGTATCTTGAGTGTTATTGAAAATTGGGATTGCATTTACATTTCGTAGTGTTTTTTATTGTTTTATTACTTTCTACTTAGCATAGTTCTTGTACATTTTTCATTTTATTTTTATAAATTATCAAAAATTAGGTTGTTGTTGAGGTAGAAATACCAAAAAAGGGATTTAAATCGAAGATAAATCCATAAATAGTAATAAACATGTTTTTTCTTCTCGTGTTGCAAGTTTTATGAAAGAGTAGAGAACCCCATCTTCCTTTTCATTTGGTGATATCTTCTTCATTTTTGATTTGTTGTTATTTCATCAATTCCTTCAATAGATTAGTTTATTTTATTGTCCTTATATTATTATTTCTAGTAAATTATGTTGTACTCTCATTTTTTTTGTTTCATGTTTGTAGGTGATATTTTTTGTGTAAACCAATGTTTTAATTTTTTTGTCTATACACGGTGCTAGTGCATCACACTATCATCCATGCAAAGCACTAACATATAACACAATACTTGCTTCAAATTTTAATCTAGATTCCTCTTCTCCAATATTTTTCATTTATATATTTAATTTGTGATTTATGTTTATTAGATTTCTATTATTAAATCAATTTCCTTTCTTAAGTGTTTAGCTTCACTTATTAAACAAATATTTGTGTTAATTGGCATAATCTCAACAATAGATTAGTTTTAAGTGTAATTGTGATGGAGCGTAGGAGCGGGAAAGGGAGCGGGCAGTGAAATTTGAATTCTTCTAGTGATGTTGAGAGCAACGGCTTGGATTCGAAAGATGATGATGATTTGTTGGTGGTATGGTTGTTGTGTCTGGATGCGGTGGGTTCGTGCTTCTGGAAAAACCCTTTTCCTGTGGAGGTGCTCGTTGCCTCTGAGGTTTGGTCTATGTTTGGCTAGTATCCTGCCTTGGAACCGTCCCTCTCTAGTGTCGTGTGGTGGCTTGAGGCGTCGGGTCCTTCTTTGTTGCCTTTTTTGGTCCACGGTGTGAGCTATCTGGCGTTCTACTTAATGTTGGAATTTGCTCGGCTTTCTGAGGTCCTTCATCGTGGCTGGTCTCCCTTGAGGTTGTGTCGCTTATTTGTCCTTGAGCTGTCCCTCTTGATGGCTTTTATTGATTTGGTGCATTCGTTGGGCGTTGTGCTTGTTGTTGCTGCCTCTAGCTTCTTGTGGTTGGGGTTTGTTGCGGGTTGGCTGGAGTATGTCGCGCTCTTGGATGGCTTCTTTCTTGGTTCGGGTGTCTCCTCTGGTGATGGACATCACTTTACCCTGGTCTATGGTGGTGTGGCTAAGCCATTGTTGTGTTCATCTGCTTCTCCTTTTTGCTCTCCAAATCTTGGTTGGGGACAATGGGTGTGAGGGGTTTTTTGAACGATGGGGTTCTACTTCTCTCTACCCTTACTTGGGCTCTGGTTCTTCGGTTCCCTTACTTTGGTGATGCTTTTGGCCTCCTTGTTCTATGTTTCTTTGTTGATGGAGGTGGAAGTTTCAAATCTTGATGGTGTTGTGTTTGAAATCTGTTTGAAAATATTGATTTGTGTCGGCTTGTTGGCTTCTGACTTATTGAGGCTGAGGTCTAAGATTATGTTGGCCTTGTTGCTTCTGCTGCCCAGTGTGGCTAGGTGTTTTCTTTCCACTGGAGTGTGTGCAGTCCTCTTGGATTTGCAGTCTATGTCTCCTATGGAGGTGGAGACCCTTCCTATTGAGGTGGATAGGGGTTTTATGGGCTTGGTGGGTTGTTCTTGCCCCTTCAACTGGTCTTCTCCCCTGATGCTCCTATCGAGGTGGAGACCACTCCTATTGAGGTGGAGTTGTGGTGGGGGTGTGAGTCTTTGATGCGGTGGACAAATATCTCTTGGTTACTTCTCTTATAGAGGTGGAGAGGTTTGTTGGAAGACGGGGTTGTTCGGCTTCAACAACACTACCTTATTTTTTGACTCTAAATTTAGTTCCATTAGTACTATGTTTGCTTCTATTTGGTTGTTGCACACTTTGGGGTGGAAGTTGTTTATGGTTGTTGTGCTCACAACTCGTTGGATGGCTTGGTTGCTGCTTTATGGGGCCCTTGATCTTCGCCTTGGGCTTTCTCATGGTGTCTTGTTGGGCTTAATTGTCTTTTGGTGGTTTAAGTTTCTAGATCTGCTAAAATCCTACTGGTA
The DNA here is from genome assembly GCA_007258455.2 of Sequoia sempervirens. Classification (NCBI taxonomy): domain Eukaryota; kingdom Viridiplantae; phylum Streptophyta; class Pinopsida; order Cupressales; family Cupressaceae; genus Sequoia; species Sequoia sempervirens. The sequence goes on along the minus strand of VDFB02047230.1, from coordinate 16,156,363 downwards.
GGGGTTTTGATGTATGGTTTGTCCTACCCTCCCTTAGGGGAATTGTTGTTTCAGGCTACTATTTTGACAGTAAGGATGGTGGTCTAGTGGCTTGTTATGTTGGCTATGAAGCCTTTTTTGAAGACTATTTATGGTTTAGGTCCGTGTAGGCTTGTTTTATCGACTGTGAGGCTCGTTTTGTTGGATGTGTGGATCTTAGTCCCACTTATTTATGCTTGTACAAGCTCGAAGACTGTCTAGTTCTCTCACCCTTGGGGTGACTGCTTTTTTGGAATTATTGTCTATCCTAATTTTGTTGTTTTGCTTGCTTCGCTTGCAGTTTCTTGTTGTGGTCTTGTCATGTTGTTGTTCCTTGCTGTACTAGTTGCTTTTCTTTAGAGATGTAAAAGGGTCATGGCCCTTTCAATCCCCTGCTTACCTAATAAAAAATAATAGATTAGTTTTAATCAAAAACCTAGACTAGTTGACTCTAGTGTGGTGATATTGAGATCACTCTCAAGTAAATATTGCCTTTCGATTATAAAGTAAAATTTCACTTCACTACACACATTCCAAGTTTTCAAAGGAAAATTCATATGAATAAGAAGAAAGTATTCATAAAACATTTAAAAATTTAGTTCAAGTGAAACTATAACAACAAAAAGAGAAATAACAACCAAAACAAAAAGAGAATATATACCCAAACAAGAAAAAACATGAGATAAAAGAAAAAAATGTCAAAAAAGAACTAAAGATGAAAACAAAAGAAGAAAAACCAAAACTTGAGTTTCACATAAAGAAGACAACATGGAAGATAGTGAAAATTTGATGTGCACTTAATGCATATTTAGTAATTAGATCAGGTAAAACTAAGTAAACATTAAAGAACCACTAGTGCTCCACCGATTTAAAGTGCAACTTTGGCTTTTACAAGAGCAAGTAATTTAACAAGGCTAGGAAGCTATCGAAATAGGTGGCACTAAAATAGGGTAGAGTCAACATGTGTTTAAGATTTTTTTAAAATATATTTTGTCAAAAAATGTATTCAAGGAGAGCAATTTCTTAAGCTAAGGTATTACAAATGAGTCTCTACATGCATTCAAAATATTTCTCAACTTAAATATTCAATAAATATGATAGTTGGCACCCCAAGTGAAGTTCGCGCCAAAGATGTTTATCTAGTTTTCATCAAAAGGGATATTAACAAAAATAAAGAAAGGTTTGATAAGTAGAATGTGGACACAATGAGCTTAAGGAGAATATTTGACCAGATGATCGACACATAAATGAAAGCTCTTTCCACATGAAGATAAAAAATGACTATGTACAATTAGTAAAAGGGTTCATTGAGCATGGTGTAGCAACATCCTCTCAATCTTACAACATCCAATATCATGTGGAAAAGATTAATAATTTGTTGCAAGAAACTTGTCACCATCTAAAAAAGCTCAAAGGTGAGAAATATTTTCTATTGTAACTACTTATGGCTTGTTTTGGATAGTTTGTTTGGATTTTATATTGTAATAAAAAGGATAACTATTTTAATACACATTGCAAGAAAGAAAAATGGCAACCATCCATGTAAGATGAGAATATTTCTATGTTAAAATATGATTTATCTTCGTAGTTTTCAAGTATCAATCTTTTTTTATGAGAAGTATTTGGGTGTAGTTGGATCTAGAACAAGCTCTAGGGAGTCCAAAGATAATTTGTCTATGTTGTTTAGTCTTTCTTGTTTTATGCAAAATATAAACATTTCCCTTTTAAAGTTAAGAACATTTTAAAAGAAAAATCCAGAGTGGAGTTTGAATTGTCTAATTTGTATGATTTGGTGATAAAAAATGGAATCGATTCAGCTCTTTATGATAGGGAAAAATCCCTTAAGGTGGAGAGATGAACTATTGGAAAGGGAAGAATGTTATTGGAGACAAATCTAGGGACATTTGATTAAAATAAGGTGAGAAAAACACCAAATTTTCCCATGCCTCCACGAAAATGAGAAGACGAGTAAACATGATTGATTTAATTCTTTCCTCTTTTGGAAGTACTTTAAATTTAGAAGATGATATTGAAGCTGAGGCAGTATCCTTTTCTAAGGACCCATCCCCACTCTAGTTGAGATGGAACATAATAAAAATTTAATGGCTTAATTCACCATGGATGAAGTTAAAAATGTGGTTTTTTCCATGGTTGTTGAAAAGGCTCCTGGTCTTGATGGATTCACGGCACTGATCTTTCAAAAATGCTAGGGCTTTGTTGGCAGAGACATCTTTCTTGCATTGGAAGAATCAAGAAGGAATAGTTGGTTGGGACTTTCTATTAGCAATACTTAAAATTTTTGGTTTTGCTAATAGTTGGTGTAAATGGGTTTCTTCATGTCTTGCTAGAGCAAGTTTTTCTATTTTGGTAAATGGTGCTCTAGTTGGAAAATTTTCTCCTACAAGGGGTGTAAGACAAGGCGACCCCCTCTCTCCATCCTTATTCATTATAATGGCTAAAGGATTAATTAGATCGATCATTGCTTCAAGGAACAACCAGAGGTGAAAAAGCATTTCTGTAAGGCCTTTTCCTACTCCAATCTCTCATTCCTTCTTTGTTGATGATACCCTCCTTTTATGTCAGGCCTCCATGGAGGAAGCATGTGAAATCAAATCAGTCCTTCCTGACCATTGTTTGGAATCAGACCAATCTTTTAATGCAAGGAAATCAAAGATTTTCTTCGTAAATGTGAACCCCCTAGTTAAGACTCAACTCCTAAAATTTTGGGGTTTCCAATGTGGAACTTTACCCTGCAAATATTTAGGGATTCCCTTCTTTTCAGGAAAAGAGAAACATGTTTTTTGGGACAATTTAATCTCTTCCACTTCCAATCGAATCCTTCTCTGGAAGTCCAAATGGCTATCATTTGTAGGCAAGTTGGTTCTTTTAAAGGAAGTTCTTCATTCTCTACTTGTTTATCTAATGTCGGTTCTGAAAATTCCATATGAGAAAGGGCTTGCTCTTCAAAAAAAAAATTCCTATGGGCAGAAAATGTTACACAAAAAAAGAAGCTTCCGCTAGTCGCATGGGAAATTTCTACAATTTGAAAGCTTCAGGAGGTGCGGGTCTGAGAGACCATTTCCTACAAAATAAAGCTCTTGGCGCCAAATTGGTCTGGCAATTGTACTCCAATCCAGATAAGAAATGGTGCCAAATCATGCATCCTAAATATTTGGATTACATGGACAGAGAAAGGATTTTTACACAAAGGAACCTCCTGTCTGGCTCTAAAATCTAGATAGTTGCTTGTAGATCTATCATCCTCCCTCACCTCTCATGGCTAGTTAATAATGGTGAGAAAGCCTTATTTTGGGATGATGTCTGGAATGGTCATCAACTCCTCAAACTTCTAGGTGATTGGTCTCAATTAGAGTCTGCACTGAAAAGCCTTTGGGGGATAAGGTTAAAGATTTTTTTTTATCATAAGGACCCTTTACACATAATCAAATGGAAGGAATTTAGTTTTCTCCCAGTCCCTTCTCACATGAAAGACTCCCTTAAGTCTAAACTCTAGAAAAGGAAAATTGTTTTCTCAAATAAACCTAATGAAATGATTTGGACAAGATCTAAATTAGGAATTTACACTGTTAAAGATGGGTATAATTCACTTGTGAGTGATGTTGTCCCCTCTTCTTGGCCTTCTAATCTCTTTTGGGGCCCCAATGTGCTTCCAAAGGTAGGAGTCTTTAGCTAGTTGGTCATTAAAGATAGAATTCTTTCAGGCATGAGGCTTGATAGATTGGGAATTGTGCCTCTTTTCACTTGTGTAATGTGTGGTCATACATTAGAATCTACAAATCACGTTCTCATTATTTTCCCCTTTTCATCCGAATGTTGGACTGGCTAATGAGAAGATTGGGTTGGAAATCTCCCCTTCAAAATATAATCTTCCAGCATTTTCAAAGTTGGTCAAGACTACACTCAAAATCTAAATTTGCTTGTCTTTGGGAAATATCTCCCTCAATCCTCATATGGAACATATGGCTTGAGAGAAACAGGCGAATCTTCAAAACAAAACAATTGTTTGTGAGACAAGTCATCCAAAAAATTGAAATCTCCATTTCAGAAATAGCAATGTCAAGTTTGTATAAAAATGTAATATGCAATAATAGTTTTTCTTCATGGGATTCTTTCATTCTAAAAAATTGCTCTCTTCTCAGAATCCCCAACACAGGCTCCATCTCCTCCAAGAATCCTTTTGTGAATAGAGCAACCATTAAGTGGATACCTCCTCCTAGGGACTATATTAAACTCAATTTTGATGGGGCTTCTAGAGGCAACCCTGGAAAATCTGGGGTTGCTTCAATTCTCAGGGATTGTGAAGGTAATTTTGTTGGAGTAGTGTATTCCATTCTTCCAGAAGGTACTAATAACATTGCAAAATTTAATTGGGCTTGAGTTAGCAATAGAAATTTCTATCCCCCAAATCTAGATTGAAGGGGATTCCATGGTAGTGGTGTCTACAGTCTTAAATGGCCATTCAAATTCTTGGCAATTGAATTATCTTGCATCCCATATTTGATGCCTTCTATAAAATTTCTCCTCATATCAAATAATGCATTGTTACAAGGAGGCTAATTGTCATGCGGGTCAATTAGCAAATAAAGAAATTAATGAAAAATTACATTTTAAAATTATTTCGAGGCAGGATTATTTGAATTTGTTGAGCTACTAATGTTAAATTCATTTCATTAATGGTCTCTTGCTGAGTGCACACTATACAAGTCTTGTACATTCACCTTGGTTCATTCAACCCAAGTTTCTTAGTTAGCTCAGACAGGTATTGATTTTGCTTCATTTATTGACATATGTGGTTTTGGTGAGCTGGAAAAAAAAAATTGAATTGGCTTACAACAACTAGTTGTGATTTTGAATGTTGCATACGTGGCACATATGTATTCCTTGGGAATTATATACATATTTGTGAGCTTCTTATCTACGCTAATTGCTCATGGGGATTCCCTCCCCCTGATCAGTTAGTGAGTTGAAGCATTGGTGGCACACTGAAATTAATTTGCTCAGGGTATTATTTGGTTTTCAGCTATCTGACAGTTCTCTTTCCCAAGAATTGGTCTTGATGTGGCTATTTGTCCTATTTTTCAGCTCCAAACTTGGGAAACAATTTCAAATTGCTATTTGTATACATTTCTCTTTTAAGCATTGCTGCTAAAATGACAATTACTGGAAAAAATATGATATGGTATTCCTACTAAATAGTTTACATTTAATGCCAAAAACTATGGTACTTAGTGAATCGTGTGAATGTCAGTCTTACATGCTCTATTTCCACATCTTCTGGGAATTCCTTGTTGTACTCAGGAAATCACTTCACTTTGGGTTTTTGCTAGATCAAAATCTGGCATGTGTAAAACAAATTTGGCGATCTCCATATCTCTGCATTGATTCAAATAGTAATTAATTGGTTACGTCAGGGTCACCTAATTCTATCTTGGTGACAAATTGATTCATTTTTCTTTATTGCCTTACAGCAAAACATTCTTGGTTATTTAATTTTTCTATGCACCACCTTTTGGTGCAGTGAGATTATAATGGCATTAATTATCTTGCATCAACCGTATGACTTCTAGCGTGTGAGATCGCTATTATTGGTTACTTCTGGTCTTCATTTCTCTGTAACTTGGTTTTCTTGTTGTGAAAGGCATCATGCAAAGCTCTTTCAAGGTCCTTGTCCCACCAAGACATCAGGAATTAAGGGATTACAGGATTCGAGGCCTTTCTCATCTAAAAAATTGGGTCAGACTTGTATATTAGAATGCAAACCTATGGAAGATGTGATCAAAACAATTTTGGGGCATGATTGGTTGGAGTTTCATGCAACGTCGCTTCCTCATGAGGTAGCCTCTCGCTTTTTTTCCAATGATGGATGTGTTATGGTGTGGTGAAATGGTAAAATTTTTGGCAAGTTCCTACCTCCTCCCCCATGTTTGTTCGCTTTCTTCTCTGCATAATTTTGATACCTAAAATTTATAGGCAAACAGACTTATGTGAAACTCAGTTAATGGGGGGACCAATTGCGCTAAATTGAGTAACCTTCGAGTTTTTAAAGAAGTTGGATCCTTCTGTATTTGGGGGGTTTGCAATGGGAAAAGGAAGCAAATATATTAAAATAAGATCTAATCTAAGGCAATGCGCCAAGAGTTGAGTATGGGCATGGTAAATCTTCCTTTCAGATGAGATTTAAGGGCTTGTTCAACAATTTGCATGTCCGAAAATAATAGAGAGCATAGATAAAGAACCTAAGAAGTATATCAAATAATATAAGATAACTCCATATACATTCATTGAAAAGAAGAGTTCAAGACATGGTCTGAATCAACAAATTTATATTTGAAATTATAGAAGTCTTGTAGATAAACTACTAAGTATAAGAAACAACACAGTATGATGTCTTGTTCATTAACTAAGAAACATAGAGGACAAACAATATGGCACAATCTATGAGTCTTAATACAATAATAAAAAATGGTACAAAAAGGCCTACAGTCTTTTCACTTCTTTCTGTGATTTTTTAACCCTTTTTCCAAGAGCTGAAGTAGTATATATAGATCACCCACCGCTAGAGAGCTAGTAACCAAAAATATTCTAGGAACGAGCAATGATGTTTGTCGCAATGATTCCCTAAGGCCATTGCAATAGAAAAGATTCTGATACATAGCAGGCAGTCGCCTTCGAACAAGATGCGGTCCTCAGTAAATGATGAGTGTGGCCCCAGTGTGGAAGCAGCAAAATTCCCATGAAGACACATGTTGCCCACCCACAGAGTTGGTTAGGACACGTGGAAAAAGGGTGAAGCTTCATATTCATTCTTGTCTTCCTTGCAATCAAATTCCCCATGGAGAAGACACGTGGAGAAGTCTTTGTTTCAAGCGTTGACTATGGGGTCCGCCAAAAGGTTGCCCGTGGACTAATGTAATGTGGCACGCGGGCAGAGCTCGAAAGACGAGCAAAGGAGAGAGGGCTCTCAAAGGCTTGCGTTGTTGACACATGGTGAAAGGGCGGGGCTTGATAGAGAAGCAAGGGAAGAAAACCTTCCAAGGAGCACACAGCGGATGTGTGGAGCAAGTGAGCAAAGGCGCTTCAAAAGGGGCCCAGAGATATTGAAACGTATGAGGCGCAGGTCAGGGCCGATGCAGAATAAACCATCACCACCTAGAGGGAGCTTTAAGGATTTTAATCCACAACTTTTGGCGACTATCAGGGGCATTTCGCCTACAGAATGGGAACCCAAAATTTTTGGTGCGAAGACCAGAGCCTTATCCATTGGGCAATGATCAAAGCTTTGAAAGTGCAGTCTATAGAGACAGCCAATCGACCTCAGATGGCATTGATAAGGCGCGTAGATTCTCTTGCGCCTCATGCAGATCAATTATTTCTTTGAAGGGAAACTCCATGGAGATCTCAGTCCCAAACTCGAGTTGAAAGAGAAGCCACACTATCTAATGGGTGGCACCTTCTATGTCTGCAGGCGTGGGAGTTTGTAAAATCTTGAAAGGTAGATAAATCCCGTTGCTTTTCCTCAATATTTGCTATGATATATTCCACTGTGGCCACCAAATCATCAGAGAGAAAAGGGGAGGGCAATCCCATTTGAGTCAAATGAGAGAATTGCATCTGCATATTGTTCATAGTCTGACTCAGTGTTGTCGATCAATTGCTAGCCTGGAGGATGGCCACATGACAACGGATGAATTCCCTCGCCTTTTTGGTAGTTGACCTCTGATCTTCAATCCCTGCATTCACCAAGTCTATGTTTTCCACCACATACAACTTGCCCAAAAACTTCTCTTCCTTCGTCACCTTTTCCGCAATGAACTGTGGAACTTGCTCCATTGTTCCGTGCACCTCCTTACTTAAACCTGTCGCCTTCACCATGAATTGGAGCGCCGACTGAAGAGTCAAACAAAAAGACTTGACTCTCTCCTTGTAGGATATATATAACTGTTGGGATACTAAAAGAAGATCTGACTGAGGAGCAAGGGGTTGGGGAGGATTTTTCAAAAGACCAATTTCCATCTCCTTCAACCCAACATCCTACGTTAGCTCTTCAATTCTTTTGTCTGTGGTGGAGAGTCGTTCTTGCAGAGTCCTCAACTCAAAAAGCAATAGTTCCTCAGCTTGGCCTCAGGTCGTGGATTGTTTTTCCAGGGAGAGCTTTACTTCTTGGATCTCCCTCTCAAACTGAGCTTCTTAGTCCTAGAACTCCATGTCCTTTTGCTACATTTCCTACTCCAATTGAGCTCGTTGATCCTGAAGCTCTTCATTCTTTTGTTGCATTTATCCCTTTTTCCAAGCCAAATGGTCTTGTAACTACTAGTTTTTCTACTGCAGTCTGGTAACCAGGTTGGGATCCAAGGACTTGAATTTTGCAAGTTCCTCCTAGAGTTGACCTTTTCCACTTGTGCTTGTTGAGACATTCGTGCAATTTCAGCATCCTTAGCCTTTTCCTTTTTCAGTAGGGTCTCCAGCCTTTCCTTAATGTTCTTGAGCTCCTCTTCTTTCTTTTTCAGTTGGTGACTATGCTTGAGAAGTTCAGTAGTCACCACCCGTTGGGTTTCCTCCATCAGCTCAACTTTGTCTTGCAGTCGGGCTATGTGCAGATTGATCCCTACAGCATGGATCGTATAATCCTCAGGTTACATCTCCCCTTGCAGTTTGATGATGTTTTGAGTCATGGTTCCAAAATGTAACGACCCCTAAACTTCATTAAAAAGGGTCTGCACACATGGCTTGATAGGCTTGGCTGCATCTTTTTCTTTTCTCTTCTGGACCCTGATAGCCCATGTTGCCTTAGTTTTGTTGCTTTTCCCTATAATTTTTTCTTGCAATTTAATTAGTTCGCTGACAAAGGGTGCACCAGGAGGAAGAGTAAAATGGAATGAGAGATTTGTGGTCCCGGATGATGTCTTCTTTGGAAAAGACACTGTCAATGAGGAGAACGAGGGTATGTTATGCCAAGGTCTAGTTTGGGAAGTGGTGGAAGGACTCATAGGGAGCGGTGGTGGTAGCGGAGATGCAAAGGATACCATCTGTTGGGAAAGTTGAGTCAGAGCTGACGCGACGATAGAAAAAGGGTTAGCAATGGCAGGTCTAGAATGGGCTCTGACAAAAGGTGGAACAAACCGCAGGGGAGTAAAAGTCGCCTGTCAGATTTGGGAGAACTAAGAGAAACATCCTGCGATCGTGGAAGCAGAAAAGGAAAGGCTGACACTCAAAGTAATGGGATACGTAGAGATAGTAGGGGTAACCAAAGATTGTGATGTGAGAAGAGAGGGAGAAAAAGATACCTAAGTTGCAGAGGACTCTGATCCTTGGCTCGTTGCAGGTTCCTACGAGCTTTCACCCAGAGTTGCATCAGTGTGCGACCTCTTCTCGGGTGGAGAATTGTCCACCTCTATGACCTCCTGAGACTGTTGGGCTACCCTAGGTCTCTTTGCATCCCATATACGTGGTAGTGAGGCCTCCAACTATGATGCAATCACTTGCGCGCTCAGTGGAACTTTGCTAGGTTGTTCCACTACTTTTGCAGTTCTCTATGTTTGGGCCTTTTTTTCCTATTTTCTCTTCATTATTTCCCTCGCTTCCTATGGATCTACATCCTCATCATCGCTTGCATCAGTATCATCATGCTCTTTGTTCCAGAGAGTATCAAATCTATCATCCATGTCGGGCTCCTAGAACGGGGCATCAAGGCGTCTGGTCTCTTGATGATAAATCCAAAATTGTGCAATTTTATTGCTACTCCACAGGTATTGCTTGTCCAATTGATTACGAAGGGTGGCCCCAATTTTGTACTTTCATTAGGCTTGTCCAATGGAAAATAGAAAGATATCCATGGCAACCTCCTATCCTCAGTAGGAACATAGGCCAAGTTCACAAATAAATCATCCCGTTCCCTAGACTTCGGATTCCGCCAAGCTTCCCAGTAGGGTCGGGAGCTATGAGTCACCTTAACATTTAGATCCACTAAGTCATCATTAGGATTATAATCGCATTTGTCACAAATTAATACTAGCCCCAGATGAGCCAACTTCGCCTCTAGTAGACCATGTGTCTGCTTCTTTAACATTATTATCATACCAAAGCTCAAAGGGAATTTAAAAAAACCTTTATGCTTCTTTCCTCCACAAAACTTGACATCAATAATTGTTAGTTTCCAAAACACCTCAAGGGCCAACACCCTATTTTTGATGCATACCGGGAGCCAGAATGGTTCCTCAGTAAAACCATGTAGCCTAACGAAAGAAGAATCCTCCCCAAGGAACCAGTTGCAAGGAGGAATAAAATTATGCATCCACCCTATTTTCTCGGTGGAAAGTTGATAACCCTCTCCATCCTTACTAAAATCTCACAAAATCAGAGTCAGGAAACACTCAGAAAATGCATAGTAATCATAAGTTACAGAAAGGAGGGGAGTCCACATAGAAACTGGCCTTCTTATCCCTTTTTCATCAAACATAGCTAAACCGATACAGTTTCTAAAGAAGTCAGGGTTCTGGTGTAGAAACATGTGAGCAAGGAGAGAAGAAAACATGAACCTATGTTGTGTATTGTATTCCTTAAATTGGTTCAGCATCACCCAGACAATGACCTTCGTGAAGTCATACCAAAATAAAGAATGTTGTCTTCTCAACTAAAAACCCAAACCCATTTGAAACTCCAAGACGTCCCTGTCACTGTCCATGTTGCAAACAAAATCCATCATAGAGAAGGCGTCTTGCAAGTCTGAGTTGAAAGCATTGTGCACAATCGAAAACTGTGGCAGCTTTGTTGCATCTTCCTTGGGCCTTTTTGTTTCTTGGTTATAAAATTCCAAAGCATATTTTATGGTCCTTCAAAACTCTTTTGTACCCTCTACAGTAAATGTCTCCATTCTTTCTGCTCTGGAGCTCCTTCCAGTAGGGATGCATAGCATACTCCTAATAGCATCCACGCTGATCACAACCCTCAGTTTCTGGCCTTCAATGGTGTCGGTATCCGAGTTGAAATTTTGAGTGCACTCGTGAACTAGTTCTAAACAGTGGTGCACCAAGGGGACCATATACTATGGGAGACCACATACCCATTGCTTGTATGCCAAAGACTGTTGGCTATTAGTCTATTTCATTCTCTCACAAGTTGCTTCCCTAAGACCCTTAGGGTTAGTTCTGAGAATAGGGTCATGAATGTTATCCCATTCTTCCGCTATCAGGGCTTTGTCCCTGTGATTACTCTTCTCTACGGCATGCATGTGAGGCCACTTTGGCTTTCCAAGCAGCCCAGGCAAGGCGTAAGAGACATCATCTAAAATATTGGCCATTGGCACCACTACATGGCGTCAAATAAAATTTGGACCACTTCTTCTCGTGCTTCCATTTCAGGATTCTATACGCTTTTGCGACGCTCAACCTTTCTGCAACTCACTTGGGTTATTTTCAGCAAACTGTGCACTCAAAGCTCTTCGCAATGAACTATGTACTAAAAAATCTTTAGTGTTATTCTTTTTCATGCAACACTTAGCCTTTCCTTATTCAGGAGTTGGAAACAATAGTTGTTTCAAGCAATAAATTCGGCACGTACCGCTGGCTCTTTTGTGCATCCAAAATGAATTCCTACTCCTTTCAAAAAGACAATAGTTCATAATGACAATTATTCATCATGACCTACAGTACCATCCCTTGGGAATTTGAGCCACAAATTGAGGGCTTATGAGAGCTCATTCACATGCTTTTCAATTAATAACTTGAAAAGAATGATTAAGCAAGAGGGCGCAATAATTACACGAAAATATTTGAGTTCATCCTTGGAGACTGAAAAAGAATTCACAGCGTGACACCTAGCACTTGACCGTGCGGATGCTCAACTGCACCTGCCACCAGTTTAAGTTGATTAATTACCTCTTCTTAACTTGCACACAACAATTCGTACACAACAAATGCAACTTGGTGGGCTTTTTGAGTTTGCACCCGATGGGTTTTTTGAGTTTTCTCTCAGTTTTCTCTTGATTATCATCATGCTTATCACACACATTGTACCCTAGCTGCATCTGTAAATAGACTTAAGGAAATAAAAAAAATTGCATTTGGTAATTGGGATGAATTTGCATTTGGTAATTGGGACTATAGATAGGCACAATGAATACTCCTATTAGGCTAACCAACAATAGGTCTCAGGCAGCTTTCCTTGGGGAAATTTCTAGTAGGCATTTGAAACACATGACCAAGAATAAGCATTCTTTGGTGATAATTGAAATTAAATGGGTACTGGAGAGGGATTGTATAGAGTACAAGGACAAATATAGAGTAAATAATGACATTTTCTCTCACTTCATTGCTTCTTTGCTTGACATACAAGTGCCCAAGCAAATGATATTGTGGCTCACCATGGAAATATTCCCAAAGCACTACCTCGGAGACCTTGGCAAAGTTGTGACGAATACGGTGTATGGTCTTGGTCTTCCCACAACAAGTGATCTCCGTTGACACATTGAAGAGGATGCAATGGTGCCCTGGGTGCCATTCTTGAGCGGATTTCGCATTATGACGATTAGAGAACACTGCGAAATGGTTTCTCGTGCTTGACAATTCTTACTGAGATGCTACAATGTAGTACTTTTCTATGACATGGAGTGGTACATCGACTTCAGAAACCTTGTTTTCCCTCCTCCACTTGTTATTGTTGTCATTGATGCTCCTGTTGTTGTTCTCGTTGCACCTGTTGCTACTCTTGATGTTGTTGATGTGGTTGTTCCAGATGCTGTTGATGTTGATGTTGCCCCGGTTTGAAGAATTAACTCTTTTCTCCTTCATTTTGTATATATGCCCCAAAAGGATTTTAATGCATATACTCGAAAAGTTGTTTAGTGTATATATATATATATATATATATACTCTAAAAGTATGGCTTGAGAGCCATTTTGTATTGTAATGTTCCAAAGTATATATTACCTTATAATGAATATAAAGCTACTTTTGTCAATTTTCTATCTCTTTTACTCCTCTCTGCTTCTTTTATCATGGGTTTCGTTTAATAAAGACCAAGCCGAACAAAACACAAAGAAAATTTACATAATTACATATTTACACTGGTAAAAATGATTAATGAAGCTAATTAAACAATTTGAGGTGAATCCCATTGACTACAATTCGCAATGCTTCTTTCTCCATATTTTCTAATTCAAATGCATTATGCTACTTGCACTGAATAATTCAAAAAGGGCCTTCCCATAGACTATCAAATTTTCCATGTTGGTCAGGCTTCACAACTCTTTCATTGAACTTTAGCACTAAGTCTCTGCATTTAAGACCCTGGTCGGAGGTTTTCTTGTCAAACCACCTCTTAATCACTTATTGACGGTTAGACATGGCTATCAGGGCCTTTTCTCTTTTCTCTTGCACCTCCAACAACTCAACCAACTAGACCCCCATGGCTCTGTTTTGTTCAACTCCCAGAGACTTGAGCAACTGTAGTGCAGGAATTTCCATATATATAGGCAATAACGCTTCCTTCCCATATACCAGCTCATATGGAGAAGTATTTAAGACTTGCTTGAGGGTTATCAGGTCTGTCTAGAGTGCTACTTTGAGGTTCTGTTGCCACTCTCTTTGATGCTCTGACCCGATTCTTTTAATGATTTGGACTAGATTTTTATTAGTTGACTCAGCTGGACCATTTCCCTGCGGGTAATAGTTGAAAGATGTCTTTAGGAATATGTCATGCTTAAGTGTGAATTTACATATCTTTGAACCCAAAAAGGCCTCCACGTAGTCGGAGATGATGGTTTTTGGAGGGCCAAAACCTCGTTACCAATTCCTTGAGGAAGTTCACAATCTTCACCTCTGTCATGTTCTTCAAGGGCGTGGCTTTAGTCCATCTAGTAAAGTAGTTTGTAGCTGTGAGGATCCATTTATGTCTAGTGCTAGAAGTGGGATTAATCATCCTGATGAAATCCAGTCCCCACTATGCAAAGGGTTCTTCAACCACTATCGGGTTCAGAGGCATTGCAAAAAATTTCCTCTTTCCTATGAAGAATTGGCATTCTTTGTAGGATTTAACCAAAGAGTGTGAGTCATTGAACAATGTAGGCCAGAATTACCCGACACACATAATTTTGATGGTGGTGGTCCTTGTAGAGAAGTGTCCACCCGCGGGACTACTGTGAAAAATGTCTAGAATTATTTTCACTTGCTCTGAGGTGATGCACTGCAGAAGAACACTATTGAAGTTTCTTTTGAAAAAGATTCCTCCAATGAGCACATATCCGCTATTCTGCAATCTATAGAATCTTTTCTCTGAGAAGGGAGGCTCGTCAGATATTTCCCAGTCTGCATGAATCTCATTCTATCTACCAACCAGTAGCCTTCAGACTTAGATTCGTTTGTCAGAACCAGCTCGGGTTGTTCCTCCTCAATTGTTACTTCTTCATCATGTGCCAGATACTCACACAATCCTCTTCCTCACATAGTCTTCGTGGGTCTGACCTCAATGTCATATTCTAGGATCTTAGTAATCCAATTGCCCCTTTTTTCTGTGATTTCTCCTTCCATAATGTATTCGTGCACATTGGAATGTGTGACATATACAATCACCTTGTTGTAAGATATGAGCTATTGGAACTTCTTTAGCTCCTTAACAATGGTGAAATATTTCCTTTCGACGAAGTTATAGTTCATATCATAATCCTTTAAAATCCAAGAGTGGAAGGCTATCGGATGTTCTCCCTTTCCCTCATCATCTTTTTGGGTCAGAACAATAGCGATACTGGATTTGCTACTGAACACATACATTATGAAGTCATTTGATAAGTCTGGGTTTACCAGAACATGAGCTAAAGAAATAGCATCCTTAACCTTCTCAAAGGCTTCTCTATCCTCTTTTGTCCATTTGAACAATTGATCCTTCTTGAGCATCAGGGTAAGAGGTCTAATTAATCCTGCGAAATCATAAATGAATTTGCTTACAAAATTTACCTTTCCTAAGAAGGACTGAACTCCCTTTTTGTTGAGTGGTAGGGGAAGTTCCCTGATCTCCTTCACCCACATTGGATCAATTGCAATTCCATCTTTAGACACTACATTTCCCAGTAGTTTTCCTTGCTAAACTCTGAAAACACATTTATTTGGGTTCAAGGATATCCTGAACTCCTGGCATTTTTTGAAAACCATTTCTAGATGATCAAAATGATCATCTTTAGACTTAGAGAATATTGTTAGATCATCCAAGTAGATTAAGATAATTCTCTAAAGGCAATATCCATTGCTCCTTGGAAGGTAGCTCCTGCATTTGAGAGATCGAAGGGCATTTTCGTGTAGGAAAATGTTCCCCACTTAGTAATGAATGTTGTTTTGCGTCGGTCCTCCTCTTTTACGCGGATCTGGTTGTAACTGGAGAAGCTGTCTAGTAGAGAAAACATTTTCGAACTGGCCATCATTTGTAAGATTGGCTCCATGGAATGCAAGGGGTAGTGGTCTTTTAGTGATGCTCTATTGAGGTCCCAGAAATCAACACAGAGGTGGATGTCTCCATTCTTCTTTTGGACAGGAACCAGGTTGGACACCCATGTGTTGTGCTTGATTGAGAAGATGATTCGGGAGTGAATTATCTTTGTCAACTCTTGCGCCATTAATGCCTCAATCTTTGGATTCATTGGTCTCTACTTCTGGTGGATGGGTTTTGCTCCTTCCATCAATTCTATAGTCTGTTGGATGATTTCAGGATCATATCCCTTGAGGTGATCATACAACCAAGCTACTACTCCTCCATATTTTTCACAAAAATGTATGAGCCTTTCTTTATCATGATGCGGGACATCTTTTCTAACCTTGATCTTCCTCCCATCTCTGACCTGAAGATTTGCATAATCACGTTTTTCCACTACAAACTTCCTCTTGTAATTCCTTGCATCGTCACAATTGAATAGGTTTTTGAGAGTGACTAGTCTTTTTGGATGCTTGTTGGAACTTAGCTGAATAATTTTCCCATCATAGGCATCTAAAATTTTTGGTTGGAGTTGATCAACGAACTCTCTTCAATGCTGAATGAATGAGGTGATATGTTCATCACTTTCGAACACTTTCCATCTTTGGTCATTATCTAGGATTGTTGATCAGACAATCACTTGCACAGAGTGTATGTTATGAATTAGGTCATAAGCAAGGTCAAATTGAGATCCTATTGCTGCCATGTGATCTGCAGCTGCATTCTACTCTTTGGGGACCATTTGGATATTGAAGGCTTCAAAGCTTTCAATCAGGTCCCAAATTTTATGTCTATAATATCTCATGTAGACATTCTTTGTTGCAGAGACTCCTCTGACTTGATTGACTATTAGCTCAGAGTCCTCAAAACACGATTATTTGTTTAATGCACATCCACTCCACAAGAATTAGACCTTGCACCAGGCCTTCATATTGAACTTTGTTGTTTAAACAAGAAAAATGAAAGCAAAAAGACCTGAGTGTCTTTTCATTTGATGGGGATGTCAAACATATCTCGGCTCTTGCACCAAATTTACATCTTGCTCCATCAAAATGCAACATCCATAGTTTTGAGGCATGATCATAATTGGGCTCCTTCATGACCTTCAAAATTACTTGACCCTCATCATAGATGACATAGGTTCCTAATCTGGTGGCATGATAATTTCTGAAAGGATCATTGTCTATGAATTCACTCAAGAGGACCTCTTCTTAATCAGTTCAGTCTCTGGTCACTTTCTCATCCTCTAGTAACTCAGTACAATACATTTCATCTTTGGTGATAGAGGTATGAGTAGCCTCAAAATTGATCATGGCTTCATCTGCTACATGTTCTGAATGCAAGGGTTCAAACACTATCTTCATCTTAGCTCCATGCTTGGTCCTGAGGATAAAGTGTGACCAATTCAAGGAAAGATATTCGCCTATCTTGGAAGTGAACTCTCGGGATAAGCAAAGACCGAACATGGGAGGGACGTCTATGATCACGGTATCTTGTGGAACTGTGATACTAGGGCAAGAGAATAGAGTCAAGGGGAGGTTCTTAATGACACCTATGATTTCGACCTTGTTCCCATCAAGTTGCATAACCCCTCTGTTTAAAGGCTCATAGCTAAGTCCTAAGGCTTCAACTATCTACTTGGGCATGACTATGGTGCTAGCACTAGAGTCAATCATATAATTGTGCAAAAACTTCTTACCCACAATGAGAGTCAAGAATAAGTTTTTTGGTTTAGGCTTACATTTACTTTCAATAGAAGCTTCCTCTCCATTTTTTGTGAGGACTTTGGCCTGTGATGGCGAATCGATGGCCTTTCCTTTGGAGGGTATTTATGTCAGCTCTGTGCTTGCATCTTCTAGTAGGGCCTTCTACAACAATGAATTCTACTCCAGAATAGCTAAGATATCCCAAAGAGATACATTAGCAGAGGATTTCTTCAATTTTTCCACCACATTGAATGGTGGTGGATTCAAAGACTTCAGTTCCTTAGACCTTGTTATAACAATCTCCTTGCATGGTTGAGATTGTTGTGTAATTGCAGAGGTACTAAGAGCTTGTTCGAGAACACTTTTGGGTTGCAGGACGATCGATTCGCCTATGAATCTCCTCTTTGAGCGAGTGTTATAATTTGATTACACTTGCGGGGCCTTTGATTTGGACGCATCATTTGCAAACACCGCATCTTCTTCTTCCATCCATGAGAAGAGCACGTGGTTAGGAGCTATATTTGTTTCTTGCTCCAAGGACATTCCTTGCATTTGCGTGGTGAGTACCACATTTTATTGATGAGACTAAGTTTAATCTAATTAGACAACTTTGTTTCATGATGAAAGGATGACCAATCCTGATGATGAAACTTGGCTTAACAATCAGAGATGTGATAAGTTGGATGATTTTAGGCACTTAGAGATGTTAGATCTTGGTTTAGGTTGAAACATTCCACTTGTAGAGGTCAATTTTAACAATTTTAGACTTTGTTGTACCTAAGGAATGATTCTAGACTGAACAGGATTTTGAATTCTGGTTCAAACTATGAAATAGGGGATAAATTCAACTCTCAGGTTTTGCATTTAATGGATGCGCTAAAACAGAGCCCAAATGCACTGAAAGAGTTGACAGATGCACTGAAACAAAGGATGTATGTGCCATAAAATTGCATAGATGTGCTATAATATTGCCTAGATGCGCTAGAACAGAGGGTTGATGTGCTAAAATATACAATGTATGTGCTATAACAGAGGGTAAATGTGGTGGAAAAATGCTCATATGCACTATAAGATTGCCTAAATGCTCTAAAAAAGAGACTAAATGTGCTAGAATATTGCACGGACCATGCTAAATAATAGCAGTCTGATGCACTGCAGGATTGCATAGATGCGCTAGAAAAGCAGCGAATGTGCTAAACTAGGAAAATGTTGTGGTTTCTTGCAAGTTTGTGTTTGATTTCCTTGATTTTCCAGTCAAAGAATTGGATGTTTCAAATGATGTTTTATGAATCAAGGTTTTTACTTCCAATGTATGATGTTTTGTTTGAAATTTTTTTAAAAACATATTGGTAAAACACATCAAACATGTACAACTTAAGGCTGTGTAGGACAATATTTACTGGATTCCCACTTGGATTTTAATCTAGCTACTCCTACCTTTAGCAGATGATTAGAAGCTTGACCCCACTGGCTCCCCTCCAAAACACTCACTTCTCGGGGCAGCCAAGCTTTAGTACCCATGAATCTCCCATGGCATACTTCTCATCTCTACTAAAAGCCACAAAAATGTGGGACGGCTTCAAAGGTTAGACCTTTTGCGCCAGTAAATAGAATAAGGATTTTGGCCTTCTAAACAAGAGGTTCTAGTATAGTCATTTCGTTCATGGGAGATCATCCATATGACAAGAGACCATTACTGCCCTTCTTGTCAGAACAATCCTCGTGATACTTAAACTTTCCTCAAGTACCCGCATTTATATCCCGGTTGGGTCGTTCCCTTGGGTGATTACTTTTTCCCACAAGGCAGGCCCCTCTATGGATAAAACAAAATAAAAATGAATGGGTATGGCTTTTTGGTCACCCAATAAGAGAGCATATGCCTACCATTCATCAAGCACAAAAAACATGGTGTTCTTTAACCTTTTAATTAAGCTAGATGCCTATCTTAATCAAAAGAAAATATTAAATAACTTCAGCCCCTGCATAAATCATTAGTAGTTGCATGAGTTTGTCTTTGACAAGTGTATTTAGTACAATGGATATCAAATGCTTTTTCTTTCACTTCAATGCTCCACGTTCCTCTTAAAACCTACAATAAATGCTCAAAATGTTAGATGAGATCAAGAAATAAGAAGGCATGAGGGTTAGATGAATGATTAAGCATAAAAACCTTAAAACTTATACCAAGTTACAATGTGATTTGACATTAAGTGTAAAATTGAAAATTTTAACTCCACAAAAATTGAGAAACACCTACACCATTGCATAGCTTATGAAATTATCCCCCATTTCAAAAAAAAAGCTCTGAAAAAGACCTTTGTATGACCAAGATATGACCATTTTAAGATTGACTATAAAAGCGCTAAACAATCATCCTATGCACTAAAAGATTATTCGTATGCGCTAAAAGAAGTATCCACTGTATGCGCTAGAAGAATATTTAGATGCGCTAAAAGAAGTGTCAGATGCACCAAAAGAAGGCTCTAGATGCACCAAAAGAAGCTTTGGATGCGCCAGAATAGTGCCTAGATGCGCTGAAAGATCTTTTGGATGCACCGTAACAGTGATTGGATGCGCTAAAAGACTTTTCAGATGCGCCGAAAGAATTCACGGTCGTGCTAAAATGTCACATCCAACCTAATTAGAAAAATCTTTCTAGAAAATTGTTAAAAATGGGGTTGTGCCCTATGGTGGATGACAATTTATGTGTGTGTGAAATGTGGGAATTGTTAGTAAATCAACACAAACACCAATGAGACGTATTATAGTAAAGATTTGAATCAAATAAACTACTCTAAATTGCAGCAAACAAATATTTAAAAATGTTCCATTGTTCTCTATTCTCAAGGATTTATTTAACCATATTGGCTCTCAGATTTTGTATATGCACTATGGTTATTAAAATGACAACTTGAGAAATGAGATGCTATTCAACATGCAAGCCAATTAAGTTCCTACATAAAATTATATGATGAAAGCCATGATGCAAAGAATAATGGTGATATTTTGACAAATGGATAATGATGTTAGATTATATGAGGCTAATGCTATGATAAGAAGCTAAAATGATTCTACATATGCTCAAATAACCATTGATATGATAATCTAAAATGCAACTATTAAAAAAAACATGATTCTAAGTTAACATGATGCTACAATGCAAACTTGTTAAAATGCTAAACAATGCTAACTATAAGACTCCAAATGCTCCAAGGATAATTCCTGCATGATAACTCTACTCAAATGTGGGATGTCAAATACTATAGCAAAGGGTTGTATTTATAGGCTTTTCCAAGCATCTTGTGATGTGGCAGTGATTGATGGTCCATATTCAAACAAGAGGGATGAATAGTGGAGATGGAGAGAATCAAGAAGAATGTTCCCTTGACCAAAGACAACATGCCAAATGGATGAAGGAATCCTTTGACCAAATACAACATGCCAAATGGATGGAGGAATAAAGTGTGGGAGAAAAATACCATGTGTTTGAAAGTTGGTTGAAGAAGTGTGTAAGGAATAAGCCATGTGTTTGAAAATGTGTTAGAATTATTTAATTTTATGTGACCTTGGTGAGGTGGCATGAAAGGTTGTAGACATGTGCTTGAATTCCTAATTTGGGATTAGTGAAACTTAATTAAATAAAACAAGCTCATGGAAATTTGTTTATTTAATTAAATTAGAAGAATATGATTTTAGATTTGGAGAATTAAAGGATATGAAGTATATAAATAAATTGAGAATTTATTTATACATAGTTGAAATATTAATTAAATAGCTAGTATTTAATTAATTAAATGTCTTGACCGATTTTAGGTGTATACATTTTGCCCCTCTTTGAAGTAATGTGTTTGCACGTTGCTTCAAAGAAAAATTTGATGCCCCAGACGTTGATTTTCAGGTGATAGATATATGCCCCCTCGGGAGATAAATCGATGAATTTTTGAATTTTTAGGATTTTTTGGAATTTGTAAAAAAATTGATGATTTTGCAATGATTTGATGATGATCTCAAAATTTTATGCTTCAGAAACGATTTATCTCCTGAAAAATGAGATTAAAGTCACTAGGTGATGAAATTGATGAATTAAAGTCCCTTTGAAAATAAAAATAAAACATCCCCATAAAATGCCACTTAATTTAACCTTAAAAAGTTAAAAAGTTGATTTAGAAAGTTCATTTGAGCATTTTTCTATTTGAAAACTTGTGAGTGAGTGAGCAATCTAGCACTTTGGAGCATAATGGTGATCCCCTACCACATGCACCGGTTCGAGCAGGTCAGGCGTCACAACCGCCCGGCGGCGTATGGTCCTCCGGTAAGTACCCAAAAAATTGCCTCGTTGTTTGTGCAATTAATTTTTATGCTTGTTTTTCATTTGAATTCGGATTTTGAATTACTTTAGTGCATAGGGTCACCACAATGGCGCATAGGGTAACTGTTTTAGCGCGTCCATAAATTTAGTGCATAGGATGGAAATTTTAGCACATAGGATTAATGAACTAGCGCATTGATAGATTAGCACTTAGGTAACCCAAATTAGGACATTCATGAACTATTGCGGTGCATGGGATAGATTAGTGCTTAGGGAAATTAGATTAGTGCATAGGGTGAATGAATTAGTGCATAGAGTGAAGTGGTACATCGGGGCTTTGTTCCGACACATTGAGCAAATGAAATGGCGCATTGAATAGTTTGACGCATAGAACCTCTGTTCTAGTGCATTGATGAATTCTTATGGTGCATAGGGTTTTTCAGCACATAGAAAGAATATTCTAGTGCATTTGTGAAGTTTTAGACGAGATTGATGATTTGCTTGATTAGACTCCTTGATTTCAATGATGTTTGATCGCGTCAGCCTGTGATTTGATGGTGATAGATGATGTTGATAGGTTGGATGTCCATTGATCTCATGATAGGTGAGATGCAATGATAGGATGATGATAATTGACCTCATGATAGGTGAGGATCAATTATAGGTTGATTGATTAAATGACCTCATGATAGGCGAGGTGCATTGATTGATTAATAAACCTCATGATAGGCGAGATTAAGTTGATTGATGAACCTCATGATAGGTGAGGTTAAATTGATTGATGAACCTCATGATAGGGGAGGTGCATTGATTGATTGATAAACCTCATGATAGGTGAGATTAAGTTGATTGATGAACCTCACGATTGGTGAGGTTGAATTGATTGATTTGATAAACCTCATGATAGGCGAGGTTGAATGATAGATTGATGTTCACGAGATTTGATCAAAGTCTCACCAGAGTTGATTAGATTGATAGGTTGATTGATTTGGATTGATTTACTGACTAATTTGCGATTTTGTGATGATAGGAGCTTTTGACAAGTTTACAGATCAGAGAGCGGTTCCCAAGGACATGGGATTTGATTTGTCATCTGACACAACCTAGGATAGTTGTCATTGCACGATGTGGTTTCTCGTCTCTTATCGATATTCCCCATATCAGGATCAACAGGGGGTTGTTGACAGGTTTAGCTGAGAGGTGGCATAGTGAGCATAACACATTCCATTTTCCCACTGGTAAGATCACAGTTACTCCTGAGGATGTCTACCGGATTTTACGGATACCTGTTGTTGGGGAGCTTGTCCTTTATGATTCACAGGAGTAGGGTAGGATTGATGCACTTCACCGAGTTTTCAAGGATGATACCATATGCGGATATGAGATTCCAAGGAGGGACATGGTCAATGCCTACGCCACTTTATCGTCTGTGTTAGTTGGTTTCATTAGAGGGTTCCTTTTTCCTGACCGCAGGTCAAAGGGACTCTCGGTTGGATGGGGGAAGATCTTGGAGAGCATGATTGCTCAGGGGACGAGATATGCCTGGGGTTATTGTACGCTTGCTCATCTTTACCATGATCTACACTAGGTGGTCTACCTTTGAGGGGCCATTTTATCAGCAGGAGTCACATTGCTTCAAGTCTGGGCCTAGGAGCATATATCAGTTGCATGGCCAGTGGGAGATAAATAGTGTTTCACAATGAGGCCATATGTACACCTTTATGTCGATCGACTTGCTTAGCCTATGTTGGGAAAACTAGAGTATTGGAGGAGGGCACTGGATGATTTGGAGTTTGTGGTATGGCAATAATATCTGGATTATGAGTAGTGGCCAGAGGATGATGCCGAGATGTCATTTTTGTGTCAGTCCCTATATCTGATTGGTCGTACATTGTTTATTATTGAGAGATTCGTGTTGTTGAGAGTATTGAGATAGTATGGTAGGGTTCAGGGCATGCCGCAGGGAGTGGCCCATTATGCATGGTGACAGCAGAATGCTACAGAGTGGGGGCCTGGTTTGTCTTATGATGTAGTTGTTGAGCACTTTTAGGGTTTACAAGTCATCCCTTGGGATTTTCGTCCAAATATTACTGATGGTTCGATATCAGAGGAGTATGCTCAGTATATGTTCCTGCATCCCTTCCCACAGATCACCATCCCTGATGAGCCTGCACCATTGTTAGAGGAGGAGGGGGTAGTAGGTCATAGGTAGAGGTGGCAAAGAGAGGAGGCGGAGGAGGAGGAGGAGGAGGCAGAGGAGGAGAGCAGTGAGGAGGGGATAGCAGCGATGACGGTGATGGGGGAGGAGATGAGGGTGGCGGAGGACTGGGGCCAGATGTTGCAGAGATGAGAGTGCCTCACAAGAGGCAATCATTGGTTTCCCCATCACAACAATGTGTGGTGGTCAGGCTACCATCATAGCAGCAACAAACACAGATAGCTGCTCTACAGGTACAGGTTCAGACACTACAAGGTCAGCTATAGCAAGTTCAGGCTCTGCTTACACAGGCCCAGGGACAGATCCAGACGTTGACGATAGAGAGAGATGCAGCTAGGTAGTAGGTATAGCAGGTACAGGCCCAGCTTGCACAAGTACAGATCCAAGGATAGACACAGGGACAGATGTAGGGGCAGATTACCATATTGATTGCTGAGAGGGATGCTCTGAGACAACGGGTGGAGTAGGCTGAGGGAATCACTGAGAGGCTATAGCAGGTTGCAGTGGCTATCGGTACCTCAGATTATTTTAGAGAGGTCTGTTGTACCACACATGAGGCCGAGTTCTATAGAGTTCGATATCATGATGCAATTCCTCCAGAGCGGCGAGAGAGCTTTGCACAGTCTCGTTCTGGCATGTCCCAGTCTCACACTATTAGCATGGGTGTCACACAGCCACTTCCTGGAGATCGGAGAGATCTTGGTGCGGGTCCGTCAGGTGTAGGGGGAGGTACTAGTCCTGTGATTCCAGCACCATCTGGGGGGAGCACAACATAGCTCCAATTTATGATTCTCTTATGTACTTTGGACATGATGTATACACTGATGTATATGAGACATTGATGATGTACCTTTTTTTTTCAAACTTTATGATACACTACCATTTTTTATTTGATGTATCTCTTTATACTCCTAGATATCCTTGTACACTTTGACATTATGATTTTTTTGAGGTTACATGATATGCGGCGATGATTATGATCTACGTTTCTATATGATGTTATTTGATGATGGATGCATTTAATTTCTATGCTATGGTGATGATCACGATGATTATGATGGATGCATTTAATTTCCATTATTTATGCTATGTGATGTTCTATATCAAACTGATGGTATGATATGCTATGGATGCAAATGATGATGCAACTGATGTGTTTTCTATGATGCTTTGTGATAGATTTTATTATGCCAATGATATGTGATGTATTTGATGTTTATGTACTTTTTTGATGAAAATGAATAGATGAATGTATGATAATGTGATAGTACCTAGTTCTATGTGTTTATGATGTTTTAGATGATGATGATCATGATGATTATGCAATGATGATACCTATGTGATGATTATGTGATGTATGCAATGATGATATTTATGTGATGTATGCAATGATGATATTATAATGCATGATTAATGATTCTATATGTTTCATGGGTGATGCCTATGATATGTGAGATGGGTTTGATTATGAAAATGATGTGTGATGTTTATGTTGATGATGTATGGATGTAATGATGATGGGATGACATATGTATGATGTTTTGTAAGATGAATTATGATTATGTGATGCAAATGATTATGCTTAACTGAGTTTGCAAGACTTCAAAACCTCTAGGGTCTTAAGCTTAAATGAGTGAATCTATCCAACTTCCAAGAGTTGTGGGAAGGTTGTCGTCAGTTGATTATTTGTTAAGTTAAGTTTCACAAAACTTGACATATTTCCCAAATTTCTTGGAAATCTGAAGAGACTCACTCATTTAAGCTTAGTGGACCACTTTCCCAATGCAACTATATGAAATGATTTTGATTAGGAAAAATGAGATGTGATGTGTGTCTTTTTGTGTTTTCTAATGCAAATATTATGATGTGATGCATGGATGGATGAATGATGTGATAATGTTTTCTAATGTATGCAAATGATGATGCAACTTATGTGATTTTTACATGAGAATGATGTGTTTTTGGTGATGTCAAGTGTACACAATCCATTAGTGTCAAAGATAACATCATTGTGAAATTGTTGCAACTTTGGAAACCCTATAGATATAGATGCAAACTAACATGGATGCAATCTAATGAAGATCTAATATGCAAAAGTTTTCATTTGTAACAATCGATTTGTTGTGCTTTTTATCATCATTGAGCCTTTAAAATGTTGAAAGTGAGTACAAGCATTCATGGCATATTTAGACCATGATGACCTGAGTACTACTTCCATGATTTTTGATATTGCAAGTTAACACAAGCATCTAGGTATAATTAAACCGAGATGACCTAAGCATTACCTGCGTAAACAGACAAGAGTTAATTGCTTTCCTATACAAATTCAGAATGTCATCAATGATACTTTGTAGAGCACGTCTCGCAACAATTTGCACAATAGTAGTGATCATCTCACAGACAACAGTTGAACATGCATGCCACAGTGATAAAGCCATGATTTTGAAGGAACATCATCCATTTGAGGTTTGTTTTGATTGGATTGATTTAGTTGTTTGATGTGGATGGTTGATGTGTTACTGATTGTGATTGATGTTCAATATAGGGTTGCACTATGATCTTTGTGTTTGTTGTGTTGTTTGACTGTTGTTTGTCTATTGGTTTAAGCTCAAAGTTTATTGCCCCCAGTGAGTTTAGGATTTTTCCCCCAGTCTAGGGTGAGACACGACCGTGATGCCAGGATATGTACATGAAGCTTTCTAATGATAGGCAGATTGATGGTGAAAGCGAATGGCGAAAGCGAATGTTCGACATGCTCAAATAGATGGAAAAGCTAATCTATCACAAATAATGCCTGTTGTCAAGTTTTTACTACTTTTTTTTATTGCACTTTTTCAAATTTTATAATTTTTTTGATTTTTTTGATTTTCACTTTTTTGTATTTTTCTCTTTTTGATTTTTTTGTATTTTTCATTTTTCTAATTTTTTGGATTTTTGCTCTTTTTTATTTTTTTGGATTTTTTACGTTTTTACTTTTTTTGGATTTTTAAGATGGAATGATATGATATGACCGGTTGAAGGAACACGATTCCCCACAAAAGAGGTAATGCAACCATGGATAAATGATAGATCAAAATGAAAGAGTCACTGCAAAACATGTCACACAAGCAACATATCTCTTGTCGAAAGATGATAATGGTTGATTGATTAAGATGCCAAGAATGATTGATTCTATAAGGGATGATGATGATAAGTACTTAGGATCACTAAATTCCTCCAAGTACAATAAGATTGATGATTGTTGATGATTGATTGACAAAAGATATGATGATTGGATAATGTTTTATAGTTAGGCTCAAATATGATTTACGTGATAAGGTTCAGGGTTGCAAAGGGACATAATGGCATGGATTTTGATAAGCTAGGAAATATGGAATGGAAGAAAGCAAGGATAAAAATAATGAATGGGATGATCAAGATCAACTAGATAAGATACAGACACAAAGCCCAAGTATTTTTCCCCTATTCCTCATCAAGACCAAGGATGAGAAGAAAGGATGTATCTAGTAAGAATGATGGAATATGGATAAGACGAAAGATATGGTAGGGAAGATATGGGTAAAGAGTATAGGATAAGACATATGATGTTCAAGGAGATCCTTAACCTTTTCAAGATCAAAGGTGGAAATGTAAGGAATGTAAGATGGACGAAACTTGCCCCTCCAAGTGTAGAATGCAAGAGGAATATGGAAAATAGGATACGAATGATAGGGAAATGGAGGAAGGACTTAAGCATCAAATTTCATAACCAAACGTCCTAACTATGTGCTCTAATAAACCATGGCCATGGGAGTTAGACTCTTAAATGTTGGCAGATTTATGGTATGATGGGGTAATGGATAAGAGGTTCAAAGGTTTGTTGATGGATAGATGGAAAGGATGGAAAGATCAACATTGGCACACACCTTGAAGGGTGGTGGAGTGATGGAGGAAAAATGGATTTGGAAGGTGAGAGGTTTTTAAATGGAATGTTGGAGGAAGCTTTTGGATTAGCAAATTTGGATGCCAATTTAGATTTTATTGCTTCTATGATACTTTTAGGAATCCACATGATTTTTTACTTTGATATTTTCTTTGTGGGCCTTTGTGGCCTTTGACATTTTCTTTTTGATTTATGGACCTTTGTGGTCTTTGAAAATTTCCTTTTTGCTTTGATGGGCCTTTATGGCCTTTTGAAAATTTCTTTTGATTTATGGACCTTTGTGGTCTTTGAAAATTTCCTTTTTGCTTTGATGGGCCTTTGTGGCCTTTTTTATTTTTCCTTTGATTTTGGATCAAATTTTCTTTTATTTTTGCATGCCTCTTCGAGGATACATGTTGATCCTTTCACACATGTGGATTTTGATATGGAAGCTTTTGACATTTGGCACCCAAATTGCTTCCAAGAGCAATGGGAGGGGTGGATTGAGATGAATGGTATGGAGGTATTATGGAAGAGTGAGTGTAGGTAGAATTTTGAAAGGGCATCAAGGATGTGTGCATTTTTTGTTCTTGAGGAATAGGATATGGACCTAGCATAGAGGGAAGGTTTGATGGAATAGGATGAGGACCTAGGATAGATGGTAGGTTTAGTGGATTAGGATAAGGACCTAAGATAGATGGTAGGTTTGATGGACTAAGACACTTAGGTGTATAACCAAGGCCATGG
Organism: Sequoia sempervirens; assembly: GCA_007258455.2. Taxonomy (NCBI): domain Eukaryota; kingdom Viridiplantae; phylum Streptophyta; class Pinopsida; order Cupressales; family Cupressaceae; genus Sequoia; species Sequoia sempervirens. The sequence continues at coordinate 16,127,990 of VDFB02047230.1, read as the reverse complement.
TAATATGGGTTTTCTTGAGAAAAAAGGGGTTCTAGGATACCTTGTTCATGAAGGCCTAATCCTTTGCCTTTGTAGTTCATACTTTGACACATTCATTTACCAATGGGATATGTATTTTTTGTGAAACAAGATGCAAGTCCATTTTGGGGAGGATATGGTATGGATGAAAGGATAGGTGTTGGAAGTAAACCAGAGTGGATAAAGGTGGAGGATCCCAATTTGTAGGTGTGTGGCTCATGGATAGCTTGACTAGGTGTGATAGGATCTTGGCATGGGGATGACAAGGTACTTTGATCTTGACTTGGAAAAGGAGTATGAGGTGTAGAAGATGGAGTAGCTTGCTCTTTACTAGGTATGAAATCATCGTGAAGTGGTATGAAAGGCATATCTTGATCTTGAGAAGGATGAACATCCTCATGGAATGAAAGGGTATCCTTGCATGGAAGCATATCTTGATCTTAATGAGGAAGGGAATCATGAGATTTTGTAGAAAGTATATCTTGATCATCGAATGGTAGGACATCATTAGATAGGATGGAAGAATTATCATGCTCCTAGAATGCAATGGAATATTGAGATGGTATGGATTCATTAGATGGAGTGGAAGGGAGACTTGGAATGATACTTTTCTCTTGAGATGAAAAGGAATCATTGTGGATGAATAGTGCAAGGAGGGGATCATCATAAAATTCTTGAGAGATGGGATCTCGGTCAAATATTGGAATAACTTGTGGAATTTTGGTATCATTGGATGGAGTCAAAAGAATGCTTTGATCTTGAGGTGTAGATGAGTCTATGTTATCATGTTTTGGACTAAGAGATTGACATGAATCATTAGATGTAGAAGGTATGATAGATGAAGGTGCTTGGATGGAATCGTTAACTTGGGTGAAAGAATCCTAAGATTTATTTTGGCTTGTGGGAAATGAAGATAGATGCATGACATGGTAATATTGTTCAATATCATTTGTGTTTGAGGACTGAGATTTGGGCTTCTAATTTAACTTTTTCAAGAATTCAAAGAAATTGAATTTGGATGATGTAGTTGTTGGTGGAGAAAGTGTCATGTCCAGATTTTTGTTAGAGGAATAAGAAAAAATGTCTGGTAGCAAATATCTCTTTGTGGTTTCTCTTTGTATGTCTTGGAGTTGTTGTTGAAGGTTTTTCATCTATTAAGTTAAAGTATTCAATTGATCCTCATCTATTTCAGCCATGGTGGTTTGAGTTTCAATTTCCCGTTCTTTGAGTTTATGCTTTTTGGGATTTTGTTAAAATGGGCATACAAGTGTTATAGTTTTCACTAAACTTTTGATCTTTGTTTGGAGGAGTGCCAAGGATAAAAACTAAGTCAAATAGAATGACAAATCCTGTTGATGAGACTAATTTTGATCTGATTATACAACTTTTTTTCATGATGAAAGGATGACAAATCCTGATGATGAAACTTGGCTTAACAATCAGAGATGTGATAAGTTGGATGATTTTAGGCACTTAGAGATGTTAGATCTTGGTTTAGGTTGGAACATTCCACTTGTAGAGGTCAATTTTAACAAGTTTAGACTCTATTGTACCTAAGGAATGATTCTGGACTGAAAAGGATTTTGAATTCTGGTTCAAACTATGAAATAGGGGATAAATTCAACTCTCGGGTTTTGCATTTAATGGATGTGCTAAAACAGAGCCTGAATGCAATGAAAGAGTTTATAGATGCACTGAAACAAAGGATGTATGTGCTAGAAAATTGCACAGATGCACTATAATATTGTGTAGATGTGCTAGAATAGAGGGTTGATGTGCTAAAATATACAGGGTATGAGCTATAACAGAGGGTAAATGTGCTAGAAAAATGCTTAGATGTGCTATAAGATTGCCTAAATGTGCTAAAAAAAGAATAAATGTGATGGAATATTGCATGGATGCGCTATAACAACAGTCGGATGCACTGCAGGATTGCACGGATGTGCTAGAAAAAGCAGTGAACGCGCTAAACTGGGAAAATGTCACAGTTTCTTGCAAGTTTGTGTTTGATTTCCTTGATTTTCTAGTCAAAGAATTGGTTGTTTCAAATGATTTTTTCTGAATCAAGGTTTTCACTTCCAATGTATGATGTTTTGTTTGAATTTTTTTTTAAAACACATTGGTAAAACACATCAAACATGTACAACTTAAGGTTGTGTAGGACAATATTTATTGGATTCCCACTTGGATTTTACTCCAGCTGCGCCTACTTTTAGCGGATGATTAGAAGCTTGACCCCACTGGCTCCCCTCCACAACACTCACTTCTCAGGGCAACCAAGCTTCAGTACCCATGAATCTCCCATGGCATACTTCTCATCTCTACTAATAGCAACAAAAATGTGGGACGACTTCAAAGGTTAGACCTTTTGCGCCAGAAAATATAATAAGGATTTCAGACTTCTAAACAAGAGGTTCTAGTATAGGATTTTCGTTCATGGGGGATCATCCATATGGAAAGAGACCATTGCTTCCCTTCTTGTTGGAACAATCCTCGTGATACTTGAACTTTCCTCAAGTACCCACATTTATATCCCAGTTGGGTCATTCCCTTGGGTGATTACTTTTTTCCCACAAGGAAAACCCTTTATAGATAAAACAAAATAAAAATGAATGGGTCTGGATTTTTGGTCACCCAGTAAAGGGGAGAGCATATGCCTACCATCCATCAAGTACATAAAATATGGTGTTCTTTAACCTTTTAATTAAGCTAGATGCCTATCTTAATCAAAAGAAAACATTAAATAACTCCAGCCCCTGCATAAATCATTAGTAGTTGCATGAGTTTGTCTTTGACAAGTGTATTTAGTACAATGGATATCAAATGCTTTTTATTTCACTTCAATGCTTCATGTTCCTCTTAAAACCTGCAATAAATTCTCAAAATGTTAGATGAGATCAAGAAATAAGAAGACATGAGGGTTAGATGAATGATTAAGCATAAAAACCTTAAAACTTAGACCAAGTTACAATGTGATTTGAATTTAGGTGTAAAATTGAAAATTTTAACTCCACAAAAATTGAGAAACACCTACACCATTGCATAGCTTATGAAATTCTACCCCATTTCAAAAAAAAAATCTTCAAAAAAGACCTATGGATGACCAAGATACAACCATTTTAAGATTGACTATAAAAGTGCTAAACAGTCATCCTATGCGCTAAAATATTATTCGTATACGCTAAAAGAAGCATCCAATGTATGCACTAGAAGAATATTCGGATGCACTAAAAGAAGTGTCAGATTCACCAAAAGAAGGATTTCGATGCGCTGAAAGAAGCTCTGGATGCGCCGGAACAGTGTCTGGATGTGCTGAAAGATCTTCTGGATGCGTCGTAATAGTGATTGGATGCGCTAAAAGACTTTTCGGATGTGCCAAAAGAACTCATGATCGGGCTAAAATGTCACGTCCAGCCTGTTTACAAAAACCTTTCTAGAAAATTGTTAAAAATGGGGTTGTGCCCCACGGTAGGCCCCAATTTATGTGTGTGTGAAATGTGGGAATTGTTAGTAAATCAACACAAACACCAATGAGACGTATTATAGTAAAGATTTGAATCAAATAGACTACTCTAAATTGCAGCAAACAAATCTTTAAAAATGTTTCATTGTTCTCTATTCTCAAGGATTTATTAAACCATATTGGCTCTCAAATTTTGTATATGCACTATGGTTGTTAAAATGACAACTTGAGAAACTTGATGCTATTCAACATGCAAGCCAATTAAGTTCTTGCATGAAATTATATGATGAAAGCCATGATGCAAAGAATAATGGTGATATTTTGACAAATGGATAATGATGTTAGATTATATGAGGCTAATTATGTGATAAGAAGCTAAAATGATTTTGCATATGCTCAAATAACCATTGATATGATAATCTAAAATGCAACTATAAAGAAAAACATGATTTAAAATGTAACAATAAAGAAAAACATGATTTAAAATGTAACAATAAAGAAAAACATGATTTTTGTGTAGACATCTAATTTGACCACTTCCATATGATCAAATACGTCTCCTTATTCATCTAGCTGCTTATCCCCTCTTTTAATATTAATTAAATCATTTGTTTAATTAATACCTTGCATCTTACATAGGGTCCATAAAGTATTTAATTTAATAAATACTTTACCCCTCTTCCTCCTCTAAATTAAATAAATACACCATTTTATTTAATTTAGTCATATTCCCCTTTTGGAATTAAAATTCATTTTTTTTAATTCCTCTTTCCTCTCTCATTGTCACATCCTCCAACTTTTGCAAGTTGGTCTCTAATTCATCTTAATTTCTTCATCTTCTTCTAATTAACTATGGTTAGCATGTGCACACCCTTAATCATCATTAAGGTCACATCCTCCATAATCTCTCACTTGCTTCTAATAAGTCATTAGTCCATCTAATCAAGTACTTGCACAACCTTAATCATATGGTTAGTCCAACCTAATCCTCTTCCCATTTATGGCATGTGTCCTTAAGTCAACCTTATTAAAGGCTTTCTCCTTTTGGGCAAGCATTCCATTTCCCCATGTGAATTTTTAATTCACCTTTTAATCCCCCAATGCACTCAAAAGGAATTTTTAATTCCTTCACCTTTTCCCACATGTCCTCTCTTCATTCTTTATTCTTTCCCATCTCCCCATGAGGATATTTGAGGAATTTTTAATTCCTCACATGTCCTCTCACCCACATGGGGACAAGGACCTCCTTTATGAGGAGATCTTTTCCAATCCCAAGGTACTTTGTACCCCCCTCCATGTCATGTACTATCCTTCCACCTCATGTCCACTTCACCTTTTAGGGCTATATCACATGCCACATGTCAAGATGTGAGGGCTTGTGAGTTCTCAACTCACCTTAGCCCTACATCTTGGTCATTTGTGGCTCAATCTTGGCCATCCATCTCTTTTAGGAATTCTCAAAATTCCTATAAATACCCCCTCTTTTCTCTCATTTTGGGGGAGATCATTTTGCTAGCCAAACTCTTGCAATTTTATTTCTCAATCTATACTTAGCCATTTTCATTTTCATCCACTTGCACTCATCCTCACAACATCATTTAGCTTGCATCTTGTGCCATCCAAGGAGCATACACATCAAAGATCGAAGGGCCAACCAAAGGATCAATTCGAGACAAGGTATAAGGTTTCATTTGTTGCTTTTTATCTTGTGTTCATTCCAACTTAGGCTAATCTTGAGGTGTAAGGATTTGTTTGAATCACATTGCACTCTTTTAGTTTTAGCTGCTCATTTCTCACCTCTCTCAAACCCTATCCACAGCTACGGCGGTCGGACCCAGCGGGTCTTTTCTTTCACGTTTGCTGGTTTTTCGCGAGTTCAAGTTCACAGTGGCCCGGACTGACCTTCCGGTGCGGAATCGACCAATACGGTGGCGGATCAGTGGTGGACTGACCTGCGGTGGCCGGACGACCCTCGTTGGCGGACGACTCGCGTATAGGCCGGACTGACCTCCCGAAGGTGAAATTTCAAGTTTTTACCAATTGTTCTTTGGTAAATTAGGCACATAGTTTAATTAGAGGGGTCAACAAACCTTGTTTGGCGTGCTTGTGGAAGGCTATTTGACGTATCCAATCCCCTTGCACCATTTGGCGATCCTGGGTGACGAGAAATTGTAGCTTTCCAAGTCTTTTGAGTCACCCCCTTTTTCATTTTCTTAGTGGGACGGCGCAGCGGGGTTTATACCCAAAGGCGATTCAACCATCTTGGCGGGGGTATATAAAGAGGGGAGAGAAAAAGTTGTACCTCAATCCAACCTCATTGTAATTGGTGAAGTATCGAGATGATGTGAAGAGTTGGTCTGAGCCTTTAAGGTTCCCCACTCACGCTTGTAATGGGTTGGTGCTCACAGTTTGGGCCTCACGTACCAGGTGTATATCGGGGACTCCCTAGTAACCATGTTCATCCTAGGTAGAAGACTTTGTTTGTGTTAGGATTATGTGTTACACCTTGCATAATGTTTGTAATATTTTATTTATTTATTATGTGTGTGGTGCACCTAGGGGTTTTCTAGGTGAATGTGCATCACAAGGAGTTATAATGTTGGGGCCACTTTGTTGTATGTATCATTGGGACATAATTGTAAAATGTAATTATTTAATATGGGGAATAATAAAAAATAATAAAGTACCCAATATTAAATGTGGGGTCACATGTTGTAGTATTTTGGGCACATGGTTTATGTAATACCACTTGGTGGTTTTGTGGGTGCTTGTTTCTATAAAAGCAACCACAAGGGTAGTTGTTTAGGGTTTGATCAAAAATTGGTCAAGGTTGGACAGTTTGTTGCAGGTTAGCAGGTTGAGCTTGTGCATGTGTGAGGGTTTGAAGCATGGCATGGGATGTGTGGATTCATGCTTGGTCACATGGAATGCATGGATAGCTTGTGCTTCAGAAGTGTTCATGGAGTCTCTGCAGATGTATTGTAATGGGTTTTCATTGATGAATAATACATGGAGTGTGGATGCTTTTGGAGGCTGGGTTTTTCCCTCTTGAGGGTTTTCCCAGGGTATATCTTGTGTCATCTTTGATGGGTATGTTGTCTATTCTCTTGCTTGTTGATGTTGAGTATTTTACTTGCATGTTTTCAGATTTGGGTTATGTGAAAATTGTCATTCTATGGCTGCATAGTTTCCTTACAAGTGGTATCAGAGCTTTGGTTATTGGATTGGATAACCCTAGGTTGCATGAGAGAATGAAAGGAAATGGCAAGATATAGGGTTTTGTAGGTGTTTTATTGCAGATCTGAGGGTTTTGGGTTTGTTGGTTTGATGGGTAGTTTGCAGATTTGGGGTGTGAAAACTTTTGACAAAATAGGGTTTCTTGGTCATGCATTTATATGAGGGTTTTGGGGGTGAGTTTTCACAGATGACCTCCTAAGACAAAATGGACCTCATGGTTGGATTCAGGTTGGCTGAGAGAGAAATTTTGACATATAACATGCCCTATTTTGGTTACAGGAAAAATTTGCCCATACCCCTGTTCGGCCGTACGGATGTCGACGGTACAGTCGCCCGAAAAATTAAGAAATCCAAAAAATGGAAAAATAAAAATAAAAATCCCGTCGAAATTTTTACCTGCAAAAATAAACAAAAAAATTAGAAAAATCAAAATAAAACAAACAAACGAAATTTTTGAAAGGTTTGGGGTCCGGGACCAGCTATCTTGCGTGCCGTGACTGCCGTAGAATCTTGTAGGCTGCCGATCTTGTCTCCTGACCGGCGTCATCGGCCCGGCTGATCTTAGCCCGCAGAAGCGGCGTTGGCCCCACCCTTCGAAGTGTTCAAAATTAAGCCCGGCCAGCGTTTTTAAAAGGTTTTTAAATTTTAAAAGAAATGAAAGCAAATTTTAGCCATTCAAACAAGTCCACGGTTCAAAGGAAATTTAGCCAGTTTTACTCTTCGCGTCGAGGTCCGATGCGAGGTGGAAGGAAAATTTTTATTTTTGAAAGTGGTAGAAATTTAAATGGTTTTCAAATCCATACCTGCCGTGCGCCAGGAGAGCCACTGAGTTGATTTACAGCAGTTTTTAAACCCATTCTTTTGCCCGGTGTATCGATTTTACGACTTCTTCACGATGCGTTGGAAAGTACAGTTAGAGCACTACCCGATGGTACAAGTTTTGTTCCCATGATTTCTGCCCGGTTTTGGCGGTGTTTTGCTTGATTTAAAGTCAGATGTTTATTTTGAGCTTTAAGGGCATACTCGGGTGCATGTCTGGTGGGATTACCCCGGACTTCGAATAGTCAGCGAGCTTGTTTAGATCACTACACAGTGGATCAGGTTTGGAGATATTTTGGCATGGTTTATTTGCTATTTTCTTTATTTGAGCTGGTTATGGGTCTCTTTGACTATGGTGTTATTATGAGCTTATGGATTGCTGGATTTTGGTGATTTGATGATGGATTCATTGTATGATCAGTTGTACATCTCAGATTATTATATTTTTGACATGGTTATCAGCATGTATGTTGCATTGTTGTATCTACAAGTTGTGCAATGTTGTAGGCGGTCTATATTTACTTGTTGCACCTATGACTTGGATATGGGTTGTCTTTGCCCATTGATATTTCAATGTTGATGCATGATCAGTTTTGGTGGCTTAGTTTAGTCACTTGGTTTGTTGATTTGGTTGTCATGTTGAGGAGGTGAGATGGTATTACCAGGTACAGTCATGATATGAGACCTATGTAGTTGACTATGATTATGCAGATATGTGGACACAGTTGGGTTGAGTTGTTAGTAAATTTGGTGGTGATCATGATGTCATGGATGTTTCTTGTGCATTAGAGACTTTGGCATGTTATGACGGTTTATGCAGGTGCATTGTTGGTGGTGTTAGATTGGATCCTGATTCGGGTTATGGCGGTGTATCTTCTTGGTTTGAGGAGATTGGTATCATGATGTCATGGATAGCTTGGTTACACGGTTCAGTGGGAGCTTGTGACAGTCTTGGTTTGGCGGTGATGGATATGATGGTTTGGCGGTGTATCTTCTTGCTTTAGAGGATGGTTATCATGTTGTCATTGAGAGCTTGGATTCACAGGTTTTGTGTGAGCTTATGACAGTGTTGGTTTTGTGCATCATGGTGCCATGGGATTGCTCGGTATCATGGTTCAGTGGGAGCATTTAGCAATGATGTGGATTCATTGGTTATTATGGATGGTTGTCTTCAGCAGGTGATCTTTGGTGTCATGGAGGAGCTCTTGGATTCTGTGTGCTATAGTGAGAGTTCTTTGACATTAGGTGTTGGAGATGTTGAGGTATTGTTTATGACTTGTTGGTTTTGACAGGTGATCCTTGGTTGTAGGATGGTTTAATTATTATGTCATGGTATACTCTTGATTACTAGTTTAGAGTAGTGGCATGGTGCATATTATGATGATTTATGTCATCTTCTTTTGAGAGGATGTGAGATCATGGTGTTATGTTTATGTTCCTGATTCTGCAGTTGGAACTATGATTTTGATCTTGGTTGGTTCTCTTTGTATTGAGTACATTGATCATTTGCTGGGTGTTTAGCATGGATTGATCGGTTACAGGTGCTCATGGATACTTGGAGACTTAGGTGAGGCTTGGTGTTCTCTTGTGATTAGAGACATGTTTTTGATATGGTTACTCTTGATGAGGTTTTAGCAGGAAGTCCGAGGGAGCCTACACCTTGGTTGGACGTGAGTTCAACATGGATCGAAGAGGAGAGTGTTTTTGGTTGAGTCATGATGACTTGGATATCCTGGAGGAGCATTCTCATTCCCCACTCTTGGTCTACTCGACGGTTCACTTGAGAGGTATTGCCCATTATTCTTTCAGGTGCATTATGTTTATGCTTTGTCTTCTCATGGATATGGATCTTGAGCCATGGATATTTGGTTTCTGGAGGGTTCATTTGAGGAGTGTTGGCATGTTTATCTCCTTGTACATGTTAGGTTTAGGAGATGGTTTATTGGGTTGATTTCCTTGGTTTGGGAATGGTTACTTTGAGTTTGATCTTCTTGTTTTGAGATGCTTACATCCATGTTAGTTACATATGTTATCTTTGATCTTGGTGATTGGATGGATGGATGTGGTTATGGATTTTGTTATGGGGTGTTATGGAGGAGATCATACTTGACACAGTTGGCATTTAGAGGTGTGTGTGTAGGAGGACATGCTACAAGTGTTTGGTTTGCAGGTTTTGCTTATCATTGTGGATGTTCCTTGGTACTACATGTTTACTTCTATGAGATGCTGGTAGTAGACTTGGTATGCCTTTGTGATGGTGCCTTTTTTTTGGGATGTTAACCAAGCGACGCGTTGAATGTGCTCATTCCAGGTTTGCATTCATCTTGACATTTCCCATGCAGTGGGAGCTCCTGGATGTGTATGTCATGCTTTGACAGGTTTGCACATGGAGTTTGTTATTGTGGTTTATGGGTGGATATGTTGTTGGCATGAGTTTACTATGATATGTATACCTTGGAGGTATGGATAGTTGGATGTGTTGGCACTTGCTATGGGTGTCATTTCAGCTATGGTGATTTATTCTTGACAGCTACTGGTGCATATTGGATTCAGTGTTTGTGTTTTGAGATATCAGGTTGAGGCAGGTTTATGCTTCTTTGTGACAGTTAGTGTGACATCTCTTTGGATGTGTTCATATCTTAGTGTAGTTGGCATGGTGGAGGATGGGAGCATTCATGGATGAGATGGTGGTCACCTTGGTTCTTGTTACAGGTATCTTGATGGAGCACATGGAGCACTTGGATTCCGGGATGGTACATGTTGCCTATGGATTTTATTTGTTACCCCTTATGCAATGTATACAACAAGTGGGAGATTGTTAGGATTAGGTGTTGTACACCTTGCATAATGTTTGTAATATTTTATTTATTTATTATGTGTGTGGTGCACCTAGGGGTTTTCTAGGTGAATGTGCATCACAAGGAGTTATAATGTTGGGGCCACTTTGTTGTATGTATCATTGGGACATAATTGTAAAATGTAATTATTTAATATTGGGGAATAATAATAAAATAATAAAGTACCCAATATTAAATGTGGGGTCACATGTTGTAGTATTTTGGGCACATGGTTTATGTAATACCACTTGGTGGTTTTGTGGGTGCTTGTTTCTATAAAAGCAACCACAAGGGTAGTTGTTTAGGGTTTGATCAAAATTGGTCAAGGTTGGACAGTTTATTGTTGGTTAGCAGGTTGAGCTTGTGCATGTGTGAGGGTTTGAAGCATGGCATGGGATGTGTGGATTCATGCTTGGTCACATGGAATGCATGGATAGCTTGTGCTTCAGAAGTGTTCATGGAGTCTTTGCAGATGTATTGTAATGGGTTTTCATTGTTGAATAATACATGGAGTGTGGATGCTTTTGGAGGCTGGGTTTTTCCCTCTTGAGGGTTTTCCCAGGGTATATCTTGTGTCATCTTTGATGGGTATGTTGTCTATTCTCTTTCATGTTGATGTTGAGTATTTTACTTACATGTTTTCAGATTTGGGTTATGTGGAAATTGTCATTCTATGGCTGCATAGTTTCCTTACATGTTGACCATACCCGTTTCTACTAATCTTAGGGTTGTGCTGTCTGAATTGTCTTTCTCGTGCAAAACCAGTCATTATCAGTTTGGCCAAATATTTTCATGTTTGCTATATTTTGGGTCCTTTTCCTTACTTTTCCATCAAAAAAATCAAGCTTCAAACTTATCATTTGGCGAACCTGACCTTATCCTTTGGCAGATCTGACCACATCCTTTGGCAGACCTGACCTCATGTTGTGGTGGACCTGACCACATGCTGTGGCGGACCTGACCTCATGCTGTGGCGGACTTGACCTTATGCTGTGACGGACCTGACCACATGCTGTGGCGGACCTGACCTTATTTTGTGGCGGACCTGATTTTTGGCCAGCCTATATTATCACTTGGCATCCCTTGTCCCTCTGTTTTGAAAAATGATACGACCATTCACCATCCTAAACGAACATCTGAACGTCTGTTCTGAGTCTTCATCCCCTCGTTCTAAGAGTCATTCATTCTGAACACTCTTTTTCTTGTTCTGAGCTCCCGTTCCTTCATTCTGAGAGTCATTCATCTGTCTTGAGATGCTCCCCATTCGTCCTAAATCTTCTTTCATCTTCGATCTCCATTATTCCATATAAGCCCCGTTGGAGTTGTCATCCGAGTTGACCTAGGTGTTCATCCCTAATCATAATCATCGTAACTGACTTAGGATTGCTATCCGTCTTAGGTCGGTCATCCTTCTCAACCCAATCAATCTGCTTCTATCTCAAGTTGGATTTGGTGTCGTTATCATACATCTACCCGTCAACCAACACCTAGTGTTACCAAGGATCCTTCTTAAACTCAGTTGTGGATTTCGGTCTTCATCATATTTTCCATCAAATCAATCCTAATCATCAAATAGATCCAACCCCCACATCATCAAATCTATTCAGATCAAAAATCCAAAGCCTAGCCTAATCCAATGTCTACCAATCAACCCAATCCAATTTCATCAAATCAATCCACGTCGGTCTGACCGATCGTCATCAGCTAATCTCCCATCAAATCGAATCGATCTTTCATCATCCAGGTCTTTCTAATATCTTGATCCATCTCATCATCTTGCATGCATGTTCAGACTCGATCACAGGCAAAGAAGATGGCCGACCAACAAGCCCAGAATGCCCAACGAAACAACCCTCAAGATCCCAACAACACAATGAACGTCTCATCAGATCCTAACTATGGTGCTAACATCCCTCACGATCCCCACAATGGTACCTCATCACAATCCAACGTCGATGGTCAAAACATGTCACCACCTGGGGAGGAAAACATGGCTAATCAACCTGAGCTCACATTCGAGGAACACTTCAGTAACCCTGTTAATGCGCAAATGACAGAACGCCTCCTTGAAAAACATGGCGAGGAAGTCTTGGCTCACTTGATTGACAAAGGTGTCAAGCTTCCGTCAAGTGTCGACTTATCCAAGTATGGCACCTCCACATCTAATGCCCCCCAAGGTTCACATGATATCCCAAGTAGCTCATACGTCCCCAATGTTCCTTCCGTAGAAGGTTGGCATCAACCTGAATTCGGCAACACCGTCCTGTATCTCGTTGGAAATCCCATGCATCCCACCATCTCAGTCACAGGGACACCCCAAACCATTGATCCCAATGACCCTTTTGCCTTTGGTATGCCACAAAACGTCCCACAACCGCAACCACCAATGCTACCCGCACCACCCCCCTCAAATTCACCTCCTGTCAACACTGGGGGCAGCCCTTTCGCTACCTTTCCTCCACCTCCTGGGGCTACAAATACTCCACCATCATCATTCATATCCCAACAACCTCCCCAATCCTATGCTCCCACTAGTGCTCAACAACCTCCCTCGCAAAACATCTCAACCGCACCTCGACCTCAACAACAACCATTGGTCAATCCTTTATTTTCAACACAACCACCACCACATCAATCACAAGGAAATCAACCTCAGCCTTCAGCCCCAACTATATCTCCATTCCTTGCATCCATCCTACGCCCGCAGGTGCAACCACCACATAACATCCCATCTCACCCAACACAGCCGCCAACAATGCACCAACAACCACCCCATCATTACAACTATTATAGCCAACAACAATATCAACAACAACCGTCTTATGTGGCCTCGCAACAGTCACATCAGCATCCCCAATATCCACAAACCAATCAACAACACCTTCTCCATACTTCCCAACAGTACACCACCCATAACTACCCAACCAATCCATATCCCGCCTCGCAACAACAACCTCTTTATCAACAAGGTCCCTTGGCACATCAGCAGGGGATACTACCTCCTCATTATCCATACGCCCATCTCCAAGCATCATCTCAGAATCCCCAATCGTCCTACCATGAATACCCATCCAACACACCAGCCAGTGCAGACATACTAGAAATCAAAGCCGCTCTGAAAGATCTTCAAGCAGGGACTGGCAAACAATCATTCAAGTTTGAAGATATATGCCCATATCTATTTGATCCCTCCATCTCATTGATTCCTTTCCCCAAACATTTTGAGATGCCAAAGTTTGACAAATATAAGGGGAGCAAAGACCCTAAGGCCCACTTGCAGGAGTTTTACTCCCAGTGTCAAGAAGTTATCCACAATGACAACTATCTCTTGTGCCTATTCCCATGGAGTCTGGCAAGCAACGCCCTAGGGTGGTTCATGACCCTCGAAAAATGATCCATAAAATCTTTTGCAGACCTGTTAGAAAAGTTTGTCTCCTACTTCTTCAATTTGGAGAAAGACACTGATACCTTGGATCTCCTCAAAGAGAAACAACGTGAGGGGGAAACCTTTACCAACTACCTCCAAAGGTGGCGTGCGCTAGCAAGCCGAACGAAAACCCCTTTGAAAGAAAAGGACATGGTCACCCTCTTCGTGGAGAACTCTCATCCCGACATGGCTCATAATTTTAGATTACATTGTGTCACCACCTTCGCGGAGGTAGTGCAGAAGGGACCCATCCTTGAGCGTGCCCTTGTTGCCAAGGGGCACATCAAAATATATAATCAAGAAAAGGAAAGGTCATTCAACGACAAGCCACGTTTTTGGAACCAAAAAAAATGCAGTAAATGATGGCGTTACTGATACTAAACATGTTCACATGGCTAACACATCCCAGAGACAGCAACAATCCATACCTAATGCCATATATGTACCGCAGGGGACACCCCGTCCTCCTCAACAGTCCAATCAGAATAACCAAGGGAACACCAAACGCCAGTATGCTCAATTAGGAGAACCCTTGAGCGTCGTCTTCAATAGGCTGTTACAGATCAACTATTCGATCATGTACCCCGTCACCAAGCCACTCGACGAATCCAAACCTAAGCCCACATGGTTTAGGGAAAATGAATATTGTGAGTTCCATAAGATCAAAGGACACTCTTTGAATAAGTGTTAGGGTCTGAAAAACTACGTCCAAGATCTCATAGATCGAGGTGATATCAAGGTTGACCCCAGTCAAGCTTCGTCATCCAATGCTCAATTACAGATATATCAAAACGCCTTTCCAAACCATAATCAAGGCCCGAGCACCTCCAACAGTAATCCTCAAAACAACAGCACAAATAACGTGAACTATAAGAATGTACCCCTCAATTACGAGGGTATTATTCATTACATTGAGTAGGTAGAACCTCGTGTATCCATGATACATATCAAAGCCAAAGACCCTCAGTGTGTTGTTACTACATGACGAGCCCGCATCACTATCCCTGCGGCCCCCACACTCGCCCAATCGACTCTTGTAAGCTCTCAGTACAACATCCTTGATCACTTAGGAAAGACCCCTGCACATATCTCCATTTTGGATTTACTTAAGTCTTCCCCTGTACATCAAGAAATCCTCAACAGAGCCCTACAGGAAACCCATGTACCTAATAACATTGATCCTACACAATTCCAAGCTTTGGTAGGACACCTAGCTTTATCCCATCAACTGCATTTCATCCAAAACGATATGCCAAACATCGATGTCAACCATAATCACCCCTTACATATTGAAGTCATGGTTGCTCGTCATAAAATAAAAAGGGTCTTGGTAGATAATGGCTCTGCCCTCAACTTGTGCACTCTAAAATTTATAAAATAGGT
Source organism: Sequoia sempervirens (assembly GCA_007258455.2). Lineage (NCBI taxonomy): Eukaryota > Viridiplantae > Streptophyta > Pinopsida > Cupressales > Cupressaceae > Sequoia > Sequoia sempervirens. The sequence continues at coordinate 16,112,806 of VDFB02047230.1, read as the reverse complement.
GGGGTATACTCAAGCGGATTTAAGTAATTAGATCATCACGATCAAGGCCTATGATAATGCAGAAAGGAATTCAGAAGGGATTATCAATCTTCTTGTCCAAGTAGGACCTGTGGTTTAGTACATTACTTGTCATTTCCTTGATCTAGACTTGCCATATAATCTCCTCCTCGACCGTCCATGGCTCCATGTTATGCAAGCCATCCCCTCCACATACCATCAGTGCCTAAAATTCCCAGTCAACAGACAAGAAGTCACCATCTATGTTGATCCCCAACCATTTGAATATTGCCACGCTTTAGAAGCGTCATTTCCCCATTTACATTATTATCCTGGGGTTGAAATGGGGGCATCCCAGTCATCATCCGCTAATCCACCCTCCATCGTGATAACCCCTCCATCTTCCACCACTGATCCTACAGTCACCAAAGTCCAGATCATTGACAAAGGGTGTGGCAAATAGGAAATACATACTGCTCTTAATGTAGCAACCATGCCACCGTCACCGCACGAGTATGGTCAACCTTCGCATGCTACCCCAAAGGAAGACAAGACTGTCACCTTCAGTGGTAAAAACATCCCTACCACCACTTTCAGATCCCCAAGTGTCAAGATAGATGCACCGAGGACATAAGCCAATGGGTCTACTGAGAAGAACCCAAACTAGAAACTCCTCTAAAGGAATATTTTCAAGAAAATAACCCCTGGCCAAAAAAGTTCGTGGAAAAACATAACTATCAAGGTAGGGGCCTAGGTAAAGAAGAACAGGGGCGGTTGCAACCCATTGATACGTCAAAGCTACCAAAAAACATAGGCATTGGGTATGACAGAAAGTAGAAAGGCCCTGAAACATCGTCTAATACTTCCAATAGTGTCGCCGTGGACAATGGCTCATTGGAAGACATACCCGAGGAGGAATCCATCATACGTGAATACGATGACGTTGATCATGCCGACCTATCATCCATGTTCGAATGCCTATCCGTCTGCACTATTAGCCTATCCCTTTGTCACCCTGAGCTTATTGATTGGGACCTACGTAATAGCACACCTGTCAGTATGTCTGCGGATACATATGTCAACCTTATGGGATTGGGGGAGGATGAACACTCCAGTCGCAAAAATAAGAATAAGAAAAGTAAAAAGCGGTCATCTAGTGAAAACCTCCCTGAGGCACTTCTTGACCTTGAAAGAGTAAAAATAAAGGACACATCTGATGGTGAAAACCTCAAAGAGGCGCTAGACGATGGAGATGTTCATCTTCCCCTTATGGGAACTCAGTTATCTGCCTGATCATCTATTCTGATTGAAGAGACTCAAGAAGTTAATCTGGGAACTGCTGAAAGTCCTAAAATCACTTATGTAGCTAAGTCACTCTCAAAGCAAGAGTATCCGGTCATCGTGCAGCTACTCCAAGAGGGAATCATTAACTTTGCTTGGTCATACTCAGACATGCCAGGCTTAGACCCCGCCTTAGTGGTTCATCACTTAGACATTCGCCTAGATGCCAAGCCTGTCAAACAAAAGCTCCGCAAGATGCATCCGCAGGTTGCATTATTAGTCAAGAAGGAATTGGAGAAGTTACTAGAAGCGGGTTTTATCAAACCGATTGACTACTCTGAGTGGATCTCCAATATAGTACCAGTTGCCAAACCAAATGGAGACATTCGCGTCTGCACAGACTTCAGGGATCTTAACAAAGCCTGCCCAAAAGATGACTTCCCTCTCCCTAACATTGACATGTTGGTAGACCTGACAGCAGGACATGAGATGTTATCCCTTATGGATGGCTTCTCTGGTTATAATCAGATTCGAATCGCACCTGAGGACCAACATAAGACCGCCTTCACAACACCTTGGGGCACCTTTTTTTACAATGTTATGCCCTTTGGTCTCAAAAACGCAGGGGCAACGTATCAGAGGGCAATGACGGTCATCTTCCATGACCTCATACATATCATCATGGAAGATTATGTCGACGACCTATTAGGGAAATCCAAAACATGAGCAGAACATCCTGCAATCCTGAAAAAGATATTTGAGCGGTTAGAGCATTACAAGTTGCAGCTAAATAAAAAAAAGTGTGTCTTTGGGGTCACGTCACGAAAGTTGTTGGGTTTCATAGTCTCTCGCAGGGGCATTGAGGTTGATCCTGCCAAGGTAAAGGCTATCCTGGACATGCCACCTCTGTGCAATCTAAAATAGTTAAGAAGCCTCCAGGGGAAGATGCAGTCCATCCGTCGATTCATAGCCCAGCTGGCAGATAAGTGTTAGCCATTCACTCATCTTCTAAAAAAAAATTCCACCTTCTGATGGAACCAGCAGTGTCAGATGGGTTTCGATAAAATTAAGGAATATTTAGCTCATCCCCCGATCTTGATGCCACCTATTCCAGGCAAACCCCTCCTGCTTTACATCTCCGCCACTTCAGTCGTGCTGGGGGCATTGTTGGCACAACATGATGAGTCATCGAAAGAGAGGGAAATCTACTACATCAGTCAGACATTGGTCGGCTACGAGTTAAACTACTCCCCCATGGAAAAATCTTGCCTTGCACTCGTCTTCATCACACAAAAATTCTGACATTACATGCTCAGCTATCCAGTTAAATTAATTGCCAAAATCAATCCATTGAAGTATTTGTTATCTAGAACCACTCTGACTGGCCACATGGCCAAGTGGGTCATGCTCCTAAGTGAATTCGACATAGAATATGTGGACTGCAAGGCTATTAAAGGACAGATAATTGCAGATCAGTTAGCAGAAGCCCCTTTAATTGATACTCATCCATTGATCACATAATTCCCTGATGAAGAAGTCTTCTCCATTGATGAGACTCCCATGTGGACATTGTATTTTGATGGATCATTTACACACAATGGATCAGGGGCAGGAATTTTATTAGTTACCCCTCAAGGTGACTACATTCCAAAGTCATTCAGGATAGCATTCCCATGTACCAACAATATGGCAGAATACAAAGCTCTCCTCACCGGCCCCAAAATTGCAAAATAGTGGCACATAACTCATTTGAAATTCTTTGGTGATTCTTTGCTAGTCATTAGACAAGTTAATGATGAGTTCCTAACCAAGGATGATAAGTTGTTACCCTACAAGTGCATGGTGGATGATTTCAAGAAATATTTTGCCTCTATACAATTTGAACAGATTCCCAGGGTACGAAACAAAGCAGCTGATGCAATGGCCATTATTGGTTCCCTGCTTGACATGCCTAAAGACCGCACAGAATGTGAGTTCCTTGTGGAACAATTTTTAATCCCAGCATATGATATCCCTGAGACTGACATGGTGTGCGACATTGTGGGTCCCACTTCCCCATGGTACCAAGACATCTACACCTACCTTCATGATAATATTATACCCTCGGATCTTACACGTAATCAACGCAAATCCTTCATCCATCGTTCTTCTCGATACATTATCGTTGGTGATACGCTCTATCGTCGTGGGTATGATGGAATCCTCCTTAGATGTTTGAATGAGACCGAAGCCCATGCTACACTAATGGAAGTACATGGTGGTGTTTGTGGAGCTCATTCAAATGGTATGGCTCTGGCCAAAAGGATCCTATGAGCTGGATATTATTGGCCTACCTTGGAACATGATGCTTGTGAGTTTGTAAAGAAGTGCCTTCCATGCCAACAACATGCATATTTAATTCATGCCCCAGCGCAAGATCTTCAGCCCCTCCTGGCACCATGGTCGTTTTCTCAATGGGGTTTCAACTTGATTGGCAAGATTTACCCACCATCATCCGATGGCCATACATTCATAATTACCGCCACTGAGTACTTCACCAAGTGGGTGGAGGCAATGCCCCTTTCACAAATCACCGGTACTCAGATTTCCAAATTCATCATTTACCATATTCTCTGCAGATATGGTATCCCGTCCACCATCCTCTCTGATAACGGAAAACCCTTCAAAAACCAAGCCATGAAACACCTCTGCGATACCTTCCATATCTAGCACCGTTGATCAACGCCTTATTACCCCCAGGGTAATGGTCAGGCAGAAGCAACCAACAAAACCCTTATCCGTATCCTCAAAAAGGTTGTCAATAACACTGGACGAGATTGGCACCTCCATATTCATCCTGCCCTCTGGGCATATCGCACATCCATCCGCACCCTGACAGGCGCCACCCCCTACTCTTTAGTGTATGGTGCTAAAGTCATCTTGCCAATCGAAGTTGAACTCCCATCATTGAGGATTTCTCTGAAGAATCTTATCAGCGAAGAAGATGCTCGAGTTGCACGGCTTGCACGGCTAGAATTACTGGATGAACGAAGAATAAAATCCTATGATCATCTGCAAGCATACCAAAATCACCTCAAACGTAATTACAATAAGAAGTTTTGTCCTCGACAATTCCAGGTGGGCGAGCTTGTTCTTAAGGAGAACCAACGCACTCAACAAGACCGGGACAAGAAAGGAAAATTTGAGGAAAATTGGTTGGGACCTTATAGCATAGCTACTAAATATGGATCTGGGGCATACAAGTTGACTACTCTTGAAGGAGAACCCCTTGACGAACCCATCAATATCATGCATCTAAAGAAGTTCTACACCTAAATCCGCTCGGTAACCCCACCTTGTCAAAAAAAAAAAAAAAAATCAATCAAAAATAGTAAAGAAAAATAAGTTCATCCTATGGTGAAAACCACCTCTTGGTGGTGCCTTGGATAGGTATGGATGGTGAAAACCTGGTAACAGGTGTCATCCGTAGAGGGCTTAATCATTATCTACCTGACATCCTAGTTATTTTATGCTTTCATCCACACTATTGTCCTCACCCATCTCATCCTAGGTCGCTTGGTATATATTGATTGAGCATTGGACGATCCATCTAGCCTATCCCCCATCCTGAGCTTTTCAGTATCCCACTTTGAGCTTACATTGTCCATTCCCTTTGACGATCGCTCTGTGTCATCATGTAGGATCATCCATCGTGTCGGTCTTCACCTAGATCCCATCTTGTCGCGTCTGTTAGTCGAACTACGTTTCCCCTGCGCTGTCACGTAGATAAGGTTGATCATTTGATTCATCCCCCGAGGCATTTGTCTATCATCATCGGTCACCATTTGTCTTCTTTTCGCTTTATCCATGGTCTTTTCTGGAACTACGAGGGCTCTGCGCTTTCACGTAGGCAAGGCTAATCTATGATCGGCCCCCGAGCCCCTAGGTTTGTAGGTTGTGTCGGTCTTTTGTGCTTCATCATCAAGTTATGCTCGCATCTAACAAGTTCTTAATAAACAAAATTCCCTTGTGTTACAAGATCTTGTCCCTGGGTAACATCCCGCGTCAACTGGGTCATTCTAATTTAGCATCCATCTTTGGTCTCAATAGGATGAACCCTTCCTAGCAGACCTCATCAGTCCCATCCATCACCTTGATCCTATGGCAAAGGACCTGTTGTCTTGATTATGATCTTTTGATGCTTTTGAATTTTGTTTATCATTTGGGTTCCCTCCCATCACTTGTCAGGGTCACCTTGGTCCACCATACCATGACGTGCCTTGACTTGCTGACATGGGGGCATACCTTGATCGTTTGTTTTGACTGTTGTCTTCTCGGTTTTCCCTCGTAAGACCCACCAAGATCTCTAAGGTCTTGTTTTATGCTGGGACAACTTTGTGTGTTTGTGGTTATCTCAACACCAGGCCCGACCGAGGTCATCGCGACTTCGGGGTGTTGGGATAACATTCTTGTTTGTTGTGTTTGTTTCGTGTGTAGAATACCCATTCGCCTTGATCTTCCATATCAAGGTACTTGGTATCTGTTGATGGTGTTTTCTGCACAGCAACAACTCAGACAGAATGCAATATTCTATCTCTCTTGAAAGGTAATCTTTAACAATAAATCATTGAAAATCACCCCAAGGTCTCTCAGGTGTCAGGTCATGACAATGCATAAACAGCTCAGATAAAATGTGAAAATGCTGGTAATCACAAATCAGACCTTACTACAAGTAGACTGTATCTTTCCAATTTATCAGATCTTACAATATGATGATCTCAAGTCCTAGATCTAACCAGATAATAAAGAAACAGTAAAAAGATGAGGGTGCAAAGATATGATAAGATCTAAACTATTCCTAGAATGAACAATGCAAATGACAAATACCTGGAATGGACCAATCTCAAGTTACCAATTCTTGCTTAACCCACAATGCAATATCACAAGAACGGTGCAATCTTCTAAGGTATATAGATTTTCAAATCATAGATATTCATCCACAATCAAACTAAGCACAAAACAGATGTATGGTCCAGGTTGACTTCACCAGCCTACTACAATCAAATAGTTATTGGGAGTATAGACCAGAGATTGCTACAAACATTCCAAATATGAAATCATGTACATCACTCATCAAACTAATCATTTTCTAAACACTAAACCCTAGATCTTTAAGCAATTTGAAAGATGAAACAACAGGAACCATGCAAGATAAACTAACACAAGAGGTTTCACCAGGAAAAACCACAATGTCTTCAATTGTATTAGATCACCAAAATGCTGCAACAATTCCACTGTTCTGTTACAATATTTGCTTCAAGAACTAAATTCTGCAAAAACCCTAATTCAACTATACCAAATTCTGACTCTTACTCTTCTATTCTCTTTTTTATCTATATCCATTACAATGAGGCAAGAATGCCCTTTATAGCAAATTCTCAAGACAATGTCGTCCTAGCCAAACATTCACAAAAATAAATCAACCAAAACAAGTTAGCCCTAGGGATTTCAAAATAAGGCACACATTAAATGTCGATACATCATCAAGGTCGGCCTAGACACATTCCCCAATGTAGCCCGGATCAATACATGCCCTATGATAATAGGGAAGCACAAATCTCAAAATTGGCATTAATTACCACCTCCCTTATCCTTGTTATGATCTCGAACCTTCAAAAACAATTTATCCAACTCAACAACAGGTGGCAAAGGCAAGATCTTAAGCCGACATTCAATGGAGCCAATCTCTTCTTTTGACTGTTTAACAGTTTTATTCCAATCATCTTTGTGGGCTTGATACTTATCCATCACTTCCAGATAGGTTGTTGCATCATCCAACTGGTGCCCTGTTATGACATTCTCAGAATCTGGGGCATAAACATCATGCCACCATTCCCTTAATTGTTCCAGGCTCAGGTACTTAGGAGCAATTTTCCTCCTGCCAGTCATAATCTCAAAAAATGCGATGTAGCCATCATATACTCCAGTCAAATCACTATCTATTAGCTTCCTTCGTTTATGAATCTTCCTCATAGCCTTTTGCCGAATCTTCAAAGCCTCAAACCATTCCCAAGGTTCACTAAGTCTGGAGGAAGGAAGAATCCCATCCGCAACCAACTGATCCTTTCCATACTCCATGATCACCCTGGATTTCTGCAATAGAAGGTCAACATCCTCCTTGTCCTGGGATAACACATGTTCCAACAAATCCTTGGCTCTGACTGCATCTTTTCCAACCGAAAGGACATCCTTTATTGCATTATCTCCTTTTACTTGCACATCCTTCAACCAATCCACTGTAGTCTGGGTAGAAGTCTTCATCTTTTCAATCTCAGAAATAGTTTCCTTGGGCAAGAAACCAGGAGTAACAGAGGAAGAGGGGTGGAGAGATTGCAGAGGCTTCATTACATCTTCTAGACACTTCTTGAGCCTCTCATTTTCCTTCCTAAGCTCACGTTTGGTCTGAGTTTCTTTCCTTAGTCTCCCAATTATTACTGCACTGGACCCCTCATACTCTTCAATGTCTTGTTCTATAGAAGTTGGCCCAAGGTTGATGGTCTACACATTGTAATCCTTTCCGGTGACCTCTTCTTTACTCTTATCAGTAGCAAGAGTGGCAATGTGGATAACTCTGTTATTCACTTCATCCCTTTCTATTCTTGAAACTACCTTAGCCATCTTTTTCTTCTTCCCTTTGCCAATCTTGGATAACATCTCATCCCAATCCAGAGGAGTGTCTTCAACAACAACCTGTTTCTTCCTTGTGATCTCCTTTTCTAACCAATCTGGGACAGCAGGTTCCACCCGGATTTCATTTGTCTTCACCTCTTCATGTTTTTCTGGTGTTTCATCTTTTCTTTTTCCAGGAGACCGCTCACCTTCATCACCTATTTCAATCTCTTCTTCTTGCATCGGTGATGGGGTTCTAATGGGGATATTCTCCTTCTCAGGTGATCCGTTGCCTTTGCTGCTCTCCGGAGAATCCTCATATTGCACTAGCGGAGAAGGGTGCTTTTCTATCTCTTCAACTTCAAACTCGGCTGTTGCACCAAAGAGTTATCCTTCCTTGAAAGGTTCTGCCTCTCCACTAGTCTCATGTTCCTCAAGAGTCTCTTGTTCAGGCACGCTTGGCGAAGGAGAAGTAGCCCTAGGTTGTTCCATAGTGGGTATCTTTGGAAGAGGATCCATCTTTTGTATCGGCTCCTTAGGAGATGGATTCCTTGATCTCCTCAAATAAACCTTTGTCTTTTCCCCTGAACTCTCCACATCAACAATCAGAGTCTCGTCTTTAGAGGTATCCTGACCCTTCTTCTTTGAAACCCTAGTTGTCCTGGTCTTCTTTGGCGGTGGAGGAGCATCTTCTCCATCTGCTTTTTCAACTTCCTCTTCTTCAGAAGACTTGCCTATTTTCAAAGCTCGGCTCCTTTTCTTTCCCTTTGGCTTTCTTTTTGGTTCTGGCTCACTTTCTTGAGGACCTCTGATTTTGATTTTGAAGGGTGAGCTTCCCTTAGTTTTCCCTTTGGGGTCATCTTCCCTGGATTCTTCTGAAGTGGACATAGGATTGAGATTTCCCATCAAATTAAAGGTACAGGGTACCTTCTCACTTTCCAACTCCCAAACCTTATGCTTCAACCATGAAGTGGTAAATCTCATGACAGGGGCCATTAGGTCTTCCAACTCAGTGACCTCATCATCATTCTAGTTGACCTCCCCAACTGGTCTGTCCTTAACGGACTCATATGCATGATCTTTCACCAGGTTTCCATCATCCTCTAGCTGGTCAGGGATTAACTTGACATTGTACTGCCTAATCACATCAACCGGAAGCCTAGAGTACCTTTTCCTCCTTGCTTCAAAATCATCTTTAATATTTGCCCAATAGTCTTCTAGGTCTTCCTTATGACGGTATTCTTTGGTGGCCTTCTTCTGTGCTTCCCCGGTGATATCAAAGTTTGTCCTCTTGGAGTGGAAGGAGAAACCATGAGCTGCCAATTCATCCTTTGCTGCATGTGCCGATTGGATGGAAGGGCACACTTCTGCTATGTCAATTCTAAGAGGGAAATCCCCACCAAAACCTGTTTTATGCTTTGCCCTTTTAACAATTGCATCAAATTCCCATACCTGCCTCACAACTTCCAATAATACAATATGATCAGTTGGGTACCTGGGTAACCTGTATGGAGCAGCCGGGCATCCATCAATTCTGATGTAAGAGAAGGTGGGAAACTAAATGAACCAGGCTCCATATTTCTTTATCAACTCCTTTGCTCCATCTGACAATCTCACATGCTCCGCATTTTGAAGCATCCTAGTGATATGCATTGTGAATGCATCATTGGCTCTTCTGTAGTTCTGATGTCCTTGGTGTAATTCTGAGTATATCTCATAGACTATATCTTGTCCAAATGTTCCCTATGGACTCAGACCCCTGTACGGGTAGAATCTAGCTAACACATACACCACATAGGAAGACATGGTGAACTTCTTTGTTTCCAGGACGTCTCTTAATTGCTTATCAATCACAGCACTAATAAGTCCTACCCAATGGTAATTAGTACCCTACTCAATCTTGTTAATCACATGGACCATCCAATTTTCTAACACACCAGCACTCTTCAATCCTGCTACTATGCTCAAGAATGTGATTGCATCGTATATATCTGACCTGAATTTAACCCTATGCAACTGCTTAGGCAGTTTTGAAAAATGGGACTTTGGCTTCTCCAACCAAGAATTAATCATCTGCCGAGCTTTAGTGGGCTCATTCTCATAATATGTCCTAGCCAGATCCATATTTAAGGCACACACAGAAGGAAAATCCAGCATGTCAAAGGCTTGGGCAATAGAAACGGGGTTGAAATTTGCCAAGAATCTTCCCTCGGTACTCACAACCCTTTGTGTGTCGAAGTCGTATTGCCGGGCACACTCAAGTATTAACTCATAGCACTGGATTGCAGGAGAGAACCCTGCCACATGGACTAGTCCGGACTTCATCATTCCTTGTCTTAAGACCGACAAATCCTTCTGAGTTGTTCTCTCTTTGAACTCCTCGTATCTCCATGCTCCAACATTGGTGTCCAAAACCTCAGACCACACAGAGGATACCCTGCTATCAGGTAGTCGACTCTTGGTATCTAGTCTTAATCTTTCTTCCTCTGTGATGGAGGACCCTTCCGTATCTCCCTTAGATTTTCCTGCAGCAGACTTGCTTGATTCGGCTTGCATTTACATAAGGACGTCATGAGTATCCAATTATCATACATATTCCAATCCAAAGGTTAGCATAAAATTATATAAAGCCATTGAGATCCATCACAAATCATCAATCCTAGTAAATCCGAAAAAATAAAGCAATCCAGGAAAACAAAGTAGACCGGGAAAATCCAGTTAGGGCAGAATTTTGGAGAAATCTGACCTAGACGGATTATTGCTGCCAAGACACCATGCGCCAAATAAATCGTTAGTACGGACAAAATATTATAAGATTATCATGAAATTCATCCGTTAGCAACAAGAAATCATCATTTAGCACTTTACCCTATTAGTCCTAGCCTCAAAAATTGAAAGAAATGAAACCAGGTAGGAAAACCAGAAAAGTCCGGACAGGATGGATTTCGACGGATAGTTCAAATACTCTGGAATTCGCTATACCCCGCGGAATTGGCCGAAACCGAGAAAATCTGGGTGCGCAGAAATTCCACGGACACCTAGGGAACCCGACGAATGATAACACGCGACCCGTCAACTGAATGATCATACAAAACCTTACTAACTGGGATTCAAATGATCTCAAAATCAACACCAATAAGCAAGACCTCAAATGCACACAAGTTCAGATTTCCAAAGCCTTCAAATGACTAATCCTCATGGCGAAACAATGATGCCCTAATTTTGACAAATACACCCTTCACCATGAAAACCAGGGTAAGCTCGAGGTTTGGAATACTATCCCTAAAGATGAATCTAAAGCACTCTGAGTCTTCACAAGGCAGGGGCTAGTTTAATCTAGGCGCAAGATATACAAACCATAACAAATTCATTAACCCGGGCCGAGCACCGAAAACCCTAACCTCGCACAAGACAGCAAATTACGCACTTAGAGGGCAAAAATCTGACCCAGAACACCATCCATAATGACACACCCACCATTTAATGGATAAACACAAGCACACACGGTACGGGTGATAAGGTTTCACGAAAAGATAGGTCAAACCCTAGCTTTATGAATACAAAGCCATAACCCAAGCAAAGCCCAACCCCAAAATGGCTACCAATCGACCTAGAAAAATTCAATTATCACGCAAACGAATGGAAGGGCTAGCCGCGACTTACCATGGATCAATACGGATGAGGCTCGAGCTCGAAGAGGTGACTGCAAAATAAGTGTGCCCTAGCAACGAAAATCCTAACACCAGCGCCCAAACAATCCACGCGCAGGTAGCTCAAGATCAATTCTCAAAGCTCGAATGAAGAATGCACTCAAACGCCAAAGCAGAAAATAGGTGAATATTGAAATCAAAATGATGCCTAAAAGACTTTAAATCCCTCCATATTCGCGTCTGAGCAAAGGTACTTCGAATATTAATGAACGAAAAGACATGTCAGAAAAATCCAGAAACCCGAGCCCAAGACGGAATTTCAGAAAAAACCAAGACACGCGGAAAATCTGGATGAACACGAATTCTGCGGATATGGCAGAAATCAGGATTTAAATGAAGTTCGGGATTTTGACGCAATCCGGGAAAATCCGCCAGAACCGGAAAATCCCAGAGTCAAGCAGAAACCCGGATTCAAAAAATTCAGCAATAAACGGACAATGAACCAGAGCCCGGAGAAAATCCGCCGAAGCTGGAAAATCCCAGATTCAGGTCAAAACCCGGATTTTCACTGAAACCCAACTTTAACCAATTCAAGCCTCAAGGAAAGACCAAAGCCAACAAGACCAACATTTCAAGACCTCAAAAGGATGAATCTCATAAAACCAAAGGCCCAAAACCTCATTAAAAGAGGGTCCCTACTCCAAGTGGGGCGTGTGTGCAAAACTGCACAACAGTATCCAACGCTATAGTAAAAATCAATGCTCCAAAGATGGAAAAATCTCATTTTCACTGCATTTTCATCACTTTGCATGCACCCTTCATTTCCATCATGACCATCACCATGACTTATGATTTCGATTGTGCAAGTACTCTAGTTCTTTTTCCTCTTAAGTCCTCTTCCTCTCATGATATTAATCTTTTTTTGGCAAATGCACTCTTCCATACGCCTATCACCTATCTGCATTCTCATAACGGTCTTTATTGACACTTAGGTGCATTATAAACATTTACCTTTCATTCCACATAAACGTGTGCATCCATAAATCATAAATCATATATACATGCATAAATTGTCCATCCACATGTGCATCCATAAATCATAAATCATATAAACATACATAAATTGTCCATCCATATGTGCATCCATAAATCATAAATCATATAAACATGCATAAATCATTCATCCACATGTACATCCATAAATCATAAACATGTGCATCCATACATCATAAACCATACATAATTATCCATTTTCATAAACAACTATGCATCCATCATCATAATCATAATAACATACATGTGCATCCATACATCATAATCATAAAAGCATACATAAATCGTCCATCCACATGAACATGTGCATCCATAAAACTTAATCATAAAACATAGACCATCCATCCATATAAACATGTGTATATATATGCAACCACATCATAAATCATCCCATATAGCCGGATAAAAGAAATATCATGCCTAGTGTCAATAAAGGCCATCGCATAATCAAAATAATAAACATCCTATCATAATACAATACATCCCCATCATATATCGCCTAATAAGATACAAAATTTAGAGATGTAGATCACCTATGACCTCTGGCGACATGAACAAACCATCCATCCTGTATCTGCCAAAAACAACCAATATCCTGCATCTGCCCGCTCTACTACGAGCTACCCACATCTGATCTCTACGGAGAATCAGGTACTGACCCTCTGTGCACTAGAGTCCCCTGGTACTCATAGGTGGGAGTCCCCTGGTAACCGCCATATGGAGACGGAGTCCGCCGATAGTCGCTAAAACCCCTGGTGCATGTCCCTAATGATTGGGACGACCCTGGTGGCTGTGGGGCCTGACTGACATAGTGTGTCGTGCGCTGCACTAGATCTGGAACACCCTGCTCATATACCCCCCTCCAATAGCTCACCTACTACATGAACTCATCCCTCTGCCCAACTATCAGTCTCGCGGCATTCCGCTCATACCTATACCGATCTCAATCTGCACTGATAGCCCGCCGCTCCTGTACCCAGGCCTCCTGAGCTAGTATCAACTGTCATATCTGCTCTGAGCCTCTATCCCTCTCCGCCTGCAACGCCTGTAACTGCGTGTGTAGCTCTTGAACATCTATCCCTGGCCCTCCCCCCTCAACTAGCCCCCTCTACAACTGAGCCCGTGCTGCATCCCTCTTGCCATGTAGTGTCTGCATCTGTAACTCTGCAGCATCCCTCTCCCTTTGTGCAGCCTGTCCCCGCGCCACTGCTGCATCTCTATCCCTCTATAAGGCCTGTAATATGAGCTCAGCCGAATCCCGCTCTCGTCGCAAGCTAGATGTCTGCGATGTCGTTGTGTCTCTCTCTTTACGAAGAGACTGTACCTCTACCTCGGCCACCTGCCTCTCACTCTGTGCTACCTGGACCTGCGCCTGTAACATATCCCTCCCTGCCTCCAACACCTCCCCCTGTGCATGCGCCACATATCTCTCTGCCTCCACTATGCGCACCCTGTCCCTGAGCTCAGCTAGCTCCCTCTGCACACTCTTTGCATCTACTGCATCCCCTGTCCCCCTGCTGACAACCTGCTGTATCGCCCCATCTCCCACCAAACCCAGTCCCTCCATCTACATTATCTGACTCTGCACCTCCGCCCGCAATCTCTCCACCTCAGCCCGTAGGTCCACAGCCTCATCGTGGCTCTCATCTCTCTCTCACCAATCTCCTCTCTTGCTTTGATACTAGCCTACCAGCTCAATGTAGTCTCTCTCACCCTGAGCAAATCGGGCCCGCCACTCATCCCTCTCCTCTATCACACCTTCCTCACCATCCCCCTCGGGCCACACCTCCCCGCCCTCACCGCTTCCTCGCCCGCTCCCACCACTACACTATGGGCTCCCTGTCATCATGCTCACCCACTCTCGCTATAATCGGTCTGGTCATGCGGATATGCTCACAGGCCCACACCTGTAGTAGTGTGACGTTTGTCACACTCAACTGTTTCCTGTAACAAATCACGTGCATGTCTCGATACAACTGGGCTAACATGCAAGTCCCCCACACGAATTGTCCCTCCCGGCCCTCGATGATGTGTCGAATCACCTCGACCATCCTCATGTGAAGAAACTGACCACTCCGGTCTGGCAGAAGTATACCACTAATCAACCCTGCTAGGTACAGTGATAGTACCGGTACCCTGTACGACACCATCCTATCCACATCCAACTGACCCCGCTGCACCGGTAGCTCGTCACTACCAAAAACAATGTGCACAGACTCATCCAACGCCTCACCCTCTGACCAACACTCGCTAATCGGGAGCCCTGATATCGGGAGCCTCAGGATCTGCCATACATCCTCTAGTGTCACCATCATCCCCCCTGTCGGTAGGTGAAAGGTCAACGTCGCCGAATCCCACCGCTCTATTAGCGCTGTCAGCATGGCCCCATGGGCCTTGATCGTGGGATATGCCATCATGTGAAGTAGTTCTGCCTCTGCTAGTCTCTGGTGATCCTCCCCGGTCATCCTCGCTATGCATCTCCTCAGCACCTCTGATCGTCTCTCTCGCATCCGCAAAATACTCGTTTTCTGCATAAACACAATAAAATGTCTATCATTTTTCAAAATTTCTCTTCGTCATTTTCGGGTTTTCCCCTCTTCCCCTCCGTTTCCCTCATCCCTTTCCTCCCTTCGCTCCTGGCGGACCCGCCCCTGCAGCGGAGGCCCCGTCACGGCGGCGGACTCGCCCACGTGGCGGCCGCCTCCTTCCCCCCCCCGCATGCGGATTTCGAGACATCAGTCAATTCCGCCTCCTACCCATTTTTCGTCCCGCCTTCCCGGACAAAACCCACGTTTTTGTTTTTCCAAAACATTTGCATAAATGACTCAAAATCACAAAGTTAAGTTTTGGGCTAACCTAGCGTGGTACGGCACAGTGGGTGAAGAATATCCGCCTCTCATCCGCCCGATAATTGATGTCACTATCACACTTCGGCACCGTGCCCGATCTCGCTCGCCTCCTCTTCTTCCTCTCCTCCTTCTCCACACTTGCCAGCTGTCACAATGAGCACAAGGTAATTCTAGAATTACCTTTTATTCCATTTTCCCTCTTTCTTCCCTTTTCAAATAAAAGGTCTTTTTTTCCTTTTATTTACCACAAATTCCTCCAACTAATTCAGCCAGCCTCTTTCTTCCCGGGGCAGCCATTCGCACACTACTTACCCGATTGACTCCATTCAAACGCCATTCTTCTTGTTTTTCCGTGCTCTTTTCAACAACATATACCACTCCTTAATTTTGAGAAGTTGACCGGGACCCCTTTTTCCTCCCCCGTCCGCCTTCTTGAGGGGGCATACCCTACCATCCTCTCCTAACCCGTCGCTCTTGGCCTACCTTCGCTGGAATGGGGCATCCTCTCCACATTCCCTCCGTTTGGGGCAGCTCGCACACATTCCCCCATGTTTGGGCATCCCTTTTCTGATCTCTTCCTCTATAGAGTCATCTGCATTTGTTTTTCTTCGAAACCCTATTATCCTAATAGTATTTCGAAGAGGGGCAAAATGTAGACATCTAATTTGACCACTTCCATATGATCAAATACGTCTCCTTATTCATCTAGCTGCTTATCCCCTCTTTTAATATTAATTAAATCATTTGTTTAATTAATACCTTGCATCTTACATAGGGTCCATAAAGTATTTAATTTAATAAATACTTTACCCCTCTTCCTCCTCTAAATTAAATAAATACACCATTTTATTTAATTTAGTCATATTCCCCTTTTTGGAATTAAAATTCATTTTTTTAATTCCTCTTTCCTCTCTCATTGTCACATCCTCCAACTTTTGCAAGTTGGTCTCTAATCCATCTTAATTTCTTCATCTTCTTCTAATTAACTATGGTTAGCATGTGCACACCCTTAATCATCATTAGGGTCACATCCTCCATAATCTCCCACTTGCTTCTAATAAGTCATTAGTCCATCTAATCAAGTACTTGCACAACCTTAATCATATGGTTAGTCCAACCTAATCCTCTTCCCATTTATGGCATGTGTCCTTAAGTCAACCTTATTAAAGGCTTTCTCCTTTTGGGCAAGGCATTCCATTTCCCCATGTGAATTTTTAATTCACCATTTGATCCCCCAATGCACTCAAAAGGAATTTTTAATTCCTTCACCTTTTCCCACATGTTCTCTCTTCATTATTTATTCTTTTCCATCTCCCCATGAGGATATTTGAGGAATTTTTAATTCCCCACATGTCCTCTCACCCACTTGGGGACAAGAACCTCCTTTATGAGGAAATCTTTTCCAATCCCAAGGTACTTTGTACCCCCCTCCATGTCATGTACTATCCTTCCACCTCATGTCCACTTCACCTTTTAGGGCTATATCACATGCCACATGTCAAGATGTGAGGGTTTGTGAGTTCTCAACTCACCTTAGCCCTACATCTTAGTCTTTTGTGGCTCAATCTTGGCCATCCATCTCTTCTAGGAATTCTCAAAATTCCTATAAATACCCCCTCTTTTGTCTCATTTTAGGGGAGATCATTTTTGCTAGCCAAACTCTTGCAATTTTATTTCTCAATCTATACTTAGCCATTTTCATGTTTTCATCCATTTCCATCCATCTTCACATCATCATCTAGTTTGCATATCTTGCCATCTAAGGAGCATACACATCAAAGATCGAAGGGCCAACCAAATGATCGATTCGAGACAAGGTATAAGGTTCCATTCGTTGCTTTTATCTTGTGTTGATTCCAACTTAGGCTAATCTTGAGGTGTAGGTTGTTTTGGTGTTTATTTGCACTCTTTAGTTTGTTGCTCGTTTTCTAACGCATATATCCGACCTATCACACTAAGTTAACATGATGCTACAATGCAAACTTGTTAAAATGTTAAACAATGCTAACTATAAGACTCCAAATGCTCCAAGGATAATTCCTGCATGATAACTCTACTCAAATGTGGGATGCCAAATACTATAACAAAGGGTGGTATTTATAGGCTTTTCTAAGCATCTTGTGATGTGGCAATGATCGATAGTCCAGATTCAAACAAGAGGGATGAATGGTGGAGATGGAGAGAATCAAGAAGAATGTTCCCTTGACCAAAGACAACATGCCAAATGGATGAAGGAATCCCTTGACCAAAGACAACATGCCAAATGGATGGAGGAATAAAGTGTGGGAGAAAAAGACCATATGTTTGAAAGTTGGTTGAAGAAGTGTGTGAGGAATAAGCCACGTGTTTGAAAATGTGTTAGAACTATTTAATTTCAGGTGACCTTGGTGAGGTGGCATGAAAAGTTGTAGACATGTGCTTGAATTCCTAATTTGGGATTAGTGAAACTTAATTAAATAAAACAAGTTTATGGAAATTTGTTTATTTAATTAAATTAGAAGAATATGATTTTAGAATTGGAGAATTAAAGGATATGAACTATATAAATAAATTGAGAATTTATTTATACGTAGTTGAAATATTAATTAAATACCTAGTATTTAATTAATTAAATGTCTTGACCAATTTTAGGTGTATACAAGTACAAAAAGGCCTACAGTCTTTTCACTTCTTTCTGTGATTTTTGAACCCTTTTTCCAAGAGCTGAAGTAGTATATATAGATCACCCACCGCCAGAGAGCCAGTAACCGAAAAGATTCCAAGAACGAGCAATGATGTTTGTTGCAATGATTCCCTAAGGCTGTTGCAACAAAAAAGATTTTGATACATAGCACGTAGTCGCTTTCGAACAAAATGTGGTCCTCAACAAATGATGAGAGTGGCCCCAGTGTGGAAGCAACAAAATTCCCACGAAGGCACATGTTTCCCACCCACATAGTTGGTTAGGACACGTGGTGAAAGGGTGGGGCTTCATATTCATTTGTACCTTCCTTGCGATCAAATTCCCCATGAAGAAGACACATGGAGAAGTCTTCATTTCAAGCATTGACTTTGGGGTCTGCCAAAAGGTTTCATGTGGACTGATGTAATGTGGCACGCGAGTGGAGCTCAGAGGAGGAGAAAAGGAGAAAGGGATCTCAAAGGCCCGTGTTGCTAGCACGTGGCAAAAGGGTGGGGCTTGATAGAGAAACAAGGGAATAAAACCTTTCAAGGAGCGTGCAATGGACGCATGGAGCATGCAGACAAAGGCACTTCAAAAGGGGCTCAAAGATATTCAAACACATGAGGCACGGGCTGGGGCCGATGCAAAATAAACCATGACCACCCAGATAGTGCTTTAAGGATTTTAATCCACACATAATGCTTTAGAGGATTATGATATCTTGAATGGTTCTAACCTTGTGGATGGTGTTTTATGTTGCCAATTTATTCTTTCTAATCACTCCATTTCTACTCTTTTGACTTCAATGGCTCATGGCTTGTTGGACGATTACTCCTATGATTTTATAAGGAATCTTCATGGGCTCAAACCAAGGCTGGGACATACGATCTCCAATATGCTTCTAGATCTATTTGATGTTGTGCAATTCTTGATTCATCATGCTCTTTTGGAACCTCATTCCACACCATACTTAGCTCATCCTGACAACCTGGAGTCCTTGGTTGAAAGTGGTGTCTACTAGTGTGCTTTGGCGACTTCTTTCTTGGTTCTTCCTAGTACAACTGCATGGCTTTTTGTTCATGGATCCTCCCCCTTCTTCTTCAGTTCATCTCCTTCTTACCAATTGGAAACTCTTTTGGCTTTGTATAGTCTGGATGAATCATGTACTTTGAAGGCATTGTTTCTTGTTTATACTCTGGCACAAACTGTCTCCTGAAATTCAAAGCTCCTTCAAAAGGTGGTTTTATTTTTTGTAAACCCTATGTTGGGTCGAACAGTCTCTCATTGCTCGATTGTCTTCTTAGTCTGAAGGCTCTTTACTATGCTTTTGTTTAGGCCCTGCTTGTGGCTCTCCTTCTTTTGCTCCTAGCAAAATTTTGTTTGGCTTATGATAATACAATGTAATTACGTTGTATCTCTTGGCACTATATTTACCTGTTTTATTTCAATAAAATTTTGTGGCTTGCCACTTTTAAAAAATATATATCAGTATAACTTGTTTTGTTATATCAAATTTCTATTATTTTCTTTGTATTTTAAAATATTGTACACATATCTAGATACATATTTTTTGTTATTTTATTATGGTTGGTTAGTCTTCCATTAAGTTGTATATATAAACTCTATTATAATATATGAGATGTAGTGATTAATATTGGATCATTAAAAATATTTAATAAAATTCATTTAACTATTTTTGTTTTACAATGAACTTATGTTTTATTTACATTTAAAACTTAGTCATATTGACTTTCTTCTTAAAGGATGAATGCACTAGTCTTAAATTAATATGTCAATCAAAACTTAAAATAAAATTAATATCTTTTTGGTTACTATAATTTATAGTCTGTTGAATCTATTAACTATTGTAAGGGCATAAGAATCAATAAAATAGAATTGCTTAGAAATTATTTACTCATAAAATTGCAATTTGTAAATTCATAAACCTATTTAGAGATCTATCATTATATTAAAACTTGAAGATTAGCATCAAGAGCTCTTAGTGACGAAATTTAATTACTCTTGTGTTATTTAAGGTTGATTTTTTTTACAAGTTAATACTATTTCTTTTAATCTATTTTTTGAAATATGAAAGGAAAACCCTCACAAGATTAACTATACTTAAACCATATATGAGATTATACCTACTCCTATCAACTGGCCTAAATATATTATAGTTTCATTACAATTCCCACCTAATATAAATCTAACTTGTATCCTTGGGATTAAGATTATGTCCACCTTTTAAAAACATGAGAAATAAAAATTGTACCAAAAATAAAATGACACAATTGTTGGGGAGTTAAAAATTTAATATACGGTGGTTTGTCTCGGATTTAGAAAGTGAATGGGTGTCTTTCCAGTAGTGAAACCCGCCAAGTTCTGGTTATCCAACTAGAATATATTGCTGAAGACGTTGGTTACTGGAGAAATCATGCCCTAATCTGCAAGTTTATGGGAATCAGAGTTTCTCTCCCATTTCTTGAATCTTGGGCTCGGTGTACCTGGAATCCAGAAGGAGACATGGAGATTTTGCAAGCAACAAATGGGTATTTCATGGTTGTCTTCTCATGCATTGTTGATCATCATTAGGTTTTTGAAGGAGGTCCTTCTACAATCAAGTGGGACTTTTCTTGAAACCTTTCGATTTTAATCCAACCGAAGAGCTTCTATAACGGGTTCTGGTGTGGGTTAGACTTCCTTGGCTTCTAGTTGAATACTGGAGGAATGAAATTTTGCATATTATTGCACTTTTTCTTGTAAATCGGTGGGGCCTTCACGACAGACATTAGAATGGAGGGCTCTCTCTTTGGCTCGTATCTGTGTGAAGATTGATCTAAACAACCTGCTTCCTGATTCGATGGAAATTAAAGTTGGGTCTACATCATGGATTCAACAGTTGGACTAAGAAACTATGCCTTTTCGGTGTAGGATCTTCCATGAATGTGGGCACTTGCAACGAAAGTGTTCTAAACTCAAAGCCTCTGGCTATTCTTCTATTGGGGCTTTTGCAAGGATGCATCCTCGCTCTGACCCTGCAAAGGAGAAAGGTAAAGCCCCTATGTCAAAAGGGGAAATGGATAAGGAGGGTTTTGCTCCAGTAAAACCTTGCAATAAGGGTAGAGGTAAGAAAAGAACCCTCAAGGATAGGCGGGAGGATGTAAGCTTTAACCGTTTTGAGGCCCTAGAAGACTTGGATCAACAAGTTTTATGCCTGAATAAGGATGTTTCTATTGATAATAGCTGTGAGATGGAGAAAATGGCCTGTGATAAAGACGGGTGTGACAATCAGTGTGTGGAGCCAGGTGCTTTGGTTCCTCATGGCCATGCTTTGGATTCTTCTATTCTACCTATCATCCTAGAAGGGTTAGAGGAGTCTAATCCCTCTAATGATTGTTTGGGTCCACAACCTTTGGATATAGTTCAAGATTTGGGTAAGAGCCTTCAAGTTTCTTCTTCTTTGGGTCTTCACCAGAAAACTTAAAGAAGGGGATGTCAAAGAAGCCCTCCAAGGATGGGAGGAAGAAAGATCAAGACAAGATTAAGGCTATGGGTGAGAATTTGGTGGAGTCGGGTTTTGTTAAACCCCTTGACTCCCATTTTTCTAAACCCCATAAACGATTGTTCTCTCTTGGAATGTAAGGGGTTTGAACAACATCCCTCAACAAAAGTTTGTTCGAGATTTGATTAAGGTTCATTCTCCTCATGTTGTTTTTATCTAGGAGTCTAAGCTTTCTATAGAGGGTATGGCCAATATTTCTCCCAAGCTTCGGTGGCATGGTGAATGTCAGTGCATTGGTACTCAGGGTAGTGCTGGTGAGATTGTTTTCTTTTGGGACAAGTGAAATATCTCTCCCTTGTGGTGGATTGTGAGTAGATCTTCTCTATCCATGGTTGCTTCAAGCTTTGTTTCTAGAGAGATACTGTTGTTTTCTAATGTTTATGCTCTTTCCGATTTTTCAGGAAAGGCTCATTTGTGGGACCACTTAAGGTATGTGTGATCTTTATCTTTGTTGCTTCCTTGGGTTGTTGCTGGGGATTTCAATTCTTTTCTTAGTCTTGAGGAGAAGAGAAGTGGTTTGGATCATCTGGAGCCTTCTTCGTCTTTGTTTAACTTTAATTTATCCCAACTAAATTTGAAAGATATAAAGCCTCTCAACGGTTTGATTACTTGGAGAAATAGGAGATGTGGGGTGGACTCTATGTCTGAAAGGCTAGACAAGTTTTTGGTTTCAAGCTTCTGGTTAAGTAACTAATGGATTTCTAGTTCTAAAATCTTGGACTGGAGGGGCTCAGATCACTGGCCCATAAAATTTTATGTGCAGGGTCATGAAAATTTCAAGAACCCCTCCTTCAAATTTTAGTTAATGTGGTTGCAGGACCCTTCTTTGTTGGACCTATTCAAGGTTTGGTGGGTTGATGGTCTACCTTCGCATGGGATAGCCATGTACACTTTTGTTAGAATGATTCATTTTGTGAAATTTCCGCTTAAAAAGTGGAACAAAGAATGCTTTGGGAATGTCTTTAAGGAAAATTCAGCAGCTCAAAATCAGCTAGATTTCATTTCTAAGTAGAATAGAGACTATGGCATCACTCAGGAGTCCCTTAAGGCTGAAGCGGAAGCTTTGGAGAGGCTTTCTAAATGGGAATTAAGGGAGGAGTTGTTTTGGAAGAAAAAATCAAGAATTGACTGGCTACAGGAGGGAGATAGGAATACTGCTTTCTTTTTCAACTTTGTCAAGGCCAGAGGACATGGGAATCTTATTTCCTCTATTTTATCTTCTTAGGGTGCACAAATTTTATCTTTTCATGATATATCCCAGGAGGCTATTCGTTATTTCTCTGCCCTATTCTTAGAAGATTTTCTGGAGGATTTGGATAAGGTGAATCAAGTCTTGGCTTGTATTCCTTTTGTGGTCTCCTATGAAGCCAACGTTGAACATTCTTGGCCTATCTCTCTTGATGATTTGGAGGAGGTTATTTTTAGCATGAAAAAATGCAAGGCTCTGGGCCCAGATGGATTTCCTATTGATTTTTTTCAAGAGTTTTAGGAGATTATCAAATGGGATCTTTTGGAGGTGGTGCAAGAATCTCAACATAGTAAACAAATGTTGAAAGCTCTCAACTCAACTTTCCTGGCTCTTATTCCCAAACATGAGGGTGCTAACTCTTTTGATCTTTTTAGGCCAATCGCTTTGTGTAGTGTTGTTTATAAGATCATTGCGAAGCTAATTGTTGAGCAATTAAATCCCTGGCTAGTTAATCTCATCTCAAAGAAGCAGGGGGTTTTTGTGGCTAGTAGACATATTCAGGATGGGGTGATGATCGTTGCGCAGGCTATCCACTCCATGGAGGTCTCAAAAAAGAAGGCTATGTTTGTCAAACTAGATATAGCTAAGGAATACAATCGGGTCAGCTGGTCCTTTCTTTACAATATTTTGGGTGCTTTTGGTTTTGTTGAAGATTGGATTAATTGGGTGATGAGTTTTTTCATGTTAGTGTCATATTCTATTCTGATTAATGGTGTACCCTCTTCCTTGTTCAGTGCTTCTAGGGGCCTAAGGTAGGGTGATCCCTTGTCTCCATATTTCTTTATTATCATGGCTAAGGGATTGGGCATACTCCTTAAATTTTGAAGTGGGGGGTTGATTCAGGGTAGGTCTTGGGGAGGTGGTTTGGCTCCACATACACATTTGTAGTTTATGGATGATACTGCCCTTATGGGGATGGCAAGAATTAAGGAAGCTAGTAACTTCAGGCAGGTGTTGGATATCTATCTTGTCACTTCAGGTCAAAAGATTAATGAAGGGAAGTCTTTTATCTTTTTCTCCAATAGTCCTTTTCTTATTCAAACTCAGATTGCACGCATTCTCATATTTCAGATAGGTAATCTTCCTTTTGTGTATTTGGGAGTTCCCCTATCTATGTCCCCTCTACTGAAAAGGAATTGGCAGCTCATTATGGACAAATTTAGGGGTTATGTCAATCACTGGACCTATCGGTGGTTGTCCTCTACTGGGAGGATTATTCTCCTCAAGGTTGTGGTTTAGGCACTTCCTCTTTAAAGGTGTATGGTTCAAGTTGCTCCTGCGATCTTTATTAGAGATCTAGATGCGCTCTCTAGACAGTTTCTTTGGGCTAGGAGTTTGGATTCCAAGAAGTGGAGTTTGGTTAAGTGGGATTCTATTTGTAGGCCTATCTAATATGGTGGTTTAGGTTTGCGTCAGGCTTCCATGACTGGTTAGGCTTTAACAACCAAGCTTTACTGGCGTTGGTGTATTAGTCAAGATCAAAGTTGGGCTAAAATCCTCAAGGTCAAGTATCTGTGAGGTGCTACAGAGATGGACATTCATCACTACCCTCTGGAGGGTAAGGGGTCTATGATCTGGGATACTCTTAAAAAAGGTGCTAGTTTGATCAAGCAAGGCCTCTTTTGGATTTTTCATAAGGGGGTTGATGCCCTTTTTTGGCTTGATTCCTGGGATGGCTACCCTGCTTTATTCACTTCTCATCCTCATCTATGGAATTTGGGTTCTATTTTTCTGGAGGTTGGATGGAAAAAGGCTAGTGATTTTAAAGTTGGTGAGTGGTTAGGACAAGGGGAGATCTTCAAATGGAAAGGATTTCAACTCTAGCCTTTTGGGGGTTTAGATGAGGATCGTGCTGAGCTAGGGAAGATTTTAGAAGAGAGACCTTGCAATTCTCTATAGAAAAGGGATTTTTTGGCTTGGGCCTCATATCCTAAAGGGGTCTATTCATTGGCAGCAAGATATCCTGAGTTGGACATAAGGAAGTATGGGGGGGGAAATCCCTTGGTGGAAATATGTTTGGAACAAGTTTGTGTGGCCCAAATGCAACTTTTTCCTTTGGATAGTCACTCGAGATAGATGCCTTACTTGGGAAAATCTCCTGAAGAGGGGTTTTTAGGGGCCATCCATTTTTTTTTTCTATGTGGCAATAATGAGGAGTCTTCATCACATATTTTCTTCCAATGTTCTTTCTCCAGGGATATTTGGCATTTATGGTGGGTGCTTTGGAGGCACCCCTGTGTGCATGCTTTATCCCTGTCTGAGTTCTG
The DNA here is from genome assembly GCA_007258455.2 of Sequoia sempervirens. Taxonomy (NCBI): domain Eukaryota; kingdom Viridiplantae; phylum Streptophyta; class Pinopsida; order Cupressales; family Cupressaceae; genus Sequoia; species Sequoia sempervirens. The sequence continues at coordinate 16,087,588 of VDFB02047230.1, read as the reverse complement.
GAGATCTTTGGGGAGACCCCTTGCTACTTCTTTCCCTCTCCAAATAGCATGGGCTATGGGGCCCTCGTGCATTCTTTGGCAGGTTTGGCTAGAACAAAATCGTAAGATCTTCCAAGATAAAAGGTTGGTGGTTGCCGAGGTTTGGAAACATATTCTCAAAAGGCTTTAGGAGACTATTTCTACTAAGTGTGAGGACGAGGCCCCCCTGAATGCTAAGGAGGCTAAGGTGTTTCAAGATTTTGGTTTAAGTGGTTTCACTTTGAAGAAGGCTTGTTCAATTGGAAGAAGACGCCACAAAAGGAAAATTCAACGTGAAGGTAGATGGTCTCCGCCTCCTGTTGGGACTTTGAAAATTAATACTAATGGCTCTTCTAGAGGTAATCCAGGTTATGCTAGTGTGGGTGGGTTAGGGAGGGATAGTTTTGGGGATGCCCTCTTCTTCTTCTCCAGGTATCATGGTATCCAGACTAATAACTTCATGGAGGCACTAGCTACCCTTATAGCGCTAGAAAAAGTTTGTGCCCTTGGCTGGCGCAAGATCATTTGTGAATCTGATTCACAAATTGTGATAAATTTGTTAAACAGGAAAATCATTGATGAGGTGAACTAGCAATTGTCTTCTATTGTGTGGGAAATTCACTAGCTGTGTAGTATGATTGAGATGGTGTCTTTTGTTCATATTCCTATGGAATGGAAGAATGTTGTTGATTTCCTGTCTAAATGGGCTTCTGAGTTTAGAGAAGACTGGAAGGTGGATGAGTGGGAGAAACTTCCTAGTGAATGTGCTCATAAGTTGCAAAGTTTGATTCAGGATTATATGGGTGGTTTGTGATTGGGTTTTAGTTTTCTTGGGGGTTTGCTCTACTATTCTCTGGCTTTTGGTGGCTGATTGTGCCTTAGGGCCTCTTTCTGTTGGTTCTTGCTTGTTGTATTCTATTACTTTCTTTGATTGAATAAATTTTTACCCTTTTATTTTAAAAAAACTAATATTTAATTTTAAACATTTTTTATTTAATTCCTATAATTATTGATTGGTTAATCTATCATTTCACTTAGTGTATAGTTAGTAGTTTGTGGACTAGCACCAATAGAATGTCATAATTATCAATAAATTGAAGGATCAAAGGATTTAAATCAATATTATTGCACTTGGTTATAAAATTCCATTAAGATTGCTTTGATTCAATAATTATACTCTATATGTTGTATTACTAGTTGATAAACTAAGATGAGAATTGACATCAACAATCTTCAAACCATTTTTCTTAAATCAAAATCATTACAATTATTTTTAGAAATGTATGTCTCATGGTATCTTCTAGTTTACAAATGTTATACTTTAGGCATTCAAAAGCTAGTAAGACAATGTGATTTTTTTAAGTTATATTTATGTAGAAATTTGATATATATTTGAATAATGGGCTAACATTTTTTTAGCATCTCTTGTGTTAAGTTTATCATCTAAAATAAGAGTGATGACTTTTTTATCGAAGCATTGAGAAATACTTTTCAATCAAAGACTTGAATATGGATAGCAAAAGTTATTTTTTTCAACAAGGACCCTAGCATGAAGCTAACTATTAAATGTGAAAAGAAAGCCTTTCCTACATGGAAATCAATAGAAATAAGTTAAACATTTCTTAGTTTCCTAATAATGATGTTAGTACCTATAGACAAAATTATAATACATTGATATAGGAAATTATTATTTTTGTGATAATTTTATTATTAGAACACTTATATTTAGTAAAAAATATAGCATAATGCTCATTATTTTAAAATATAAATTGAAATAATCTAGATAAAAGTATAACTCATTATATTCTAAATAGGCATCAATATATGCCTAAAATTAACTCCTAGACTTCTCTCAAATGTATCCTTTAGAAAGGATCTTTGAAAAGAATGCTAGAAAGCTACACCCATCTATCCATTTCAACAACTAGAGGAGGCCCCAAATGTTCACAAAAAATTGAACCTACCCAACCAAATACATAGAAAACTAAGCAAAGAGTATATCATATTAAGTAACAACTAGATATGTCTGACTAATTAAGAGCCCAATTTTCCCATTAAAGGCCTATTTTTATCACAAACAAGATACTCATGAGTAATCCTATCAATTTGAAAACTTGTGTCAACAACCTCCTCCATAAATTAATAGAAGAAATCATCTTATTAAAGTTAATAATCATCAACCTAGAAGAATACATTATTACATAAATAATCTTAGGGTATATTCAATAAGTTAAATAATTCTTTTATAGATTTTGAATAAGCATCTTAAAGATAAACTAAATAACCATTCGAAGATGAACTAAATAGTCACAATCTATTAATAAATTTGTATATTTCTTCCTCTATGATGAATGCCATTTGAATTTATATTTCAATTCCATTTCCATTTTTTACAATCCATTGCATATCCTAATATTGGTATTAAATCATAGCTTATTCATGTCCTCCATTTTGAAATAAGATAAAACCCCATTCATATAGGGTTTTAAGAAAAAAATCCTTCATTCGTTTTAATCTTTTAAATAATATAATGCATTTTTCTAATATCTAGGGTTTTAGAAAATATTATTTTAGGTCAAATATTTTAGGTTGTGAATTTTTGAGATATTCCTTTTTCCTTTCCTTTCCTTTCTCCCTGTGTGTTTTCCATTTATCTATACATTATAATTATATTTAGTGCTCAATATATAATCATGAACATTAACTATTTTACTTGTGCTCATTCCATTTGTATCATGTTTTTGTTTCTCTCACATGCCTTCCTACAAAACTTGTACTTAGCACACTACATTCCCTAGCTTGTATTCATGTCCATTTCCCTACAAGTCACAACCACTTTAGAGCACCATATATTTATCTACCTACCTACCCACTTATTTATAAAATATTTCTTGCATTCTTACAACTCTTTATGCAAAGAATCTTAACTAGTTCATGTATTTCACAACAAATAATTAAAAAATGAAAACCCTTACATCCAAGGTTATAGAAGCATAACACATGGTGTTGTCTATGGGAATACACTCTTTTAGTTCATGACTCAATTCATGGTTTCAACATCTTTATGGGAACTGCAAAAAAAAATGATATTTTTTACTTACAATATGTTTGTAGGAAGCTACAATATTTCTCATTTCAATTTTGAAAATATTCCATTGAATAGTTAATTTTTTTTTTTTAAATGAGGAAACTAATTTTTATTTTTTTTAGACTGCAGGAATCGGGTAGCACAACCCCCTATAAACTACAATGTACCTGGTAAACTTTTTAACGTGACCGGTGGCGCTAGCGCAACACTCCCTCCAGTACCACGGGGGTGGGGGAGACTAGACCTCGTGACCAACCTCCTACAACAGGAAAGATTTAGCCAACCAAGCTAGGGCCCCAACCCCATGAGGAAACTAAATTTAGAGGAAAGAGGATATTTCTTTTTTTTTTAATTTGGAGGAAAATATATTTACGAAAATCATAGGATATTTTCATTTGAAGAGAGTTTTTTATGATTTAAGTTTAAATATTACAAAAATAAGTCATTTTCATGGAATTAGATTTCAAAAATCAAAACAAATTTATAAACGTAAAAAAAATCATAGTGTTTGGTACATACATGGTGATTGTGGTTCACATTTATGGGTAAATGCATTGTGCTTAATATTTTTCACTCAATGCCTAACATAGTACAATAACAACATCTATGGCTTAGAATTTATAAATTACTTGGGAGAAATAAAGACACAAAAAAATATATTTTCTATTTCCCTCCTTTACCCATTCATCATTATTGCTAGATATAAATCCTAACATTAATTTTTTTTTAGTAGGATAATCTAAGGTGTTTTTGATAGGGTGAATCCTTTTCACGTGTTATCTAAGTGTCACTTACTACTATATTCTCACAGGTTCTAATGTCCCTATCTGGTATCAATGGGTATATCAAAAAGATAAAAAAAAAATTGCATACCAATGGGTATATCAAAAGGGAAATCATATCAAGAGGCCTGACATATTAGTCTAGAAACATATATAGAAAATAAAATATTTTGGAGTGATAAGGAACCAATCTATTTCCGATTAGCAACAAAATTTATTTATACTCATGAGGTGTTACATTCTATCGATGTTAGCAAAAAGAAAGGTATGGCTTTGAAACTTGATATTTCTAAAGCCTATGATTGGGTCTCTTGGAATTTCCATTTTGTTGTTCTTGAAAAATTTGGTTTCAAAGGTAAATTTCTCAACTTAATCAGATCTTGTGTGACTACTCCTAAGTACTTTGTCCTGGTTAATGGGGTGTCGAAAGTTTTTTTCTCTTGTGGTTGTGGTATGAGACAAGGTGACCCTCTGTCTCCTTATCTATTTGTTATTTTTGTTGAAGCTTTAGGCCATAATATTCAGAGGTAGCTTGTTAATAATAATTTGAAAGGTTTTTGTGTTGCTTCATCCCTCTCGTTGCCTCACACCAATAGTTTGTTGACGACACTATCCTACTTGGGGAGGCTTCTATCCTAGAAGCGAGACAATGGAAAGAGGTTCTTGATAAATATGCTAGAGTCTCATGTCAATACATCAATTACCAGAAGAGCAAGATCTATTTCTTTAACACTAGCTATAATATAAAAGAAAAAGTAATAAATGTTATTGGTTGCTAGGAAGCTGATTTGGCAGCTACCTACCTTGGCTTACCTTTAATCTTAATAAAACCTCGCAGTAATTACTGGAATTATATTGTGGAAAAGATTCAAAAGAAGTTGGTTGGTTGGAAAGGAAAGCTACTCAGTTTTGCTAGGAAGATTCAACTTTTAAAAGATTCCTTACAAAATATCTCGGTTTACTATCTCTCTCTCTTTAACATCCATTCCTTCATTGTTGAGAAAATTGAATTGATACAAAGGAGATTTTTTATGGTCGGGTGTGGAAGAGAGGAAAAGAATGGAACTTGTTAGATGGGACACTACCTGCACTCTAAAGAGAGAAGGTGGCTTGGGTATAAGAAGAATAAAAGTGTTTAATAAAGCTCTGGTGGCAAAAATGGACTAGTTTTTTTTGGAAGGAGAAAAGGACTGGGTTCAACTTCTACAGGCCAAGTATTTGGGAAATAAGGATGTTTGTTGTTTCCTCAAGAAAAAGGATCTCCTTTATGGTTCATTTTTTTGGAACAACTTGTTAAATATTAGAGGTACTCTAACAAAAGGAGAGAAATTGACAATTGGAAATGGACACATAACTGATTTTTGGGAAGATGCTTGGACTACCTATGCTCCCTTGTCAGCCAATGATAGCCTCTAGCAAATTAGAATCAGTTTGAAAAGAAATATTGGAAAAAAGGTCTCTAATTATTTAAATTGGGATGGTTTGAGGCCAAAGTGGATACACTTTAAGAACTATTTGAATAATGTTGTTCTCAAGGGTGGTAGACAATAGAATTGGGATGTTGCTTTGGAATCCCTCTTGTGAATGATAGGTGATCCTAAACTATTTTTGATTAATAGGGATGATGAGTGGATTTGGACAAAAAATTCTTCTAGGATATTTTCTGTTAAATTTGTTTATGAGATTATGGAATCTCAACTATTCCAAAAGGGGGATTTTAACTGGAAAATGGTGTGAAGCAAGAATCAAATCCCAAAGATTAACTATTTTTGGTGGACTGTGACACATGGAAAGATCCTCACAATTAACAATATTAAGAAAAGGGGATGGTATTTGGTGAACAAATGCTACCTATGTAATGAAGAGGAAGAAACCATTATGCACCTATTGTTTCAATGTCCTTATGCTCAAGATGTGTGGTCTTTTTTCTTAAAGAGTGATAGGGTCAGGGTTGGATTGAGAAAAACACAATCTCAATGCTCTGAGTCCTTGTCTTGAGAACTCCTAAGGTGTTAGTTCATTCACCCCACAACCTATAGGTCCTCTGCTATTGAGGCACCCCTGGTTCACTTACCAACCCTGCTATCTTTACAAATTTGCTGCTACCAAGCAATTCTTGGTGCTCCTTCTCACATTCTCCATCTAGCCTTTAATGCTCTTAAAGACTAGTTGATCTTCAAATGTTTACAAATCTTGTTGCAGGGGTGTGATACCTCTCCCATAGCTTCAAAACTATCCTACTGTGTTTCTTGTTCCATCTCAGGTCTTCTTTCTTCTATCGCTGCCCAAAACCTAGGCTAGGGTTTTAGGAGGGCTAGTAGCCCATGAGCCCCTATTAGGTCTCTTAGCCCAAGGTTTTTTTGGCTATTGCTCCTCCCTGCTCGGTGAACATCATAAACAAAAAGAATTTTGGGGTTTCAGACCTTCTCAGGCCGTACACAGGGTTACCCTGATTTTAAGAGATTTAGGGCTTTTTATAGCCTTTCTTGGTCACACAGTGGACTGTTTCCTCCTTCTAGCCACCAAATGGATTGGTGATGACCCCTGGATCTTGTCTGACCTTGGTTATGGTCTCCTGCAAACATTTCACACCTTAGATGATAAAGAGTTAACACCCCTGCTGCATTAAGACTTGTCTTTGATTGTCTTTTCCAAGTCGGGCATCACAAGCTCGCCTAGGAAAAGCTTTGTAGCATGCTATCCGAACTTCTACTGGCTCCTACCCCTAAAATATTTACACTAATGGAGTTTAGTCGCCTTCCCAATGTCTCCATACTTCTTGGTACGATGGGAGTGCGGGCTAAATCTCCATTTTCAACGCATTTACAGTCAAAACAGCAACAACAAAACACACAGAAATATATAAATGAATGAAAGCGATGGAAATAATTGTCTAATGTGCCAAAACAAAGATTAAAAATCTTCCTCTACATGCTATCCAACACACAAATCACTCTGTCCAATACATCTAACTACTGTCACGCCAATAAGAACAGGAAAACAAATTTCTCCACAACAAAATCACAGTTTCTTCATTATTTTCATGAAAACTGCCAACAACAAAAACATCCAACCTCTGAAAAAGGTCAAGGGTTTCCTTTTACAATGTCAAGAAGTAGTTAGGTTTACTTCCCCGAGCCTAACAATGGCAAAAAGCTCACTGTTTGAAAACACAGTGTGTTTTCCAACTCTTTACTAAGACTAAGGAAACAACCATAAAAGGATACCCAACTTTATTCAACTCGTAACCTCAACATCAAAAGTTCCTCAAACACAATCTAAATGGTGTTAGAGACCTTGCACAACAAAAACAAATAGATTTAAAACAATACTTCAAAATATGCTTGCAAGACTTCAAAATATGCTTGCACCTTGGCAGGTGCTCCTGCACCAAAGAGCTTGATGATTGAATGGGTCTTTCCTTCATCAATAAAAATATTTATTGATTGTTGGAGTATGTGTCCCTACTCATACAATATTATCATTGACCTCTAGAGACAAGTTCCCTCGTTCCTCACCTAGGGTTTGTGGAAAGAGGAACAATAAATCCTTTAGAGATACAACTAAGAATAGTAAAGAGATATGCATGTCTATTAGGAAACAGATTCAAGAAGACATAGAAAGTTGTAAGTATGCTCCTTAAAAGAAAATTCTATCATATCAAGAGATGTGAATCAAGCAACTATGGGGAATATCTCATGATCTTAACAATGTTAACTGGGTCAAACAACTAATTAGAAAAAGTACTATTTGGATCCCCCTGGACCCATGATGGATTAAATGTAACTTTGATGGGTGTTCTAAAGGGAATCTTGGCTTGGCGGGGGCAGGTGGTATTTTTAGAAACCATCAAGGCATTTTTATTGCTAGATACAACAAAGGTTTGGGTACAACAACTAATAACTTGGTAGAGGCTTATGTAGTGTGGGTAGGAATAAGTTATCTAAAAGATAATGGCTACACTAAAGTTATGGTGGAAGGCGATTCCAAGTTAATTATTGATTATTTGAACAATAAGGCTAATGTTTCATGGGAGTTAAAAGATATATTGGATGATTGCAAACATATGATACAATCCTTTCAAAATTGCAAGATTAACCATATTTATAGGGAAGGCAACAAGGCTGTTGATGCTATGGCGAATTTTGGCCTTTGAAATTTGGTCTTGAAATATTGGGACTTCTCCCAATTATGAAATCATATTAAGGAAATAATTTCTAAGGATATATTGGGAGATTTATTCAATGCATCATGGATAGAATGAATTTATTTAAGTTGAAGGATTGGCAATCTGGTCCAGTTGTCATGATAATCGTCGTCTTTCTATTTTGACAGTTGGGAAAGTTGTTAAGATGGCATGTGATGTACTTCATTAATAGTAGTTGTATTCTAAATCTCAAAGAATTAAAAAGAAATGAGATGAAAGGGCAGGCTTGTTGGGAAGCCTCGTGCGATAATGAGAAAAGAGTGAATGTGGTTATGGTGATTATTGCGCACATTTCTAAAAATCTTGCAATAGATTTGAGAAAAGACTTTTAGCATGTGTTATCATAGATGTTAGGGTGGGTAATCAAAAAAGAGTAATCATATATTGGAAAGGTGGTGGAGTTGTCATTTCCATTAAAGACAGATTTCAAGATATGAGGCTAGGCTTTGTATACAACTCGACTATTTTAAAAATATCGCTAGAAGCTTTGAGTCATTGTCCTTTCAAATGAAAAGCTGCCAAGTTTCTATCAAAATTGAAATCTTTGAATTTCCAGTTGCTTCTGTGGTTAACGAGGAAGTTCGAAGAGCAGAGTGTTTGCTTCTTCCAAAATATTATCACACCAGAGAAAAAACTATGGGAGGTCCTAAGAAGGGGACAGAGCCAAGTAAATATGATTCCTTGAAAAAGAATGTGAAGTTATGGGGCCTATTTGAGAGGGTCAGTTTCACTCCGTACTTTGCAACCACGGAGGGTTACAGTGAACAACTCAGCTACAAATTTTTAAATGCTTGGATAGATGGTGAAGTTGAGTTGGGTGGTCATTGTTTTACTGTTGATGCCAAGATGATTGCCAAAGTGACGGGTCTCGCGTATGAAAGGAAGAAGATTGTTGAGGTAAGCACGGGAAACTATCAAACTTACATTGAAAAAAAAATTGAAGCTAAAGAAAAGGCCCAAAGATTTTAGAATGGTTACTCTAGGATTTTACTTCTTCCCCCTTACCATAATGTCTACTTTTTTGTCATGAAGTATTTTATGTTAGAAGTTCATTTCTAGTTGGTCCATGGTTATTATTTTCCCATCCTAAATCATATCAGGCACCTAGAGAAAATATTTTTTCCCTTTTTCTCCTATCCTCCCTGAAACAAAGCCTTACCAATAGTGCCAATCCTCCTTTACACTAGGGTTTGATTAGGGCAATATTCAAGTACGTTCTTTCCACCACCCCAAAAAGAAATGTTTTCCATAAATTGATCATGAACCCCACTCCTAAGAGTTCTGTGAAAATTCAGCTAATAGAAATTCAACCCCACTCTCCGGTCAAAGAACCTGCTAATGCTTCCCCTAAAGTTGTGGACCCCTCATGGTCGGCTCTCCTCAAAATAACCCCTAAAAAATGAAGTGTTTCCCCTCTCTATTTTGTTGCTAATAAGAAGAGAAAATTGTTGATTCGTGAACTGGGTGCTTACCCTAACACTATAAAAATATCATATGATAATGAAAATATCCCTAAATGTGGGTCCACTACCCTAGTGGGATGAAGATCTACTCACTTGGCTCTTGCGTCTAGAGGGTCGAATAATAGTAAAAATCAAAAAGTACAGATGATAAGAATTCAGAAGAGCCTTTGGATAATAAAGGGAAGAAAGTTGTTGGGGAGGAAAAGGCTTCCTCATCTGAAGAATGTGTTCCTGATAGTCTGGGTGAAGCTAGGTATCCTAAGGAATAGGGGTTGAGGTCAGAGGATGTGGAAGATTCAAGTTAGGAGGAGGAAGGTGTTAATCAACAAGAGGATGTGCAAGATGTGGAAGAGGATATAGGTACGACCGAGGAAAAAGGAAATGCTACTACTAACCTAGAAGAAATGGAAATTAATGTGGTTACCCCTGGTAATGAAAAATGCTTGAAAGATAAAAATACGGGCATGGAAATAACTAGAGTGGAAAGGTTGGAGGAAAGATTGGCGATTCTGGAGAAGATGATGCAAAAGGATGACAATGCTAATAGGTTTCAGGCTCTTGAGAATTTTGTGTTGAACATGTGCAGGGTTATTGATGCGGTGATGAAAAGGGAAGTGACGGCTACAATCTCGGGATAGGGTAAAATCAAGAAACAATAGAGGAAAAAGGAGAAAAGAGAAGATGTTGATTTGTCAAGAAAGATGGAGATTAAAGATAACATTGAAGATTATGTGGAGGACTTAATGAAGGCTTGGATCCTTATAGAGGATGCTTAATCCTCGAATTTAGTTGTTCTTGCTTTTGATGCTTTCTGTCAATAGGTTTTTTGGCTCTTCTCTTAGAATTTTAAGTGGTATAAGTAGTTTATGCCTGAATTGTATAATGTTAAGTTTTATTTCTGTTTAGAACTTCATGAACATGTTGGGAAATCTTTATAGGGTTAGTTTATTTTACCTTATTATGTGGATGGATGTTAATATGGATTGGTTAAATTTGTATTGGATCCTTGATCTACTTGTTTAATATCTTTTGATGTGGTTGGTATAGGTTGATGTTGGTTTTTGGTTGGTTGGGTGTGGGGAAGTGGTTCTTCTTTAGTTCTGCTTCCTCTGTTTTGTTGTTCTATCTAGTTGTTGTTCTCTGGAATGTTGTGCTACTTTTGTAAGGGATCAGGGCCCTTTCCCTACTTAATCAATTAAAAAAAATGTATTTAGTTAAATCAATTATTGGTACAATAGTAAATGAGGACACCTATTTAGAATGGTCTAGGAAAGTTGATAATAGCACCACCTTTAATAATTTGGTGTTTTATTTGTGATTGAGACATACAATAAAAATATCCACAATAAAATATATAAAAATAAATCTAGAGACATAAAAATTACAAGTAATTAGCCTTGATAAGGGCCTTAGTTTATGGATGTCTTCCATCACATACAAGGGTGAAACACACCATGGGAAGTACTACATAAGTTAAAGGATGTGGATTATTCTCATTTTGAATTAAATTTTATACAATTACAATTGAAGATGTTAAAAATTGAGTTGAAAAGTGGTGATGTAATGAGTCTAGATTTAGAAATTCAAGCAATCAAGCATGATGTTAAAGTTGTTGGTGCTAAAAATTGATTATATACAATGAACTAAAGACAATCACTTTTGATCAATTATTTGAAAAGATGGTAGAAAGAGAAAAGGCCTTGAGAAAAAATGACTTAAACCATAAGAGAATATTTTTAATTTTAGGAAAATTACTAGGTTGATAAAATAATTTCCTACATAACCCCATGAGATAAAAACATGCATGCAATATTACAAGATAACCATAACACAAGTATCAAATACATACCACAAGATTTCACAAGATAAAGCCGAAAAACTATTGAGAAGGAAAACCCAATCTAGAATCATCCACACTCGATGTATTATTCAACAATGAAAACATTACAATACACTTATAGATTCTCCATGAATACTTCTAAACATCAAGATCCTCCAATGCATCCTCCATCTATCCAAGCATGTATATGCACATCCCATGCCATTTTTCATATATTCACTCAACAAAAGAGTTAAATTAAAATGACATACAAACCAAAACAACCAGCTAGACAACTAACCATTTCTAATCACTAAACATGTGCTTTCTTTTATAGAGTCAAGCTCACACAGAATAACCAAGTGGTAAATGTAAAAGTATGTACCTCAAAACCATGAGTACACAAAACCACTGACCCCAAATTTTACTTTTCGGTACTAATATTTCCCAATATTACATATTTTTCCCATGTGCAACCCACGTCTAAAATATCTAACCAATGTTATCTAAAAATTTACAAGTGGGCCCAAATAAATATTTAATGTGACTAAACATATCTCCCAAGATGCACCACAAATAAATATATATTTTACATATTAAAATAATTATTTATTATGGAAAGTGTACAACACCTTTTTCCTAACATGTTTTTTATCTTCAAGAAGGAAAAAATTCCAATAAGGTTTCATCTTCCAAGAATAAATGGAAACAATAGAGGTAATGAAGGAAATAGAGGACAATGAGGCAAAAATAGGATAAATAATGGTCAACACCATGAGAAATAAAATGATAGATAAATAATGTGGTAGAAAAGGAAGTCATGATGCTCACACATGAAAAATATCATGGGATAATATTGAGTCCTATCAAACAAAAAAATAACAAAACGAAGAAAATTTTGGAATTAGATTCAACTCAAGTTTGAAAGTGAATGTGCTTTCCATATCAAATGATGTCAATTATGTCTTTTTGAATTCAACATAGTATTATGCTTAGGTCCAAGATACTAGGATCACACAACACATAAATTTACAAAGGGACTTATTTGATTAGTTTCATGGAGAAATATGTGGTCCTATATATTTGGTAGATAGAACAAGTTTGCAACCTAAAGGAATGGGAAATTTTGACTTTAGTCGCCAAAATATTCAAATTTCATTCTCCATAAACTCTTATACCTTACTCAACTAATACAAAACATGTTGCCCCTAGTTATTATTAGATAATACTTTCTATCCATTTTAATTAATGATATAGAGGTAATAATCAAGGATAAATGTGATAATATAGTTGTTTTGACTATATTTGAAGAAGGAAACTTGTCAAAACTTAAAGGTGGTTTTTAATTTTAAGAAACTAAATGCTCACCTTATCGATGGTTTTAAAAATAAGGTGAGCTAAATCTGAAATATTAACTTATGTATGTGAATTAAAATCTAAAAATAAGATTACAAAATCAAATTATATGTTTGTGATTGCATATTCATCATAATAGAAAAATAAAAAAAATATGACACCACATTTACGTTGAGAAACCCTTTCAAGGAAAACTCCACATGAGAAAAGAGGGAAAGTACATTATTAATCTTCAAATGAGATTCAATGCCCTACCCAAAGCACAAGGAAAAAATTGACTGAACATTTTTTTTTAAAAAAACAACCACAACACCGAAGATACGACATCAACATGTCACACTTGTACAACAATGTGCACACAAGTGTCACATGAATATAATGACACAAGAACAACAAAAAAAATGAACTTCCAATTCATAAGAAAGGTGGAAACAGTGTAATTCTAACCACTCATGGGATTAAATCCACCACAAAGAACATATGATATATATCAACTCCCACATGACAATCAATCACAACCCATGATCACGCTCTCACAACACAACTATTGATTAGGATGGGGGAATCATCAACATTAAATCCACATCTCAAATCACTTAATAAATATAACCAAGAAAACCTTCACTAGAAGATTCCAACCAGGAGATACAAACTCTCCACTAACTGGAATGATGATGGGTCACTTCCAAACAACCACACACTTCCCAAGATGTCCCATCGCAATGTGACATCAAAAAAATGGAAAGATACTACAATAAAACACCTCAATACCTATGAGGAATGTGGATAACACTCACAAGACCAACCAAGAAGGTTTAAAACCTTCCCAAGACTTTACAAGACAAGGTGCACAATCTCCCTAACCCTAAGTTTACCAATCGTGCACCTTTGAAAGATTGCATACAAAACAATGCAAGAGAGACCACAAGTCCTCAATGAAGAAACTTAAGGAAAATATCCAAACACCACTAGACCCTTGGGACCATGATGAACAACTTTCATTTACATTGTTTACCCACACGAGGTCTCAAAACTTAGAAGAATGAACAATTCCTAGAAGAGAGATGACTAGGTTTTTGGAGGTCTAGTTGACAAAAATGACCGCCATGAGAAAAATATAGGACATAAAAATAATTCAACAGGGTGAATAGGCTTACAAAACCCCTGGATAACCCTAGTTAAGAGGATTTACATTATCTATATCTGGTTAAGAGATAGGGAGATTTGAGCATGTTATCCCTCATAACCAAGCTACCCCATTGTTAACTAGGTCACCCCATTATGATACCATGCCACCCCAGTATGATACCAAACCTCCCCAGTATAATACCAAGCCACCCCATTAATGAAAATCCTACCTGTGATTATAAACTTCTTTGAGCTCCCTTCGGGTGATTTTTTTTGCTAAATGTCGGCCTGCGTCTCCTATGTTAGAAGTGTTGCCCTTATTAGCTTTTCATCGGGCCTCTTTTGCTAAACTCCATCAACTGCCACCATATGTCCGTCAAGCGCTCCTCGTAGAAATTCCTTCCTTCGCTCTTCTACCGGCTCCCACCATGTTTTTCATGTGTCTACACCACGAGGTATTGATAGTTGCTTCCCTTCATTTTCGTTGAGCCCCGTCTACGTGCCACGTAGCTTTTGTTCACATAAACTTTTGGCAGACCCCATAGTCGGCGCCGATAGTAATAATGGCTTCCACGTGTCTTCCCAGCACAAGCTTTCACAAAAGGGAGGGGAGAAAGTACCACAGGATGTGAATTGCCGCCACACGTCCCTTCGGCAGAAGTTCTATTAAAGGAAAGAATGGAGCGAGTAACGGGATGTGACATATTGCCGCGTGTTCTAATTGCCTCCACTGGGAAGCAACACTTGTCTACACAGGATTTTTCTAGACCACTGCCATCATTCGCAGGGGATGCATCTGGCTAGGGAGCGACTACATGCTATGACCCAAATATTTTATGTTACAACGGCAGAGCAGAATCATTGTTGCAGCCATCACTACTCGAGATACAAAATCTTTTTTGTTACAAGCTCACGAGTCGGTGGATTGTTGGCTATATATGCTGCTTCTTGCTTCAGAAAATGAGTTTAGAAGATGCAGAAAAGTTAGAGAAAGATACCAGGCCTTTTTTATGCTTTTAGATTATTGTATGAGACTTTCAGACTATGTCATTGTTCAGCCTTTCTATTTTTATTATGTTATTTGATAAAACATTGATATTGTGCCATTATTGTCCTGAATTGTTCATTTGCAGAACTTCTATGATTTTAATACAAGTTTGCTAGTTTAGATCATGTCTTTGACTCCTCTTTTCAGTAAATGAGTGTGAAAAATATTTTTTCATTAGATGAATTGTTCAGATCTTTATCTTTGATTTATGTGATTCTGGAACATAGCATATTGCTGACCTGGCCCTTAAATCGAATCCCAAAAGATAGATTTACTGTGCCTTAATCTACATCTTGGCACATCTCCATAGTTATACTTTTAATTTTATATATCTGCTTCATTTTCCCATTCAAAACCCTAGTTACAGAAGAAGCCGACTTCTTCAAAAACCCAGAGGTCACTCAGTTTAGTGCAATTGGTCCCCCCATTAACTAAGTTTCCCATAAAGGTTGTTACCTTGCCAATTTTTGGCATCAACAATTTCTTTTTTCTGCCACGCCCAATGGGACTGCTTAAATGAATCAAAATTCAAAGAGGGTGTATGAGTCATCGGCCTGCTACTAGATCCCAAACAGCGAATAACCCTGGGTTGTTAGTGTCGCCACTAGGAATAGTACAAGCTGCAAACCATTAGTGAACATCCCTCTTCCTCCACCCCTTCTGCTAGCCATGTTTCCTGCTGCTAACAAAAATTATGTGGCATGGGACGCCGAAAGTCCTCTTGTAATGCCAATAGCACCAGTCATTTGGGCTCCTATCCCGATCTTTGCTCTAAAATATATACCTAAATTCACCGAAGATGGCTCAAGAACACCATCCAAAAATTTGCAAGATGTTGCAATGTGTGTCTGGTACATGGTGTTACAGACCAAAATGTAGTGCTAAGGTTGCTCGCTGCCTCTTTCAGAAGCAAGGCACTAGATTGGTACCGCACACTGCAGGCTAATACTATCGGTACTTGGGATCAACTCAGAGACCCTTTCTATGAAAGGTTCTCTAATGATAGAAACAGGTCTTCACAATATCATCAGCTAAAGATCATAAAGCGGGCCCCATATAAAGCTATGATTGACTTCAATACGGTTTCACATAACCTAGCAAATAATTCAGGTTGCAATCTTCCCACCGCCTGACTTGGCGTTCATGTTATACTTGAAGTCCATCAACGTCGACATTCCAATGATGATCCAATCACTCGGCAAAACCACTCTACCAGATTCATATATCCTTGTAGTTAAAGTGGAGAACAATCTAATAGATGCAAAAAATTTGTCTCCTCAGCCTGCCATGTCTATGTTTCCCAAGATATCAGTTCCTGCCTAGGCGATGTCGTCTACCAATGCAACTGCTCCTCCTCAATCCATGTATACATAACTGCGCGCACCGCAGGACGTTGCTTCCACATCTGGCTCTTCGAAGGATGATATATGCAATGTCAAGGAGATGTGAGCTATGGCCAACGAGATAACTATGATCAAGCGAAACTAGGTCGCGCCTTTGAAGCCAACTTATCATAATTATCAAGGCAAAAGGTCTTCTTACCAACAAAACCAGTTCCAAGGAGGCACTCACACAAATCTGTAGGTGCAAACAACTAATCAAATAGTACATGTACCTTCTCCATTGCAGAGTGCTAACCCGAGCTCAAGCAGAGAGCTGACAGTGGGGAAAAATAATTTAGTCGATGACACCAACCCTTGGTGCTTCCCTTGCAGTGACTCACATATGCCCTGAAACTTCCTGCGTGACAATCTACAACAAAAGGTGGCAGAACAGCGCAGCCAAGGCATAGTGTCAAATCACAGAGGTTTTGTATATGCCTCTTCACAAATGGAAAATGTGGTGCTCACTGCTCAAATGCAAGGGATGTCCCTGGAGCAAGAAACAGATATTGCTCCTGACCATGCGCTCTTCTCATGGATGGAAGAAGAAGACGCGGTGTTCACCAATGATGCATCCACATCGAAAGCACGACAAGTACAATCCAACTACAACACTCACTCAAAGAGGAGATTCATGGGTGAATCAGTCATTCCACAACTAGTTATTCTGCAGCCCAAAAGTGCTTCTGATCAAATGATGAGTACCTCTGCAGTGACACAACAGTGTCCGCTACGAAGGGAAATTCTTATAACAAGAGCTAAGGAGAAAAATCCTCTAAATCCACCACCATTCAATGTGGTGGAACAATTGAAAAAATCATCTGCTAATATGTTCATGTGGGATATCTTAGCTATTCTAGAACATAAGACATTGCTACAGAAGGCTCTCCGAGAGGATCCAATCATTGAACCAAAAGAGAAATCACTCAAAGGGAAGGTTGTTGACCAATCACCTCTTGCCAAATTTCTCACAAATAGAATAGAGGAAGCCCCTACCGAGGTTATATACAAGTCGAAACCAAAACCCTTCATCCCAACCCTCATTGTGGGAGAGAAATTATTGCACAATGCCATGATTGACTTCGGCACCAACACTACAGTCAAGCCCAAGCAGATAGTTGAAGCCCTAGGACTTAGCTATGAGCCTTTAAAGAAGGGGGTTATGTAACTTGATGGGAACAATTTTGAAATCGTAGGTGTCATCAAAGACCTCCCCTTGACTCTGTTGTCCTGCCCAAGTGTCACAGTTTCGCAATACATTGTGATCATAGATGTCCCCCCTATGTTCAGCCTCTGCCTATCCTAAGAATTCACTTCAAAAATAGGAGGATATTTGTCTTTGGATTGGTCACATTTGATCCTAAGGACCAAGCATGGAGCTAAAATGAAAATAGTGTCAGAAGCTTTGCACTTAAAACATGTGGCCAATGAAGCTATGATCAACTTTGAATCTACCCATACCTCTTTCACTAAGGAAGAGACGTATTACACCGAGTTGCTAGAAGATGAAAAGGTGACCAGAGATTGGACCAATCAAGAAGAAGCTCTCTTGAGAAAATATATAGATGTTGACCCTTTCAAAAACTATCATGCTACAGAGCTAGGCACATATGTCATCTACGACGAAGATCAAGTGCTTTTGAAGGTTGTGAAAGAACCTGAGGGTGGCCAAACTTCATAACTATGGACACTACACTTTGACGGAGCAAGATGCAAAGTGGGCGCAAGAGTTGGGATATGTTTTACATCCCCAAATAATGGAAAGGCACTCTGGTCCTCCCACTTCCAGTTCGCTTATTTGAACAATGAAGCTAAATATGAAGGCCTAGTGCAAGGTCTGAGCCTTGTCGAGCGAATGGGCATTGAGCAATTAAGGTTGTTTAGATATTTTGAACTGGTGGTCAACCAATTCCAAGGGATTTCCGTAGCCAAGAATTTCTGCATGAGATCCTACATACATAGATTCTGGGACCTAATTGAGGGTTTTGAAGCCTTCAACATCTAGACAGTGCCCCGAGAACAAAATGTTGATGCGGATCGCATGGCCGCAATCGGATCTCAATTTGAACCTGCCTCTGACCTAATGCATAACAGACACTTTGTATGAGTGATAGTTCGACCGACTATTCCAGATAATGATCAGAGTTGGTAGGTATTTGACAGTGATGAACACATCACCCCATTCATCCAACAGTTGGGAGAGTTTGTCAACCAACTCCAACCAAAGATTGTTGAAGTCAATGATGAAAAAATCATTCAGCTAAGGTCTAATAAGCTTCTGAAGGGACTTGTCACTCTAGAAAACCTATTTGATTGTGATGATGCAAGGAACGAAAAAAGGAAGTTTGTAGTGGACAAAAGTGACTATGCGAACCTTCAGGTTGGAGATGGGAGAAAGCTCAAAGTTGGGAAAGACATCCCACATCATGATAAAGAAAGGCTCATCAACTTCTGTGAGAGGTACGAAGGAGTAGTTTCTTGATCATATGATGACCTTAAGGGATATGATCCTAAAATCATCTAGAATACAATAGAGTTGACGGAAGGTGCAAAACCAGTCCGCCAAAAATAGAGGCCAGTTAATTCAAATATCAAGGCCATGATGGCACAAGAGATGACAAAGCTAATTTAGTCTCAGATCATCTTCTCAATAAATCACAACACATGGGTATCTAACCTGGTGCCAGTCCAAAAAAATAATAGAGATATCCACTTATGTGTTGACTTTCAAGACCTGAAAAGAGCATCCCTAAAGGACCACTACCCATTGCCTTCTATGGAGATAATCTTGCAAACAATGGCAGGTTTAGAAATGTTTTCTCTATTGGATGGCTACTCCGGTTACAATTAGATCTAGGTTAAAGAAGAGTATTAACACAAGACAACGTTCACTACCAAGTGGGGAATGTTCACATATGCAAAAATTCCTTTCAGCCTTTCGAATGCAAGAGCCACTTTCTAGCGGGCCATGGATATCGCCTTTAGCGAATTGATTAACAAGATTATCC
Organism: Sequoia sempervirens; assembly: GCA_007258455.2. NCBI lineage: Eukaryota > Viridiplantae > Streptophyta > Pinopsida > Cupressales > Cupressaceae > Sequoia > Sequoia sempervirens. Next base: position 16,068,289 of record VDFB02047230.1, on the reverse strand, counting down.
TAATCTATTTGGATGATCTAACTATTATTTCCAAACATAAGGATGATCATTTCGATCACCTTGAGATGGTTTTCAAAAAATTCCAAGAGTTCGGGGTATCCCTAAACCCGAAATAATGTGTCTTCAGAGTGTCGCAAGGCAACCTATTGGGACACGTAATGTCCAAAGAAGGAATTGCAATTGATCCCAAGCGGGTGAAAGCAATCAAAGAACTTCCCCTACCAGTCAACAAGAAAGGATTCCAATCTTTCCTGGGGAAGGTAAATTTTGTGAGCAAATTCATTTCAAATTTTGCAGGGATAATCAAACCGATCACCCTGATGCTGAAAAAAGACCAATTATTCAAATAGACTAAAGAAGCTAGAGAAGCCTTTGAAAAGGTTAAGGATGCTATTTCCTCAGCCCCTATACTAGTCAATCCATACCTATCGAAGGACTTCATAATGTATGTATTCAACAGCAAGTCAAGCATTGCTACTGTCTTAACTCAAAAGGACGATGAAGGCAAGGGAGAACATCTGATAGAATTTCACTCCCGGACCCTAAAAGAATATGAGAAGAACTACAACTTTGTCGAGAGGCAAGCCTTCACAATTGTGAAGGGGCTCAAGAATTTTCAACACCTAATATCTTGCAATAAGTTGATCGTTTATGTCACGCATTCTAGTGTGCACGAATACATCATGGAAGGAGAAATCACCGAAAAGAGGGCTAATTGGATCACCAAGATCCTTGAATATGACATTGAGGTCAAGCCTATAAAGATTGTTTGAGGAAGAGGATTGTGTGAATATCTAGCATACGACAAGGAAATGACAGCCGAAGAAGAGTAACCGGAGTTGATTCTAATGAATGAGTCTAAATCTGAAGGCTGCTAGCTAGAGGACAAAGTGAGATTCATGAACATAGGAAAATATCCACCTGGCCTTCCTTCTCAAAAGAGAAGATTCTACTGACTGCAGAATGGAAGATATGCACTTATCAAAGGGGTCCTTTTCAAACGGAACTTTAATGGTGTTTTGTTGCGATGTGTCACCATAGAGCAAGCGAAATAGATTCTCGACACTTTCCACAACAGTCCTACGGGCGGGAATTTCTCGGAAAAGACAACCGTCATCAAAATTATGTGTGCTGGGTACTTCTGGCCCACATTTTTCAAAGACTTATATTCCTTGGTAAAAGATTGCAAGGAATTCCAATTCTTCGTAGGAAGAAGAATTTTTTTTGCAATGCCTCTCAACCCAATAGTAGTTGATGAACCATTTGTGCAATGGGGCCTTGATTTTATCATAATGATTAATCCCACCTCTAGCATCGAACATAAATGGATTCTAACGGCGATGGACTACTTCACCAGGTGGACCGAATCCATGCCCCTGAAGAATGTGATGGAGGCGAAGATAGTAGACTTCCTCGAAGAACTTGTGACGAGATTTGGCCCTCCTAAAACCATCATCTCCAACAATGTCAGGGATTTCCTATGCTCTAAGGTATGTCAATTCGCACTCATGCATGCCATATTCTTGAAGACATCATCAAATTACTACCTGTAGGGTAATGGCCTAGCAGAGTTGACTAACAAGAATTTAGTCTGACTCGTCAAAAGAATCAATTTAGAGCACCAATGAGAATGGCATAAAAACCTTCGAGCAACACTCTGGGTAGACCACATAACTCCTAAGCAAGTCTTCAAGACTTCGCCATATGAGTTAGTATATGGAAAGGAAGCACTATTTCCTATCTCCATGGAGATTCTAGCACTGCAATTGCTCAAATCTCTTGAGATAGAGAAAAATAGCGGAATGGAGGTTTGGTTGGCCGAGTTGTGGGAAGTGCATGAAAAAAGGGAAAATTCCCTAATATCCATGTCCAACCACCAACTGGTGGTTAAAAGATGGTTCAACAAGAAAGCTTCAAACCAAGGTCTAAAGTGCGAGGACCTAGTGCTAAAATTTAATGAAAGGGTTGCAAAACTCGGCCAACACGGGAAGTTTGACAGCTTATGGGAAGGCCCTTTCAGAATAATTCAATGCAAAGAACATAACACATTCAAATTAGAAACCATGGACCATGAACCATTAGGAATTCTAGTCAATGGGATTCATCTAAAATTATTCAATTAGGCTTCAAATTATTCTACCATTGTAAATATGTAAATAATGTAATTATTTTTCCCTTGTGTTTTTGTCGGCTAGTCTTTCAATAATTATTTTCACAATGCGAGGAAGCAGAAACAAATGGAACCCATTATTGCAAAGTGCAGAGAGAGATAAAAGAAACCATGAAGCGGAGAAAAATAACACCCATATGTAGAATTGAAATAGATATATATATATATGCAGGAAAAGAAAAGAAGACCCACATTGCAAAACAGTCAAAAGCAAAGGAGACACAAATTTTAACATAAGCTATATCTTCATTATATTTTATATACTTTGATAAGTACAGTATCAAAATGGCTCAAAGGCCACACTTTTAAAGTATATATCTATATATTTGTTGTATCTTCTTTATATGGCTACTATAAAGCCTTTTTCAGGCATATATACAAAAACGGACTAACGAGCATTAGTTCTTAAAGCAAGAAAAGGAGATTTTCAGTCATGGGCGTGTGCAACAGCAATGGAAACATCGACGGAAGTGTCTGGAATCATTTCATCAATAGGGGCAGCATGAGGACCAACAGTAGTGGCATCCATAGGAGCAACGAAAAGTGGTGGGGGGAACACCAGGTTCCTAAAGTTCATGTACCAGTCGATATCATAAAACAACACCGCATTATACAGGTGAAACAAGAAATGGCATGCACGGGTGACCCTTTGGTGATGTTCTTCTTGCGACTGAATATGAAAGCCGCTCATAAATGGAACCCATGGCACAACTGCATCTTCCTCATTGTATTTTTGGAGGTCGCTTGCCGTTGGAAAGCCTATTCCAAATGCAGCGTTGGCCACCACCTCTCTAAGGCCACCCAAATATTTCTTCAGAAATATTTTGAGCACCAGGCTCAGAACCAATGGCTTGGGAACCGCAATGTCGAGCATGGACACCACAAAGTGATAGCACACATTAGTGTTAACTTTGTACTTATCCTCATAGTCAATGCAATCCCTCCCCATAACCCATTTTATCACTATAATGGCCAAAGAATGCTTATTCCTGGTCATCCATTTGAGGCGCCTAGTTGAAATTTCACCAAGAAAAGCTAACTGGGATTTCTTAGAGACTAACCTAATTGGGGTGTTCATGGCGAAAAGCTCTATACAACTGTCAGATAAAAGCTCTACGCAAATCACCTAAGTCTAAGCTCTATGCAAATTCTATGCAACTACAAACGTCAAATGCTAAGCTAATCACCTATTACCAATTATGCTAAAAATTGCTAAGTGTGATATAACTATTGCCTAAAGTGCCTATTTATAGAAATTGCCAGGATAAGCATGGTAATTTTCATACCATAAGCATTAGGTTAATCAAGTATTATCTCAAAAATTGCACCAAGGCTCGCTCGATTTTCCCACCCAATTGCATCCGCTAAGTACGATTTTCTATGTGTAGGATTAGTGGGAGATAATTAATTAGCATAAGTTGTTGGCAGTCTTCAACGGTAGTTCATACAGTCAGATGTTGAGGTGTCATTCTGCAGGTGCTTCTCAAACTCCAAAAAGGAATGCAAATATTTTTAGGCACTTATTGCATATTTGGGCTTAATCATTATGTTTGGGATATTAATTGCCACCGCATATGAATGCCTAAGCTAATTTCAAATCGTCGACTCAAGTTCCAAGAAATTCACGCCAGAGTACATCATTTCCAAAGGTCATTATGAGTTCTTGTCATTTCAAAATGGCAAGTAATTCACTTCGCACAAGCAAATAACTGGCGGTACATGCCGAATTTATGCAAGTAGGTGAGTGATGTTGGCTACCCCAAGAAGGAAATAACTAAGTATCGCATGCAAAAAATTTGCATTGTAAATGCTTTTCAAAAATGCTACCTAGAGAAAAAAAAATTGAGCACAACTAGGAGCCGAGGTAAATTGCAAAAAAATTGAGCTAAGCAGAAATCTCTAGCAAACGAAAAATGGCAAAGAGTTCTCAAACGGAGCCACAGTTAGAGGCACAAGTATAGGGGAAAGAAGAGGCAACACAGAGCTTTTTTTATGATATGTGTACAACATTAGCCGTCTACGTCTTTGAAGATGTCTCTTACGCTTCGCCTGGTATACTAGAGAAGCTAGAATGGATAAACACACGGGTCCTGGACAAGCCTAAAAGTTACAGAGATCATATCCGAATCAAGGATGAATGGGATAATATTCATGATCCCATCCTTGCAAAAAACCCTAAGACTTTGAGGGAGGCAGCCAGTGAAAGAATGAAGAAATTCACCGAGCCAAAGTCATTGTCGCAGAAGTTATGGTACAACGAGCTCCCACACTATATGGTCCTATTTGTTCACTATTTCCTAGAACTAGTTGATACAACCATCGAACATTTCAACCCGAGCACCAGCACCATCGAGGGCTGGAGATTAAAGTTCAGTATCTTCCCGGAAGCTATCTGGAATATGTTGTGCATCCCTAACCAAAGCTCCAGACCGAAAGATGTAGAGCCATTCAACCTAGCGAAGGGAGAGAAAATATGGAGAGGTATGAAAAAGGCTCAGGAATTTTATAACAAAGAAACCAAAAGGCCTAAGGAAGATCATCAAAATCCACCAAAGATTCTGGTGTTGCACATCGCCTTCCCCTCGGACATGCAGGATGCATTCTCAATGTTGCCATTTGTTTACGACGTGGACACCGACAAGGATGTGCACGAATTTCAATTAGGTCTGGGGTTTCAGTTCCGCAAGCAACATTCCTTTTTCTAGTATGATTTTACACAATTCCTTGTTGATGAGATGCTAAGAAAAATCAGGGACTACCAAACGCAACAAAGGTTCAGGTTTCCTTCCTTCCTTGCTCACATGTTTTTGCACCAGCCCTGATTTCTTTAAGAAGTATGTAAGGTTGTCTATTTTTGATGAATTGGGCAAAAGAAGGACAGTTTCTATATGGACTCCTCTCCTCTCCTCTAATTATGACTATTATGCATTTTTGGATTTTTTTTTACTCCAATCTTGCACGATTTAAAAGGGGATGATGGTCTCGACCTACTCACCAAGGAGCAGACAACGTATATGCAGAACTTCACTCCAAAAAATGACTGGTTTCTTGGATTTGATTTCACATTCATCTGGATGCACTATTTCAACCATTTCTACTTCTATCATGTGTAAAAAATTAGGTGCTAGCCCTCGAAATGTTCCGGAAAGTATCCATTATCAACTACAAATTTTACGAGGGGAAGGCCAAGAAGAGGGGATTCTTCAACTGCCCGCTAACCTTCAAAACGGTGGTCATAAACAAGAAATAGACGCACAAGTTGCTAGAAGATAAGCTGGCTCACCTGGGGTTGGTAATGATTTGTGATAACTGGGATTACAACCCCGAAAATGACTCGTTGAATGAATTTTTCAAGGTAACACACAGCCCTCGACCTTACTGGGAAAAGAGGTAGAACCTGTTGAAATATCTAGATGATCTATTGGTTGATTTGATCCACATTCCTATTGAGGATAGTAGGCTGTCATGGCATAAGTTTTACTTCATCACAGTGAAGTATGATGAAAAGAAAAGAATAGGATCCATCCTTCGAAACAAATTATTAAAAACAAAAGGATGGAAAGAGGAAAGAATCAGAGATTTCTAGGTGTACCGCCAAGAAATCAAACAACCTGAGGCCCCTTATGGAAGTGTGGCATTGGATGAGGAGTCTGATAGATTGTGGAATGAGGCGCACACGAATTCTGACATGAGCACTGATAAGGAAAATGACTCCGGTGAGGAGTCTAAAGAGCATATGGGGAAACTAAAGGAGAAAGAATCAAAAGTGTCATTGGCATCTGCTCAGCAAAAGAGAAAGGCAATAGAGTAGCCTAGTCGATTCGTTTCAAATTTTTGGCTGAACATATCAAGAGCTTCGCAAACACTCACCTGGACTGCAGCAAGGACAAGAATGACTCAACAACAATCAGAAACTGTAGAAGTGAAGGACACCCCGCCCGCCAAATGACAACGTACATAAGCAATTGTTGGGAAAAATTTGCAAGCACCTACAGCAGGCTGGGAGGCCGTGGCAAGCCAAGAACTGCAACCATCCAGTCAGAAAGTAACATTCACTCCCTCTTCTCTTAATTTGCAATCTCTGGTGTCCCTTATTGTCTCTACGGCACCCATCACTACTAGTGTCGGCCCTTCCTTTTCTACCTCTACCACAATGGTCGTGGGAGGTTTCTCCTAGTTCTCCCATATGAGGCCATTTATCTTGACGCCTCCATAGACCCTTACACCATCCGCTACTACCCAATCTTCTCTCACCTTTCTCTCTACGAGCATGGCTTCCATTGACACCCCTCTTACTACAACTATATCGAGCACAACCCAATTCACCTAGCAGTTGGAGTTCGCCATGAGCCCACAATCATCGCAATAGCTGATAAGTCCTCCTGACGGTTCACAAACTAGGTTTTGGCATGTCCCTCATTTCTCCCTGCTTACACTTGATCTCCCTAAGAAGAAAACACTCGGAACCACTACCCTCACGTTCCCTTTCGTCCTACCTCTGAGTGCACCTTTTGTAGGTGGGATAATTTTGTCGCCATCCCAATTTATGGCCCAGGGTGATGTTACAAAAGAAGCACGGGCTCTCGGGATCCAAAAGCAAAATTCCAAGGATCACAAGAAGTCGGCGGAGCCGAAAGTGTATATTGTTTACAATGAAACTCATAATGCAATCCATCTCACAACTATGCATCTGAACATCATCAAACCGCAAGGGGAGATGCAACCCGACGATTACAACATGTTCACCATGGGACTTGATCTGAGCATAGCCCGGCCATAGGACAAAGTTGAGCTCATGGAAGAAACGCAACGGGTGGTGACCACAGACTTCCTCAAGTTTGGTCACCAACTAAAGAAAAAAGAAGAGGACCTAAAACTTGTGAAGGATAGGTTCAATTTCCTGCAAGCAAAGGAAAAAGAGATGGAAACAAAATTTGTGTGCTTATCGGAGAGAGCACAGGCAGCAGAGGTAGAGCAGAACAAACTTCGGGAGGAACTGGAAAAGTTCCAATCCATTGACCCCTCCCTGGTCAACGTGTTATGAAAGAGGAACCAAGACTATTAGAACTGGTTAACTCTGGTGGAACAAGAAGTGAAACAAAAGAGTGATGGATTTGAATAGCAACGTGCTCAATTCGAGCAACAAATGCAAGAGAATGATGCAGACTTTGGGAGCCAAAAGACCCAATTGGAAAAGGATCTCCAATGGGCGAAGTATTCCCTTGAATTGGAGTCAGCAAACAAAAGTCGGGCTGAGGAGAACTAGTCCAAAGAACTAAGAAACATCAAGGAACAACTGGCATCCACAAATAGGAGAATTGTTGAATTGACAAAGGATGTTAGCTCGAAAGATGTGGAGATTTCCCTTCTATGGAGTGTTCCCCAGGCCCCTGCTACCCAGCCAGACCTCATTCCAATGGCTCAACAGCTATATGTTTCATACTAGGAAAAGGTCAAGGCCTTTTGCCTGACACTACAGTCGACATTCCAATATATGTCAGAGGTCGAAAAAATTGAGCAAGGAGGTCTGCAGAGCAATCGAACAGTTCCTACAGTTTATTGCAAAAATGGTTCCTAAGGTGAAAAGTTTTCTAGGTAAGTTATACCTGGTCTCGAATGAGAACTTAGCAAAGGCAGGGATCGAGGATCGGAAAGTTGTTGCCAAGATGGCAAACAAATTCATCCACTACCACTCAGTTATCCTTCGTTCCAACACATGCGTAGCTACTTTGAATTGGACTATGGATAGCATGTGGGAAAATTTCTCCTGGCTAACTGAGATGGGCCTGCCCTCGCCATTTCTTGTAGATGAGTCGATCACCATAGCAAAACAAATTATGATGAATATTGAAGAGAAGGAGAAGGACACAACCGCTTTTCAGAGTTTCAACCAACCTCCTATTGTAGCAGATATTGAAGGTGTTATTCATCTGATTGTACGGCTACTCTTCCAATTTGAGTCTGGGGTCGATTTACCTATGGCATTGTCTTATAAAGAGATGCTTGACCTGAGCGGAGCATAAGAAAATCTATGCGACATATCGAAACCATCTGAGGCCAACTGGTTGCCTCTCTAGGCAGCTCTTTCTAAGATCTGACTCTATCGCCCAATGGATAAGGCTCTGGTCTGCAAGCCAGAGAAAATTTGGGTTCCTCGTTCCGTAGGTGAAACGCCCCTGGTAGTCACTAGAAGCTGTGAATGTAAAATTCTTCGAGCTCCCTTCAAGTGATTTTTTTTGCTAAATGTCAACCCACGTCTCCTATGTTAGAAGTGTTTCCCTTAGCTTTTCATCAGGCCTCTTTTTGCTAAACTCCATCGGCTGCCACCATGTGTCCGTCGGGCACTCCTCTCAGCAGTTCCTTCCTTCGCTCTTCTACCAGCTCCCGCCATGCTGCCACGTGTCTACACCGCAGGCTATTCATAGTTGCTTCCCTTCACTTTTCATCAGGCCCCATCCTCGTGCCACGTAGCTTCCATTTGCATAAAATTTTGGTGGACCCCACAGTCAACGCCGATAGTAATAAAGGCTGCCACGTGTCTTCCCAATGCAAGCTTTCACAAAAGGGTAGGGAGAAAGGACCACGGGCTGTGAACTACTGCCATGTGTCCCTTTGGTGGAATTTCTATCAAAGGAAAGAATGGGGCGAGTAACGAGATGCGACATGTTGTCGCGTGTTCTAACTGCCTCCATTGGGAAGCGACCCTTGTCTGCACGGAATTTTTCTGGACTACTGCCATCATTCGCAGGGGATGCATCTAGCTAGGGAGCAATTACATTCTATGGCCCGAATATATTTTGTTACAATGGTCGAGGGGAATCATTGTTGCAGCCATCATTGCTTGAGATACAGAATCTTTTCTATTACAAGCTCACTAGGCGGTGGATTGTTGGCTATATATACTGCTTCTTGCTTCAGAAATTGAGTTCAGAAGATGCAAAAAAAATAGAGAAAGATACCAGGCCTTTTTTTTATGCCTTTAAATTATTGTATGAGACTTTCAGATTGTGCCATTGTTCGGCCTTTCTATTTTTCTTATGTTATTTGATAAAAAATTGATATTGTGCCATTATTGTCCTAAATTTTTCATTTGCAAAACTTTTATGAATCTTTTAATACAAGTTTGTTGGTTTAGATCATGTCTTTGACTCCTCTTTTTAGTAAATGAGTGTGAAAATTATTTTATGTCATTAGATTAATTGTTCGGATCTTTATCTTTGATTTATGTGATTCTGAAACATAGCAGATTGTTGACCAGGCCCTTAAATCGAATCCCAAAAGATAGATTTATCGTGCCTTAATCTACATCTTGGCGCATCGCCATAGTTAGACTTTTAATTTTATATATCTGCTTCCTTTTCCCATTCAAAACCCCAGTTACAGAAGAAGGCGACTTCTTTAAAAACCCGGAGGTCACTCAGTTTAGCGCAATTGGTCCCCCCATTAACTAACTTTCCCATAAAGGTTGTTACCTTGCCAATTTTTGGCATCAACACTACCCAAACACACTTAGAAACATTTCAGGTGAGTTTGGAGACTTCTGAGTTGACCAGGCCGCCCAAATTCACTAGAAGACAATTAAGTTCATTTTAAATCCAAAATAAATGTTCCTAAGTTCATTTTAAACTTCCAATTCATAAATAATACATCATAAATTCATGATTATTCCCGACACCAATACTAAGACATGTAATTAGGGCTAACACGCTAACATTTGGAATCAGATTACAAGCCATCGAGAGAGAGAGAGAGAGAGGTTCTTTTACAAATAATATTATACTAATTTCAAAGAAAATACATTAAAATATATTGTGTTTAACTAATTTCAAAGCAAATGAACAAGAAAGAAGAAGATACGAATGTCGCTTTTCTCCTTGAACCTCTAAATCCCAACAGTGGTTTCCACTCCACCCTACCACATGAAACTAATAAGGTCCAAGTTTCCACCATGCTAGGAGATGGTCAAATGGCCTAGACACACTCACATAATACACATTGGGAGAAGTCTTTCATGCACGCCAAACATGATGCATACACATCATATGTATGTAATGAAGCTCAATCAACACTACATGATGGTTCAATACACAAAACTCGTTGGCATGAACATAATGGCATAACTGAGTACTCCCATTGGGCACAATCACCAATGGAGTATGAAAAGGAGTCCGCATTGGCCTAATCACAAATTATATAGAAAGCATTCACATTGGGCACATCCACCAATGGAGGAAAACACTAAGCACCAAAACATCAAGTGTGGCACAAAAACCAATGCAATAATTTGATGCAATGAAAATTTTAAACCTAATCTCATATGATCCAAAATGAGAATTCATGAAAGAGACTTCAATTCCCCCATTCCAATTCATTCAATTTCACATTAAAATTCAAATTTTCTAACTATTCATCAATGCCAAAAACCAGAATTTACTCGTAAACTCCATTAAAATTTCATCAAAAATTAAAAAACTAAAGATTTTCTTTGGCAGAAAAAGTTCCCAACACCCCTTTTAAGCCATAAAACAATCATTTTTGCACAATTCTCAAAAAATTGGGCATAATAAGGATGTATTTTGGAAAATTTACAAAAAATCTGCATACAATTCAATATATTATCCCAATCTATTAAATAAAAGGAGTTGGGAGGTTCTAACACCCCACCAATCTATTTGTAAACTTTCAAAATTAAAAACAATAAATATTTGAGGAGATATGGAAAACTTACCTCATTTTTATCCAAAAATTTAAATGAGAAGAACACCAAACATACCCCATGAATGCACGAATCCATGCATGAGCATGATATCCTACCAATTCCTATGCACATGCAACTGACCTCATCCAATCTACCCTCCAATTTCTCACCCAATCACAAAAACAAGAATTTGATTAGAAGAGGGTTTTTCCTCTCCAAATTCCTCACAAAAATATAACATGAAAATGAAAATCAAAAGCCTTTTTCCTTTTAACCCCTTTTTTATTTCCAAAATAAAATAAAAATATATTTTCCTTTCCAAATAATCACATTAAATTCTTTATTTCACCCATGCCAAAATAAGTTTTAAATATAATCCAATTTGTTATTTTACCCTTAAATCACGATTTAAGTCTATATAAGCCTATTTTCACATTACCTGTGGAAATCAAAATTTAAATCAATTAAAATTAATATAAATTGTATTTCCATTCTTTAATTTGAAACTCCCACAAATAACCCCAAATCCCAATAATCGATTAAATTCATTCCCCAGTTATCATAAATAGCATATAATTTTACTATTAAATCCATATAAGCATTTAACAAAATTAAATTACGGAAATTGGAAATTTAACAAGACATCAACCACACATTCACAGAAGATCCATAAAAAGGGTTACGATATCCAGAATCATACCAATGGTGATATTCGGGTCAACATGGGTAAAACAACAAGGGTCTCCCACTTGGATCGAGTACGATGGATAAGGTAAAACAATAAATGGCCAATGTGACATCTCCTTATAACCACCATCAAGGTATACTTGGACCTATGGAGTGAGGTGGAGAAATACCTAATACTTGTAACCACTCAATGCACATGTCAAACATATATATATCCAAAGCATCACATAAATACCCCTGTGTACAACATCATATCCATAGTTTCAAACATCAAATGATTCTAATAGGTTTCACACATGGTGTTTATAAGTTTTCGTTAGAGACTTCATTGTGACTTGATTATTTTATCACCAATTCTAAATTTTTAGACCTATAATAATTTCACATCTTTATTTTGTTTATTGCAACCATGGAATATAGCTTCACAATCAATAATATTGTTAGTGTAGTTGAATTGTAGTAAATACAATTGTCGATATCATTATCCCTATATAGGGACTAGATAAATATTAGCCCTTGTTCCAATTCTACACTTGGCACCATCATAATATAACTTCCTTATCCTAGCACCATCTAACTTTTATTTTGATATTTCTAGGATCGAAGGGCCTCTTCATGAACAAAATTAAAGCCCATTATAATCTCTTCAAATAAATTAAATGATTGCATCTCTAGAAAATCAATGGCATAGTTGTCTATTTGGTCACTAAATAGACTTAAGATTCTCTCATATAGTAAAAATTTGGAATGCAAGGGCTCATCTTTAGCTATTAGTGCATGATGTCACTCTATTTCTAATTATGGATTGTGGTCAACATGTTGGAGCATAATAGGCTTAGTTGGGATTTTGATTTTGGTTCCACTATTTTTTTAAGAACATGTGGGCCCTATTAAGGGATAAGAAACATCCAAATTTATTTGTGAAGTCTAAAGATAACTAGAGCCCAAACATGGCCAATATCTTCATTATTACAATATCTTGGGGTATAAGAATAACAAAACAAGAATAGAGAGTAAAAGGAAAATTTATAATAACTCCTACAATCTTTATTATTTTACCATCAAGTTGGGTGACTCCCTTTTCCATAGGCTCATAAAGTGAACCCTTAATCAATCATATTATTATTTAGTAATTTACTTCCAATAGTCAAAGTGACATAAAATCAAGAAGATTTAGTTTTACATGGGTTCATATAAGTCAAGCATCAAACTGAAAATTGCTTCTCTTGTAATTTTCTATTTTGAGGAATGACAACTAGCTCTTTTACCTTGTTATTTTCTTGTTGTTTCAAATCCTTCTTTAGTAAGTTTATTGGCTCTAGTATTGATAATATTTTTCATAGGGTCACATTGACCATCACTTTGTTCATTTGGTCCACCATGTTGAATGGCATGGTTTTTTATTCTTTTGGTGCATATGGTATTCACTAATTTTTTTTTTGTCAACCAAAAAATGAGTTATCTTTTGTTATCTCATGTTAGGCACATCGCCTAGTTGTTTAGGAGCAACAAGAACAATTTGATTTAGAACTACAGGTGTCATTTTTTTGTTTGTGTTTAGTTTACCAACCTTATGTTATTCTTCCAATGTTCTTTTCTTAGTTCTAGTTAGTTAATTAGATTGAATTGTTGATTGTCATAATGGAGTTGCTACTCTATTGTTAAGCACATCACCTAGTTGTTTGGGAGCAACAAGAGCAATTTGACTTTGAACTACAAGTGTTGTTTGTCTACTTGTACTTGGTTGATCAACCTTAGGCTATTCTTCCAATGTTTTTTTATTAGATCTAGTTGATAATTAGATAATTACAAATATTTTAGGATTTATGGATTTTAGTTCATATAGGAATACCATTTAATAATTAATAATCATTCCTAAGGGGATTCTATTCCAATTTTTTCAAAATCTCTTGTTGAGAAATATGTAGTAATTTCCATCAAAGCTCTCTTAGTAGTAAAATGGTCTAGTATGGAGAGGTTATATCCTTTCTCTCTAATCTCATTATGTGACCTTATGTAATTGGGGACAATATTTATGTACCAATATAATATTTTTCCTTTAACTTAAACTAATAGCATCTTCATAGCCACATTCTCTCATGATGTGCATACAATTTGATTATATCTTGAAAATGTTCAACAAGGGTTATAATATTATCTATGGTATAAGATAGAAGGGACTTTTGAGTAGATTGACGGATAAGATTATAAGTTACAAACACAACTAAAGGACTACCATTATTACATGGCACAAAGGGTTGTTGGTGAGGTTGGGACATAGTTGTCATATATTGTTGGTTAGTAAGTATTGTAGGATTTTAAACTAGGGTAGCCTCAAGTTGGGTTGGGTTTGGCTATAGTCTTATCTTTGGAGGTAAAGGGCCTACAAGGGATTTAGGTTGATAGGTTAAAATATACTTAGTAAGAATAACTTTACTCCCAAATATTGTGGAGCTCCCTTTGTTTGCATGCAACCACTAGGAAAATCAAATAATAATTGCTCTTCAAAAATCATGTAATTAAGACTTCACCAAAAATATTAGGGTGACTCAATGTTCAATCAAACATGATAGAAATTATTGATGGCTTAAATATTTTTTCAAGAAAAATGTGTCATGTAGGGCCACGAAGCATGGGAATCCTCACAGACATGGGACGAATCTATGAGTGAATCTTTATAATTAGAAGGTGAACTCCTTGTTTACTCCAATTTATATCTAATTTGTTGGAGTTAAAAGGATGAGAGATTAAATAAATAAAATAAATTAAATTAAATGCTTAAACTGAATAGATTATCCTCCTATAGTCTACCAATGCTTTAAAATGCATAGTGTAACCAATATGAGAGATCATTAAATGGTCCCCCTTTGTCAAAATTGCCCAATTTTTATTCCTATGTATCCCCCATCTTCCTATTAGACAATGGAAGTCCCAAAAATTCTAAAAACTTCAATTCTGGGAAGTTCTAAGTCATTTTTCTATAGTTTTTGCATAGTTGAGTTTCAATGGACTACCAAACTTATTTCAATTGTTTGATCTCCTATCTTGATTGTTACCCTGCATAAAAATAGTGCATAGTTTATCAAGTCCCTTCCTCCCTTTGGTTCCTGCAATCCATTAGTTTGTGGGATTTTGAAAAGTGTATGGGCTACTTCTTTATCTCGACCTCTCATCCTTTTCAACATCCCTTCTTTCTCCCATTCCCAAATTTTGATCATGTGATTTGCAAAGTTATGGGGTTTTTTGTACTTCTTCCCATTCCCTTCTTCCCCCCAACCTCCAACCCTTTTCTACTCCCAATTCTTGTAACCCTTTATTTTTTCCCTATTTCCCTTTTGTGGACTTGTGCCTAATTTACCCAAACTTCTTCAAATCGCTATCCATCTCCAAATCTCCTAACCTCCCAACCTTTAACCAAGTCCCACCTTTCATCTTTGAGATTTTATTTCTCCTTTGTGGACTTGTGGAGTTTTGATAGATTTATTTCATCTTTATTTCACCTCTTAATATCTCAACCTTCTATCATTCCATATTTTCCTACATTCCCTCTAATTCTTTTCATATAGACTTTTAGTGGACTTTAGGACTTCCATTCCAATATCGCATCCTAACTTCTACTTCTAACCTCTAGTTCCACATTGAATTCTTGCAAAGTGTTCTAATGTTTTTGTTGATTATTTTCTCTTATATAGAGTTCAAGTTGGCTTGTAGGCTTCCATTCTTCCATCTAGACATCCCATAATGACCTCTAATTTTATAGAAAAATCCAACACTTTTTCATATTACTTCCTTGATGAGAAATAAACAAGTTCAAATACCAATTGTTGGAAAATTCAATATCTATCCAAATATGAATTCAATGGATGAGATACAAGACTTGGACTACAACAACATGAAAATCTGAAACTTATATGCAAATCTAAAAATTAAGCTGCCTTAATATGGAATTACCATGATTAGATCCATCTTCTTTATGATATCGAAAATAAGCCAACATAACATGCTTATAAACACTACCTTATGTGAACTTATAACAGAAATATATATAGAATAACATCACAATAAGATAACAACAATGAGGAAAAAATCAGCAACACAAAAGCATCACATAACATAGGATTTACATGGAGAAACCTTTGCGGGCATAAACTCCACCAAGAAGAGAGGCAAAGTATGCATTATCTTCAAATAAATTAGATTACAATACAACTACTTCCATTCTCTTCTTTTCCTCCACCATGGAAGCAACTATGCACCTATGAAAAACCTCCTTATGCCTCAACATATCCTTGTTCTTGCAATGAAACTCTACATCCAATTGTTGTTCATATTTTCTACATCCAAGAGGCTAAATGTATAGACTTGTGAAGATATCTTAAGCCCCAAAAAAGGCTCCCAAATATGACCCTTCATTTCAAACATCCCCAACTCTTGGATTACCTCTTCAGAATGTGAAAGGACGTTGATTTTGGCTCCAATACTTTCCCTCTAACTTGGGCTCCCAAACTTGGGAGATAAACATTACATAAAATACAATAAATAATGGAATACCAAGAGACACTTGTTGTCTCATTCCAAGATCCCACTTGGAGAATCCAAACAGTCACTCATTTGTCCTTTTTCTTATCATTTATTATCCCATTCTAGGTGTCCACATGTGGGGAAAACAATATTAAATATTTATCTCCACAACTCACCTTTATCAATACTAGTAGAACCCATCACCCCTTATGGATATATTACAAACAATGGCGAGATTTAATATTACATAATATTTTCCCAATTCACCCTAAGTGCCTAGGGACACTTTCCAAGGATATTGGAACCATGACATAGGATTTACAAGGTGGATGGCACCTTAATCCTAACATTCTCCCACTTGACATCAACATTGTAATACACCTATATGAATCACAAACAAGGGAAAAACATCCCTTAACCAATCATGTACCAACTAAATCTTCACCATACTCTCATGCTCCTATAAGATACCTATAAAATCAACCATGATAACCACCATCAAGAAAAAATCTCATTCACATCCTCCAACATGCCAACTATGGAAGAAAAAGAAACATGCCAAGGCGAAACATATGAAATTGTCACTAAAACCTACAACAATCCTTACATGAACACAAGAATCAAATTCAAATGATAAAAAAGGCTCTGAGTAGTCGTCTTACTCATACTAGCTAGAATAGCAACCACAAAAAATTACAACTCATACAAGCTAACCATACCTCAAACTAGGGTATACATATCATAGATAGAACTTTATGCCATAAACATACCAACCCAAAATATGCAATCAAGTCTCTGCATATCCATCCTCCTATCTTAATGCAACATACCAATGAACCAATGACCACAAAAAAGGCCAAGCAACAAAGTTTGCATAAAAACTAAAACAATATTGTGGATATAGATAGTCCACATCTAAGGCATCCCACTTCAAGAAAGTGGGTAGCTAATCCACAACCTAGATACCTCATAGGTCATAATTCAAAGAAACATGCAAACTCATCATCACATCAGTAACTAACAAGCCAAGATATCAAAAAGGATAACCAAACATATCTCCAGAAACTCCCACTACATGAGTAAGTCAAATCTAAAAATAGATCAATGCATACCAAGTCTACCTATAGTACTTCACATAGAGGATGTGGCTAATTCCTCTATTACATAGTGTTAAGGAAACATACAATGATATGCAAATATTGCAAACAAATATGCTACAATACCTCTCTCACCACTAGTCTCCATAACTTTTCCAAGTTCTTCACACTCAACCATGTGAAATCAAACATACAAGAAGAATATCATGACCAAAGAGACAACTTGCAAAGAAAACCTTATCCTTGTTCCACACTAATATGTACCAAGCTATGTAATGTAATATATCCTTCACCATTCCCATACTTAAAGGATATCAACATCTAAAATTCAAATCAAATGAAAACATGGCAAAAATAGATGTACACCTCTCATACCGAAGGTAGTTCAAAGCAACCAATTTTTCCCACAACAAAGGGGATATGCCCAAAGCCACAAACCATTTCATGTACTTCTCCAAATAAGTCCTCAGAACTAGATCCATAGCTCAAGATCAAAACAAGGAGAATAACAGAAATCCATAAATCATGCATCTTCTTCTAAACAAGTCTTCAAAATGTTTATATTTAAGACTAACTCATATGAGAAGACAACATACAAAATAAAGAATGCATTTGATTTTCATGCGGCAATACCTCTCAGATAATTCACCTGCCAAGTAGACTAAGAGATAGATACAAGATTGTCTTGTGCACACAACACCAAGAAATGAAAATCTTCTCTTCAATTCCATAATTGATTCACATCCATAACTAGGTGTAGGTTCCTTAGTATTTTTGTTGAAATCCTCATCAAAGAGTAACCATCTCAACATATGATCCCATAAAATAAGAGATCTCTTAGCCTCGCCCAAGTCTCTCTAGTCTCCATGAGCATCCACCAATCAATCCATGCCAACTTCAAATGCAACCTTGCAAAATCATGAAACTCCAAGAAAATGATTAATACTCAAAACCAAAGAGAACAAACAAGACCATTGTCAAAATTCCAACTATAGAATCAGGAACATGTGATAGCATGATCTAACATCCCCTCCTAGTATATCACAAGAAAATAACCATCCATCATCAAATTATGAATCAACATCATTTTCAAAGCTCCAATTAAACTATGTAACCAAGATCTTAAGGAATCATGATAACCATCTCCTAATTGAATATCCTTCATGGCCCCAACACAATCAAATAACTCAACAAAATGAGCTTTGAAAAGGTAAAGTCTAAGCACAATCTCCAACCAAGAAGATACACTTGCCACACATCCTTTGTCAATAAAACCAAAGATATCATTAAACCCTCACTGCAATCTAAAGGAAGAATCCAAGAGCTCTTTATGACACCAACAACCATTATAAAATACCACCCATCTTCTAATCAAAGATTATACATGGCTCACTACACATTGTAACAACTTAGAACCAAAATCTTGAAACAAAGAAGATAGAACACATTATATAAATGCATAAAGCTCCCATTGAAAGTAATACTGAGTTATACATGGCATCATGACCAATATCATTACCAACACTCTACTAAAAGTGAACAAAGTTTCTCATGCATCATAAACAACTGCTATATGAACAACTATATCAGGTACTCCTAATAACCATCTCTCACTACAATAATCATACCAATGCAATAATGGTGACCAAGAATATGGCCTACCAAACAAAATCCACATCATACAATTTCACAAGATATGCATATATACAAAATCTCAAAGGAGAAATACATAATTAGTGCTCTAATCTCAAATAACTGAAAAATAGATTCAACCGACATTGGTATCTTGCAAAATAGAGATATTCCGGTATAACAAGTGGATTTCCAAAACTCAAACCTGAGGATCAACGCTAGATCTAATTTTCCAAACAAACCCACATAGGAGTAACTATAGATCAATAAGAACCCTCCAAGAAGCCATGCAAACCTGTAATTGTCTTCATCCAGAATACCCTAAATATAGTCTCGTCATAGATCTACATATCACATATCTTAGTTAACATGTAAAACATGGAAAACCATGTCTATAAATCTAAAATACATTTAAACATACAAACAATCACATCAAACATGTCATCTAAATAATGGAATAAGCACATATCTACAAACCCACAACTAAAAACAAGAGTCAACTACAACCCAATAGGAAAACCAAGTTGTCCAGAAGCTTATAACACATGAAACATATCAGCTTCCACAACTCACAAAGAGGTTAGTGGCATATCTTCCAGTGATTTCATGTAACCAAGGGCTAAAACCATGAAGCCAACATAAGCACTCCATTTTGCAGTCCAAATTGAGGGTGGTCCTCCATGTGACTAGAATGTCTCTACCCATCCAACATGAACACATTTTCACTACACATGACCACAAGGTAAAGGAACAAAACCACCAAACAACAGGATACACACATATTATCAGACAAGAGCTCCAAGTTACCAAAACATAACCAACTCCATAAAGATCCATAACCATGAGCTTACAATGCCCAATATAGATCACACTGACAGTATCCATAGATTCCAATTTCATAAATCTACAAAACAAATTTAACTCATAGAACATTCATTATAGCCCTGCAAGCCTTCTAACAATCTCCAATTCCTTCTAAAAAATTCCCACAATCTTTCCAAGCTAAGAAATAAAAAAGAAGGAATACCCATAACCTAGTTGACCATCAAGTTTGATACCAAATAATGAGAAATAAACAGGTTCAAATACCCATTTTTGGAAAATTCAATCTTTATCCAAATTTGACTTCAATGGATAAGATACAAGGCTCAAACTATAGCAACATGAAAATATGAAACTTATATGCAAATCTGAAAATTAAGTTGCCTTAATATGAAATTACCATGATTAGATACATCTTCTTTATGATGTCAAAAATCAACCAACATAACATGCTTATAAACACTATTGTTGAGGGTCAAAGCAGCACAACAACATTGAACAGAATATTACTATTCTATTTCTCCTTAAAGAGAAAGATAACACATGGTGACCTAACTCCCAAGGTCCTGGTAATTGGTTCTCAATTATGTTGATATCACTCAGTGGTTGATATAACTCTAATATTCAAGGGGCCTTTGTTGGTAACAAGGAACAGGACTGCATAGCATCAACTAGTCTACATTGGTGGGGGGGGGGTGGTTGGGTTTAAATAAAAGAAAAAAGATGAATCATAGCTTCAAATCAAAGAAACGTGAGTAAAATTCTTACATATCCAGACATGCATATCAGTAATGAGCGTTTATTCCACCTAACCATAACTATAGCAAGATGCAATCCATAGAATAAACTATACTACTACATACATCCATAATTCTAATTCAAATACCATCAACATTCACTAAATTTGCTTCAAACAAATCACTCACTCATCATCTAAAACATAGATCAAATGAATACAATAACAACTTCATCCACAGATAATCCAATGATATAATCTTGAATCTAGTTCCTTCTATTGACTTTCATCAAATAAGAAACAATTAAGCACAGCAAAAATCAGTGGCGTATGGATTGATCATGTACCATTAACCTTATCAAAATAGATCCAAACTTTAAAACCATAACATAAAAATGTATGAAAAACTGTAAAATAACCAAGTTTTACTGAACTTTAAGAGTATCTCTCCTAGAACATAGAAATCCTAGATCTAATCTCTATTTTCTATCATCAGGTGGTTGATCTTTCTTCAATTAGCTGACCTTTACAAAGTAGAACCTAATGATACATATATGGTGCCACATGCACAAGTTTCTCAATATTATCAATCAAGATCCACAATTAATGGAACTAGAACTGGACACAAAAGTGGACTCATGAACCCTTGTTCCAAGGTTGATTACTCTGTTGCGCCAACAAGAAATCTGATATTCCAAGAAGAAAGTGAAACCAACGACTCAAACTCAGAGTTGATCTCATGTCAAAACCCACAAAAAGAGGAGAAAAGCATATATTAAGTATGGTGAAAAGAGTCAGTTCACTTTTGCACTAAATGCTCAAGGATGTACTCGTCATAACTGGAGAACACTTGTTGAAGAGTACTCGAATCAGGTCCATCCAACCAATCATCTTCAAATCTGATCCTTTCAAACTCTGCAGAAACCAACCTTTGCATCTCCTTTAACTTGATTAACTCCTTTCTAGCAGTTCTTACCTCCTCCCTGATATCCATAAACTGATCTAATAATAGATTCTCCCCATCGTCTCCTTTTTGCATAATTTATTCAAACCTACCCCTCCATCTCTCCCTTAGTTTATCCAAAGATATGCCTTCTTTGTTTGAGGAAACTAGGTTAATTACAATGGCCACAATTGACTCTAATTCAACCATCTGTTGATTCAAATATTTGCTCATTTCTCGGACTTCTTCTTGATGCCCATGAATAGTCCTAGACTTATACCTTATGATGCTCACAGTTTTTTCCACAAAATCTACATTACCATGCTCAAGAATTGAATATTCCAGCAAGGTGTACTTGGGCACTTTGCTAATATCTTCAAGCCTTTTAATGCATTCCTTGTATTCATCATCCTGCTTATCCAAATCCTTGGCCTACTGATCTAGATCCTCTACCAATTCAAGAGTAGCCTTATGAATTTTAGAACCTCAACGAGAACATCATCAACCTCCTGGTTGAGCTTATCCAACCATTTATACATGATTCCTACCTTGCTTTTCATTTGAACCAAATCATCTGCTTCCTTCTTTGTTAACAAAACTGGGGATTCAGGAAGAGCAGCTTGTTGGGAAATGGGACTTGAAACATCTTTCAAAAAAACTATGGAGCTAATCCAATTGAGCCTTAAGCTCATCCTTCCTTTGTTTATCTTTGATCATCCGGGATTTAGTTGAAGAGGCCACAATATCAATCAAACTCATTTGTTGGTTTCTTGTAGGCTTTCCCAAATTTACCGCCCCCAACTGATAATCAGTGATTTGCATATCATCACAACTCTTCTCCATTATGGGTATGGCACATTTAGCAACAATCTCTCCAGCATCAGTGAGCCTAGTAGAGTGAAGAACCTGGGCCTTCTTTTTAGGTTTCTCCTTCCCAATTTCTTTCATCATTTCCTCCCAATTCAACGGTTGTGGTTGAACAACCTGTTTTATTTCCAAGTCCAGTTTTAACCAAGTAGGAGCAATAGGTGTAGTGGTTGTCTGGGCTAAAGAAGAAGCAACAGTAGTGGAAGACAGAGGTTGTAACAATGTAAGCCCTGGTTGAGAATCAACTTCCTACACATTTTTTTGATCACTTTGTTCCTTTTCTTGTGCTAACCTTTCTGCTTCCTCTTTATCCTTCTGCTCTTGCAGCATTTTAGCCTCCAGCTCCTGCTTTAAACATTCCTCTTCCACTTTATTTTTTCTCTAACATTTGATCCCGCTGCTTCTTCAGCTCTTCAACATAGTCCCATGCCTCCTTGGACTTCTTTTCATATTCAGCAATCTCGGTAGCCTCTCTTTCCCTTTTCAAACGTTCTTGCTCTTCCCTTTTCCTATAAGCCTCTTCTTGTGCCTTGAGCTTAGCTTCAATAGCTTCCTTTTCTCTTCTTTGTTGAGCCTTTTCCTCTTCAAGGTTATGAATCTTTTGCTGCATCATCAACTTATCTCTCTCTTTTTGTATCTTGAGCTCCTACTCCTTTTGTTGTTGTTGTTGAGCTAATTCATCAACCTTGACCTTATCTTCCAACTCCTTCTGGTTGACTGCCAATTTAGATTATGCCTTGGCCTCCTCCTCTTGTTGCTTAGTTGATGCCTCAGCTTGTGCCTTACCATCAGCTTCTCTTTTTGCATCTTCAAAGAGTTTCCACTTATCTTCCTCAGTCAATATGTGTTTGGTCCCTACATCATCTGTCATATTAAAAGATGTTAATACATGATGCTCTTTATCAAATGGGGTCTTTTCTGAATCTGTTTCTACATTATGTATCTCAATTTCATCCTCCATTTGATTTAAGACCTCTGCTTCATCATGGAGGGCTCCCTTTGGTGATTCTTGACCTAATTCTTGTGTATCAGAGGGTTGAGTAGATACCTCCCCTGCAGCAGATGTAGAGGCCCCCACCTTCGCAATTGTTTTATCTTCTTGCACCTTTGGAAGGTCTTGAGGAACCACCTCCTCTTGTGTATTAGAAGGCATAAACTCTAAGGGTTCCTTAGGTTCCATCCTTCTCTTTTCCCTTTTATATCCTTGGGTGGTACCTACAGCTTTCCTCTTCTTAGATGATTGAGCCTCGGCCTGATTAGCCCTCAAACTCACCCAGTGAATACTTTTATCTAGCACCGGTCTTGCAATCTACTTTATGTCAATTGTCTCCTCAGCATTCCAATCTATTGGATCAATATCTTTAGTACCAATCTTGTATGCATCATACCCGAGATCCAAAACTATCCCATCATCAGACAACGTTTCTAGAATATTTTCTTTTATCCCAAACTCAACCATAAGTGGGATAGGTATCCTTTCATAATTATTTTTCGTAAGGTCATATTCATCCTACAAGTCCTCCCAAAAATCCTCCAATAGATTAAAGTGATTATTGAAGACACTGGGAAGCAAAGCCCTCAACTTGTGCTTGGGGTCATAGTACTTCCTTGCAGTGTACAAGCCCAACTTTAAATAAACTAATTCATCACAAATGACCTTAGCTGCCTGAATGTGTGGACAACTAAAGACTCCCAGCCTCATTGGAAACTTATGGCAACCAGTCTTGTGTTTGTTGCCAAATTGGAAATTAACAGCCAAGGCTTGATAAATAAACTCCATTAGAATGATCCTATCACCACAAAATTTAGGTAGCAAATGGGGGTGACCATCAAAACCTGCTAACCTGAAATAGGTGAATGTGGGGTACTGGATAAACCAATGCCCCCATTCATTCACAAAATCCATTGCCTCCCTGCTAAGCCTATATCCCGCATCACCATTAAGTTTTTTAATAATGACATAAAGAAAGGCATCATTTACCCTTCTATAATGTTGCTCTAATCCCTGCAAGGTGAGCTGATTATAATATTCCCACACTCTCTTCTATCCTTGGGCTTCCCCCAATATACCCACTGTTTGAAGTCCAGGAAAAATCCCCACTCGGGCAGCTGCATAAACTACATAGGAGGTCATAAAGAAACACTTGGTTTCTCTCACTTTTATCATTTGACTGTGAATGATGTTTGTTACTATCATTGACCAGTCAAATTGTTGCCTCCCATCCAAAATAGTTTGGATAAAAGGAAACATCCATTCCTTAAACAGTGAAGCACCCCTTTTTCCAAACACCCTAGAAAGGAACATGATTATATTTGCAATATCTTTGCTAAAGTCTGCCCTCTTAGGTTGGTCTGGAAGCTTGGTCAGAGACTTCTTCTCCACCCTCATCCAAGTCTTATTCATGTGAAATTTATTCCTCTCCTTATTATTACTATAAAGCTTCAAAGCCTTTGCCTCATTCAATTTCCTAGGATTTTTGGGATCAGGTATATTAAACAGGAATTTGATCATTGGAGGCATGAAGTCAATAATAACATTACCCTTTACATCCACACACTACCTAGTAGCAGGGTTATATCCCCCAGTTGCTGCCAGAATCAACTCCGGATATTAGATAGATAGGGGGAAGAGTGCAACATGTGCCAGCCCAGATTGAACAATCCTTTTTGTCCTTCCTGTGACCTGCTCCTCGGTGAATGTCTCCTCATGCAATTCTTCATAGTTAAAAGGGCCCAAATTGGTGTCAGTAATATCAGCCCAGTCGGAATCAATTTTGCTAGCTGTGAGGGAAAATTCCCTATGCTTACATCTCAAGGTATACGGAAGTTGTTCCACCTTGATCTTCTTCGGTCTAACTCCTTGCCATGAAGTTTCACCCAGTTGGCTTCTCTGAGAGGCCTCATCCGATGCCCCCAACATTTCTTGATTCCTCGGCAACTTCCTGTATTAGATGAACAAAACATCTAGGTTAGTCAATCATATAATCCCTTCTCCATCCTCCTTAGATAATATTTACTTAATCAAACTATGCCTTTATCAGAGGAAAAATCGTAGAAGTATTAGGCATAAACGATATTTCCTATCATGTGGCGGGGCCCGGATTGGAACTAGATAAGAAACATAACGAGGTCGGAAGTGGGACTGGAACGGGAACTGGACCAGAACTAATTGTTAGTTCCCAAATTCAACTTCCACTTCGGCTCTGGTTCCACTCAAGAACAAGGTATAAAGACATCATAATGAACGGGAGTGGAATAATTCCAGGAAACGGAGAGTATTTCAAACAAGGTACAGTCATATGAACTTTAAACCCTGGGTCACGTGGGCTTAAAGGAAACCAGGAATTGAATAATTTAATCCTCCAACAACTCCTCCATACAAAAGGTCATTTAAACCCTGGAAAAGGTCATTTTGCAAAAGGTTGTCGAGCAAAACCCTAGTTCGCTCGACATGTTGTTTCTAAAAACTAGGGCATAACGAAAATCCCACACGGACAACACAGAATCAACACGGGAAGACCAGAAATAGGGTTTCAAGATGAACTTCCATCACCTAAGCAAGGAAACCCCTCAAAAATTGAAACCCTAGTTAAAACTAGAGCATGACAAAACGGACCTATCACGAAAGTGGCAGCAGTTTAAACAACAGAACAAAACGACAAACAAAAGACAAACCCAAAACGGAACGAGATGGAAAAGAAAGGACCAAACAAACAGAACAAGAAAAGAAAAACACAAACACAAACAAGCAGAGAAATTCACAGAACGAAAACCCTCCTGTGAATACGCCAAAACAGCACACTCGAAAGAACAAAACGAGAGACGGAAAAGCAAAGAAACCTACCACAAAATGCTCCTCAGGACTGACTAGAAATTAGCCAAGATTCGCTTCGCAACTTGCCTCCGTGATCAAATCAATCCTTTCGAGACTTCCCTGGCCGCGGTTTTCTTAAAAAAATTGAATAATAATGATAATGAGGCAGTTTAAACATGATTAAACCTTTAAACATTAATTTGTGCATGCAAACAGGCTGCATTTAATGCCATAAATGTTGTAGTTCAGGGACGGAGCCAACGACGTGAATAGATAGTTAAGTCAATTCCACTAAACATCAAAAGGTAAGGCGGACGCAGATCCGGGTCAAAGACAAGAAAAAGAAACCCACACAAAGTTCCTTAATTTCCAACCCCGGATCCGGTCCTGACAAAAGGACCGACCAAAACATGACACCAGAGATGGGGGCGGAGACAAAACCGAAATGGAACTTCACAACATTTGAAGTTTGATTCCGGGTTTGGCTCCGGTCCCGACCAAAAAGAAAAGAACAAAACACACAAGCACAAGGGAAGCGGGACCGGAGCAAACACCGGACCCTGTCCAAACAACAAAGAAAACAAGGAAGGAAACGAGCGGAGACAGAGTCGAAATGGGGACACAATATGGAAACTTGAAACTTCCTACTTGAGTTCCAATCCTGGTTCCGCTTCCGCACGAGCAAACAAACAAACACAAGGAAATGACCAACAACCAAGAGGACGGGCCAACCCAAGAGTTTGTTGAAAACAACCAACAAAACAAAGGAGAAACAAAAGAGAAGGCGAAGTCAGAGTCGGAACTATATCTGAACTAGAAACCTTGAAAGAGTTTCATATTTAGATTTGGTTCCGGACCCGCCTCCGACAGAGCAAAAGATAGACTTAAGAGCAAAACAAACAAATCCTAAGACCCAACCAAACAACCAAAGGTGAACAAAACAACAGAAAAGGGGGACCCATTTTGTTCCAAAAATAAAATAAAAATGGGATGGTTATGCAAGGCATAACAACTACCTTATGTGAACTTATAACAGAAATATATAAAAAATAGCATCACCATAAGATAGCATCAATGAGGCACAAATCAGCAACACAAGAGCATCACATAACATAGGATTTACATGGAGAAACCCTTGCAGGAAAAAACTTCACCAATAAGAGAGGCCAAGTATGCATTATCTTCAAATAAATGAGATTACAATACAATTACTTTCATTCTCCTCTTTGCCTCCTCCATGGAAATACATGTGCACCTAAGAACAACCTCCTTATGCCTCAACCTATCCTTGTTCCTGCAATGAAACTCTACATCCAATTGTTGCTCATGTTTTCTACATCCAAGAGGCCAAGTTTATAGACTTGTGAGGACATCTTATGCCCCAAACAAGGATCCCATAGATGACACTTCATTCCAAACATCCCCAACCCTTGGTTTACCTCTTTGAAATGTGAAAGGATACTGATTTTGGCTCCAATACTTTCTCTCCAACTTGGGCATCCAAAAGTTTGGGAGATAAACACTACATTAAATACAATAAATGATGGAATACCAAGAGACAATTGTTGCCTCATTCCAAGCTCCCACTTAGATAATCCCAAAAGTCACTCATTTGTCCTTTTCCTTATCATTTATTATCCCATTCTAGGCATCCACATGTGGGGAAAACAATATTAAATATTTGTCCACAACTCACCTTTATTGTTGCTAGTGGAACCCATCACCCTTTACGAATATATTACAAACAATGGTGAGAATTAATATTACAAAATATTGTTCCAATTCACCCTAAGTTCCTAGGGACACTTTCCAAGGATGTTGGAACATGACATAGGATTTACAAGGTGGATGGCACCTTAATCCTAACATTCCTTTGCTTGCCTCTTCCATTTATGGAGTTTCACTAAACTTAAGGAATTTCTTCCCCATCTCTCATCCTATTCTCTTGTCCCACATCAAATTCCTGCATTCTCTCAAAATTTCCTTTATCACTCTCCTAATCTTCCTAGGATGCCATTAATGATCAAATTTGACTCTTGCAACTAATCCAAGATTTTTTTCCTACCCCAAAATAATTGGTCATCCTAAGGGTGTGGATTGAGATACAATTTCAATGGTGAATGATGAAGAATCTAGTTCACCATGAATGCAATGATTGAGTTCTAGTTGTCAATGATCTTCTCACCTATTCCATATCTTTCATCTCATAGATTTTATGGATATTTTCTTCTCTAACATGCCAATTTATGACTACTTATTCTCGATTGAATTCTTCCAAGCAACTAGGTGACCAAGAAAAGTGTTATATATAGGTCTATTTTAGAGGCAAAAGGTTGGTCATTCTTGCATTTCTAAACAACTAAAAGTGTTGAGGATTTTTTAGGGTTTCAACTCCTACAAGTTTAGTCACATACAAAGTAACACATTTTGTAGATCATAGGGAGGTTATTGTATTCTAAACAGTGCTTGTAACTGATTGTCTCCTCAGCCATTTGTAGATCTTCACAAGAAATTCTATTTGAAAAATTGTGAGAAGCATCCTAGCATAAAGTTCTCTCACCACATTTGTTGGTATGATTGTAATAGAGATTTGATAGTTTTTGCAACATTATAAGTCATTGTTATCTTTTTAATGATCTCATCTTTATTGCACATGGATTTATGGAGTTTGGAAAGGGATTATTAAGTATGTTTAGTTGTTTGATATCACATCTCTAGTGTATGTATATGCATAGATTATATTTTGTTGTGATTTAAATGTGTTGTTTCTCTTGGTAAATTGGGGCTCTATAACCCAATAAATAAGGCACCATTCCTATAATTTTGATCAACCATACACTCAAAAAATAAACACCTTTCACCAGCAATATAGGAGTAGTTTGGTAGTTTGTATGCATCTCATGATTCAATGATTTATCTAGGGAATCACTTATAGTGAGCCATAAGAGTTCTTACCAAGTAAGGAATAATGTCTTGCATACCTTCATATTGCATTTGTGCAATGATGTTCTTGTCAACTTAATAGAGGTGCAATAGGTTAGTCTTTGGTCTAATGAAAAATTTTAGGGCCAAGCACTCATTGGGTACTACTACAAAATTTTCAATTTGTTTATCTTTAGTTTTGATCAATCCTATTAAGGATGCCTCTAAGAACACCCTCCTAGATCTAGCTAAGCTCGAAGTGAAGGAGAGAATAACCATAGAACAATTGGATTTAAATAGCTCATATTTTTTTGATGAGTTGATCAATCCCTCTTCAAAATGGCAATTCCCATGTCTTGAAATGGATTGATTACTTTAGGAGTGTGAGCAGAATTTTAGGACCCAACACATTACACAAACATGCATTAGACAAATTCCTCCACAAAAAATAAGAATATGAACTTCGTAAAGTTACTTCTTATACTAACGATTCAAATAGTATTGAACATCGACATACAATGTAATATCAATTACTCTAAATAGTTACACAAAGATTCATTAGGTTTTGATTACAAATGAATTGAGATAGTACATATACATAAGACTCAATAGCACATCTATAGAAGGAAAAATCTAAACTATAGAAAGGCATGTAGACCTCTATTATTGAAAATCCACATCACACAATCAAGAAATCTTCTTAAAATATTTAAATCTAAACTCTAGTATTGACAAGAGGAAGGACCCAATTGAAAGTTGAACGGAAAAAATTTAAGAACTAAGCAAGGTAGTAGGCATAAATACCCTTGTTGGTGACTAGTGTATCTTTGAAACCAGTAGAATCAATGGGAATGTGGATGTCCTATCTTAAACATTGCTAGAGAAGGGGTTGCTACCCTTGAATGCTAAATGGCACTTGTGGGACAAAACTTGAAATCTATGAATTTCGATCCCATCCAAAACACACTACTACCAATGAATTGTCTTAGAATGTTCTAAAGAAATTGTGGACATCAAAATTTGATTGTCAAACTCTATTAGAGTTATGATATTAATTGAAAAAATTTAAAATATTTTAACTTGTTTGAAAATGCATTTAACATGTTAACTGAATTTGATGAAAACAAAAAGATATCCATACAAAAAATATTCATAATCTTTAATTTGAACATGATACCAAAGTACTGCTGAAGTAATTGTTCTTGAAACTAATAACAAATATCTATGTTATTTGTTTGTATTTCATGTGTAAACCTCATACGTGCCTTGTTGACATCAACATTCATAATTATACATTTATCAAAAAAGTACTTTGGTATTATAATCTTGCAACATATTATGGAAGATTCATCTCAAGTCTAGATACTCGTCTTAGAATCATTATAGTAACTTAGAATATTTAAGAATTAAAACAAAATTCAATCAAGCCATTTCTCTCGATTTACAAGTAGATTATCAATACCATGTCGTTTGAATGAAGCTATGATATTTTGATTAATGTCTTAATAGTTCCTCAAATTTGATTTAGAACTAATAGAGTTCATTTATGATTGTACTTGACTTCCTATAAGCTACTTTGATCAAATGCCAAAGATTTTATTTATTCATATTAACATAGGATTATTTTTTCAATAACTTAGGTTAAGCCACTGTTCACATTCTTTCATAATCATTGCATATCAATCAAATGGACTACAGATCAAAAGCATACTCCACAGGATTAATGAGTTGAAAACATTAGTAATTATCATGACATCAGGTTGCAAGAATTTATGATTTGGCTAAATATTCTTGATACTCATGAAACTGTGGCTGCACATCTAAGGAAATCCTAGAGTTTGATACTAGGCTGCTAACCAACAACTATCTCCATACATTACTTTTTGAAGATGGCATGATAAAAGAAATGCGGAGCATTATAACAGACAGGTTTCAATGTAAACTCATCTCTGGGAAAGGCACGCAGTTAACATACACAAGCAGAATTCAACTAATGATGTATTCCTCCAATCAATGCCAACCTATATGGTGCTCATATTCCAGGCTGCATGCTCAATTTTGGACATCATCAGCAAATTGCAGTGCTCCTCTTTGTGGAGTGGAACTAGAGATAAAGCTAAGATGGCCTTGGTGGCCTGAAAGAAAGTGTTTGTTTATGCAGAAAGTTGAGGCAGTCTGGGCTTTTGAAAAGGAAAGCAAATGAATAGAGCTCTGGGAGCCAAACTTTTCTGGATAGATACACTAAAGGAAACAAGTTGTGGAGCTCTATCCTCCAAGATAGATTCTAGGTAGAGAGATTTTTGCTCAACTATAACTCACCAAAGGCTCAGCATCCTATAACTTTATCACGTCCTGCAGGAATTGGATGGCCCCAAAGATAAGGATAGGATCAGTAAGGGTGACAATTATTCATTTCATAAAGAGTTTGGTTTTAGGAGCCTCTTATCGAGAAGGCTAGGGATCACTTCAAAAAATGACAGAAGAGAGATGGTGAAAACTGGTAAAAGTACATCGAACTAAGTTATGCAGCACCAAATTCTACAAATAACCATTTGGAGCTTTGGTTTCCTCATCTTGAAAATGACGTGTTAAAGCCTGAGTGAGATTTGGAAAATAGCACCACCTATGATCATTTGGAAAGAAACCTGAGAATTTTCTAAGAAAAGGAGTAGATGGTGGTGGATTGTGATCCATGATTGAGGCATCTGTATAGGGTAAAAATACACAAATAAAGAATTAGGCTGAGGGTAGAATTCTCAAACCTTCAAGTTAATTCAAGAAGATAAGCTCCTCCCCTGATTATGGGGCTGAGAAAGAATAGTTGCACCCAGCGTGGACAAAATGGAAGACCCCCAACATGTTATATAAAGTAAAACTCCGATGGTTTGGCCAAAGGCAACTGGGAACCCTGCTGGCGAAGGAGGAACTTTTGAGCAGAGAAAGGCTAACTATTAATAGCGTTTACATGTGATGTTTGTATTGATACCAATGACATTGGCAAAGTTTATTAGAGTCAAACTGGCAAACCAAAGAATATGGTCAAAATTAATTATAGAATGGGATTCAAAAATAATCATATAATCATTTAGGAATTGACCGAAGCATGGAAATTACATAACATTGTTATCATTGTTATCCAATAATTAGATGAAGTTTATTTATTTGATGTGAGAAGGGAAGGAAATAATGTTGTAGATTACGTAGGTAACAAAAGGATAGGTCTCGACTCTCTACAGAAAGATCAAGACCATGTTACAATTTTGGAAAAGAATCGTCAAAAATTTGTTCTTGATAAATAGAGATTATCTCTTGCGCTTTGAAAACTAAAAGAATTAATATCAACAGGTATGAGCATGGGTAAACTGAACTAGAATCTTGTGATTATGCAGCAATGATAATTTGATCTCCCTTGTGTCGTATCCATAGCCATGTGTGATAGGGCACCAGACATAAGATCCCTTTTTTGACCATGTTAATCTTGAATCTTAATCTACCGAACATGTGGGCCCTTTTGAACAAAACCATACAAGCTCTCTCTAAATGAAATTACGATTGGTATTGTGAGGAAATTTAAAGAGAGAGAATGAGTGCCCTTATGCTTAAATATCTTAGCACTTTTGGTAAGTATTTGGTTTGTGAAACTAAAATTAGTGGTGGTTTGAACAAGACCAACTTTAACCTAAAAAATGATCACTTTAAAGAGAGAGAATGAGTGCCCTTATGCTTAAATATCTTAGCACTTTTGATAAGTATTTGGTTTGTGAAACTAAAATTAGTGGTGGTTTGAACAAGACCAACTTTAACCTAAAAAATAATTGATCATGCACATTTCTACTATATTGGGTTGCCATTTCTTAGAAATTTTCTATTTGTTATCAATTGTAGAGAAAGGGGATTCGCTACTCACGAGTTCTCTTCATTCAGAGAGTCTCACGGGGCGAACTGCCCTAAACTACCTTAGGAACAGTGCAAGAGTTCTAAGATCAAAAAGAGTAGATCACGAAGATTTTCTAGAAAAACTTATAAACTCTTAGCCAAAGGATGTCAGTGCGGAATACGGATGGCAGCGCGGCACGCTGGCATCCCAAAGGTGCGCTGACATCTCGTACGGACCAGAAAGTGAGAATGTCACAAAAAATAACAAAGTGGCTACTTCTATCCTAATTGCTAAGAAATCTTAGAGTGTAGGAAAGTAACAAAATTGAAATAAAGTGAAGTAGAACTAATAAAAATAAGAAGAATGGAAATTCTTACAACCACGCAAGTGATGAAACCTCCAGCCGATGAATGTCTTCAAAACCTGCATGCGTAATATCTGGAGAAATTGTTGGGGTTGTATAGGGGTTTGCCTCAGTCAAACCCCCGTTTTGGTGTTCCCACCTCCAAGGACAACCAAATAGAAGGAGAGAGTGTAATCGAAGTGGAAAAAAGTGTGTGATGAAAGCAAAACCCGTTTTAGGAGTAGAACCCACACCACCAAGTATGAGTGATAAAAGCAATTCCTGCTCGAAGAGGAGAACCCGTATCACAAAAGAGGTGATAAAAGCAATCCCGGCTCGAGGAGGAGAACCTGTATCACGAAGTAAGGACGCAATTGAAAGGGGGAAGTAACAAATCCCAAGATGCTCAAAGGTGCAAGCAAGGCTTAAGAAGCCAAGGAGGAAAAGAAAGGGAGCTGCAAGAGCCAAGAGTGTTGTAGAGGGTGTTATGGGAATGCAAGTGTTGTAAAAGCTTGGGAACTTAAGGCTGCTATAGCAACTAAGGAGAGTTGTGCAAGCAAGAGCAAGATAGGAGAAAAAGAGAAGTTAGGAGTGAAGCTAGAAGTAGAAGAGAGTTGCAAATGAAGTGAAAAGATTGCATTTAAGGAGGGAAAAGAAGCTTCTCGAGCCATTTCAGGGCATCTTCGGCCGTTACCACAGACCAAAGGAGGTGACAAGTGGCAAGCATGCACGGAAACGGTCATTTGAACGTTGAAACATTGTAGGACGCTAGCACGGCACGCAGACGTCTGTGCAGCACGCTAGTGTCCGGACACGTCATGCTATAAAACGACACGAACAGGAAGGTCACAAAGTTCAATGCAAAGCTGACATGCAAGGGTAGCTGCTGAAAAGGGGTGTTGAGCATCCTGAGAAGGGAAAAAGGCTGATGCAGGGGCTAAAATGAGCCTACTCAAAATGTTAAGGGAGCAGACATTAAAGCAGATACAAGAGTG
Organism: Sequoia sempervirens; assembly: GCA_007258455.2. Classification (NCBI taxonomy): domain Eukaryota; kingdom Viridiplantae; phylum Streptophyta; class Pinopsida; order Cupressales; family Cupressaceae; genus Sequoia; species Sequoia sempervirens. The sequence continues at coordinate 16,034,165 of VDFB02047230.1, read as the reverse complement.
TATACGAAATTGCAAGGGGTGCAATTTTACGACTATACACCAATATTATGGCCTCAAAAAAAAAGAGTAAAGTACCCAGAAGGAAAGGCAAATGGCCATTGGGTCCATGCAATCAAGATGTGTATTCATTTAATATTTTAGCTTTAGGTTTGTGAGTTTTAATTCACATGTTTTATGTGGGTGAATAAAAAGCGGTCTCAAAGAATCAAATTTATATCACTTGTTTTCCAATGCATATATGATCATTATATAAGATAAGCTAATGCATCACTAGATTGGTATCAAAATAATGTATTCTAAGTAAATATTTTAATGCTACTCATGTATTAAAATTATGGATAAAATAATATCTTTGTTTTCTCTTGCAACAAGATTATTGCTTCCGATTTGGCCACACGTTTCTTCCATGGATCTTAGAAAAGACAAATGGACATTGGGTCCATGCATTTAGGAAGACCATTAGTCTAACACTTCAGCTTTCAAAAAGAATGTGTTTGTGGATCTATGAGGTTAAAGTAATCTATAGGATCAAGAGCAGCAACAAACAGGTCGCACACAAGCTTCACCAGAAAATACAAGGGTACCAAAACTTTATAAGGTTTGTCAACTCTTCTTGATGTATCAATGAGTTTGCAACTTTGTCTAAACTTGCTTCCTCAAATAAGATGTTTAGATTGACTGCTCTCAATGTGTCTTTATAGCTGATACGATGTCATAGATCATGTACTACATGATGTAGTGTCATTCTATCTCCACACACCCTTGTTGCAAAATAGACATGTGCTCATTTCGTACTCCTCAGATATATTTTCACTTGTTTCTTTGGTTACCAACAAATGAGCACCGATAAGAAAAAATAATAATTAGATAGAGTATCAAATAAAAAAGAATTGTGAGATAGTTATTCAATTATTAATTAATTATGATTTCTTTTTTCTTTTAAGTGACATAATGGTGAATTAAAGTTTTATTTTATTTTATGTTTGTATAAACTAAGGTTTATTTGAAATTATTATTTTAAATTCTCAATTGTGATATTAATGTGTAGATATAATAAATAAATGTATCATCAAGGCCCGTGGTACTCTAATGTAGTGTACTTTGAAGAAGCAAGAGTCATTGGCTCATTTAAGTGTTTTTATTTTGTACTTCAAAGTCTAACTGTGTACATGAAATATGTTACTATATTGCAATGAGCTTTGTCTCACTGAAAAATTTTTATTTTGTAATTCAAGGTCAAAATATGTAAAGAAGTATGTTACTATATAGTAACGAACTATCATATAATACTAGTATGCATTATGTAACATAATCAGCGATCTGAAAGTTAATTAAAATATATATATATTCAAAAATTCATGATGTAAACTCTCATTTCGCTTCACTCTATCTCTATGCAATTGCATTGCCTTTAAATTTAAAAACTAGCAGATTTTTCACCTTCTTTCTCGTTTTTCTCATTTTTTGGTGCCTAACTTTTTCCCAATTAAAAATCCAATTTAAAAAAAAAAATCTTTATATTTTAATTTGCCAATTTATTCTTCAAAAGACTTTTCCAACTAACTATGAAACCATGTCAGAGATGATAATACTAAATAGAAATCCCATGGTATTAATCCTGTATAATTCAATTCAAATTGGCATTAATGTTTGTCTGCATCCCTAATTTCCTTCCTTCCGAAAGAGATAAATCCTCACCTTTTGAAGATAGATCAAAACACAGTTCATTACCAGCCCCATGTTTACCAGTATCAGATCCATTTACAACATGTGCACAGCCAGGCCGGAAGCGATGAAAACCATTGCAACTTCCAAGAAACAAACTACAAAATTGCATTGGACTAAAGTCAAGCCTAGTTATTTAGAATTTGATGAAACTGCCACTGGTATATTTATCTGTATGAAATAAATGCTGCTTTGTTTATCCTCCTTCAAAATTAATATTGCTTGTTCTTGAGGTCCTCTGCTAAAGAACTGGTGCCGGCGTCACAAGAAGGGGTATACTGACTCCAACTGTCACAATCTTCAAGTGTAAACTCATCCAATATAATGTTTGCATAGATTCAGGCCAAAAACATGACCAAAGGAAGACCGCCACTATCTGAACTGCTTCTGCTTTTTTGCTTTCTTCCCACATGTAACTGAACTTTGCAGCAAGTTGGCTGAATATTTTTCTCGACGCTTGTTAAATGTATTTGCTCTGCTCTCTGAATCATCATCATCATCATCATAATCATCTACATTGCTATGCTTAAGCTCATATGCTTTGCTGTCTTTGTCATCTGGGCATGACTCTTCAGTGCCTAGAGCAGATTGTCGTTTGGCAGCATTTAGTTTTGCACGTAGCTTCTTCTCAACAGGGTTCAAGGTGGTTGCAAACTGAGAGTGAGGAAGAAACTTTGCTCCTAAACCCAACCTTCAAAGTAGAGACAGTAAATACATAGATAATGGTTATTTAAAACATGGACACAAGAAAATACTAAGATTGCATATAGGCACACTTTGTCACCTTTGAGGCCTAATCTGGAGTTGCACTTCCTCTACATCTTTTGCACTGTCTTCCCCTACATTCATTTGCTTCACCCATCCTTCTGCCTGCAACAAAAATGAGGTTCTAATACATATAAAACAATGTCTTACAAACTGTTATTCCTGTAAAATGTAAGTTCTATCAATAACCTTTGATCGTAGTTGGAAAAAAAATGCCTAGATGAACAAATAATGAGTTTTAACTAAAAACTCTTACCAGAAAATTAGTTTCAAGAATGAGGACATGCATGGAAAGAACTTCACGAATCATCTAGAAGCATATCAAACACTTGAGTAGAATTGGCATAAAAGAAGGGTTAGATTTTTCCCACAATAGATGTAAGTATCAATTATTCTTCACCAATTGGATGTTCTCGATGAGATTAGAAATACTAGCAATGGTTTATAGTAGTGGAGAAGCTATTATGGTTTGATCAGTTCTTGAATCAGTCATTCCAGAATTCAAGTAGATATAAACAATGGAGTTTGGCTAGGCCTATCAAATAATTCATATTTAGAATAAACAAATTCAAAGATTTGGAGTACAAATGTAAGAACAAAGAACCTCGCCACTGTTATATGAAACTAATAAAGAAACAAAATGCTCACCAGTTTCAATGACTTGTTCAATACGATCACTTTTTGTGAATCATTTTTCTTTGAAGATTCCATGAGTACAATATTGCACGATACACTAACTTGTTCTACCACTGAGACCAAGATTCAAGCTTCAATTAAACATGTCTGCAAAATAATAACATATAATGTGAATGTTACCAAATAATACGAATAGTTTATATAAACAAACACTGGAAATGGCAATTGCTTCAAACAATAAGAACTTACCAATATGGTAATTTAAAACCTATTGGTAATAAAGCGACTAGTGTGTGGGCTTGTATTCAAAATGTCCATAAAATGGCATGTAACAAATCAAAATAACATCAACCTAAAGCTTGATCATACAAAATTCAATAAGCCCTCAACTTTTTTAAAAAGCTGGCCAGCGAATAGTAAAATAAAATTCTCTTTGTTTAAGCCCACAACGAAAAATTTACCTAGTACAAAATACAACACTTATAAGTAAATAATTTAGTTTAGATGTGATAAATAATAGACTAAAAAATTATGCTTGTGTAAATTACTGGTCAAACAATTTTTTATCCAAGCTATGCTACTTGAATGTCCATTCAGATGATAGTGGAAAACCTCAAAATTTAGAGTTGGTGAATGCATTCAAAATGGAAAAACAACAGAAACAACCAATCCATAGAGAGAATTGTATCCCAGAAACCTGTAATGTCCCTTGTAGAGTTACTTTAAATTTTGCCTTCAATCTTAAGATATCAAAGTATGCCAAGAACTAATAACCTTTAAGAGAAGGTATAAATGATGCACTTTCTATTTATTTAAAGAGCAACTCTAACTTAACTGATCTAACACTAGCCCTGCTTATTGGACGCTTCTATATTAATAGGAGTGGATATTATGTCAATAATAATGATGCCACGTTTCTGATAAAAATTCTGAAATTTTGTTTGAAATGGTGAAGTCTGGATTAATTATTAGTTCAAAAATGGAAAATTGACAAGATGATTTAATAGCTGTTTCTGATTTATTGCTTCAAGATCATTCGTTTGAATGTGTAAGAGACTTATCCCTCTACCTGATCGCTGTTCCTGATTGGATCCTTATACTCCTGCGATTTTCCTTGGCATTGTATCTGAATATTGATTGATTGCTCATGCATACATTAGCCTTGTAATAGGTGATTGATATGCCACCCACATTGGCTGGTCGTAGGCTCTTGAGAGCACTTCCGATCTGAGTTTGAGAATATGAATTTGCAAATCTTCCTTCCCAGTTACTCTCCACCATTCTTATTATCCTTTTATATCTTAAAGACACCCTTTTTGAAAGGTGATAACCTTCCAAACAAGCGTGACTTTTCTTTATTGGTTGTTGTCCTTTCAAAACTAATCGCAGCCCCTTGTTAAGTATAATGGCTGCCTTTTAGGCATAAATATAATCACTACTTTAATCGCTCCTTTTCATTATGCATTGCTGCCTTCTAATTTCTGAGTTTAGATGATTATAATCATTGTCTTTTTGACTTGGCTTTATTAACTAATAACATCGATTCTTTTTATATTTAATCTTTGTCTTTAAAGACTTTTATCGCTGCCTTAGCTGACTGCCTTTCCTCTAAACAGCAATAACTTTATTAATGTTCCTCACATCTAAGAGGAAGCCATCTTATGTGTGCGATTTGTTTTAGCAATCGAATGGGTTATTACAAAATCTCAGGATGAGGTAAACCAGTTGAGAGTGGCAATTGCACATCTTGCAAGCTACACAATTACAACTGTCAGAAACTCAACGCATTTTCCACCTTCCTAGTGCTCTTTGACTTCAAATACTTTGACCACACAAGTTCTGTAATATGCCTGGAATTCCTTCCTTCTGTGTTGCACTCTTACTCATTGTGCATTGTGCTTTGCACCTTAATCGATTGTTATCTGCGATTCTGTAATATTAAAAAAAACTCCATAGATTGTTATTACTTATTCCCAATGCTCTAATTGAAGTTTCATTAACTATGAAATGCTTCCATTGATCCAATTCAACCTTGTGCCCTTATACAGATGTTGGTGAGTCCTCCCTGAACTCTAGAGTGGTAATTGGAAGAGTTTAACATCAAACTATTCACTTCACATTCTCCTTTCTGCCATCATGACTAAATTGCCCCTTCATGCAGAGATGTGTTTTCAACTTTTAATAGCCGCCCCTTTAGGGAGCTGGCAGTTTCAAAACCACTGCCTGTGGAAACCAGCAGCTTTCCTGAGATGCGTTTATGCACCTGAAAATTTAGAAGTGACTCCATCTGTTCCCAAATCCTTATGGATCAAGAATCAAGATGCATGACCTATCTTTCAGGACAAAAACCCCTCTGGCAGCCAAAACATGGTTTATAAACATTCAAGAGTATATATGAATATCAAAAGGTTTTCTCCCCTAGTAACAGGATTATAGGCATAGGGACGATTGGCACAGATTCGCTTGAATGACCCCTTCCTTTGAAAACTGACTCCATGTCAAGTGGTCACTAGCAGGAGATTTTGAAATAAGAAAGTTCAGGAACAGGAATGTCTTTAAGAGGATTGGCTGAGCCATGAAAAAATTAAAATTACCAGTGACAGAAAAAATCATTGTTTGCCCTCTCTTTCCCAAAGAAACCACCTTATAGTTGATACTGACTCTAAACTTCTGATAGACATGCATAATCAAGACACCCGATGTGCAGGGGAGGTTACACTATTTGAAGCACCATCAAGGACATCCTCACTCTAGCCTAATGCCTTCAATCAACATCTTTTCAGCATGTCAGACAAACAGCCAATATTGCAGCAGCCATGGTGGCCAATGTTGCCTTGTAAGAATCTACTCCTTATCGTAGGAGACAATCTTTTGAGAAACCATAATGATGGGCACCGTATAGACACCCTTTCACATATTGTCCAATGAATATTATCAACTATATAAGTTGATGATATTAATATCAGGATTCAACTGCATAGTTTTTGAGTCAAACTCAATCTAAATTTCATGAGTAGTGGTTCACACAAACCCATCTCTCATGAGAATGAATGATCCCCTAAGCACTCATTGCATCTATGTGATGCTCACAGGGGTGAAGCATCAAGACTTCTTGGGAGGTCACCCATTCCAGTACTACTCCAACTCAAGCATCCTTAACCTTGGAGTTTCCCCAAGGTCAAGCCCACTTAGCTTGCTACACCATTTGCAAAACCTTGAGCAAGCGTTTCTGATAATTTTTTACAGAATGAATCATCCAGGTCAGCTAACAGAGATGACATGATTCCAGAGGCAGACATTAACATCTCAGTTCTTATAAATGTTTTGGCTTTTCTGAGAAGATAATTCCATCAATAGAAAGAAACTTTAAAGGTCTGAACAATATTTCTTAATGCTTTTTTAGCTACTTATGAATAAGCACGCAATTGCCTCAAAATATAACAAGTAATTAAATGAAAACAACAGCAAATGAGAATGATATTCCATGAATAGAAGCCAGCAGATCAGTTTTTTACATGATAATTCTTTAATAAATTATAAGTATCTGCAGGGCCTGACAATGAAATTATCATCTTGATGACAAACAAATACCTGTCTCTGATGGTTCACAGGCTGATGAGAAAACACATGTTCAGAATTACTTCCAAAGCCTAGAAACCTCAGCCTTTAGCTATCAAAAACAGGATAAATGTTACAAACAAGCCTGATAACATTGAGCTTTCAGAATTAAGCATTCATGGAGATTACCCTCTACAATGGTGTGACTGATCACATGCTGAAACTTTTCTTAACAACGTCAATGCTTTCTATGAATATTCAAGTTGTCAGCCCAGGTAATAATCCAACAAAAAAACTTCCTCAAGCACATTTAACCATTAATCATGAGTAACATTCAATTTTAATCTATGTTCCACCAAGTTTCTGGGATGGAGATGGCAGAGGATGGGGAGACATGTTTCAGGACAGCTGGGACAGAAGGCCTTTTTTCAGGGGACAGCAACTAAAAAAATTGGGAAAGTTATAAAAATATAGAGAATTTCAAATATTCATATGATAAGGCATTCACCATATTCCTTTTGTAACCATATTATGAAACATCAGAGCTGAATTTAGAATTTACATGAATCAACATGCAAATTAACAACATTTCAATGTCTATAATCATTTGAGTTTCATTATCAATGTGTACATACAACAAAATGGGAAGGCTGAAAAGCTAAAACAACAAAATGACAAAATGTAGACAACTAGATATGCTATGGCTACCTCCACCTTATCTTCATCTAAATCAAAATTAGAGTCTAAAATCTCACTCACTACCAATATGAGAGACTGCCTCATCCAAAGGAACCCCAACAAATCCCTCATGTGTTGCCTCGCATCAATTTATATGGCATCTTCAAGATCAACACCCTACCATGCGGCTGGAGTCTATCAATTCTAAAGTTGCAAGGCACTATGCATGGCCATCAACTTCTCCACTCATTGAAAGGTGAGTCAATTCCTCTTTATTGACTGAATGAAGTTGTATTTGACCAATTCATCTCTACAACAAAGGAACTAGCAACCTAAGAAAGGAGGCAAATGGCAAGCATCCTCAACTTTGTTGCATCCTTGCAATGCCATGTCCACCATCCAATAGGGTTGATTTGACATAATGTAGCCCTAACTGTCTTCACCTCTAATTTGCTAAATGTTGGACCCCAAAGATTGAAACAAAGACTATCCACTATGCATGAAGAAAATTTGTCTCCTTGTTGCTATACATTTTTCAAAGGGCCTTCATGACTCCTTTCACCATTTCATCATCAAGAGGAGGCACTCTCCCAAGCCTTAGTCCATACCATTTGGGATTTAGAGAATACGATGCCATGTGAAGCAAGGAGTTCATAGTGTTCCACCACTACATCACAATGGGTCCAATATGCATTTCATAAAATCCCAAATTATGATCCCTACTATCAATTGTATGATCCATCAGCCCAAGCATGATGTTAAATGTCTCATAACTCTCTCCAAAACTAGGAGAGTCTATATCAACATATCTAATGACCACACAATGGATTAAATGGAGGAGCAAATGTATCTGTAAACAAAAATTTCAAAAAAGAGTAAGACTGAAATGACAAAGTGTAATACCCAAAAAAGTTTATTTTTGCACAACAAATTTTCATTACTACCCAACAAGTCTACAATTGTTGGGTAACAACTTATCAAGTGAATGCTAATACAGAAAATGAAAATAATAGCAAAACTTATCTCAAATGATGTAGTTTTGATGCTCTCTTGTCTTCTTCTTACTATTATTCTCCTTTCTTCTCATTGCTGTTCTCTTTCTTTGTCTTCTCACAAATGCAAAATGGCAAAATGAGGAAGTTCTTTGGCTTTAAGTCTTGGTGTCTTCATTTAGGTTTAGGGTTGTTGTAAAGGGGTGTGGGGGGCCTTTTCTCTTTTTCTTGTTAATTGAAACCTAGCCATCCCTTCTTTTTTTCAAATACCAAAAAAAAAATTTTGCTTTGCTTTTGTAGGGGATGGCCCTAAGACATTTCCTACCCATCCTTGCATCCCCAAAACTTCCCCAATGTGGGTACGGGTGAAAATTCCCAAGGGTCACATCCCAATGAAACATAAAAGTACTTAATACCCCTCTAACTTCAGACATAACAAATACAGATTCTCATTTTGAACAGTTGTTAAAAATGATAATAATAAATAAGTAGGATTATGCTTGCACCCTATGAAACTAATGTCCCTTCCCTTGGTCTTTTCCAAAAAAAAGACTAGGCTTTTTCATTGCACCCAAATACATACCTTATGAAGATATCATTGTCAATATTGAGAAAGTCATCAAGAACCTTAGCAATTATATGACTCAGGAAACTTGGCAGGAATAAGTTGTGGCTCTTAGGCATACAAAACCTCCGAATGGTAAAATCACAAAAGGCTGCCATGTTACCCTTATAAAGATCATTGTGGAAGCAGATGAGGGCAACACCACAGTACTGAAGTATTAGGACGGGCATTAGTCAGAAAAAGAAGCTAATATAGACTAGTGACAGTTACAAAAAAAGTGAATAAAACACCATGAACAAAGGTGATGGAGGATGTAATAAAGAGAATCATAGATTTCTCCTAAGTAATGACATTAAAAACAAACTCATTCCAAAAATGCTATCTACTCTCAGAAACTGTGGTTTACAATCAATTCACAGAGAGCCTGATTTGTTCAGAACAATTGTCAGAAGAATTATTTTACACATATGAGCTTGCATCCTTTGTGGCAGATGAACTTACTCTCCACCTCGTGTTTGTAAACAAAGACCCTAGAGTATGAAACCGGGACTTATTGGTCAGTTTTGATATGGTATAGTTTTACATAAATATTCTTATTGATGAAGGCATTCAGCTTATACTTATAACTCAAGATAGCTGGTTGGGGAACCATAGGTCCAGTAAAATTTGTCAAAAATCAAGTTTCTTCAGCTTTCCAGGAAAGATATCTGAACAGAGACTTAAGGCATTGCAATGGCTACCCTGTTATCCCCCATCATGGCAAATCTGTTCATGGAACACTTTGCAAACAGAGTCTTATTGGTTTCAAGTTTGAATGTCCTCTCTGTCTACTAGGGAACGTCTAAGCATTGTGATCTGCTTCTTCGATGCTATCTCTCAGCTGTTCCTTTCCTGGTCTCCATAACTAGGTAGGAGTCGGGACAATTATGATTGCTGAACAACCATATATAATCACTCATGTAAGTTTGTCTGTACAAGTCCTTGCTAAAGCAGCACACAATGATCAGGTCACGTTAATGTACTGTTAGAGGCCAAAGGTGCCTCGATAAGGCAGCTGTGAGAAGGCAAATACCACAATAAGGCAGATGTGATAAGGCAATTTCAGACATATAAGAGTCCGCTCTGTCAACAAAGTGTCCTTTATCGATCATTATTATTTTAGTTTGTCATGTTGCCTCTTGTCCAAACATATGAACACTGATCATGCATTCACTTTTTGTGCCTGTCTAAATGTCCCCATTTTTGGGTTCTCTTGCATTGCAGTTGGCTCTGACCTTCTCAGTGTGTGTCAACCTTATCAAAGGGGCTATTTGACGATACCAGTGAGCTCAAATGATCTAGAGGACTCAAATGTCACTTTCCAAAGTTATTTTCGGTTTTTGGTGTGTTCTCCAATATTTTTAGAGAGAGTGCCTATTTATAGTAAGTCACCCAGTTGGGTCCAATTCTCATTATTCATCATCAGTATCACTCCAATGCAGTCAAATTTCAAGTCCAATGCTTTTCGACAGTCTTCGCAACTTGGATGTATTAATGAGCCATAATTTAATTATTTTTACTAAGGTTGCTAATATAATTAAAATAATATAATGGGCACCTTAGTATAATAGCTTATCAGAAAGAGGATGAAAAGTTTTAAATGTTGGACGCTGATAAAATGACTTTATGCACCGAGAATGTTTAAAAAAATAAAAAAATCACTTTTGAGAGTAATAAGGCTTATTTAATTTATAAAGTGATTTTATATTATATTTTTCGAAAATCTTTCGGAAATGTTATAAAAGGAGTTTTGGGAGCTCATTTGGGGGATGATTGAGAATTGATAACAGGTTGTTGCTAGTTTGAACTTCATTCATCCAAGGGTTTTGTGAGGACGAAAACCCTGATAAAAGACATTAATTGCGAAAGTGAAAGATCTTTCCTGGCTGATTTGCAGGTGGTTTCATTCAGGAGCCACGCAAGAGCTTCAATGATACAGATTTTCAGTTTGTTTGTCAAGCATTAAAGCATACATTATTGGGCAGATTTTGGGAAGACCAAACAGCAATTTAGAGTGTCTAAATTTTCAGTTTGAAACCCTCTTTTTGTTGGTTGTACCATCTTTGTGCAGGCCATATAGTCTGAGGAAGGGCGTGGGGTTCTTAGGGCAAAGCACCTAGGTTTTGAGGGGAATTTTGGTTGGTTTTGGGGTGCCATGGTGTAAGTTACACTCAGCAATGAAATTGGAGTTGGAGTAGCTAAGATTTGAAGGAGTTTGTTGCCATTTTGGAGTCACAGGTTGTTTTCAGTCAATGTCCAGAAGTTTTATACGCAGCAGCAAATGGGTATGTTTGTAATATCATTTTGAGATGATTTGGCCATCTAGGTATTGTTAAATCTATTTTTATATTGCTGTCCAAAACCCTATGATATTCTGACATTTATTTCCAGCTAGTGGGTATTTCAAATATTAAATACATTCAGTGTTTGTTCCATAGGAGTATCATTGCAAATATTTCTGTTTGATTTGTATTCACCATTTTACCATCAAAACTCATTCAATATTCAAAACACAAATATATATATATATATATATAGGGTGGTCATTACATCTAAATAGTTGTGCTTATATGGAACTGAAATGCATGCATCATAAAATCCTTTGATAGTGAGAGGGATGTTGAAAAATACAGCCATGCATCCAACCAAACAACAGCTACACAGCACTTGCATTCTTTTGTGTGGTAAATATATTTCCCTCAATTTGTATGTTCTACATATCAGCTACACATTTCAAATTCTTAGGAAGGAAAAAGGATAAGATACTGACGCTATTCATATCTGCATTGTCAGACTCACCCTCATCCCTGAAAAATAATTCAGAAATTATTGCGGTCCTATAACTCCACCCTCACTATTCCAAGAGTTGATTACCCCTACCCTCCTGAAAATGAATGCATCCCATAGACATCATGATCAGTAGTTAATTGGTAAAATAAATCCACCTTCAATGTAGAATCAAATAGAACACAAAGTCTTACATCCAATCCTTTGCTACTTCAACAATCCATTGTCCATCCTGATAGTACAACCAAATTAAGGAATCACTCTCAGCATCTTTATAGAAAAACCAAGGGATATCCAACAACCCTAAGAATTTCAAGAGAACAATGTAAAAACTTCCTTCACAAAACTCCCACACCAAGATATGAACAACCAATGTATGTTATGTCAAGGATAGCATGATATATTGTTAAACCAATCCCATGACAAATATGACATATCATATTCTCAACTAGTGTCATGGTTCTATTTTGTGCCCTTTAAGGAGATTGGGGTGCTAATGCATATGTGAATTTTATTGCAAACCTAACATCCGATGGGTTAAGAGTATAACACGCCCCCCTCTTCAGTGAAGTGTTGTACTTAAAGCTTAACCATGGGTACTTCTATAAAAAAGTAAAATCTTTCATCTTTCAACGTAGACTCTTCATGCTACAAAATCTCCCAAATGATAAGATTATCAGTGATCGTTTTACTCGATAGCCATTTACTCCTTGTTTGAATGATAGCCTCTAGTTCCAAAATATTTTTTCATTCTTCTTCCAACTTTGGAAACTTTGTTTGAACTAGGATTTTGTCTCCAATGATCTTCAAAGGTAACACATGGAAAATTGGTTGTATTTGTGAGATTGTTGGCAACTTCAAAAAATATACCACACTTCCAATTCACTACGATACCTTATAAGGACCATAACATATGGGTGCCAACTTCTTGTCCTTTTTGTTGCATGAGAGACATTTTCTTCTATGGTTGTAGCTTTAGGTACACTCAATCTCCAATTTTAAAATTTCTTTCACTCCTATGTTGATCCACTTGCTACTACACTTGGTTTTGTGCCATGGCTAATTTTTTTATGAGAAACAACAAAACCATCTATTAGTCTTGAATATGTTCCTCTATTGCACAAACTTAGGATTAGACTTGTACTAAGGACATGAGAAAAAAGGTTTCCTAACCATAGAGTGCCAAGAAATGTAACATATTTCTCTTAGTGTGAAAATAAGCATTATACCAACATTTTGCTAGTGGTAGCCATCAAGTCCATTACAACTATTTATCTGATGCAAAGCAACAAAGTTAACCCTCCAATTACTTATTGACTACATTTGTTTGGCCATCTAATCAAGGGTGGCAGGAAGAGTTGTGAGTAAGCTAAGCACCAACACAAGGGAGCAATTTAGTCCAAAATTTATAAGTCAATCTAGGGTCACAATCACTATGACTTTTGGAATGCCATGCACCTTGTAAACAATGTCTATAAACACCTCCACCACTAGGCTATCCATGAAAGGACAAGACAAAGCACATGGATGATCTTATTTAATGAGCCTATCCACTACAACCACAATGGCATTCTTCCCATTTGACTTGGGTAACCTTGTGTAGAAGTCTATGGACACCCATTCCCAAGACTTTTGCAATCAATAATGGTTGGAGAAAGCTTCCCCTTTTGACACAAACCATCTAACAATTACCCAAAGTTACACAATGAAAGCACTAGAAGGAAGAACAATGAAGAATAAGGAAAACACAAAACCTATATTATTTGCAAAAGATTTGTACATACTATGGACCACTCCAAAATTGTATGGAACCCAACCAGCCTATGCTACCTAGCCAAATGACTGTTGAGCCTACTTGTAGAGGCTCTCTACTATATGTATGCTATCTAACCCCTTTTTCAAGCCTAGTTATGCCTACAAAATAGTTTGTTCTCACTCTCGACTCCAATTCCAACAATATGTCTACAACACTTCAACTTCTTGCACTCATCTTCATCCCCAATTTCAGCAGCCTCTACAAAAGGCATTTTCCACCTTTATGTTGATGCAATGACAATTGATCTTCCCCACAAATGCAAGAATCGAAAGGTCTCTTCTACGTCACTTGTCTGTAACTGAAGCTTTAGGAATTTAACATATTAGCTTCCATCCATTGATTTTGCAGATTCTCTATCATTTTTGTATGCCTCCAAATGCCATTTGAACACTTCTAACCATTCTAGAAAGTCTAACATAACCAAAAAGAGAGTATTTGTCGTTTTCCGCCTATTGGCCAAAGAATAGCTACTTAACATATCCATCCTCTAATGCATGGATTGGATCCTATATGGCTTCTCTAAGCTTGTGCAATAATAAGCAACACCTTGGTGATATGCTTTGCTCTATGTAGTTCCACAAGGGTTCACTCTATTTTACAAAAGCAAGACTCTACTTCAGTTTGTGTACCCCATAGAGCACCAATGTCACAACCAATGGCTTCCACAACAACATTGTAAATTACTTAACCTCCCAAACACAATCAAACCAACCGCTAAAAGTCATGACACACACTTCAAACCAAAACACAATAGCTAGTCCACTATGTGGACAATAAAATTTGAGCAAAATTAAAGGAAACTATTTTTAACTATGCAAGGTTGCTTGAACCCTAGGATGCTCCTTTGCCTTCCAACCATAGAATAAAACTCACACAATGAGTTGAGCAAGGAACCACACAACTTGCGCAAGACTTGCACACCGAGTCATGGTCAAATTTCCAACCAAAAACCAAAGAGTTTCAAACAAAAGATCACAAGCTGTGCCATTACTCATCTATGCCAAAAAAAAATCCTAGATTTCAAAACATGAATTCGTTTCAGTTTTTTGTTTATTTAATCTTTCACAAGTGCAAATCAAGCTTAAGAGGAGTGACTGGAAAGCATTTTAAGGTCAAAATTGAAGATTGAATCAAGTTTGGAGTACATATGACAAAGGTATGCATTCTATTTTTTCTTTTTCTTTTTGGGAATTTCAAATGCCAAATGCTGAAAACCCAGCTATTATGCTTTCCAAATTCATATCATTCACATTTCCCACCCCTCCCTACTAGTGCTGATTTTTTTTTATCTTTTAATTTTTTTTCCCTTCCATTTTTTAATCAAAACTCAAAACCCTATTGATGGAAAGTTTAAGACTATCCCACGAAAGGCACAACAATGTGAAACACCTTACATGGAAGCATAGCAGATTGGGTGAGACCAAGGGCATGGTGACCTACAATTTTTGTAGATTGACTATGAGAAGAGGAATAAATGGTTTAAAATTCCATCTTGCTCAGCTTTTTGGACATGATGTGAAGGCATGTCCTCAAGTGCCCAAAGAAGTGAGGAGAAAAAAAGATGCCTACTTACTAGTTACAATATCAAGAAAACAAAAGTGAACGAGACAAGGGAAGCAATGGCAATGGTGATGAGTTCCAACCCCGAATCATATATAGCTTTGTTTATTGGCCAACACATTTAGCATCTAGATTCCTCTACTAAGGAGAGTTATGGCCATCTTCATTCTTTACCAAATTTCTTTGTTCCTCACAATGTTCTAGGGGCACAACCTTCACTTGAAGGTACCACTTGGAATAAAGAGAAACACCATAAGGCTAGGCTGGCAGTGACAAACTTTAGGCACTACAATAATATACCCTTCTATGTGGTGAACAACCCATATTGGAAAGGATTGGTAAATGCATTAGCAATTAACAATGAAGGGATTAAAACCCCAATATCTAAGGATTTTAGAGGCCCATTGCTAGAGGAAGACATCAAAAATACACAACTTCTAGTTGATGATCAAAGAAAAGTATGGCTAAGAAAGGGTTGCAATGTTTTTTCAAATGGATGGATAGATGACAAGAACAAGTCTCACATTAACTTTCTTGTGGCTTTGAGTGGCACATTGGTGTTCTTGAAGAACATACATGCCTCACACAAAGTTTAGAATGCTCTCACTTTGTGCAATATGTTGGAGAAGGTGATCTGAGAATGTTGTCCAATTTGTCACAGATGACACAACAACATATGTAGCCATAATGAGACTTATTCAAGAAAGGCATCCCACTATTTGTTGGATTCCTTGTGTTGCCCATTGCTTGGACACGAGACAAATTACCAAATTTATCTAATACTTTGGTCTTTGGTTTGATGAAAGAGCACTTGACCAGCAAAGGATTGGTGTGATCAAGAGTGACATGATTTTCCACCAACTTTCTCACTTTGTAGGGCACTATAGCCTCAATTCCTCCTTTCAAATAGACGTTTGTGAGCAATGTTTGGTTGGACACTCCATATTTGAAGACCACAAAAACTATTTTTGACAAGGTGTTTGTCAAAATTGTAAAGGAGATACTTAGGGTAGGTAACAACTAGCACTTGCACCCAAAGGAGGTGCAATGGTTACACCGATAGAAAACTATATGTAAGCTAATATGCTAGAGAGAACAATTCGATTTGTGCATAGAAGAAAATATTTATGGGTATACTTTGTGACCCGCATGTATTCCGACATATACTTCATGACTTATGTGTATTCATGTGTGTGCTTCATATCTTATATGTATTTGTGTGTCTTTTACATGCATGCTACATGTATCAAGTATATCCATGTGTTTGCTTCATACCAAAGGTGTCTTCAACAAAGGTGTTTATGATTACCTTATGAAAATGTTGAAACCTTGTTTGTCAAAAATGCTTCGTGAGTTGAGACACACTAACAAATTAACCTATTTGAATTATTACTAGTATCCAAATGCAGTAATGAAGAGTTGTAACTACTGAAATGGAAAGGTGCGACTCCCTCAAACGTGTGATATAAAGGGAGAGCATTTCATCGATACCATCCAAAATAGAGCCTTAAATAAATTTGCAAGAGATTTAAAATAGGCATAGTTGTCGGGAGATGCGTCTCCCCCCCTCTGAGATGCATCTCGGATACGGAGACACGTCTCGGAGACCGGTACTGTCTTCGAAGACGCCTCCACGAGGCTGGAGACTTCCGCCGAAGTTTCCCAAATACCCTGTCATCTCCTACTGCAGAAAATGACATCTCCTACTAAAATACCTAAAAAGACTTTAAAGTTTAAACATTTCAAACTTTAAAAATTAAAGCATAATGTATTTGACGCGTCTAAGAGTGATTAAATTATTGTTTTGAAAGTTCAATGTCGTCATATTTTCAGATTTTCTATAAATTACTAATTTTATTTTCAGATTTTCTATAAATTATTAATTTTTTATTTTTATTTATATTAAAAAAAAATGGCGTCTCCAAGTACCCCCGTCTCCTATTTTCAAAAAGAAGTAGTACCGGTACCGGTACCAGTACCAGTCTCGCGGCAACTATGAAAATAGGATATGTGAAAGGACATAACTCCAAATGTGAAAAGTTGTGACCCTTCAAATATGACTCCCCCAATAAGAAGATATAAAAAGGGAATCAATTCCTTATGAAGAAATTATTGATAGGGGAAATAAATCCATCATGAAGGGTGGTGACTCATATATTGTGAAGGGTAGTGACTCCTTCAAATGGATATAAAGGAATAAATCTATCCAAAAGGATTCACCCCACCACCAACATATACCAAAGAGAGGTAAGTAAACCCAAAAGCAAGAGTTTACAAATCTTAGTTGTGATTGCTTGAGGACAAGCAATCTTGGGTGGGGTGGATTGTCATGTCCCCCAAATTGTAACACTAAACTATAAAAAAATAACCAAGCATTGAAATGCAAATAAATAAATAAAATACATATTAAAAATATAAAATAAATATTAGCAATTTAACATTATTATAATTACAATTATCATAATATAATATTATAATTATCAAATATGACAATATAAATATTCAATTTAATATTATATATAACTAATGTAAAAATTATATATATATATATATAAGAAAGCATAATATATAAAACATAAAATAATAAATAATAATGACAATCAAGAAGGCATCGATTGGTTTTGAATGCACATGCCTTTTCCCCACCGTGGGATTAATAAAGGGGGACAGCAGCAGCAATAAAAAGATATAACAGCATGTACACTTCCTACAGCAGGGAAAATATGCAAACAAGATAAATATACAGATCTTACAGAAGTAAACAACAGGTTTGAAAGAGATAATATAATTATTAATATATGAATATATATATATATATATGGATAAGTAACTATATATATAAATAATATGTATATACAAGAGTAATTATTGTAAGTTTAGAAGTTAATTAATAATGATTGGGATAAATCACATAAGAATCTATTATCCGAAATTATACTAAAATATCACAATTAGATATAAGGTTCAATAATAGCTGCAAGCATCATTATTGCATAATCAAACACTTATAAGTAATTGTGGTATTTTAGTATAATTCCGGATAATAGATTCTTCTGTGATTGATTCACACTAACGATATCTCTTGAGTGCCAAGAACAGATCATCGATTTGGGGAATTAGAAAGAAGATGACAAACAGATCAGCCAGCAAACCATATAATTTCTGTTTGCATAAGCTATCTTGTGATTGCAGAATTAATTTGATTAGTTTATTATGCACATATCTTCACCTTGATGGGAGAAGGGAAAATTTCAAAAGGGGTACGGTGACGGGACCCTCTTCTAGGTATGCCACTCGGGGAGGGGACAAGATGATCCCACATGGGCCAAAGGGGTACTGCCTTTTAGTCCGGGGTACTGCCTTTTAGTCCAAAGGGTACTGCCATTGGGCCTAGGAGAGTCAGGCTACCACGACACCCTGTTGAAACCTCACTCCCCTATCATGGTATAGCAATAAAAGGAGACCAATCATGAGGAAATGGGGAAAGATGGCAAGATGAGGGGATAACAGCAAAACTAGAATCCTCACTAGGTAGGCCACCTCATATGAATGGCATAGGCCACATGAGGCCAAAGGGGTATTGCCTTTTAGTCCAAAGGGTACTGCTTTTGGGCCTAGAGAGGCTAAGGACACCCCATTCACTCTCTTCCATGTTCTCCCATGGTTGAGCATCCCTAGGATAAGGCAATAACTAGATTAACAAATTTACTATGGTTTTTCTAATGTTTAGCCATGATACTCTACTTGTTAAGTCTTATTGTAATTGATCTCTAACTTGTTTGCAAGGATTAAATCAAGCCAAGGTACTCTCAAAATCCATTGGCTGCTTGGGAAATTGATAGTTTAGGTTAAAATTAGTATAATTCCTATTCGGGACATTACAATGCCATTGGAATTATCTTAATATGGGTAAGTGGGGGAAGCAATAAGAACTTTAAAATAATCAATAACACTTACAGCCACTTCAAATCAAGATTAACAACTTCAATCATTTTCTTAATTTCAAAAATAATCTATAATGGTTCCTCTTTTTTCCTTCTCAAAAATAAACCTGATACAAGAACACGTTATTTTTCTTATTCATGCCCATAGTTAATGACTTTCAAGGATAAGATGAACCTTTGAATTAAGTTACAAATGTAACAAGAACGAAACTTCAAAAAATATAGAATAAAGTAATTAAGTTCTAGGAAAATATTCTATGTTACCCAATGTTTCTAGGACAGGGGCGGCAGAGGACAGGGAGACACATTTCGGGGACGAGGACAGGAGGGAGACCATTTTTAGGGGACAGCAGGGGACGGCTATTAAGAAAATAGGGAAAATTTTAAAAATGTAGAAATTTTCAAATATTCATATGATAGCATTGATAAGGCAATCATCATATACATCATAGAACCTTAAACATAATATTAGAGTTCAATTGATATTTTCATTTCATAGAGAGCGACAAACAAATGAAGTTTTAACAAAATTTAATTGCATTCATTGACAAAGTGCATATATATTATGTAAAAATTACATCAAATTGCCCAAAGGCTGGAAGTTCCAACTACAAAATGACAAAAATGAAAAATATAGAAATATGCAGCTGTCCCTAATCTGCAGCCCCCACACCCCTTTACTTTTTATTATTTATGTGTTTTAAATAAAAAGCAATTGGAAAGTAAGTTCATAACATTATGAGTGGTTTGTACAAAAACTTTTTTGTGCAAATAATTTGTTTGTGCAAAGTAAGGAGAATGCAAAGACTAGTAAGGAGCAACTATGGACCATCCTTTACTAAATTATACACATCATTTTATATTACTTTTATTATGTAGTAAATATTTACTGTTGTAAATAAGACAGTGAAAATGAAAATGAAAATGAAAACAAATCTAATAGCAAGAAAAGAGATTAAGGGTTCTAAAAGTATTTTTCAGTCTCAGAAAAAACTACCTAAACTCAGACACAGATTTTTGACTTCAGAAATACACAGAATTTCAACTTCCAGATTTAAAGATATTTAATGCACTGAATGCAGAACATTATTCAATTTCTATGACTGCATAACATTGAAGGATTCGCTATAAGTATGTTTAGGAAACACGTCCTCTAAGAGTCACGTCTCATGAGAGGATGTGTCTCCACGAGTGGAGACACATCCACTCATGGGACGTGTTCTATAGAGTGCGGACTAACATACAATTAACAATGCGTTAGAATAACACTAACAGCGAATAACAATCAACTTTCGATTTAGAATATCAAATATGATTCGCAATTCATAAATTCGAATGTTAAGTTTTCCAGAAATAACGATAAATGCAGTCGGTATGAAATACGATGGTGCTTGCAGCAATCGATTTCTAGATCTGACCGACGCTAACTTTCAATAACACTCCCTCTTAGCTAGGGAAGATGTATCAAATTGAATAACTAGAGATATCACCTAAACACGTGATATCTAAGACATAATATGATTTCTCAAAATTGTCAAGTCACATGACATTCTTCATATCATATCTTATTATGGTATGTGCACTGACATCAAGTCACATGATGTCTACCATAATTCATGGCATATCCATGGATATAAATATCCACCATGATAATCTCTTAAGGATCATAATGATCTACAAATGATATCAAGTCTCATGATATCAATAAAAGACACTATCATGACATGTCCAAAATATCAAGTCACATGATATCTATCATGATAGTTTGATCATTGTAGAGTCGTCACTTTACAATGTCAATTACAAGTGTACATTATTAGAAAGATCGTCACCTTTCAATAATGCATACAGGAAAAAATAGGCCCATAAAGTCATGGAGTCACACACATGACAAAAGAGTTTACACATTAAACATCTTTATATATATTAGTACAATTTATAAACAATTTGTATTTCAAACATAAATAACAAATTACATTTCAATCATACCAAGTTTCTTCCTGAAGTGCTCCACCTTGATTCGGGAGAGAGGCTTGGTGAGAATGTCTGCAGTTTGATCATTTGTACTGATATACTTCAACTGAATTACTTTCCTTTCTACCATATCTCTTATATAATGATAGGGGATCTCAATGTGCTTAGATCTATCATGGAAGACAGGATTTACAGAGAGTTTGATACAACTCTGATTATCACAATGAATAATTGTAGGATTCAAGGGCTCACCAAAGAGTCCCACAAACAATTTACGAAGCCAAACTGCTTCTCTTGCTCCCATTGAGGCTGCAATGTATTCGGCTTCTGTTGAGCTCTGTGCAACTGAAGATTGTTTTCTACAAATCCATGAGATCATAGCCGATCCTAAACTGAAGCAGCATCCTGATGTGCTTTTTCGATCAGTTATACTTCCAGCCCAATCTGAATCAGAGTACCCATGTAGATCTAGTTGATCATTCTTGTAAAGAAGACCATATCCAATAGTGCCTTGTAGATATCTAAAAATATGTTTCACAGCCATTAAGTGAATTTCCTTTGGTTCACACATGAACTGGCTGAGAACATTCACGCATAGCAAATATCAGTCGTGTTAACGATACATCAAGGATCCAATCATCTGCTGTAAAGGGTTGGATCTGCACACTTGGATCTTGCTGCTTCTTTCAATTTGTGAAGGTTGGTTTCCATAGGTGTAGACATCGGTCTACAGTTCAACATTCCAAATCTTTTTAGAATATCAATAGTATACTTTCCTTGATTTAGTATAATGCCCTCTGATTTCTGCCATACTTCTAGACCTAGGAAGTAGTGTAGAATGCCCAAGTCTTTCATGTCAAATTCAGAAATTAGATCTTGCTTCCCTTGAGCAATGAGGTGATCTTCTCCTGTTATCAGTAGGTCATCAACATATAAAATAATTATTAGCATATCACCTTTGATTACCTTGAAGTAGAGATTGGAGTCGGCCTCATTCTTGGAAAATCCTAATCCCAAGAGATAGCTGTCAATTCTTTCATACCAGACCCTGGGAGCCTGTTTAAGTCCATAAAGAGCTTTCTTCAGTCTGCATACATGTGAATCAGGTTTATGTATCACAAAACCTTCAGGCTGTTCCAGATAGACTTCCTCTTCAATGGTTCCATTAGGCAGGTCTTCACATCCATTTGATGGATCTTTCCTTTCTTTGCAATGGCTAACACTGCTCTCACTGATGTGTAAGCAACAGGTGCAAATGTTTCTTCGTAATCAATGCCTTCCTTTTGAGAAAAACCTCTTGCCACAAAACGTGCTTTATGTTTTTCTATACTGCCATCAGAAGCATGCTTGATTTTGAAGAGCCATTTGGAAGAGACAACAGATTTCCCTTTTGGTCTAGGCACAACATCCCATACATCATTCTTTAGAATGGACTGATATTCCTCCGTCATTGCATCTTTCCATGCTTGATGTCTGAAGGCTTCTGAAACACTGACAGGTTCGGAGTTTATGATATCGTTCATGAGGGCAACATAGCTAGAGAAACGTTTGGGTCTTTTACTCTCCCTGAACGTTCCTTTGGGTGCTGCATGATTCTCTGCTTCTTTGATCATCTTCTTGGCCCAAAGTGGTCTCTTTCTGCCATTGATATATGTATTCTCATTTGAAGTGGAAGGAAGTTTAGGTGTCATTTCCTCAAGATGCTCCCTCTGAATCTCAAGAGCAGGTTCCATTTCAGATACTCTAGGGGAAAAGGATTCAGACTCACTAGAACTTCTTGCCCTCTTGACTGCAATGTCTTCTTCAAAGATGACATCTCTGCTTAGTTCAATTTGATCTTGACCGGGTATGAATATCCTGAAGGCTTTGGAGGTTTCACTATATCCCATGAATATCCCTTGCTTTCCGGAAGGTTCAAGTTTGAATCTCTTCTCCTTGGGCACATGAATATAGACGGGACAACCAAAAATCCTAAAGTGACTAATGTCAGGTTTTATGCCAGTGAAGGCTTCTTCAGGAGTTTTGTTGTCAAGATGAGAATGAGGACATCTATTTTGGATGTAGACAGCAGTCCTAGAGGCTTCAGCCCAGAAGGAGGTTTCAATGTTTTGATCAAGCAACATTGCTTTGGCAGCTTCTACAATGGTTCTATTTTTTCTTTCAGCAACCCCATTTTGTTGAGGGTTGTAAGCCACTGTGAACTCCCTCTTAATTCCAACACTCATGCAGAATTCCTTAAAAGCTTCAGATGTGTATTCTTTCCCATTGTCTGTCCTTAAGGTTTTTATTTTCTTCCCGGAGAAGTTTTCTGTAAGTGCTTTGAACTCTTTGAACCTTTTGAGGATTTCTAATGACTCTTTACACTTGAGGAAATAGATCCAGGTTTTCCTAGAGAAGTCATCTATGAATATGACATAGTAAAGAAATCCTGCTTTAGAAGGTACAGACATAGGTCCACATAAGTCGGAATGAACCAGATCTAACACATTAAGAGTTTTGCTCAAACTAGTGGGAAAGGATCCCTTTGAATTCTTTCCTAAGGCACAACCTTTACAATTTCCTTCATGAGATGATTTTAACTTAGGTAACCCTATAACAAGTTTTTCCATAGAAGGTAGGGCACGGAAATGAAGATGTCCTAATCTTCTATGCCAGATTTCATTTGAATCAAAGGTGTTAAGGGTAAGGGCTTGATTGACTTCAATGCAAAGTTTGTAAAGGTACCCTTGTCTCACACCTATGGTTTGGGCTTTCTTGATTGTTGAGTTTTTAGGCCATGCTAGAACTTTCCCATCCATGAAGGTAACTCTATAACCATTGTCTTCAAGTGCGGAGATGGATATGAGATTCCTCTTTATACCAGGTACAAATAAGACTCCAGTGAGTTGCAGGGAGAGACCAGATTTCAATGTGATGGAACAAGTTCCAACCCCTTTTACTTGATGTGTAGAGTCATCCCCAATTGTTACATCTTCATCAGACTTTTCAGACATAGTGTCTAGATGTTCTCTAAACCCTGTGATGTGCCTCGAAGAACCACTATCAATTACCCAGTTGTTGAAATTGTTAGATACTTGACTAGATAATGTTGAATAGAACACAAAGTTCTCAGATTCATGATCTGAATTTGACTTTCCTACTTTGGCAAAGGATGCTTGTTGCTTTGTTCTGTCAGGGCATTTCAATGCATAGTGGCCATATTGATCACACCTAAAGCATTGCACTTGCGAAATGTCTTTCTTCTTAGAGGATCCCTTTCCATTGGGATTTCTCTTTCTTTTAAAAGATCCTTTCTTGTAGGAGTTTTTCTTATTCCTATTATTAGACGATGTGTTGAGTGCATGAATGTCTTCATCTATGTTTTTCTGTTTGTTTTCTTTTGAGGAGAGTCTTGTTTCTTCTTGAAGGCAGTCAGTCCTTAGCCTGTCAAACTTAGGGAGTTTGGATCTTGCACTTATTCCTTGAACAAAAGATTCCCATGAGTTTGGTAGGCCTCCTAGTGCAATTGCTATCAATCTGATATCCAATTGTGGATAGTTGATCTCTCAGTTCAATAATCCTCATGAAGTACGCATTAATGGACTCTCCTTTGTTTATTTGAGCATTGTTAATTTGCCTTTTTAAAGCAAGAGTCCTGCAGGTGTTGTTAATATCATAAGTTTTCTCAAGAGATTTGAACATGAGGTATGCAGTTTCATGTTTTGCTAGGATGGGCACTATGTGATCCCTAACTGCATCTACTAAGATTTTCATGGCCTTTTCATTGTTTTCTGTCCATTGACTTTTCTCAGATTCAGACTTTGGTTCCTCCAAGTTTTCTTTCACAAGAGAATCTAATTTATTTTCTCTAAGGATCATCATGATTCTAAATTTCCATGATGTGAAATTGTCTGCTCCAGCAAGGCGATCTTCAAATCTGATCACACTTGACATTATGAAGAATGTGAGCAAATTCGATTTTTAGAAAATGCGAATTTCTAGAGCAAACTGATATTAGATCTGTTTGGGATTTGCACAACGTGGCTCTGATACCATGAAAATGAAAATGAAAATGAAAACAAATCTAATAGCAAGAAAAGAGATTAAGGGTTCTAAAAGTATTTTTCAGTCTCAGAAAAAACTACCTAAACTCAGACACAGATTTTTGACTTCAGAAATACACAGAATTTCAACTTCCAGATTTAAAGATATTTAATGCACTGAATGCAGAACATTATTCAATTTCTATGACTGCATAACATTGAAGGATTCGCTATAAGTATGTTTAGGAAACACGTCCTCTAAGAGTCACGTCTCATGAGAGGATGTGTCTCCACGAGTGGAGACACATCCACTCATGGGACGTGTTCTATAGAGTGCGGACTAACATACAATTAACAATGCGTTAGAATAACACTAACAGCGAATAACAATCAACTTTCGATTTAGAATATCAAATATGATTCGCAATTCATAAATTCGAATGTTAAGTTTTCCAGAAATAACGATAAATGCAGTCGGTATGAAATACGATGGTGCTTGCAGCAATCGATTTCCAGATCTGACCGACGCTAACTTTCAATAACAGACAGCTTTATTTTCCACTCTTATTAAGTGGGCAGTCTATCATATAGAGCATAAATCTAGATTTGCGACTGGGAAGGCACCGTAATAAATTCAAGTCTTCACATCATTTACAGGTAGTTTGCAACCCCCAACACAATTTTTAAAAAATGTTTTGAATATTCAATGTTATTGTGGTAGTATTGGGGTGCAAGCCTAGGTCTTTGAGAGTTTTCCGTGTAATCTTAATCTTAAATCATGTATTCTCTAGAATAAAGTAAGATCACAAAATGGTTTTCTAGAGAGTAATCACAGCAGGTTTTGAGCCTTGCATTGAGGCAGCTGCTATTGCTATATGATTGATGACCATGGACTTTGCAGAGTAATCTAAGATTCATTAAGGGGGAGACAAGATATGGCAGGAGCTATAAAGTTTTACATAGTTTGGACTGGAGGGCACAAGATTCTGTTATATATACAAGCAAAATTGGTAAACTCATTGTATTGTAGAAACATCACCTACTTGATCATTGTATTGTGATTTATTGCAATTTTTTAAATGTAAATCTAGGAGCCATCTCTCAACCAACACCCTCTAGCTTACACTCTATGATGGCTGCCAAAGGTTGGCCAATAGAACAACCTCTTGCCCACCACCAAGGCCCTATGGTTTGCAAGCTATGATAGCTACAAATGTTATTTTGCAGCCATTGAAAACAAAAATTCTGTTGAAGGTATTATATTGCCTTCTTGAGTTCTTCAAGAGCAATGATTTAATGGCTCTCATTAGACTTGGAAAATTTCCACACCTAGAGGACAACTGGGCAAGCACACCAAACTACTTGTTAAGAGTATGGTTCTTTTTCAAGTTTATTAAGATAAAAAGAAAAATGCTTTTAAATTTGAGGACAGCCCATAAGTCCAAAGATATATAGGAATGGATATGCTAGTTTACCTAGTGCTTGCAGGGTTAATCCTCCAAAGTGGTTTTTCTAAAATGCAAATAGTTTTTGGGGCCTATTTGGAGTCTGGACAGATTGAAGATGGACTAATAGGAATGTTTTTTCTTTAATGCAACTAATTTTATGTACGACATGGACACAAGTTTCATATTTTATATCGATTGACTAATGAGTAGGGGCCCGAGACCTAATGATTAATGGTTGCATAGGTATCAAAGTATAGAAGACTAGAAAGTAAAAATGATTTAACCAGAAAGTAAAAAATGTTTTAAGCGGAAAGTATTGAGTTGATTACTTCTCCATTAGAGCTCATTAGTCAAGAGAAGACTGAAGAAGCTAAGGCTCACTGACATTACACGTGTTAAATGACATCAAAGAGAAACAATGTTATGCACCTTTCTGTAGAGAAAAGCAGCTAAAACCTTTTAGGGGTGCATAGAAGCAGATTATAGGAAACTCTTTGTGTGCCTTTCAATGGAAAACAACACTAGGAGAAGAAATCTAGATAATTGAAGACCAAAAGAGACAAATGCCAAATTGTGCAAATTTTTTGCATACAAAAGACTTGAATCAAACTTTTAGAGAGAGAATTTTTCTTTGCAATTACAGAAACCTGATACTTTAAGGATGGACCTACCAGACACAATCATGTCTAGAATTGCTTCTAAAAGGATGTTGAATCATTCCAAATTGATGCAAAAGCATAGATGTTAGCTCTATTTATTTGTGGGAAGATGATCTCTCAAATGTAGCACCCCTGTTTTTGTTGAAGTAATAAAAAGATGTGACTTCATAAAATAATGTAATAATATCAAAAGCATATTGATACCTAATTGTGCCATTGAGTCCTAACCAAATAACCAATCATGTAAGAGGATGCACCCATCTGGAAAACCAAGCTGTTTGTCACTTATTCAACACAATCTTGTAAAAAAATTGTCATTTTGTGTCACACTAATCCCTTGCCTTGTGACTTTTTGCTTTTACATCCAGTATAATGGCACAAATATGTGAAGAAATATCCTGTACAATGTATAAGGTTTGTGAAGAAGAATGTGATAAGTTTAACATATGAAGATGGTCCAATCTCTACAATTAACTCTATGTGAAAATAGCTCTGGCAACCATTGCATTTACAGTATCAGCAGTAGCTGATATCCATTCAATATAAATAATTCTGTCGGGAAAATTGTCAAAAAAATAACCTCAAGAACAAGCAAAACAAAATGAACAAAATTTAAAACCACCAAATAAACGTAAAATTCATTGCACAGTTCAAAATATCTCTACGTGAAGAAACAAATAGGAATCAAACACTAGGTATTACTATAATATCATACATAAAAACAGTCACAGATAAAACCACAGAACCAATGCCATTTATTTAACAGAAAACAACAGAGTTGTTTTCGAACGAAATATAACACAACAAAAATGGTCCAGCCCCGGACAGATTCCCAAAAAAGAAAACACACTGAAACCAGGGCAAGTAACTTACCTCAAGATTCCGCACAAACTGAATTGTACTGTCAACGATGCCGACAAGAAATAATGGGCAGAATTTGCAGGAAAAATATTATCAAACCCTACCAAAGCAGATTTTTTTTAAAATGAGACGAACCAAAACCACTCTCGCTACAGCTGCTGCTTAAATCCATTCACACAGTAAGAGAAATCTTAAAATATCGGGATTTTAGAGCTGCTAGATTATTGAGTTCGAGACAAGATTTTTGCAGCCTTTTAAACGAAAATGTTGGTGCGAATTAAAATTTGTTTTCAGGCGTGGGGTGTTTTAATTTTTTATTTTATTATATTGTAAATTGGAAGATAAACATTACTCGAATGCCTCCTCTTTCTTTTTAGGTTGTTGGGCTTTTACATTAGGTAAGATTTTAAAGGTTATTAAAAAAAAAATTATTTTAATTAAAAAAATTAAATTTTTATTTTTAATTGAAGAGGCATGATTTCTATTAATAATAGTAGGGGAAGAAGCATTTAATATTGTAATAAAAAATATTTAAAATTAATATTTATTTTTTAAATATAATAAAAAATTTAATTTTAAAATAAATAAAATTATTTAAAAAATTAAATATAAAATATATAAAATAATTTTATAATAAATTGAATATAAATATTTTAAATATTAATGTAAATAGTGTCATTGTTAAATTAGTCAATTTTTAGTTTATTTATGAGAGTTACTCGCACTAGTTAAGTTTCCATTTAGGAATTTTATTTTTTTTTGTTTCACTTCATGCGGTTGAGACACATGTACTCACATTTTCAATACCTATCTTATGTGCATATGACACACGGAACATCATGGACACGTGTCTTACACTGATGGAAGAGATTAGAGTCCATACCTACCTTCTCGTCTCACCCCTTTTCTATATATTTAAGGGGATTATATGTAATTATTTGCTTTTTGGATTCGCATATATTGTACGAATTTATTGCATATTTTTGGCTTATTTGAAATTTCTTGTAGAAGGCTTATCATTATTTTGCAGGTTCTATTGAGCTACGAGGGTTAAATACTCAAAAAATATTTTGCAAAAAAATTATAAAATTTTGTATGAATAAATTTGTTTGAAAAATAAAATTAAAAAAATGACTTTTTGAAAAGGGGTGTACCTTTTTGTACCTACAAAGGATAACCATATGCAGGTAGGTACAGCAAGTCACATCACCCCCTTTAGACGCTCTTTTGGCAACTTCACTAAGTTTAGCATTTTCTCTATATTTAGCAAAAAAAGGGTTGTAGCTAAATTTAGCTACAATTCATTTTATCTAGGGTTTCACTAATTTTGGAGGACCCCTAAATTTGGTAAACTTCTATTAAATTTGGTTGTGATGTCATGCTGACATCAACAAATTTCAACGCCACAATTTGACCCCTTCTCTATCAACAGTTTCATTTTGACACTCCAACTTCAAATGCCCATATCTTGGCCACATGGAATCGTATTTCAAGAAAAAATATATATTTGGGGTAATTTTTCATGCTCTATCTGATGATAATATTTTATAATTTTGGTGTACTTATTTTTCAAAAATCACATCATATTGAAGGTCACTTTGCATAGTTCCCATTTTTGAAACTTCAAAGGGTCCATTCAAGCACATAAAAATTCCTTTTTTAGTCCCTTTTTTAACCTTCCTTTTTGTTTAGAGCTACACATTGGTGCTATTAGTTCTTCTTGAAAATATCTTAGTTGTGCTTTTAGCATATACCTCTATTTTTAGTATTTGTAATCTTTGCACATCAAATCCACCCATAGGTAATTGTAAATGCACTAAATATAAAGTAACAAATAATTACAATTTTCCAGGGGGCTCTCTTATTGAATTAAGTGGAGTAATCTGATGTTTCTGCTTTTGTATTTGATTGGTTCATGTGATCATGTTTCTCACACTAAATCCCTTCCATTTGAGTATTATTAATAATCCTCCTAACAAATGAAAAATCAAGTGTGGATATTATGGGAAGAAAAGATATACAACAAAAGATTGTATTTATCATCAAAATGATGAAATGAAACAACTTGTTCTCAATTGTGGTATTGCCATACCTGGTCATCTAATTCTAGCACATGTAAAAATATCATATGGTCTCACTCAAACATGTTGTGAGATATCACCATCATTTGGGGATGAACAATGTAGTCCCATGGATTGCATTAAAATCTCGTCTTCCACACCACTTGTTGCTACATCTAAATCCAAAGTTGATATCTCCATGGCTTTCAACAATTTTATGCATCAAGACATTGACATTAGTTTTCCAGATCTACCACATTGGGATGTGTTTCTACCAAACATAACATCCTTGTTTGTAGAATCCCGCATTGCAGATTTGGATGACACAATTGAAGACATGTGTCTTCTATTTGATGACGGTCACATCAACACTATTGTCACTCCATATTTGGATCTTACTCTTTCCTTACCTATATTAGCTTCTATAGTGACAAATTCTACATATATTCATGGGTTCATATGTATGGCTCAATCGTCATCTATTTTGACATCCTCTACAACAATATCAAATTCTCATTAGTCTAATTGTCATCATACATCCATGGTTCATGTGCTTGAATCATCTATGGTACCTAATTTATCATATCAACATTTGTCACAATTTAGCATTGGTTTGGAGATCTTTAAGCACCATTTGAAGATATCATCATGGGCATCATCTACATCTTTGGATAGTGCATAGAAATTAGGTACATGCATTCTTCTTCCTATAGATTCATATCTGAAATGAGAAGTCATCGTGCACACATTTATGGTGTTTTTTTTCCCAAGGGGAGAAATTTTCAACAATCATGGATCATCTTCAGCATCTAGTGTTGAGTATCTACCAACACTACATACATTTTGAGTGGAGGTTACATGGTTTCTCTTCTCATCTCAGTTTTGGGAGGGAGTATTTCTTCACATGGAGTTCTTTCCTTCATAATTTTTTGGGGGGTTACATAGACCTCTATTTTCTCTCCTATAGGGGGGACATTTATTATACATTGTGTTAAAAGTAGTCTTTAGGGGGCATCAAGAATCTTCCTTCTATCTTATTTCTTCTTTACTTATGCATTTTATTATATCATTTCTCTTTTTGAGAGGAGTTTTATTTCCCATGGGGTTTTCTCCTTTACTTTGTTTATGAGAAGTTTGTACATGAGTACCTAACATGGCCTAGTAGTTAGGACTCATCATCTTTGCATACATTACTCCCTAAGTTATCTTTAAGGCAGTGCTAGTGTAAGTAGTGATATTATGAAACTAGTAAGCTTTTAGCCTACCTAGGAGAGTCTTATTCACACTAGTTTCAAGTCTCCACTTAGGGACTTTTACCTTTTTGTCTTGTCACATGTGGTTGAGATACATGTACTCACCTTTCAAGACACCTATCTCATGTGCATATGACACCTTTAACACACTTGTCCCATACACATTACAAATTATGGACACATATTCTACATTCATTGAGGAGGTTAGATTCCATACCTACCTTATCATCTTACCCCTTTTCCATATATTCAAGGGGATCATATGTAATTACTTTCTTTTTAGATTCACACCTATTGTATGAATATATTGTATATTTTTAATTTATTTAAAATCTCGCGTAGAAGACTTATCATTGTTTTGCAAGATCTATTGGGTTGTGAGGGTCAAATATTTGACTCCAACATTAAATACATATATCTAAAAAGACTAAAAGATATTGATTTTAAATATTTTTATTTTAAATAATTTTACTTTAAATTTTTTTATTTACTATAATTTATTTTTTCTCAAAAAATTATTTTATTTATTTAAGAATTATTTAATTTTATTTAAAAATTATTTTCTCAAGATTCTTTCAACTAGATGTCTAATTGGCTTGTAGGTTTTTTCAAAACCTTAACGAAGTAACTAACCAACTTAATTTTTTTGCATGAAAAAATCAAGGTCAATAAAATAATGCCCCTACTTGTACTCATTCCAACACATTTGTCATCTATTATCAATTTATATATCCTTGTTTTCACACACTTCCTTCTACCTATTCTTAACACCAAGATATCATTTCTTTGTCTTAAGTTAATCCTAAGCAACTTAAAATTGACCATAAAATTCAAATTTTTAAATTTTATCTCTCAAGTTCTTGCCCCAATTTTTCATTAGTCATTGTGAGTTGACTTGAAACATGTTTTTATGAGTTGTTATTATACCTTAGTATTTGAATGTATTCATTTGTGTAATTAATTCATGTTGAATATTGTTAGAGTAATCATGCATTAGAAAATAATTAATTAATCTTTAATTGATTATTAGGCTAATGCATTTAAGCTAAGCTTAGGAGTGTTTTTTTTTGTTAACTAAGTGAGGTTTTATTAGATCATTTTATCTCATCACATAGGATAATAACACTTGTCATGATCTAATCCCTTTATCATTTAGGTTTGCTCTTATAAAGAACTCTCTCTCATTGTATTGTCTCTCTCAAAGACTCTTGAAGACTCTTGAGGTTCATTTTGTAAGTTTTTCTTGTTGAGGATAAACAAATTATTGTTTATAGCTCTCTTTTGGCCGTTGTTTGATCTTGCATCTTGTATTATTCTCAATTCTAACATGGTATCAGAGCATGGATTTAGTAACCCTTGATTTTTGAGGGTTTTCTTCAACTAGGATTATAAGAGAAAATATGGAATTTTATTTTTTTTGCAATTTTTGGAGTTGGGCAATTT
The DNA here is from genome assembly GCA_007258455.2 of Sequoia sempervirens. Classification (NCBI taxonomy): domain Eukaryota; kingdom Viridiplantae; phylum Streptophyta; class Pinopsida; order Cupressales; family Cupressaceae; genus Sequoia; species Sequoia sempervirens. The sequence continues at coordinate 16,001,380 of VDFB02047230.1, read as the reverse complement.
TTTCGTGCATTTTAGCTCAAAAAGGACCTCATCATTACGTTCAGGAGTCCAAAACAATGGATTTTGACTATGAATTTTCCCTATTTCACTGTCGGGATCTTTTGAGATAAATTTTTTGTTGGGAGGTCATATGACCTCCTAGATGTTGTATTGTACAATATATTTTTTAAAAAATCAAGATTAACAATTACCCAGGAGGTGGTGCCCGCCAGCAGCAACAGCTTGCCATTAGCTGTTAGGTGAGACCGCTACAAATCGTTCAACACCTTTAACTATCGTTAGAGTAATCATGCATTAGCTAATAATTAATTAATCTTTAATTGATTATTAGTCTAATTCATTTCATGCACTTAAGCTAAACTTAGGAGTGCTTTTTTATGTTAACTAAGTATTTTTTTATGTTAACTGCAGTGACATATTATTAGATCATTTTGTATCACCACATGTGATGCTAGCACTTGTCATGATCTAATCCCTTTATCATTTAGGGTTGCTCCTATATAGTACTCAACCCTCATTGTATTATCAAAACCATTTGATAACCTTTGATGACTCTTGATCTCCTTGAAGATTCTTGAGGTTCATTATGTAGCTTTTTCTTATTGATGATATAGCATATTATTGTTTGTAGATCTCTTGGGTGGAAGGGGTCTTTGTTCATTGTTTGATCTTGCATCTTGTGTTTATTCACAATTCTAACATGGTATCAAAATGTGGATTCAATGCACCCCTTCTCAATTTTTGAGGGTTTTTTCTCAACTAGGGTTACAAGAGAAAATTTGAAATCTTCTTTGCTTTTTTCTTACTTTTAAAAAAAAAATTAGCCACCCCAAGTCATATGTTCAACCAATGCCCAACACCTGGGGGGCTAAACATTTTTTTTGCAATTTTAGCAAGATTGGGAAAATCATGATAACTTTTCGCTTGGTTATTTAAATTGAGAAAATGAGATATCATCGGAAAGTTGGTTTCGAGCACTATCCAATGGTGTTATTTTTTTCTCAAACATCAAACAAAAGCACCTTCCATGCAAGATATTTTCAAAAAATAATGCTATAGATCATCAACAACAAAATACTTATTGAATGAACCTTAAGAGTCTTCAAGGAGATCAAGAGTTCTCAAAAGGTTGAGATAATACAATGAGTGTGAGTGGTATATAGGATAAACCCTAAATGATAAAGGGATTAGATCATGAAAAGTGTCAACATCTCATGCAATGAGACAGAATGATATAATAATAGCTGACTTTTGTTAACATTAAAAAAGCACTCCTAAGTTTAGCTTAAGTGCATGAAATGAATTAGACTAATAATCAATTATTAGCTAATGTATGATTAGTTTAACACCCCCCCACCTTAAGATGAACTTAGGGAGTAGCTAAAACCCTAAAAAGAGAATGTATGATGGGTCCCGACAAACAAGGCCTGGTGAGGTACTCATGTACAAACAATCTAATCTCTCACAATTGGAGAAAAGAAGAAAACCATGGGAAAAACTCCTCTCCAAAAGAGAGAAAGATAAATGAAGGAGAAGCCTCCAAACCAATGTGAAGGACTAAGAAGCCTCCAACCAAAATAATGTCCTAAAAAAGAGGAACATGAAGAACGCCATAGAAGCACAAAGAATTTGTAGACAATTGTCAAAATATGATTGATATAGTGTTGAAATGAATAACCTCCTCTAAAACAAATGATCATCGATATCAAGAAAATAATAATCTGCATGAGTTCCCCCAGTGACACTACTTGAATCAGATGGAAAACAAAGACAAGCATTTGGAACTCGAAGATATAAATATCAGGATCAAGAAGACAATAATATAACTGAGTGTCCCCAATGACACTACTTGAATCAAAAGGAAAATAAAGGTAAACATTTGGAACTTGAAGATACAAATGGCACACTAATCTACATGAGTGACCCCAATGACAGTACTCAATGTGCAAGATGCAAGTCAAAAATATAGGTACTAATAGTCTAAAGAACATTGATCAGGTGAAAATTGAAGGTCGCCTCTAGAAATAGGAATGAAAGAGTGTCCATATGGGAAATTCTCCATCTCACTGATATGCATGGGTAACCAGCCATTGTATTTGCCTAGTACATAGGAACAAGAACTAGATACATAGATCACTCCAAAAATGAAACCAAGGAAGCATTATCACTAATAGTAGAAACCCCCCATAATGTGGAAAGAGAGAGCCAAGACAAATACACTAAAATTGTGTGAAACCAAGAAGTGCATGTAGGAAAATAAAGAACATCAAAACATACAACTGAAAGAGTACCTGCAAATAAAGGGTGTGCAAACCAGGGCACACATGCATGAGGCATGAATCATTGTGATTCAATGTTGTCATGGAAGGGACACTCACTTGACAAAGGTGTGAAGGTAAAATAAAGGAACTCACAACCCACCCATGGCACTTATATAATAGTGCAAGTACATAAGGCACAACAAGATGTGTGAAATCCCCAACCATAATGATACTTTATCTCATTGTTTCTACAAAAGATAAATTACATGTAAAAGATGTTTGCAATGCCCAAATAAGACAAAATGTTGGAAATACATGTTGAGTAGTGTTGTTGGGGTCACTCGTGCAAATTCATGTACCATCTATATCTTCAACTTCCAAATGTTTGCCTTTGTTTTCCATCTAATTCAAGCAGTGTAGTTGGGGGCACTCATGCAGATTATTGTCTTCTCGATCCTAACATTTGTATCTTTGAGTTTGAGATGTTTTCCTTTGTTTTCCTTTTAATTCGATTAGTGTCGTTAGGGGCACTCGTGCAAATTCTTGTCATCTTGATCCCAATCATTATTTGTTTTAGAGGAGGTTATTCATGTCAATGCTATATCAATTATCCTTCGATAGTTGTCTACAACCTTTTCGTGTGTCAGTGATGTTCTTCATGTTCCTCTTTTCTAGGACATTGTATTGATTGGAGGCTTCTTAGTCCTTCACATTGGTTTGGAGGATTTTTTAGTCCTTCATTAGACTTTCTCTCTTTTAGAAAGGAGTTTTTCCCATGTTTTTTTCTCTTTTTTTTCTCCAACTATGAAAGATTAGATTGTTTGTACATAGGTACCTTATTAGGCCTTATTTGTCGGGACCCATCATGCATTCTCTTTTTTAGGGTTTTTAGATACTCCGTAAGTTCTTCTTAAGGGGGTGTTAGAGTAATCATGTATTAGCTAATAAATAATTAATCTTTAATTAATTATTAGTCTAATTCATTTCATGCACTTAAGCTAAACTTAGGAGTGTTTTTTTATGTCAACTAAGTGTGTTTTTCTGTTAACTGAAGTGAGTTATTATTATATAATTTTGTCTCATCACATGTGATGCTAACATTTTTCATGATCTAATCCCTTGTCATTTAGAGTTTCTCCTATATAGAACTCAACCCTCATTGTATTATCAAAACCTTTTGATAACCTTTGAAAACTCTTGATTTCCTTGAAGATTCTTGAGGTTCATTCAATTGCTTTTTCTTGTTGATGATATAACATATTATTGTTTGCAAATCTCTTGTGTGGAAGGTCTTTTTTTTTTGTTTGATCTTGTGTCTTGTGTTTGAAACATAGAAAAAGAGTGGAGGGAGGTCCTAAATGTAATGGAACACTAGGAGCAAGCCTTCCTTTGTCTAGGGTTTCATTAGGATGAAAATCAACATGGTGCTTAGATTGGATTTCAACCAAGAAGGTGAGTCAATCAGACCTAGATCTACATCTTTGTGGGCCTTAGGGATGAATTAAAATTTATTTTCCTTGATTAACCTAATTAGTATATGTGACCTAATATTAAAATGCAAGATTATGACAATCAAAAAATGATAACAGAAGTTTGCAAGAAAATATGAGAAGGGCAGAGCTCTATGAACCTATCCTATAAATTCAAAGACAGTCTTAATAGGAGTAAAATGTCACTCAAGGGTGACTATGTCCTTGTAGGGGTATTTTGGATTTGTTTTCACAATCCTCCAATGTCATATCTGAGCTTCCCAATTCCACCTGCAAATTTGTCAGATCACTGTCAGATAATTTTGTGTTTTTATGGCTTGACAAGGTGTAGGGATTTGAATGCAACAATAGAAAATGGATCTTCAAGCTTCCTTCAATCTCTTATAAACATGAAATCTACACATTCAAAGAGAGGAAATGTTGTGTTATTTAGGGGCTTGCCTTAGTCAAACCTTGTGTTAAAATGTTTTCATGTCCATAATGGTAATATCAATGATAGAAAGATAAATGATAGGAAGGAATGATGAATTAACAAAGTGTTGCAACTCACCACCCTTCAATGGCCTCCTTGAAGGACTGCATTCATATACATCACCTCAAGTTCTTGGATCTTGCTTGAATTGTTTAAATTTCTTGGAGATCTAAAAAAGGGTTAGCCTTCACAAACAATGATAACATAAACATGCATAAACTCACATAGAATTTGACATGATGTTTGGATCTTGAATTGTTGCAATAAAACTCTGAAATGTTGCTCTTGAATGCTCTTGATTTTCTCTTGACAATAATTTATCCAATGATTTCCTAGATAGTGCTTATTAGGTTTCAAATGATGCAATAACAAGGTATTCATTCAATTTCCTACAAATTAGATCCTGATAGCTAACATTTGCAACATGAATTGCAAATGATAAAATGTCAATATTGACATATTCAAATTTGGGACCAAGTAAAATAGAGGGACACTGTCACCATAGGGTGACACTATCCTTGTATTTTTCAGAAACTAAGGTGTTGGGGGTAAAGTATCAATTGAATGCATTTGTTTTATGATTGCAATTTATTGATAATTGTTAAAAATAGGCCATAGAATGCGTAATTTGGGAAATTAGGTGCTTAATCAAGTCCAATAAATTAAGGGGAGCAAAACATAGTGTGAAATTGTCAAGGGTGACAATTTTTTACGCTATAGTGTTTTTTCACAATTCTAACAACTGTCAGCAACTAGAAGTGGGTTTGTTTCCCTTGGTCAAATGGGTGACCAACACCCAACCTCTAGCAACATTTTTTTTTTTGCAAGTTAAGTAGAATTGGGAAAATCATGATAACTTTTTGTGCGAGTATCAAAATTGGGCAAACAAGATATCGTCTAAAAGCTAGTTCTGAGCACTATCTAATTTGGTGCTAGTTTTTTTCTTATACTTTTTGTTGGTACATTTTGTAGCGTCAAAAATTGTACTCCATTTTAGGTGAAAGTACAACTTCATGCTTTATTGGGACCTACTTGAGTGACCCTTGCATTAATACGGTTTAACATCTTTTAATCAGGCCCTAATTTCCAAACTTATACATTCCATGGCCCATTTAATCATTTACCAACAAATTGTATGTATAAAACCTAAGAAAATATTTAATACTTTTCTCTTGACACCTTAAACTTCATAAAATAGGGTTGGAACCTAGTCACCCAGGGTGACTTAGTCCCCCTATTTTGCCTCCAAAATTAAATATGTCGAGGACAACAATTTATTACTTAAATTTCAAATGTCCAAAGTCGGCTATCAAGATCTAATTTTTGAGAAATTAGATTAAATGCCTATAAATACCTAGTCTTTTTACAATTTGAAAATTAATTGAAAAATTAGAGAAAAAGAAGAAGCAGGAAATCATGTTGCATTCCGCCAAATACATTTGAATTTGCGAGTTTTCAAACATATTTTTTAGATTTGATCAAAAGTCTCATTCAATAATTGGAGTTTGGTGACAATAGAAGGGCATGATGGATTCTAGGTTTGGAAAGTGCTCTTGGACACTTTCTATCACCTAATGACTTGTTTCCTAAGCGTTCTCATCTTCAACCTTCATTCTACTTGCTGCCTAAAGCGAGGTATCATTGTGTTTTTGTTGGGTGAATATTCTATAATCCCTTTACGGATTACAAAACGTGAATTTCAGCCACAGTTATGATGAGATAAATCTCTCCTCTTAGAAAGGGGAGGCTCCCTACTTACTGCTTACTGGAACAAAAAGTAAACTATTCTAGGCGTTACAATATTTACACTATTTTAACCATGTGGGGGGTGTGTTACTGTTGTCACAAGGATTGCACCCTAGATGCTACACTTGAAGCTCAACAATCTCGTGAATCATGGAAACACCTTTGAGCCTGTGGGTATGCTCATAGCGAAGGTGAATCTCCAAATTGTGGGTTGGTTCCCTTTTGATCTCCTAATTTTTTTTGAATTGTGTAGGAAAAGGGAGAAAGATTAATCTATGAAACTGAAGGAAACTTGAATGGTAAACTACTTCTAGGAGGTGATGCACTAAAGAAAACTAATATGCAGAATTATTCACAACTAATATTCTCAGAAATTTGTTAACACAACTCAACTTGGGCACCTTGATCACAAAAATATTTAACTAAAAGGCTTTGTTTAACCTTTTCTTACTAAGGAAAATAGGCTTTTCACAAATTAAGAGAAAAGATAAACTTAAGATCACAATCAATGACCTGTGATAAATTGCTATTGTGTACATGCATCAATAAATGAGACAAAAATTTAAAGGTTTTTTATTTAAAACACATTAAACTTGCATCAAATCATTTAAAAGAGACAAAACACCAGAAATTGCAAAGGTAAACTTTGTTTCTATTGAATATCCTAAAGGAAACTCTGCAAAACTCTAAACAATCTGCTGAAAATAAAGGTACTTTTGTATTAAAACTGTAAATAATGAAAGTTGAGTTACAAGTCTTTCCAATCTCTCTAATGTGCAAAAGAGTAATGGAAGTAAGAACTGAGAAAAAGACAAAGTCTTTTTCAATATATACAATAGATGGCATCAAAGAGCTAGGAGGTGGAACTAGGAGCTAACTGAAAGTGAAAAATATCTCCAAAAAACCCTCTCATGAGCGAAGATGAAAACCCGCGAAAAAGGGGGCCCACAACTGAAGCAAACTGAGTTTAAATAGTTGCAAACTCCTCCTCTCGATGTGCATGACCAAAAGAACTCCAAAAAAGGCTTCACCAACTGAAAATGAGGCTCTGAAACCTTAGTTGAACTCCACTCTTGATTTTTTGCATGATTTGTTAGACTTAAGTACATAACTCCACTTCCTGATTTTTGCATGAATGGACATGGAGTTAATCAATTTGTAACTATCTCTTTTTTATTACCTCTTGAAGGCAACACGTGTTTATTTTTTGCATTTTTATAACATTTAATAAAGTGGTTTATAGCACACCACTTTATTATTGTTTTACATTCATATCTATTTTAATGCAAAAAAAAGGGGGGAATTAACTTAATTTTGTTTGAAACTCATGCAAAACATAGCAAAGGTATTAACCTTGGACAAAAATATTAAAAGAAAGTGAAAAAATCCCCAGAAAGGGGTTGGCCAAATTAGGGTAATAGAAACCCTAAAATCAAAACACCCGTGGCCATGCACTCATTTCATTTTGCATTTTCAACTCTCACTGTTCTCTACCACCAACCAAGGGTTTGAAGTGAAGATTTTCATGGAGTTTTGATGGAGTCTTCTGAAAAACGTGCTTGAATCTATGACAAATGGAGCCCTCCACGTATGGTATGTTCATCTTCCTGTATATTTTTTTGTGAAAAGATGGTGATTTATGTTTGTCTTCACACAGAAAAAAGATTAAAAAGCTTGTTGCTCTTTGCATATGTTTGGCCTCTTTTCTTCATTTCTAAAAGCAAAGCCATTTTTAAGAGTAAAAAAATGTTTCATTGCAACAGGAAAAAGGTGAGATGCTTCCACCTCTTTGAATATGAGAACCCCATGGTATTTGGTGGCTCTGCTTTAAAATGGCTCTACTTTAAAATGTTTAAAAAGATCAACATATTGGCGAAATAATTATGGCTATGGTTTCATTCTAGGCTTCACTAATATAACTATCCATTAGAAAGAAAAAAAAAAAACCTTTTTTCCTTCCTTGGCTTGCTTCGAAAGTGATATTCTATTATGTTTGGGCATGCCTCTGATGCTACTCATTAAAACTCTACTCAGCATGGCCATCTCATTATCAACATTCCCTATTGCTACACCCAACAGTGTTGGACTGTCTTCCATGCTATGATCATGCTCTTGTCTTTATCGTGGACTATCCTTGTAATCTATTGCCCTATTTATTGATATTTATTACCCATTCATCTTGATATTTGTTGCACATTCTCATGAGTTTATTGCTGCTCATTAACAATAAAAAGGTTGTTGCTCTTTATTACTTGATACTGCTACACATTCTGTCATCATTTGCTGCACATTTTGTAATGATCTTTCTGCACCTTTTTGTCCACCTTTTTATGTTCTTTTGTCACTTCAATTTGATGCACATTTTGAGTCCTTTATTGCTGCTCCTTAAATTGTGATATTGTTGCACTTTAAAAGTCCTTTATTGCTGCCCCTTAAAATTCATATTGTTGCACATTAAATTGTGATTTGTTGCACTTTAACAGTCCTTTATTGCTGCCCCTTAACAGTCATATTGCTGCACTTTAAATTATGATTTTCTACACTTTATGGGTTTGCATATAAAAGCCTTCATGTTATTGGTATGTACTGTCATGACATGTCGATGAAGTGTTTGTACTTTGTCATTCTTGACAGTGTCTTTTATATTGCAAGTTTTCTTCCATTTGATTTTGAGGTGACTGCCTCTATATACTTCATTTTAGTCATGGTCTTGCTTAATTGAGTGAAGCTCCATACTCTTTTAGACTAATCAATTATTCCTATGTTATGAAATTATTATATTCTATTTTCCATGTATCATGAAGTCTTTGCTTAATCATTTATGATTGTCTTTCTTTGAGACTTCAATATGTTGTTTAAGACATGCTTTATGGCTACTTGTGGCTCCCATAGACATATGACTTTCCTACCCTTTGATCTTTGTTGAATCCACCTTGCACTTCAAAAATTGGTTACCTCTTGACTCATAACTATTGCACAATGTAAGCATTGACTGTCCTTTATGCACTTTGTTGGTGAGTCAAGGTATTGAATGTTGAAGTTGACATCTACCCATAAGCAATGAAACTAGTTGTCTTCACCATGGAAACTTGACTGATTTTATTTCATTATTGGTTGTCCTTAGAGGTGCATTATCTCATAGTGGACTGTATTGAAGCTGCTGCCCCTCTAAATGAATGATCATCTATTGTCATGCTTTATAAGCATTTTCTGATGTATGACTACCCCTTGAAAGTCAATATACCATTGTCTTTTGATCAAAGAGATCATCACCTTCACTTTTAAAATGTTGCCTCCGTGCATTTAGACTGTTATAAGAGATCCTTCTTGTTATTTCTTATCACTGTCCTTTAATAGTAATGACTCATTAAATGCATTCCTATTTGTATTAGGAATTAAACCTTCAATGATGGTCCTCCTTTATCATGCATGGTTGATTTTTCTACCCACTCATTAGATGACCGCATTTCCCTTAGACACGCTACTCCCCAATTTTTATGGTGAATTCTCATTGTAAATGCATGCAAATGACTGTTATGGCTTGCATGATATGCAATGATGGAAATAAACCATTACTCCCTTCTTGAAAATGAGAGGATGCAGTACGTTCGGCTCAACCCTTATGGGAGCCCATTTTCCTTCACATATTGTAATGCTAAAAGAGATTAATCATGAAATGAAATATGAACCTATACCTACACAATGAGCAAACTAGTTAGAAAAAATAGTGAAGTTCAATGCTCTTTTCTGATGATTTCACTTTCATTTAATGATCTGATTGGTTCATTTTTTTGCATTTATTTGATAATGGCTCAATTGATTTAATGCATCATAGCTATAATTTATGTCTGTTGATGAAACATATGATGATATTTCATGTCCTGATCTCTAACAAAATCTTACAATCATCTACAGATGCATCAGGAGATCAAGAACGAGAGGAGTTGAAGATAGAAGAACAAGATGAAGATAGGAGGATCAACACCAACATTACAAGGCAATGACGGTTATGAATTTTCCTCATGTGTTTTTCCATTTATTTAATCTTTAGATATATAGCTTGCTCTCTATGTTGTATCAATTCAATTTAGTCATTCCCACAAATTGTGTGGGATATTTAAGCATTCTTTTGATCTTGTTGTATAAGACAACATTGTATACATTTTCATTTCAAAATGAATGAAATACAAAATCATCATGCAACTTTTGTAATCTCTTTTTGTTGTAAAATATTGCATAATAAGAACTGAACTTCATTTGAAAACTTCGTATGAAAATGATAATGATTAGTAGACTTTTATTGAAGTATCTTTCACCTTAGATGTAGTCATTTGTTCCAGCTCTACTAAAATGAGTTGTAGGTGAAATTTTGGTAACAAATACATTCATAATTCTCTCTTATTTCAAAAAATATGTTTACAATGTCCCACATTGTTACTTCATGATGCTCTTCAACTCTAAGTAAAAACTAAAGCAATAATTTTTAATATTCTTAATTTGTCAAAGCATAATCTAAGAATATAGCATAATAAAAAAAATTCATAGCTAGAAAACCAATGAAAGCACAAAGTCTTTCTATTGTTTTTGATGATAAGTTCCACAAATACCAATGATTTAGATCAGAGCACAAATTCTTTTGATCCACGCCATGTATATATCCACGAAGCAATGAATAATTTCAAGCACAAATTCTTGAAGATTGTTAACCAAAAGATATCCACAACACATACACAATCCCAAGTAAATGATATAGTCAAAGTCTATAAAATCTAGCTTGAACACCCTCCAATCACAATTAACAAAATACTACTTATCCAATCATATAATAAGATAAATCAGTGAGGAGGACATAAGAACATTCTCACTCATTTGAATCTGATCCAACACAAATTTTGGTATGCAAGTTCCCCTTCTTTATTTATTGAATTTAGTATCACAATTTGAACACAAAGCCTCAAAATTACTTTACAATTTGGCAGCACTTTGTTGCAATAGATTAAAGGTCCTTAATACAAAAGATCTCCTCATATTTATAGATGAGAGCTAAGAGTTATTCTAGGAGAAAGCCTAACTAATTTGACTTATTGAACTTTGGAGTCCAAAATTATTGGAGTACTTCAAATTTGTTACATGATTTGCAATTCAGAAAATGAAAAATTACAGTTAAATTGTCTTCATCTAACTACAAAACTTTTAAATGACTAAAAATTAATACAAGGCAGATTTAGCCTTCTTCAACATCCTTCTCCATGAAATCTTCATGATGACATGCACTTCATCACTGTCTGACATTGGAGTGTACTTGGAGATGGCGAGAATTCTTGAGATTGACTCCTTTGATGTTGTTGAACGCTTTTTGGTGCCTTTTGAGAACAATTTTCAAATTATCTAGAGTAAACTAAAAATCCATTATTATGACCATTGAAGCTACTAAGAAAGCTTCATCTTTAAATTCCTTTCAAACCATAGATATATGTTCTTGGATAACTGAATTAGTGGGAAGAAAATTTTGGTGGTATTTCATGGCGTTCTTATGTAGTGATAGGTAAGAAATCAACCAAAACTGCCCAGGAACTCAAACACAAAAGATCATAACATGTAAGAGTAGATGAGTTTGGAGAGCTTGAATGCAATGATGGAAAGAAATGGAGCAATTGTGTGTAAACTGGAGTTTGAGCGTGATGGGTGTGAAAAACAGAGCGCAAAGGGTTATCTTGGCAAAGCGGGAAAATTTTCCAGTCTTAGGAAAATTTTAGCAAAAATGTGTATATGTGGTGAATTTTAGTGATGTTGCAAGTGGAATGGAGCAAAATTTGTAGTAGTGTTGAAAATGGTGAAACTACAAGTGAATGTGGATGCTTTGCGAAAAGTTGCAAAGTCGTTAAAAATTAATGATTTTACAAGTGAGTAGGCCTTTGCATTTGTTGCAAAGTCAACAAAAATTATCGATTTTGCAAAATGGAGGGTAGAACTTGATTTATTGTCTAGTCAGAATTTTTCACCGACTTTACATTTTACATGAGATTGTATGCAATATCAGACTTTTTCCATGATATTACATGATACCTAACACTTTAATTTGCACATTCAGCAAAAATTACCGACTATGCAAATATAGAAACTTCATTTGTTGTCGAGTTTGGGTTTTTCCCCGACTTGACAAATGGGATCTCTTAAACTTTACAAAATTGGTAAATTTTAACGGATTTGCAAAATATATAAGGAAGTGATTTTGTTGTTGGGTCGAGGAAAATCCCCGACCATACAACTCGTAAGAAGTTTTTTTTATTGCATACGTGGGAAAAGAATCCCGACGCCACAAATTACCTTTTGGAGATCCATTTCACTTTAAGAGGACATATATTTTCTTGCATATGCAGGCTATTTAAGCGCTACTCCAAAGGAAGACAACATAAATGAAATGCGATGTTGGGGAAAATCTGTGATTCTACATCTTAACAATACACAGTTGAAAGATGAAAACTGCCGACTAAAAACCTGGTATTACTAAATTGATGAAAACTAACGGCCATACAATTAATACAAGCTTTAAAGACTTGGCTCTCTCTACGACTACTTGAAACCCCCAATTTTTTTGCATTTTGTTCAAGTTTTAAAGAGAACACAAAAGTAACACATGATCATACAGGTTGACCACACCGAAAATGTTGATTCCAAACCAGATAAGCCTTAATTGGGTTTCAAAAATATTTTCTTTGGCAAACACTAGGCATCGAGAAGATCAAAATCCATGATGCAATCCTAATGACAGTTGAGACACGAGTTCTCCAAACCTAGGGTTTACGAGTAAACAGGTAAGATAAAAGGAAAATTTGACAAACCAAAAAGAATTAAATCTAAACATAATCAAAACCCATTTAAGATAAAATGAAAAGCAATTAATTGAAAACCCTAAGCACTAACTTGGAGAAAGGGAGATAAAATGAAGCAAAGAATAAAACAAAATTGATGAAAAGTTGATTTAAACTCAAAAATCAAAGTCATTAAAAGGCGTTAATGACACTTGAGTGAGTGTCTTAGTTGCATCGGCAGGAAAATTTGGCATGCATACAAGTTGATTTGACTATGACTTGTAATTTTGGGAAAATCTAATGAAATTACAAGTGACTTGTAATTTTGAGAAAAATCCCTAAAATTACAAGAAAATTGAAACTTGACTTGTAGGGAGGGAAAAAACTCCGACCTTGCAAGTATAAAAAAATTTCTATCACTTGACAACCAAACTTTCACGATTTGGGAAAAAAGAAGAATTTCAACGAACTGATAAAGGTTATTACTCGGAAGACATTCCAAGACTTAGGACCACACACAAGGGAAGATTAAGATTTTCCTCATTTTGCATGCTTAGATTGCACGGGACTATGTAACATACAAGTTTCATAGGGGTTATCCCATGAATCAAGTGCAGCTAGATTCAAGGATAATAGTTGGCTCTACTTAGGGAACTTCCTTCGATCGTTCTTTGAAACAATCAAAGGGAGAAGAATTCTAGTCTCTAAGTGCCTTCATCCATCCATTGGGCGTAGAGTCAGGCGACAAAAACAAAAAGACTCAAAAAGACTTAAAAATAAAAAGATGCAAAGACTATACAATTATTTACAAACACATTTGTCACCTTATTAAGTAAATTGTTTCAAATGTTTCCCACTCTGAGGAAGAGAAAAAGGCGTGCCATCTTCATATGTAAGATGAAAATTGTTTTCACCATGAAGTTGATGTATCTTGAATGGACCCGTCCACAGTGAGTCAAAAAATTTGTGCATACCCTTTGTTTCTCTTCTCTTGTCCCACAAGAGAACTAGATCTCCAACTTGGAAATCTCGAGAATTTGCATTCTTGTCAAAAAGATTCTTTACTTGTTCTTGGTGTTCTGTGATATAATTCACCACTTGAACATGCTTCTCCTCCAATTTGGAGAGATAAATTATGTGCTTATCAACTAAGTTGTCAAAAGTCTCATCCTCAATGGCCTTGGCCAACTTGAGGGGAGACAATTCCAATGTGATGGGAATTTTTGCATTCAACCCGTAAAGGAGTTGAAATGGTGACATACCTATCACTCGTTTGGGGGTAATTCTATCAGCCCATAAAGCATCATACAACGCCTTATGCCATAAGCATTGATTCTCATCAACCAACTTGCGGATGATGGTAACCAAGTTATTTTTATTGGATTCAACTTGACCATTACCTTGTGGATAATAGTCAGATGAATGTGATAGTATAATTCCATGCTCAATACAAAATTCAGTGATTTCTCTAGATGAGAATGTTGAGGCATTGTCTATCACAATCTTATTCAGCATGTTGAACTTGGATATAATATTCTCTTTCAAAAATTTGCACACTACCTCTGATGTAGCATGCTTTACTGGCACTACCTCCACCCATTTGGTGAAGTAGTTGGTAGCAGTGAGGACATAAACATTTCCCACACTTGGGGGTGGATTCATTGCGCCAATGAAATCAATGCCCCATTGATATAAGGGCTCTTTAATGATGACTGGTTTCAAGGGTAGAGCTACCAACTTCAGCTTACCTACGAATTGTTGACATAGTTTGCATCTATGCACCCAAGAGTGCGCATCTTGAAAAAGAGTAGGCCAATAATATTTAGCCCTCAAAATTTTGTGGGTTGTAACTGGTACATAAATGTGTCCACCACACAACAAGTTATGGAAAGACTCCAGTAACTTGCTTTGTTGTGCCTTGTCAACACAACACAAGAAGGTACATTCCAAGCTACGCTTATGTAATCCATTGTCCCATAAGACCAATTTTTTTGATTTGAGCTTGAGTGTTCTCTTTCCCTTATGTGTTAAGTGATATGGACATTCTCCATATGTAAGGAAATGAGTGATATTTGAGTACCATTCATCAGTAGTACTGACAAACAAAATTGTTGGAAAATCACTAGAACTCACATCCTCGAAGTTTGAAACTTCTACATCAAGATTGTTATTAGCAATGAGCTAACAGAAACCTCGTTCACGCACCAATTTGGTGGTTTTGATATCCATGTCATACTCTTGTATCTTGGCAATCTGATTGCCCCTTTTTGTACCAAATTCCTGCTGCATCAAGATGGACTTAATAGTTGAATTTGGAACCAATGCTCTAACATAACTGTTAAGGATGTAAAACCTGAAATGCTTCACTACCTTAACCACAATGAAAGCATGTTTCTCCATCTGGGAATATTTTATTTCATGAGACTTCAAAGGACAACTCATGAATGCAATTGGGGATTCAAATCCCTCTCTATTCTCCTGCACCAAGATTGTTGAGAGTGTATGCTTAGAAGCATAACTGTACATAATAAATTCCTTTGTGTAGTCTGGGCAGACTAACACTGGTGCATGTGCAATAGCATTCTTATTATCATCAAATGCAACTTTCCCTTTTGTAGTCCAATGAAATTTGGTAGTTCCTTTCATCATATTAACAATATGATGAGTTTTCTCTATGAAGTCAAGTACAAATCTCCATAGAAAGTTCACATTTTCAAAAAAGGAGTGAACTGCTTTCTTACTTGAAGGAAAAGTAAGAGCTTGGATAGCCTTGACCCTTTTAGGATCAATTTTAATACCCTCCTTAAACACAATGTGACTGAGTATTTTACCCTTTGTAACCCCAAAAATTGACTTCTTGGGATTCAAAGAAATTCCATGTCAGCATCTCTCCAAGATTTGTCTTAAATGATTGAAATGCTCTTGACGTTTCTTAGAAAATATTGTCAAATCAAGATAAACTACAATGAACTTACCCATGACATCTCTGAAGGCTAAGTCCATTGCACTCTAGAACGTGGCACCAACATTGATTAATCCAAAAGGCATTCTATGATATGCAAAAGTACCCCATGGTGTTGTAAAGATAGTCTTATGTTGATCATCTAAACTAACCTCCACCTGGTTGTAACTTGAGAAACCATCTAACATAGAAAGCATTTAGATCCAATTACCATTTGCAAGACTTAATCCATTACTGGTAGAGGATAGTTGTCCTTTAATGATAACTGATTCAAATTCCTAAAATCCACACATATGAAAATTTCTCCATTCTTTTTACAAACTAGAACAATATTGGTTATCCACGTTGAATGGTGGATAGTAAATATAATCCTTGCATTCAACATCTTCTAGATTTCTGAAAGAATGGTTCCAGACATCTTAGGATTGTATTGCCTTTGCTTCTGTTTATAAGGCAATGCTCTCGCTTTCAGTAGAATCTCGTGATGCACCTCCTTTGGACAAAAGGACTTTAAATATTCATATGAATATGCTAGCACATCCATATTTACCATAGTAATTCTGTAAATTGGTCTTTTTCTTCAGCAGTGCAACACTTTCTGATATTCACCATTTTAGGATTTGCTTCGGTTCCCAAGTTGATGTGCTCAACTTCATTAGATGAATCAGAATCATACCGTTGTTGCTTTTTGACATAATGATCATGTTTGTTAAAAAGTTTTTCTAGGGATACCAACCCCTTGGGAATATTATTCCCTTTGAGTTGTAAAAACTCTTCACTAGTAATCGGATCAATTTCAGAGATAGATTCTTGGGGTGGAGAATCACTACCTTCAAAGTACAGTTCATAAAAAAAAATTGCCTTCTCCAAAAAAGCTACAATTTGGTGATCATCATTGAAAATCTGCCAGTTATCCAAATTATCTGGAACACTCAAACAAAAAACTAGCTCCATGATGTAGGTAGGACCATAAAAATATTTATGTGGTATCAGAAGCATAGTTGAAACTGCTAAGGAATCAACTCTATCATTATACTCTCTCGGAACTACATAAATATTGAAAGCATCAAACTCCTCAATGTAATCCCAAACGAGATTACGGTAATGCTTGAGCCTATCATTCTTAGTTTGGTACAAATTTATTACTTGAAAGACTACCATCTCAACATCACCTTGAGTTTGGAGATTCTTGACTCCTTTCCTGCTTGTGACTTGCATGCCTAATAACAAAGCCTGATATTCAAATATGTTATTAGTATTGTCAAACTGTAATTTGAAGGTAAAAGGAACAATTTTCCCTTTTGGAGAGATGAAAACAATCCCAGCTCCTGAACTAGTGGAAGAACAACTACCATCAAACTCAATTATCAAAACATCATTTGGATCACCAAGGTTTGTAGTTTCAAAATCTGTAACTTCATCATCTGATGAAGTTTCACCATCTGTAAAAGACAAATCATTTGAAGATGATTCATTTTTTGGCGAAGATGAGCTGACACTTTCTGACTCATGTTTGGAAATTCTAGATGTAGTCTCGACATCTTCATTAGTCTACAAGTAATAAGTCTCCATACTCGAAGACTCAAATAAAATTTGAGCTCTTAGATCATCAGACTTGGTCACTAAAAATTTGGATTCCCTTTTAGGAACCAGCTTTTGCATCACACCCTTTACAAGTATCCTAGCTTCTGGCATATCAATGTTGAGTTCTCCTCCTACATCTTTACAGAAATTGCATCCAAGTAAAATACTATAAGATACTGGAACATCTGCTACCAAGATTGTCATCTTGATCTTCTTCTTTGGATATGCAGTGAATGCACATTGTGCATCCTTAATCTGCACGATCAAAGGTACTTGTTTGTTCTCCATAGAGAAACAACGGCCAAAAGTATTTGTGAGATTCAAACCCAAGGTAGTAGCTACCTTGGCAAGCATGACATTATCAAATGCACCCAAGTCTATAACACAATTACTCAACTTAAAGCCATTGATGAGCAAAGAGATATAAAACATGTCAATTCTTCCAAAGTAGATGGAGTAGTAACCAAGTTATTTTGATGAGGATTTTTCTTTGGAACAACAGGAACATTTGAAGATGAATCTTTACTAGGATTATTTCTCTTGTCTTTAACAAACTTGACAAGTCTACCAAATTGATCGAGATTTGCCTTGACGTATTCAACTTCAAACATTTGGATTTTTGTCCTCTTCGCATGATCAATAATATCAAAGGATTGGAAGGAAATTTGCAAAGAGGATGGGGTAACTTCATTAATAGGTTTAACAAAAGGGGCACAGGTCTTAGGAACTTGGATATTGGCTTTTGGTGTTGAAGGAATCACAGGAGGATGAGGAGCACTTGTTTACTCCCTGTATCTTTGGGTTGCCAAGGCAAAGGAGATCCTCTTTTTGCAATAGTTACTAGTGCTTTATCCTTTGCTTTTGGAGTATCAACTTGAGCTTGATCAAGTTGATTATGTTGTGATCGCGTGAAAACAACATATGTGTTAGTTACAAGGTCCTCATCATTGGATTCATTCTCAACATGCAAATAACCAATATTTGAGTCGCCAGTTGGATCTACTTCCTCTTCCTGAAATAAATTAACATTTTCCTCCATAGGATATTTTGGTTGTGCATAGTCATCTTGATCAACTTCATAATATCCCATGACTGCATTAGTAGGTGGAGCCTCTAGAGCAAGCCTTCCTTACGACACAGAAAGACGGTTCTAATTTCTATTACCAGAATAATTAGTTGAATTTGGATAAGTCTCCTAGGAACATCCTTGTAGGAAGTATTAGATGATCCTTGAGAAACTTGCTTCTTCAATGCTAACAACTCATTTGCTAGCCTTTGTACCATGGGATCCATAGAATTGGAATTGTTATTAGAAGATGAAGAATTAGATGCTTGCCCTTTACTTCTATTTGTATCCATCCTTATTTTTTTGGCAAGTATCAAATCATCTTCAAATCTTGTAACTAGTTGTTGAGAAACTTCAAGATCAGGTAGGACTACCCTAAACAACAGGAAGCTTACTTTTTGGAAGTTGTGTGTTGATGAAAAATCACTTAAGATTATGGGTTGATGGCTTAGCCTCAATAGGAATCCTTGTTACCAACTTGTTGAATTTTTCCAAACTCATGCATTGGGTTCATGTGCCTCTTTCCTCATAGTTGTGAGTTATGCTAACAAGGCATGTGCATCTTCAACAGGCTTAAAGCGTTCTTCAAACTTGGTATGAAGATTAGTCCAATTGTTAACAACACCAGGAGCAAGAGTGTAAAACCATTATGCAACTACTCCTTGTAAGGTCTCAATAAACAACCTTACGAAAACATCCTCATGCTCAACGCCAAGAAAAACACATAAAATATAGAAAGCAACAATATGTTCATCAGGATGTTGCTTACCATCACCACAAAACTTGTGTATGTTCTTTCGTGAAATGCGTGGAAGTTCATGTAAAGGAGCCATCACATTAAGAGGACCAAAAGCATTACCCCAAGGTCCAGGAGGTGCTTGAGCTGCCATAGTGCCTTGAACAATAGGTACTACTAGTACGATAGGTAGAATTCTATGAAAAATAGAAGATTCAATTGGAAGCGGTGATCTTATTCTTTGAGGAGGATAACTCATAGTGCATTGCAATGGTGACCTTGCTCGCGAAGGAGAAGGAAGAATATTATGTATCCATAATAATTCAAAAAATAGATCAACCACACCTTATACCCTTTGACCTCATGTATAACTTCTATTTTCTAGAATGAAGACTTGAAATGAAAGAAAAATCAGCAACAAAAGTATACACAATCTTACAATAAGACACCAAAGTACTCAAATACTTCAATCGAAAGCATGAGGCTTGATTGCGTGCTCGTATCCCCACTAGAGTTGCCAAAAAACTGTTGGGTGAATATTTTGTGATACCTTTACGAATTACAAAACATTAATTTCAGCCACAGTTATGATGAGATAAATCTCTCCTCTTAGAAAGGGGAGGCTCCCTACTTACTGCTTACTAGAATGAAAAGTAAACTATTCTATGCTTTACAATATTTACACTATTTTAACCATGTGGGGGGTGTGTTACATTCATAATTCTCTCTTATTTTAGAGAATATGTTTACAATGTTCCATGTGTTATTACTTTGTGATGCTCTTCAACTCTAAGTATAAACTAAAGCAGTAATCTCCAATATTCTTATTTTGTCAAAGCATAATCTAAGAATACCAACATAATAAAAAGATTCATAACCAGAAAACCAACAAAAGCACAAAGTCTTTTCATTATTTTCGATGATAAGTTACAAAAAATGATTTAGATTAGAGCACAAAGTCTTTCGATCCACGTCACGTAAAGATCCACGAACCAATGAATAATTTCAAGAACAAAGTCTTGAAGATTGTTCACCAAAATATATCCACAACACATACACAATCCCAAGTAAATGATATAGCACAAAGTCTATAAAATTTATCTTGAACACGCTCCAATCATAATTAATAAAATACCACTTATCTAATCATATAATAAGATAAATCAATGAGGAGGACATAAGAACATTCTCACTCATTCGAATCTGATCCAATACAAAGTTTGTTATGCAAGTTTGCCTTCTTTATTGATTGAATTTAGTATCATAATTTGAATATAAAGTCTCAAAGTTGCTTTTACAATTTGGAAGCACTTCGTTGCAATAGATTAAAGGTCCTTAATACAAAAGGGCTCCTCATATTTATAGATGATAGCTAAGAGTTATTCTAGGAAAAATCCTAACTAATTTCACTTATTCAACTTTGGAGTCCAAAATTATTGGAGAACATCAAAGTTGTTACATGTATTTACAATCCGGAAAATGACAAATTACATGTAAATTGTCTTCATCTAACTACAAAACTTATAAATGACTAAAAACTAATACAAGGAAAATTTAGCCTTCTTCAACATCCTTCTCCATGAAATCTTCATGATGACATGCACTTCATCACTATCTGACATTGGCTCGTGTACTTGGAGATGGCGAGCATTCTTGAGATTAACTCCTTCGATGGTGTTGAACGTTTTTCGGTGCCTCTCAGGAACAATTTTCAAATTATCTAGAGTAAATTAAAAATCCATCATTATGACCATTGAAGCTACTAAGAAAGCTTCATCTTCAAATTCCTTTTGAACCATAGATATATGTTCTTAGATAACCGAATTAGTGGGAAGAACTTTCTGGTGGTATTTTAAGGCTTTCTTGCATAGTGATAGGCAAGAAATCAATCAAAACTACTTAGGAACTTAGACACAAAAGATCAGAACATGTAAGAGTAGATGAGTTTGGAGAGCTTGAATGCGATGATGCCGAGAAATGAAGCGATTGTGTATGTGATATCCAAATGTTTTACCTATTCTAAGCAACTAAAATGCAATGGAAAATATAAAGAAACACCTCAAGATTAGCCTAAGGAATTTGTAAATGCAAAGAGAAAAAGTGTAAAATGATGACAAATAGATATACCTCCCCTTTGCAGCTGAAACTCCTTAGTTGTCCCTTGATTTTTATTTGATTTGTATGCTCCTTGATAGCTCTTGATATGACTAATTAAAAGATTTGACTATGTGCTTGAATGCAAATGCAAATAGATGAAATTGATAGCCACAAAATGGCAGCATTTAGTTGCAAAATGGCTAAGTGTTTCCCCCAAATGCCTTAGAGGAGGGGGTATTTATAGGAGAATTTGAATTATCTAGAGAATTCAACGGTTGAGATTTATCCAACAAGGCCAAAATGAAGGGCCAAGGTGAGTTGAGAACTCACAAGCCCTCACATTTTGACATGTGGAATGTGAGATGGCTAAGGGTGAGATGATGTGTAGGTGATGTGGAAAGGAGGTACATGATGTGGAGGAAGGACAAGTACCTTCCAAGTACCCTTGGGGAGTGAGAAGATTCCTTGGAAGAATAAATGTGAATTAAAAATTCACATGCTTGGGAGAATCTAGTGGATAAGAGAGGGTCCCCAAAAAGATGGGAGTTTGTCACATGTGACTTGATGTGACAAGTCAAAGATTCTAAAAGATGCATGGGAAAATGGGATTCTAGGAGGAATAAAAGTGAATTAAAAATTCACATTGGGAAGAGAGGAGCCTTGGATGAATAAAAAGGAATTAAAAATTCCTTGGGGGATGGGGAGAGTTGACCAAAGTACTAATTAGGTTTAACTAATCAGTAATTAGAGGATAATTAGGGGTTAATGAGGATTAGAAGCCAACTTGCAAAAGTTGGAGGATGTTATACATCCTAATCAAGGATTAGGCATGTGCACATTCTTAATGAAGAGATTAGGAGATGGATTAGGATTAGATGAAAATGACATGTGAGGAATTCATTTGATGAAAAGAGGATTAAGTTAAGGAGGGTAAGGTATTTAATTATTAATTAAATACCTTAAGGATTTGATAGAATTAAGGATATTAATTAAATAATAGTAATATTACTTAATTAACTCGGATGAGAGGATGTTTAGATGAAAAGTGGTAAATTTGGATAAATTAAGTGTCCAAATTTGGATGTCTACAGTTAGTTTGAGTGTGATGGGTGTGAAAAACGGAGTGCAAAGGGTTATCTTGGCAAAGTGGGAAAATTTTCCAGTGTTAGAAAATTTTTAGCAAAAATGTGTATATGTGGTGAATTTTAGCGATGTTGCAAGTGGAATGGAGCAACATTTGTAGTAGCATTGAAAATGGTGAAACTGCAAGTGAATGTGGATGCTTTATGAAAAGTTGCAAAGTCACTAAAAATTAATGATTTTGCAAGTGAGTGCAACCTTTGCATTTGTTGCAAAGTTGGCAAAAATTATCAATTTTGCAAAATGCAAGGTAGAACTTGATTTATTGTCTAGTCAGACATTTTCACCGACTTTCCATTTTGCATGAGATTTTATGCAATATCAAACTTTTTCCATGATATTATATGATACCTAACACTTTAATTTGCACATTCAAAAATTATCAATTTTGCAAAATGCAAGGTAGAACTTGATTTATTGTCCAGTCAAACATTTTCACCGACTTTCCATTTTGCATGAGATTTTATGCAATATCGAACTTTTTCCATGATATTATATGATACCTAACACTTTAATTTGCACATTCGAAAAAAATTACTGACTATGCAAATATAGAAACTTCATTTGTTGTCAGGTCGAGGTTTTTCCCTCACTCGACAAATGGGATCGCTTAAACTTTACAAAATTGGTAAATTTTAACGAATCTGCAAAATATATAAGTAATTTTGTTGTTGGGTCGGGGAAAATCCCCGACATACAACTCGTAAGAAGTTTTTTTTATTGCATACATGGGAGAATAATCTCGATGCCACAAAGTACCTTTTGGAGACCTGTTTCACTTTAAGAGGACATCTATTTTCTTGCATATGCGGGATATTTAAGCTCTACTCCAAAGGAAGGCAATAGAAATGAAATGTGATGTTGGGGAAAATGTGTGATCCTACATCTTAACAATACATAGTTGAAAGATGAAAACCGCCGACTAAAAACCTGGTATTGCTAAATTGATGAAAACTAACGGCCATACAATTAATACAGGCTTTAAAGACTCGACTCTCTGTTCGACTACTTGAAAGCCCCAATTTTTTTTGTGTTTTGTTCAAGTTTTAAAGAGAACATAGAAGTAACCCATGATCATATAGGTTGACCACACTGAATATGTTGATTCCAAACCAAATAAGCCTTAATTGGATTTGAAAAATATTTTCTTTTGGTCATCTCAAAAATTTACTCAAATTTTTGCATTAATGAAAGAAAACTGGACTTGATCGCTTTAATGTTAAGACAATAATTATTATCTGCACTTGCTGAAGTTGCAGCTTAATGGTGAACCTAAATTACAAGAGTTATAATTAACGACTGCAGAGCCAAATTATTGTTTGAGAACTAGAAATTTTACAAAAATACAGAAGAGTTGCGTGGTGAAACCCTAAGCACCTTGAGAGGAGTTTTCAGACGGCTGCGGTGGTGGGGGAGGCTGTTCCCTCCCCCACTGAGGTTTTTTTTCTCGTAAGGTCTCCTACCCTTTGTGTTTTTCGCATTTTTTGCTTTCTATTGTGCCATTTTTTCTCTCCGACCCTGTGGTTTTTCTTTTCTGCCCGCTTGTGTGTGTCTTCTCTCGCTTCTCTCCTCTTTCTCTGCTCTAGGGTTAACTCTCCTTAATGGAGGGGGGTTTGGAACCCCCTGACCCACCTGGTAATGCTGATGGAGGTTGCTCTCACTCTCATTTGCCAAAATCCTTCAGTGAGGTTGTGGCTGAACGGGGGTTTTCTGCCCCAGCGGGTGCGGAGTTCAGCGTTGAAGAGGTGAACAGCGAAATTAGCGGGGAAGGTAAGGTTATCTCTGATGCCTCTGTTGATTTTCATCTGTTCCCTAATAAGGAGTTGAAAGAAACTATAAACAATGAAAGACTAAGGCTAAAAGACTCCGCCATTTTTCTGGCGGCTGTGGATGTAAATAAACTTCCTGCAAGAAAATACCTTGATTCTTGGTTCTCGAATGTATGGGTTAACAAATTTGGCATTCAGTTATCTTACTGTAGACTATTGCAAAAAGGTTTATTTGTAATTTTTTTGAAGAGCCAGGCCATGCAAAAGAAAGCTCTGGCCAAACCATACTGGAACATAGGAGGATGTGTTTTTCGTGCCCTCCCTTGGTCTCCCGCGGCCATTGCTGATGAAATTTTAGCGCTTTCAACCCCAAGGTGGGTTATTGTCAAGAACCTTCCTCCTGAATTTTAGAAAATTCTGCATCTTATCTTGGAACCTGTTGGTAAGGTTATTAGGATCGATGAGACCAAGGCGGCTCTGCCAAATTTAGATGCCCGTGCCCTAGTCTCCATTAATCCTGGTGTCGAAATCCCTAAAAACTTAAAGATTTTTGAAGATTCTGGGGCTATATCTTGCCCATTGGAGGTCTTGGGCGGGGTCAATGCCTGCTTTCTCTGCAGGAGAGAAGGCCACATCAGAAGAAATTGCCCTTTGATTCATAAGAAAAATGGGAAGGCAGCAAGGGGAAACCCTGGCGCTGGTACCAAAGATCCCAACCCGGATTCGCTGAAGGATGTTGGGGCTGGAAATGGCCAAACTCCATCGCAGCCTGTTGAAACGAATAACCAGGGCCCCTCACTAAATCCTGAGTCCTCTGATTCTTTGGTTGAGCACATTAATCTTATGCTTTCAGATGCTGAGGGTGGTAGCCGATGCCTTTCCTCGTCTAGTGGGAGTGCGCCTAACCTTGGCTTGGCCAACTCCTTTGATGCCCTGGCCCTAAAATCTGCGGGTGGAGAGGGTGAAAACCAAGAAGACACCTCTAATGGCGTCAATGACACTCCTAGGCCCCCTCGTGGGAATGCTGCATGTGCAAGTTTTGGGGACATTCCTCTGCTCCAGAAGCTGAATGCCCAACAACTTGCCATGAAGAAGATCAGGCAACGCATTGAGGAGAAGTTCCTAATTCCTGGCAGCAATGCCAAAAGAAATTCAGAGTCAATAATCATTAAAAAAGGTTCCAGCCAATTTGACCTCCATCTTGAGGCTCAGAGCCTGGGTAAGGCTAAGAGCACAGATGTGGGCGGGAGCTCCAGGGACCCCGCGTTGGCTATCAAAACCTCCCAAAATGAGAATCCTAATAATGAGGCAACGCAGGATGGAAATGTTGTTTCCTGTTTGCGTGGACCTGGATCTGGGGATGTTGTGGTAGGCAACACTGGATCCCTTGCAGCCCCTGACCAGACCTATGAGCTTAGTCTTACCCCCCTCCCTCCTCAAATGGAAGGCCTACTTATAGCTAATAGCCTGCAAACTAGTGACCCTCCTATGGAAGCTAGTGGGCTTGGAGAGTCTAATGATGTTGGGGCGGCAAACCCCGATCAAGGTGAGGATACTGAAGCTAAGCACCCTGAGAATGTCACTTCTGGGCAGTCCTACCAGGCCCCTAAACAAAAAGTTGGTCCTGGAAGACCAAGAAAAAACAAGAATTCGATACAATTGGGTAAAGGCCCTTCAGTGGTTAAAAACAAAAGAAAGAAGAATAGCCTTGTCATCCAGTCGCCTGTGGCAAAGAGGCCAGAAATAGAGGAAAAGCTTCCTAAGTGTTTTGAAATATTTAGGAATGACCAAGCTGATACTGCCACTAATGTTGATGATGAACGTTAAATGTATATCTTGGAACGTCAGGGGGCTTGAATCACCTGACCGGAAATACATCGTCAGAAGATTTTTAAATCTGGAAAAGAATAAGGATTTTGTGCTCTTACAGGAGACCAAAGCCATAGGGTTCACACTGGAAACTAGCCTAAGGTTCATTTGGAACGGGTCAGCCTTTTGTACTACCTCTCATGAGAAAGGGAGGGGAGGTGTTGCGATCTTAATCTCCAATCAGTGGTCCCAATGGGTTACTGGCACTGGCTCATCTCCTTGCAATGGGGCTGTGTGGGTAACTATAAAGAAAGAGGATCTGGTTTTCGGTGTTTGCTCTGTGTACGCCCCCAATGACCATAGGGAAAGAACTACGTTGTGGCAGTGGCTTTTTGGCCTTCCCAGGATACCCTGGGTTGTTGGCGGTGACTTTAACATGGTTGAACAAATGGAGGACAAATGGGGGGGGATTGATATGGCTTGGAAAGGAAACGAGAAGTACTTCTGGTACAGGATGAAACATAGACTCAATTTAATTGACCCCATGGAAAAAGGGAAAGGGGATTGCAAGGGTGTGTGGTACACGTGGTGCAATGCCCAAAAAGGTGGCAATAGAATCTATTGTCGGCTTGATAGGATTTATGCGAACAAAGAGCTCTTCAACTTTATCCCCAATGAGGATGGGCTGAAGGTGTGGGTACATCCCTACACGCTCTCGGACCACCACCCCATCTTGGCCAACCTTACAATCTTCCATAACAAACCAGATGAGACGTTGAGGAAGCCTGCTTTCATCTTGAACACAAGTCTTCTCAAGGATGAGGACTGTAGGGAAGCCATTACTTCCCTCAGGGAAATTAACAAATGGTTGTTAAGTGGGGTTAGCGCCATTGAAAGATGGAATATCAACGTCAATAGCTGGAGAAAGTTATTTCAAACTATTGGCAAAAAGAGAGCCTTAGATGCTAGGAGAGAGGAAAACAAGCTTCAGGAGTCCCTCCTTGATGCTGAGACTAGGCTGCAACAATCTCCTAATAATGCCTTGTTCATTGAAGAGATGGTGAAAGCAAGGGATGGCTTGAGAAGGATCCAGGCCCACAAAGTTAAGGGGCAGAAGGTTATGGCCAAGCTAAACTGGCTGACTTGTGGTGACAGGGGTTCCAAGTTCTTCTTCAAATTTTTGAGGGAGAAAAATATTAAAGAGCAAATCAATCTGATATGGGATGGGGAGGCGATGCTTTCTTCCCACCCTGAAATTCTAAAACAATTCCAATCCTTCTACATGGATCTCTTTACAACTGAGGGGGGATCTGAAGAATGCTGCAAGGCACGAGAGTCTATTAAGAGGCTCATTCCAAGGAAAATCTCTGAGGAAGACTCTGCCAAACTTCAGGCCAAATTAACTAAGGAAGAAATTGAGAAAGCTATTGCCTCCATGTGTAATGATAAGTCCCCAGGAAATGATGGGTTGCCAGTTGAATTCTACAAGTGCTTCTCGGATTGGGTCAGTGATGACCTGTTGCAGGTGTATGAGGAGGCCCTGATCACAAGGACTCTTGGCAAAGAGATCAATAAGGGGGTAATTAAGCTTCTTCCCAAAGGGGGGGATAAAACTTTAGTTAAAAACTGGAGGCCCATAACTCTCCTCAATGTGTCCTATAAGATTCTTGCTAAAGTGCTGGCATTGAGATTGGTCAACATCCTTCCCAAATTTGTTAGCAGCACCCAGACTGGTTTCATCAAGGGAAGATACATTCTCGAGAACCTAATTACGAGTTGGGAAGCTATGCAGTGGGCTAAGTCTTCCAACCAAAAGGCTGCAATGCTTCTTTTGGATTTTGAGAAAGCGTATGATAGGGTTGAATGGGACTTTTTGCGCAGCACCCTCCAAGCCTTTGGCTTCCCTGTGGATTTTTGCAAGATGGTGGATGTCTTGTTGAAGGATGCCAACGCCCATGTGGATGTTAATGGGATTCTTTCAGAAGAGATCAAACTTGAAAGGTCAATCCGTCAAGGTTGTCCCTTGGCACCCGCCCTTTTTGTGATCGCTTCTGATGCCCTTTTCTACTTATTAAGAGACAGCTCTGTGTCACCCAAGGTTAGAGGCATCAAGCTGCCTGAAGGGGGTGAGCTAATCAATGTGCAGTTTGCTGATGACACAGCTCTTTTCCTCGGAGTTGAGCAAAGAAAACGTTGAATCCCTAATGGCGAAACTTGAGGTGTTTTGCAAGGCCTCTGGGGCTAAAATTTCTTTTTCAAAGTCTGTTGCTCTTGGGTGGGAGGAGAAACCACCAGACTGGATGAGAGATCTTAACTTTCAGTGGGGTGGGCCTAATTTGCAGGTAAGATACCTAGGCATCCCCTTTGCAGTGGATCCTAACCTTAAGGAAATGTGGATCTGGATAAAGGGTAAAATTGAAAAGAAGCTGGATAATTGGAATAAGCATTATCTCTCCCTGGCTGGGAGGGTTCAGGTCTGTCAAAAGATTTTGTCCTCTTATAGTATCTACTTTGCTTCGGTCTGGTTATTCAATAGCTATCAGGTTGACGAGATCCAGAAAAAGATTAGGGGTTTTTTGTGGTCGGATGGGAAAGGGAAAAGAAAGAAGCATGCGGTGAATTGGGATTGGTGCTGCATGGACAAAGTTTTTGGTGGCTTGGGTTTAAAGGACCTGAAGGTGCAAGGTGTTGCCTTGGCTGCAAAATGGGTGGTAAGGGCCCTGAATGGCAATGAGCCATGGAAGGAGTTGATAAGAAATAATATACTGTTGGCTGTTCCCAAACAAGCAAAGTCCTGGAAGTTGCTGCCCCTGAGTGACATTCTCTTGAGTGGTTGCGCGATGTCCCCAGCTGGATCAGTGGTCTTCAAAAGCCTGTGGAAGGCTTGGGAGCTTGTCAAACATGGTGCCCAGTTTAAGGCTAGCAGCATAACCCTCAACAATGATGTTAAGTGCCAAAGCTACAGCTCCATTTGGTGGAATGTGTTCCACAAAGGTAAGCCCTTAGCCCTTTTGCAAGGTTGTTCGGCTAAAAATTGGTACAAAAAAGGCATAAGAACCTTTGGTGACATTCTGTCTGATGGGAGGATTAGAAGCTGGGCTGATTTGGAGTCAGATTTCGATCTCCCCGTCTCCAACTATAGGACCTACTCTGTGCTCTTAGAGGCCTGTAGGGATGCTTCCTTTCCCCAGGATGCCAGGTGTATCCTAGACTTGTCCAAGGACATAACTTGGAAAGATGGGGGACCCATCACTGAGCTTAAAGCCAAAACTATCTACAAGGAGCTGACCTGTAAGGACTGTATTTATGATCACCTGAATAGGTGCTGGAACGTGGGGTTAGATGTCATAGATTGGCATAAAATCCTAACTGACCTCTGGTATATTGGCCTTGAGCCTAAAAAGGCTTGCTTCAGATGGCTGACGCTGCTTCATCGGATTCCGTACAAATCCAATTGTGATGATATTGATGTTTGTAGCATTTGCAAAACTCCTGAGTCAGTCAATCATATTCTGTTTGATTGTTTTTATGCTAAAGAAGTCTGGAAAATTTTTTGCAGCAACTTAAGAATTTGGGATGTTGATGGCAAGCTTATTTTGAAAGATGTCTTAATGTTTGATAAGAGGATCAATAATGATTGTAAGGCAT
Organism: Sequoia sempervirens; assembly: GCA_007258455.2. Lineage (NCBI taxonomy): Eukaryota > Viridiplantae > Streptophyta > Pinopsida > Cupressales > Cupressaceae > Sequoia > Sequoia sempervirens. The sequence goes on along the minus strand of VDFB02047230.1, from coordinate 15,971,788 downwards.
TCTGGTTTTTTCTCTCTACTGAGATTATGTGGCACAATTGGAAAGCTAGAAATGATGAAAAATTCAAAGGCTGTAGGAGATACCTTACTGAGTCATCTAAAAAACTCACTTTCCTCTCTGTTGCATTGCAGGTGTTACCCCAAATTGAGATCAGCCAAAGGGAAATTAGGAGCAGGCATGCCTATCAGCTAGAAGGTGTTGATCATGAGATCTTCTTGACAGCATTAAGCGAATTCCAAATCAATTTTAATGCGACTGTGGAAGCCCAGGGCAGACACAGGACCTCTCAGCATGCTAGGTAGCAGCAAGGGGATGTTCAATCTGTTGAAGTCTTTTTGAAGGCCCTACATGACTTTCAAAATGAGATCAAATAGGAAGCACTCAGTGGAGATGACAACCAGTCACTCAAAGAAGATTTCATAGAGTTCCAAAGGCATTACAACAACAGATTCAACCTTCATTTCCAGTTCTAAAACTCCAAAAACAGCAGACAAAACAGTTGTAGAAAGCTGCAAAAATGCACAGCAGCAACTATATGGGTGATATAATGCATATATGTAATATGTATAGTCAAATTGTATGTAGCAAAACATAACAGCTGTAAATTGCAGCCAATCGTGCAAAATGCCTTATCAGGCAAATGTATGTAACAGCTGATTGAAAGGTGTATTGATTTGTTGCACTATGATTAATACAAAAAAAATTTCTTTGTCAAACACTAGGCATCGGGAAGATCAAAATCCGTGATGCAATCCTAATGATAGTTGAGACATGAGTTCTCCAAACCTAGGGTTTACAAGTGAACAGGTAAGATAAAAGGAAAAATCGACAAAGAAAAAAGAATTAAATCTAAACATAATCAAAACCCATTTAAGATCAAATGAAAAGTGATTAACTGAAAGCCCTAAGCACTAACTCAGAGAAAGGGAGAAATGAAGCGATTGCGCGTAAACTGGATTTTGAGCGTCATGGGTGCAAAAAATAGAGCGCAAAGGGTTATCAAATGTGTATATGCGCCGAATTTTAGCGATGTTGCCTGTGGAATGGAGCAAAATTTGTAGTAGCGTTGAAAAATGGTGAAATTGCAAGTGAATGTGGATGCTTTGCAAAAAGTTGCAAAGTCGTTAAAAAATATGATTTTGCAAGTGAGTAAGCCTTTGCATTTGTTGCAAAGTCGACAAAAATTATTGATTTTGTAAAATGAGTTGAACTTTTTCACCGACTTTACATTTTGCATGAGACTTTATGCAATATTGGACTTTTTCCATGATATTACATGATACCTAACACTTTAATTTGCATATTTGGAAAAAATTTCCAACATACAAATATAGGAACTTCATTTATTGTCAGGTCGTGGTTTTTCCCCGACTCGACAAATGGGATCTCTTAAACTTTGCAAAATTGATAAATTATAATGGATCTGCAAAATATATAAGGAAGTGATTTTGTTGTTGGGTTGGGGAAAATCCCCGACCATACAACTCATAAGAATTTTTTTTATTGCATACATGGGAAAAGAATCTTGATGCCACAAATTACCTTTTGGAGACCCGTTTCACTTTAAGAGGACGTCTATTTATTTGCATATGCAGGCTATTTAAGTGCTACTCCAAAGGAATACAATAGAAATTAAATGTGACATTGGGGAAAATTTGTGACCCTACATCTTAACAATACACAATTGAAGCGAATATTCAAGGCGATGGGGAGCTCTTCGGGTCGTGGCAATGGTGGTGGCGATTTTTCAAATTCTGAAAAGGTGGGAAATCAAGATGTGGCTTCAGGCGATAATGGCGGATGGTGTGTTGATGACAAGGTTATGTCAGGCAGGGCCCTTGCTATAGGTAAGTTGAGTGGGTCCCCTTTTGTGGCTAATGTTTTGTCTGATGGAAAAGGGGCTTCGAAGAATGTGTGCCTGACGCATTCCTCGGTGCCTGGCTCTGAAAATGTGGTACATGGCTCAGAAAAGTCAGGGAATGCCCTGTCCTCGGATGGGTGTGATGGGATTCCTTCTTTGGAGGGTCTTGGGCTTGATAAAGCTAGGAATGCTCTCTTGTCAAGATCTTCTATCGATTAGTCAAATCTGTTTGGGGCTAAGCCTAGAGGAAAAATTACTTCACCTCTGGTGCCTTTTGTTGCTAATAAAAAGACTGGGGAGTACTCTATTACTATCCCGGATTGCATTGTTGACAAAAGAATGACTAATATGGACATGGTTTTGTTGGGTAAATTTGTTGGTCCTCGGCCTCATATTAAGTTGATGTGTAAGGTTACTTTGACTCGTTGGAATCCTTAAGGACAAATAGATGTGGCTACTATGGCCAAAGGGTTCTTCTCTTTTTCCTTTACCTATGAAGATGATATGGTGATGGCGTTGACGGGGGCCCCATGGGAAACGGGTTTTAATCTGAACTCATGTTCGTTCTCTGTTGCTCCAATTTGGGTTAGACTGCCTAGCCCCCACTGGAATTCTGGGATGAGGATGTGTTTAAGGGAATTTCTAGCATGTTTGATTATTTGTTGTCGATCGACCAAATGATGGCATCAAGGAAGCAGCTGGTTTATGCCATATTTTGTGTGAATGTGGAGCAATCTACTGATTTGCCTTCCATGGTGAAGATTAACTCTAAACTTGGAGTGTGGGAACAGATGGTTGAATTTGAATTGAACCCCTTTGCCTATTTCCATTGTAAAAAAGTTGGCCATTGGTCCAAGAAATGTCCTCTCAAAGTTCCTAAGCAAATAACTAAACAATGGAGAGAAAAAGAGAAACCTCTAGCTTAGGAGATGGACTCTATAATACCTCATGCTTCGGAGATGGAGTCGGGAGGTGTGCCTCCCCTGGAGGTTAGTCAAGATAAATCTCTGAATGAGTTAGAGAAGGTGGTTGATTGTCAACTAGCTCAGGGGGATGTGAATCAAGAGCTTCAAGTTGAAAAGGTTTGTTTGTCCCCTTCGCCCAAAATGGATAGTTCTGTGTTATTGGAGGAAAAGAATTCTTCTATGGTTCTTGAATCTGGTTCCCCCCATGGGGGGGGATTCCTCATAGTATTTCTTCTGTGATGGTTGAATCTGGTTCTCCTCTTGGGGGAAGGATTCCTCAAAGTGCGGTGTTGAAAGATGAGGGGTTAGAGATGAAACCTGATGTTAAGGAGTCTGAGGAGTCGGAGGATGTGGATAACCCAATTTTTGTTATGGTACATGGCTGCAATAGGAAGAAGCATTCTCCTTCATCAGGCATCGTGACAAGGAACAGATAGAGATCAGATTGTGGTTTTGAGCCGCGTGGTAGAGGTAGGCCCCCAACTAATGTCACTAGGGATAAAGAGAGTCAGATGGTTATTGTTGATGGTACATAGAGAACTCTGTTGTATATGTGCTCTAAGAGCACTTCCCATAAACTTACATGAAGATTATTTCCTGGAATATGAGGGATATGAATCACCCTCATAAACATGATCTCCTAGTTAATCTGGTAAGAGATCATCGTCCTGATATTGTTTTAATTCAAGAAACGAAAATGGGTGTGGATAAACTTTCTAGATTGAAATTGAAGCTTTTCAAAGATTATGGTATGCATTGCTCTGAGGAGGCGGGTACCTCTGGTGGGATTGTTAATTTTTGGAATCTTCGAGTGATTAGAGGTGTGGAGGTTTTCAATGACAGTAATCATGTGGCTACTTCTTTCTTCCACCTTCATGATAAGTTTTCCTAGACTCTGTCTAATATTTATGCTCCTAATTGTAAAAGTGCTAGAAAAAGGCTTTGGGTGAATCTTGCCTCTTTTAAAGTTTGTCATAATATTGATAACTAGTTGGTTATTGGTAACTTTAATACTCCTCTGCATGATGATGATGATAAGATGGGTGGATCACAAAATACGAATGATAGTAGATCTGACCTTATGCAGTTCATAAATGATTCAGCTCTTCTTGATCTTGATCTGAAAGGGGCTTCCTTTACCTCAATAGGCGTGTGGGTGATTCCCTTATCCAGGTCAAGCTGGATCATGCCCTTTTAAACCCTGAGTGGTTAATCCACTATTCTTGCTCTCTTTCAGTGCTGACCAGATTGGGTTCAGATCACTTCCCTTTGGCTTTGTCTATGGATTTGCTAGGTGGTAAGAATAATTTTCCTTTTTGGTTTGAGAAAATGTGGACTTGCCATCCTGATTTGGGTAGTTTGGTTAAGGACTGGTGGAGTATCAATGTGGATGGATCAGCTATGTATAGAGTTGTGAAAAAGTTGGCTAATGTTAAGCTTAATGTTCATAAATGGAATCGTACTTCCTTTGGTCATATGTTTTAGTAGAAAGATGGGGTGTCTAAGGAGCTTCACACGATTCAACAAGTTATTCAATCATCTGGGTATAATCAGGATTTGATGCTAAAGGAAAAAAAATTCTTTCCAAATTGCATAATATTATTGCAAAGGAGGAGGAATTTTGGAAGCAGCGTTCGAGGATTAAGTGGTTGAAGAGTGGTGATAGAAACACTAAGTTTTTTAATATTTCTACACTAAAACACAAAGCTTCGAACCGAATTAATTTGATTAACTATAATAATCAAGCTCTGGAAAAGGATGTTGATCTCCAAAATGCTGTGGATTCTTACTTCTCTCAGTTGTTTCTGTGGAGGGTGTGCTTGATGTGGCTTGTCAAGAGGATATTCTAAGGGATATACCCCAGCTGGTGGATAGTGAAACCAATAGGCAGTTAGTTTGTATTCCTTCAGTGGAGGAAGTTTGAGGTGTTGTGTTCTCCTTTGAAGGTAATAAGGCCCTAGGCCCTGATGGCTTCCCTATGTTCTTTTTTCAATCCTTTTAGGAAATTATTGTGAAAGATGTGGTTGTGGCTACTAAGGAGTTTTTTAGATCGGGTTCCCTCTTTTATTGTTTTGATTCCCAAAAATCCTTGTGTTGCTTCTTTTGAGGAATTTTGTCCCGTTAGTTTGTGCAACTCTATCTATAAGATTCTCTCTAAGGTTCTAGCGTTGAGGTTGCAAAATATTTTTCCTCTTATCATATCCCCTCAACAGAACGGTTTTGTGGCTGGTAGGAAAATTTTGGATTCCATTCTCTCTGTGCATGAGAATATTCATTCTCTTTTTGTTAATAAGCAAGTTGGTTTTATCCTCAAACTTGACTTACTCAAAGCTTATGATAGGGTGGATTGGGGTTTTTTGTCTAAGATCCTTCTCTCCTTTGGTTTTGGGGAGAAGTTGGTGGCTTTGGTGTTTCAACTTATTTTGACCCCTCGATTCTTTGTGCTCATCAATGGGTCTCCTTCTCCTCTCTTTGATTGCTCTAGGCGTCTGCGGCAAGGGGACCCTATTTCTCCTTTCCTATTTATCATAATGGTGGAGTCTTTGGGTCGTCTTATCCAAAGATTTGTTAATTCTGGTCTTATATCTGGGCTAGCCTCCTCTTCTGCTAATCTTGTGTGCTCTCATCAACAATTTGTGGATGATTCTCTTTTGCTTGGGCAGGTGTCTATTAAGGAAGCTAAGGCTATTAAACGGATTATATATATATATATGAGGCTGCGTCTGGGCAGAAAATTAGCTTACAAAAGAGTGTTATTTTCTTCTTCAACACTCCGATTCAAAGACAGATTAGGATTGCTAGAATCCTACAGTGTCAAATTGGTGAATTCCCTGCTTCTTACCTGGGACTCCCCTTATGTTCTAAGGCCCTTGATTCTTTGTGGAGGGGGTTGGTTGAAAAATTTAATTCCAAGTTGGCTGGGTGGAAGGGGGCCTTATTGAGCCAAGCGGGTAAAGTTCAGCTAATTAAATCTACCTTTCAGAATATTCTAGTATATGCTCTTAGTTTGTTTCATATGCCGAGGAAATTTGTGGATATCTTGGAAGGAATTAAAAAAAAATTCTTATCGATGGGGGTTGAAGATAAAAAAAAGAACTCATTTGGTTGCTTGGGATGATGTCTGTCGGCCGAAAAAGGCTGGGGGGTTGGGTATTCGCAAAATCAGACCGTTTAACATTTCCCTCTTGGGGAAACAACTGTGGAATCTCTTGTTAGCCAAAAGTGAGTGGGCGAAAATTGCTTGGAGTAAATACTTACATGGTGCTGATGGTATCAAAGATGTGGTTTCTCCTTAGTTTAATCATCTGAATGGTTATGTGTTGTGGAATTCTATGCTGAAGGCTCATAGGCTTGCTGCTAAGGGTCTCTCCTGGCAGTTGGGGAATGGGAGGAGTATTTTATTCTAGGATGATAATTAGATTGGTAACAGACCTCTATAGGATCATCCTTGGGCTCATCCATTTATGGACCTTGGTTTGCCTCTGGTTGGCAGATTTGTTGCTGATTATATTGATGGAGGTTGTTGGAGGAAATTGTATGAGTTGGACCTTGGTCTTGAAATTATTTATAAGGCTATATTGAGAGTTCACATTCCTATTAGTCATTCTCCTGATAGGTTTGTTTGGAAGCCATCTTATGAGGGTAACTTTTATGTTGCTTTGGATTTTTCTCTTAATGATTCCTTTACAGGTCCACCTCCTTTTTGGGTGTCTATTTGGTCCTCTAGACTGATTCCTAAGATCAATATTTTCTTCTGGCTCTTCTGTCAAAATAGAATTCTTACTACTGATAATCTAAAAAAAAGAGGTTTTGTTATGCCTAATAGATGCTTTCTTTATGAAGAGGAAGCAAAAAATACTTGTCATTTGATGTTTGGGTGTAGATATGTTGGTGTGATCTGGAATCATGTGCTTTCGCTTTGGAATCTTAGCTGGGTGTTCCCTGGCTCTGTTAAAGACTTGTGGTTCCAATGGGTGTGCCCTTCATCCAATCCGGCCTTGCAGATTTTTTGGTCTCTCTCTCTACCTCATTTGATTTGGGGGTGTGGTTGAAGTGTAACAACAAAATTTTCAGGAACTCTCCTCTTCCTGCTTTATCTGTGGCCCATAAGATTTGTACTAGTATAAAGGAAAATTTTCTTTTTGGGATCTCCTTCCATGATGGTCAAAAGATTAATCTCTGCTTCTATGATATTTCAATTGCTCAAAAGTGGAAGTTGCCTTGTGATATATCTCTCCCAGTCTCTAAAGGGAAATCTTCAAGAGATGGTGTTGCTTGGAAGGCGCCACTAGATGGTTGGGTTAAGATCAACTTTGATGGTGTTGCTAAAGGTAATCCGAGACCTGCTAGATGTGGGGGAGTGATTAGAAATTCTAATGGTAGGCTCGTCTCTGCTATGGCACTCCCTTTAGGAACCCAGACAAACCACTTTGTAGAGGCGGCGACTGCCTATCATAGTCTTGTTTTGGCTCAGAGAAGAGGGTACATGAAGATTTGGTTGTAGGGTGATTCTCTAAACATTATTAATAATTTGAAGAATATATCTCCCCCATCTTGGACAATTGAGGCCTTGATCAAGGATTCCATTGAAATTATTAAATCCTTTGATAATGTTTATATTTCCCATATTTTGAGAGAGGGAAATAAGTTAGTTGATTTCTTTGCTAACTTTGGTGTTAGAGATAGTAAGGTATGGGATTTAAATGAACCCATCCCTTATGAGGCCACAACTATTGTTATAAATGAAAGTTAATTTATTCATTAAGGTGTGCACGTCCTTGCTCATGTGGTTGAATGTCATTAGTAAGGATCTTATGGTTATGATTTTGAGGAAAGGTTGTCATATGGTGCGAAGTTCAAATTCATTATGGTATGTATGTCTTGTGGCTGCCTTCGCACAGATTGTGGGTGTTAGTCGCATAAGCTTCCAATGTCTTCTATTGGATAATTTGGTTCTAGGTGGTGTCTGTTGCTTCCTTTTGAGTTCCCTGTTGAGTGCTTGGTCTCTGTTTTCTATCGTCATGGGTGGGGACAAAAATCGTGCCGAGCCCAAATCCTGTGATATTGCTAAGCTGAGAAAGGAGGTGTGGGAGATTTTAGAAAAGGGTGGTCTTACTCCTTTCATGGAGAAATTGCATGGCAATAATCCTCAGGTTACTGAATTGATTGAGAAGGGGTGGAAAGGGAGAACCCTAGACTTGGGTGGTAGGGAAATTGTAGTGGATGAGGAATTCATAGCTCAGATTACTGACCTAGCAATTAAGGGTATGAAAGTGTACAGGGATAAGAAAGAATCACAGACCGCGATGTACCTTTTCTTTAAGAAGAATGAGATTGATGACTTGAAGCCTGCGAAGAGTGGTGGGTATCTGAGGAGTTCCTTGAAAGCTCTCTGGCAAGATTTTGTCAAAGAAATCATGAGGTATGTAACCCTGGAAGGAAGGTACACAACCATTAACAATTACCATTTTTTGTTGCTTAACCATTTTAGGCACAAGAAATGGGTGTCATTTCCCTATTACTTGCTGGTGTTGATGGACTATGGGATTAAAGAGCATAGGAAGAATCCCAAAAACCCTATCCTGCATTTGGGGTTGATTCTTTTGATTTATGAACATGTGAAAGCTCATGATGTCCATAAAACTCTTGTTTCTCTGAAGGATATTTTTGCTAAAGCTAGGGAGGGTTATGAAACTGAGTCGAATGAGGAAAGGGCTTCTAAGAAACTGAGGAAGAGGAGGATTATTTTAAATAAATAATCTGAATCAGATAGGGATGATGATGTTGACTATGTCCCAGATTCATATGCCTCTTTGGAGGAGGGCCCCATATCTCTTGTTCAAGGTAAATCTGGGAAAAGGAAAATGGTTGAGGAGGCGGGTTATATGACTTGCAATGATGATGTGGAGGCGATTGTTCCTTCTAAGGGGGGCAGAGATAAAAATGATCTTTATGCGGAAGCTTCTTCTCCTCCCCCTACGTCTAGACATGTAGGAACTTGAGGGAAGCCGGAAGAGAAAGGTTTTGAGACCTGGTCAACACCTGGAGAAGGATGTCCCTCTCTCTCTGATTGGTGGCTTCCATGGTGAGGATGTTTCGAGCACTGTCATAGGGTTTCCAAAGTTGGAGAAGGTTAGAGTTGTGGGTGGTGAACAGGGTGCGGGAACTAATAAAGCGGATGTGGATAGGATTCAAAAGAGGAAGGTTGTTGCAGAGAAAATTGCCAATTCCATTCGTAGGATGAAGTCTCATGTCCCTGTTGGTAAAGGTAAGGATGCTTTTGATGATAAGGTTCATGAGAGTTCTTTTGAAGAGGATGTTGTTGTGGGAAATCGCATTGAAAATTTTGATAGGGAGGATCTTTCTGATGTGTTGGGATCTGCCCGTGACAGTGTCAATGTGCTTATTAAACTATTTAAATGGTTCTTTCATGAGATCAATAGGACCAATGTTCATATTAGAAGTATTTCTTGCAAGGCTGAGGACCCTTCGATCCAAAGCCAAATTGATAATTTAATGGCTAGTCTCAATACTATTGCTAATACTGTGGCGGAGGAAACCGTCAATCTGAAATAGAGTATGGAGGGAAGAATGTTATCCCTTGAGGAGAAAATTGATAAAATTTGGAATGTGGTTATGAAGAGTGGAGAAGCCCCTAAAGTCTTGACTATGTTGGACTCTGTGATGGCTTTCTCCCCTAAAAAGAGAAAGGAAATTTTGTCTGTTGATGTTATGGCTATTGAGGGTAAGCTGATGGTGGAGGATTATGCTGTTGTTAAGGGTGTTGCTAAAGGTTTTATTTTGAGTTGTGAGGTAAAAACTGGTGGGCCTTGGGTTAGGACTAGAAATAAATTGAAAAATCAGGTTGGGGTCTCGGGTATTGAGGTTTCTAATACTGGGGTTAAGGGACAAAAGCTTGTTGCTAGTGAGATGGAAGCTGTTGAAATTCTGAATAATATGTAGTGGTGTTTGCCTGTTTCTGGTTGTTTTTTGGCTGGTGGTTTGCTAACTTTGGGCTAATGGTTTTTTAATGTTGTTCCCTTTTTGTTTCAGCTGTTCCTTTTTGTAAAGGGTTCCAGGCCCCTTCAAAACCTGTCTTTTACCTCTAATCAAAACAATACACAATTGAAAGATGAAAACCACTTACTAAAAACCTGGTATTGCTAAATCAATGAAAACTAACGGTTGTACAATCAATATAGGCTTTAAAGACTCAACTCTCTGTACGACTACTTGAAACCCCCAATTTTTTTGTATTTTGTTCAAGTTTCAAAGAGAACACAGAAGTAACCCATGATCATATAGGTTGACCACACAGAAAATATTGATTCCAAACCAGATAAGCCTTAATTGGGTTTGAAAAATATTTGTTTTTTCAAACATTGGCCATCGAGAAGATCAGAATCCGTGATGCAATCCTAATGATAGTCGAGACACGAGTTCTCCAAACCTAGGGTTTACGGGTAAATAGGTAAGATAAAAGGAAAAATTGACAAACCAAAAAGAATTAAATCTAAACATAATCAAAACCCATTTAAGATAAAATGAAAAGCGATTAACTAAAAACCCTAAGCACTAACTCGGAGAAAGGGAGATAAAATGAAGAAAAGAATAAAACAAAATCGATGAAAAGCTGATTTAAACTCAAAAATCAAAGTCATTAAAAGGCATTAATGACACTCAAGTGAGTGTCTCAGTTGCATCAATGGGAAAATTTGGTGCGCATACAAGTTGATTTGACTATGACTTGTAATTTTGGGAAAATCCAACAAAATTACAAGTGACTTGTAATTTCAAGAAAAATCTCTGAAATTACAAGAAAACTGAAATTTGACTTGCAGGGTTGGGAAAAAATCCCGACCTTGCAAGTATAAAAAAAAATTCTAAACACTTGACAACTGAACTTTCACGATTCGGGAAAAAAGAAGAATTTCAACAAATCAAAAAAGGTTATTACTCAGAAGACATTCCAAAACTTAGGCCCATACACGAGGGTAGATTAATATTTGCCTCATTTTGAGTGCTTAGAGTGCACGAGACTATGAAACAGACAAGTTTCGTAGGGGCTATACCATGAATCAAGCATAGTTGGATTCAAGGATAAGAGTTTTAGATTTCCTAAGGGTGTTTGACTTTCTCTTAGGTAGATCTTGTCATTTGTCATATAGGAATCCTTCTCTAATGCACTTGAGTAGGGGTTTCTTGCATTTTAGTTCATAACAACCTTAGATGCACTTAAGGTTAGAGCACAAACACTTTTATCAATCAGTTCATTGGCTATTTGTGGAGGTAGAAATACCAAAACAAGGGTTTTACTAAGGAAAACTCCTATATAGCCACCCTCCCACCATTTTGTTTGCAGATTTATTACAGGTTCAAATCGAAAGACAAAAATTTGTAGAGCAGGAATAAAAGAGAAAACAGAGAGTTACAAGTCCAAGTTTCAGATTCAAAACAAGCCTACAAGGACTTAGTCACCCAGGGCAACTCATTCCTACCAAATCAGCTTCAAACTTGGAGGATAGCTGCATAGAACTCTGCCTTTCTTAGATCTAGTGTCAGGTTTTTATTACAGTTTGTCTATTGTCAAAATATTGCATTTATAGATTACAACACAGTTTAATTACGCTAATTAAAGTAATTCAATTCCAATCAATTTCCAAGGCACAAAAGGGTTAGATCCAAGGTTGATTGACTCATCTTCATGGTTGAAATTCAATCTAATCTCCTTATTGATTTGCATCCTAATGTTCTTTTGAAAAAGGATTGATGTTAGTGTTTTATGTATTAGACCTAGGATCCCTTTTTCATCAAAACATTTTGGTGAACTTGACATGAACCCAACATTTTGAACATCATTTAGATCTTATGATTATTAGCATCATTTAGACCTGAAATAGTGTGCAATATTGTTAAAATTAAAAAAAAAAGCCTTTTGTTTAAAGTGTCTTTGTATTTGAAAGAAAAGTGCCATTATACTTGATTTGGTGCAAATTTGTGAAACATTGTAGCATTTCAATACTAAAAATCATCAGATCTATAGGACAAATATTTGCATTTTTTGAAACATTACATAATTGGATTAAATTAGATTTAATTTTTACAAAATTTGAAAACCCTAAGTTGTTACACTACATTACAAATTTAAAATCTTTCAAAACAATAGTAAAATTAATTCCAAATTTGGATCAACACATTGTCACACAGTCATTTCCTATCACTGGAACCTTTGCAACTGAAATTTCAAGCAGATTCCAAGCCAAACTTAGTTGCCCTAGGTGACTTAGTCTTGCTAAAATTGTATTAAATTTAAAGAGTAGATTCATATATGTTGTCAGTCTACAAATCTAAAATCTAATTTCTAGATCTATGTTTGTAACTCTATTTTCAATCCTAGTTCACCTTAACACAAGTATGCATAAATTGAAATTGAAATTTAATGATTAATCTTGGAGAAAGCATAGTCATTTGATCATGTCAGATCTCCTTCTACAAGTTCATTGTATACCTATTAATCCCTTTAGTTGTGATGACTTTGATATGTTAGATGAAGCCCTTGAGGACTTCATCTCACCTAGATCATCCACCAAGGCTTCTAACATTTCAACACACCAAAGAACAATTAATGCAATCACACCTCAATTTATCATTTATCCACGCAGGAAACAACCTCAAATCCAAACCAAGCCCATGCTTATCATAGGACCACCACAAAGTAAACCAAAACCTTAAGGTCATATCTTGAATTATGTAAGGAAATTAACCCAATATAACCATGTATTATCAAGTTATTTCTCATACATATAACACAAGGAATAAAAAGCAACCAAGACAAACACAAACAATCCCCTCTTTGATACCACTCCCATAACCTATTTTACCTAGTGCACATCGTTTACCCCAACATTGTGGAAAGGAGTATGATCTTGTAGAGAAACTTTGTGGTACTCCTATTAAGATCTCTTTGTGGGATTTAATTCAAACAACACCTATTTATCATGGTATGCTTCAAAATGCTTTGCAAAAAATTGTTGTACCTCCTAGTGCTCAACCAAATGATGCAGTAGCCTTGCTTGAGGGTATGAATTCAAATGTAGACATTATCTTTCATCAAAGTGAGTTACCCCCTTTGCAAACACAAAAAAAAATGTTGTTTTGATGATATGGTTGTTATTAACAAGACCGGGATTAGGTGTACCCTTATTGACAATGGTTAGGGCTTCCAATTGTGTTGCAAAATCCCATCCATGTCATGCCTGATGATCTTTCATATAATCTTCTCTTGGGTAGACCATGGATTCATGAGATGAAAGAATTGCCTTCAATGCTTCATGATTTAATGAAATACACATACACCAATAAGGTTTGCATCCAGTCAAAGCTTATCCTAAATATAAAATTTTTTTACAAAATGAAACAAGAATGGAGAGTCCCTTTAGAACATTGATCCCAACTTTAAAAGTGGAACTTTTACAAATTAAGGAAAAAGATGAGTATCTTTTATCTTTGACAAAGTTGTTAGATGATGATTGGGGCTTGTTAGATTTCACACCTACATTCTTGTGGGAACACAAGATTCCATCCAAAACAGAAAAAGAGAAAGAAACCGCAATAGTATCAAAACAACCTATCATTGAATCATCAAAAAAATCTAATTCCACAACTTCTAGCAATGAAGAAAACACCAATTACACATCCACTTATGATGAAACTGATTATGAGAAACCACCCTCCTCAAAAGAAATGGAAGCCATTTATGGAAGAGGTTATCAACTCTTGAAACAATTTGGCTATAATGGAAAATAATGTGGTGCAAAATAACAAGGCATCCATGTTCCCATAGAGCTCAATGTGTGAGAAAAAAAATAGGTCTTGGTTATTATCCTTCGAAAATAACGAAATCATAAAAAAGATCACTTAAAGTCAATTTCATCACGCAAGATTCTCCTAAGAGAACTTTAAACTTAGTGCATCCTAAAATGACAGATTCCACATGTAATGATATGTCATTGGATACCTTTCAAAATGATGAGTCTCTAGCGGAATTTTTGGGTATGTATTACACTTTACCTAGCCATCATCATAATCATAGATTTTCCTATTGTCTAGATGCTAAAGGATACTTTGGGAAAGAAACAAAATTATGTGTTGGTGAACAAGATGATTCAAAAAATATTCTTGATGTTCCAAACTGCAATGCATTACTTGTAGGAGACACCATAAACATACCAATGGACCCATCTAATGAGGAAAAAGTGCTTCAAATTGGAAAATGTCTTGATGATGAACAAGAAGATCACACAATATTATTACATGATTTTCCTGAAATCTTTGCTTGGACTTATTCAAACATGTTGGGTATATATCCTAAGATTGTCATGCATAATATTGTTCTTTAAAATGATTCTAAACTAGTGAGACACAAGATACACAAGATAAATCCTAAGGTGGATTTATTGGTTAAGGATTAGATTGAAAAAATTTTACAAGTTGGTATCATTCACCCTATTGATTATTCACCTTGGATATCTAATATTGTTGCGGTGGGAAAACCTGATAATCACATTCAAATGTGTACGAATTTTTGTTATCTTAATAAAGCATCTTTAAAGGATGATTTTCCCCTTCCAAACATTGATATGATAATGGATTCAACTATGGGACATGCTCTATTATCATTTATGGATGGCTTTTTAGGATACAATCAAATTTTTATCAACTCTCAAGATCAATATAAAACAACATTAACTACACCTTAGGGAATATTTTGTTGGGTAGTTATGCATTTTGGATTGAAAAATGCTAGAGCAACATATCAAAGAGCTATAACGCTAATAGTTCATGACTTCATACATAACATTTTGGAGGATTATGTTGATGACTTTTTAGCCAAGTATATAACATGTCAAGATCATGTCAAAATCCTTCGTCAAATCTTTGAAAGAATGTGTAACTATAACATGAGATTGAACCCAAAGAAATGTGCCTTTGGTGTGGATAGTGGAAATATGTTGGGATTTATAGTGTCACATAGAGGCATTGAGGTAGAAATAAAAAAGATTGATGCCATAATAAATATGCCACCTCCTAAGAACATTTTGAAATTGTGTAGCTTACAAGGAAAGATTCAAGATATTCGTCATTTTGTTGCGTCATTGGCATATCATAGTCTTCCCTTCACCCAACTCCTTAAGAAAGAATTGAAATTTAAATGGAATGAAGATTGTCAAAAAGATTTCAAAAACTTGAAATGATACATAGCTAATCCTCTCGTTTTACAACCAGTTATACCAAGAAAACCTTTTATTATTTATATTATAGCTTTAACCCATGCCCTTGCTGAATTATTGGTGCAACATGATGAGAATAGTAAGGAATGACCTGTGTATTACATCAGTCAAATATTGATTGATTATGAAATTCATTATAAAACTATAAAAAAACAATGTTTGCCTCTTGTGTTTGCTACCAACAAGTTGAGACATTATTTATTAAACGTAGAGGTGCATGTTATTACAAAATTTGATCCTTTAAAACACCTCTTCACCAAAATGGATTTGTCAAGATGTCTAGCTAAGTAGGTTATATTGTTAAGTGAATTTGACCTTAAATTTGTTTCTCAAAAATCAATCAAAGGAAAGCATTGATCGACCATTTAGCTAAGGCTCCCTCACCATTAGCATTACCAAACCAAGACTCATTTCTTGATGAAAATGTGTTAAAGACCGATGATAATGACACATGGGAATTATATTTTGATGGTTCTAAGTGTGAAACTAGCTCTGGTGTTGGAGTTATATTCATACCTCCCTTGGGGAATCCAATTCTCTTATCTTACCGTCTAAATTTCATCAAACAACACTATAGAGTATGAGGCCATTATCACTGGATTATGTGTGATCTTGTCCTTAGATGTTCAACACATTCATATATTTGGTGATTCTTAACTAATCATTAAGAAAATTATTGGGTTCTATCAAGCAAAACACATGATAATGTATCTCAGTATCGAGACCTCACATTGACGATATTAGAAAATTTTACATCATACACTATCAACAATGTTCCGCAAAAGGATAATCAACATGCAGATGCAATGGCAAGTGTCGATTCCCTTGTATCTCTTGATGATTCTTCCTTAAAATTCACATTTATTATTCACACTCTCACATCACCATCGATAAATGAAAAGATAAAGGAGACATTGGTTACCAACATTGAAATTTCCAATGAATGACATACATCGATATTTAATTATTTAAAAGATGGTATTTTTCCTAAACCAACCACTAAGAACACTATAGCTCATATTCAAAAGCTTGCAACTTGATAGATATAATCCTAGCTGATGTGTTGTATAGGTGATCATTCAACGGTTTTCTCCTTAGGTGTCTTAAAAAATCCACAATCTTGTGGCCCAAGATGAGGAAGCCCATGTAGACCGTGCCTGCAAGGGGTATTTTGGAGGATGATTGTTGGTTCAAAGATTAATCCATATTGGATATTATTGGAAAAATATGGAACAAGAATGTTTTGATCATGTTAAGAAATGTTCTAAATGTCAACAACATAACAATTTGATCCATGCTTCTACTTTTGAACTTCATGCCCAATTTGTCCATTTTCGATAAGGGGCTTGGATCTTATTGGGAAAATCTCTCCTCCCTCATCTTTAGGACATACATTTATAATCATTGCTACATATTACTTCATGAATTGGGTAGAGGAAATTCCTCTCCATTCCATAATTTTTGATATAATCTATCATTTTATCTTAGAAAGTATCGTCGCACAATTTGGTCTTCCTTCATCCCTAGTTACTGATAATGAGACACAATTTAAGAAAAAGGAACTGAAGAAGTTTTTTGAAAGATTTCACATTCAACATCGATTCTCTACACCATGTTATCCACAATCTAATGGTCAAACATAAGAAACGAATAAAATAATAGGATAAATCTTGTGTAAAACAATTAATAAACATAATAAGGATTGACATACTCAACTCTCTTATGTGTTATGGGCTTACCGCACAAATGTTTATACATCTCCAAGAAACACACCAACTTTGTTTATGGTGTGGATGCAATAATTCCCTTAGAGTTAGAAATTCCTTCTTTGAGAATGTCTCTTAGCGGCCTTATTGATGATAACACTTACAGAGAACAACTTCCTTCTTTGAGAATGTCTCTTAGCGGCCTTATTGATTATAACAACTTGAAATGCTCAATGAACAGTGCATAAACACTCAAACATCTTCAAGCCTATTCCAAGAGCATGCAACACAAGTATAATGAGAATGTCATTCCTCATTTATTATTTTTTGATTGGTGGTAAGTTTTATTTTATTGAATATAAAGAAAAGATACATAATGTCCAAAATTAACATCAAAAAACCATCCTCCAAAAAAGTTGATTAACCAACACATAAAACTAAGTATGAAAAAGCCTACTCATACCCGCCTACCAGCTACCCTACCAACCATCAACCCGACCCAAGAAAGATTATTAGTGCTAAAATTGAACTGGGCATTCACCCCAAAAAACACCACACCCAAAAGATTTAGACCAGAATTCTAAAAATTTAACCCATACTAAATAGACGCCTGCATAGAAGTACCTATCTCCAACGACACAATCTCCATTGCCAGCTTCAATTTCTTCCTTGGACACAATCCTTTTGTTTCAAGCAACTCATCTCTAGTGATTTCCTTGAGGTTCGCAATGGTCTCCTCAACCTCCATGAGCTCGACGCAGACTTTTAGAGCCTACCACCCATGCGCCACTCCTTTCCACCACACATCCTTGGTCCAGCCTTCTGGCCACCTTATGAACAAATGGTTTAAATTTTCCATCTCTGACCCTCTGCCATCCTTTCCTTCTACCTTAACCATCCCCCCTCCTAGAATCACCCTTGCCAGAATGCCTTCCATATCTACTAAAAAGTCACTATTAACTAGGGTATTCATGACTTTTCTCACCACCTCCACTAGCTCTGCCAAATCAAGCCCCCACGCCATGACTAATGAATAAATTTCCATGTTGGTTTGATATCTGTGATGCAAATTTTCAAATCCATTGCCCAAAATTAATTGGACTGCTTGTGCCACCTGCTCATCTTTGAAAAGGAAAAGACCCCGCAACTGCTTCATAGACGCCTTGTCGATGAAAGGATCCAACTTCCTTTGCGAAGACAATGTAAAATTGGCCTCCATTAAACCTTTGATTCTCTAGTTTCCAGGCAACTCTTCACCGCCACCAACTTCACCCCAAAAACTCATCCACCGAGAAGCATTGAAGGTGATATGATGTGAATGTTTAAAACATCCCAGCTTGCCAGCCTCCGCCATTAATGCCAGATGTACATCCAGCGCCAGAAATATCACCTTCATCAATACTTCCCACCCTACGGGGTCTTCCGCATCACCTTTGCAATCTAAAAAATAGATATGTTACATCATGAATTTAATGCAACTTAGGCAATTCCTCCAAATTAAGGTTACTAAAATCCTCCATTCTTAAGACATCCACTTCTGCCAAAGTTAGTGCCCATTTAGAAAGTATATCGGCCTCCACATTCCCAGATCGCCTTACATGGCTAACCTTAAATTCCTCGAAAAGAGTTAATTCTTCCTTGATTTTTCTTATCACTCCCTACAGATGCCATGCATCAATACCGCCTTTTGTAATTTCCTAGATAATTATTAAAGAATCACCCTCCAAGTGTAACTTCAATCCTCCTAATTTTTTGACCATCTTTATTGCCATTAGGGCTGTTGTTGTTTCCGCTTCATTATTGGTTCCCTCCTTCAATCTCATTGCTTCTATAGCCAACACATTTATGTTCCATTCGTGAACAATTCCACAAGCTCCAGATGAACCTGAATTTCCTTTTGACGCTCCATCAAAATTTACTTTCCACCACCCTTCACCAGGTTTCACCCATTTATCATCTTCTAAAGAAAGATTAGTCAGATTAACCCAACCAAGCCCCTTAATAGGCCATCATTCCTCATTTATTCAATAAAGGAGAGTTGGTGTTATATGAAAATCAAGACAATGTAAATGTTGCGCCAGATGAAAAAGGAAAGTTCAACCTGAATTGGTTAGGACCTTATATCATTGATAAAGATTATGGATCTAGGGCGTATAAACTTAAGGCAACAGATGGAACACCTCTCAAAGAACCTATTAATGTTGTGCATTTTCATAGATATTACAATTAACAATTTTTTTGAATAGTATGTATGTTAAAGCATGTTGTTAATTAAGTAGATAGTTTCCATTTTATCTTACATTGCTTCATTCTTGATAAACATTTGTGTGTCTTGAATCTTTATGAGTAATTTTTCATTTATTTGGATTATTACTTCTTTGTGCATACTATTTAGTTATGTGTATTTGTGTTAAATTATACCATTACATGCATTTAATTTTTAAAATTAGATCATAAGGGCATCTAGTTTAACACAATAACACTAAAATAAAAAATGTAGCATCTAAGTAGACTTAGTTGTTTAATTAGATCACATCCATCACATAGCAATTAGATCACAGAAGCATTTGTTGAATAATCTTATCTAGATTGTTTAATACATCACATTGACATATAATTTAACAAACATAGAAGAACATAACACATCTAGAAAATGCTCATATATATAGATCATCATGTTTAATGTACATCATAGTCACCATGGTAATAAAATGTGGTGAATCATAATAAAATACATCATCATCGTTTAAGTAGGCCTATAGCTACTAGACTCCTTGAGGCTTGGTGGTGGTGGTTGGAATGAGATGGTAGATCGAGAATAGATTTTAGAGCTAATTCGCTCTCATAGGCCCCATAGATCACTATGTGTTGTAGCCTTGTATATGAGTGTTGTGGTGTGATCTTGCTCGTATCTATCTCTCTCTGCTCCCACCCTACTAAGTTCCTCATGTAAGGCAGCCTGTGCCTCACTCTTGGTAGGAACTCAAGTGGCTCTCAGCTCCTCGTATGTAGTTCTCACCTCCTCATAAGTTCTCATGACATCCTCATAAGTTTTCCTCCATTGTGACAAGGTCTCAAAAAAGTTAGCATGGCACCCTGCACTTGACAGTCGCTTATGCTTGGCTCGTGTGGGTTAATGTGGGGCCATGTCTAGAACCATATCCACAGTGACTTGACTAAAGAAGTTGAGCTAGTCTCGCATACCAACTGCAATAAAGAAGACATAAAATACATCAGAATGTGGCATAATATATATAATCATAAGTAAACCAATAACGCAAATCACAAAGTAAATAACACATCACATCACTTGGATCACTAGCTCGCCAATCAGGATCTCGATAGGAAATTACGGTATCCACACTAGGACTACCCTAAGGGGTTGGTGGTGTGGCGGGGGCTATGTGGCTGCTCTGTCCATGCTTGTGGGTATATCATCCCTCAAGATTCATAGAATGTGCTCATGAGATGCGAGGATGAGATGTAGGTCTCTCCTTGGGGGTATCTCTAGCATCTATGTGCTCCTCGGAATCTCCTCCTATTGACTAGTGATCCTCCTCCTCCTTCATTGCATCATCATCATCACTAGAATCTCCATTGACATCCTTGTCCTCTCTCCTTATGTTATCCTTTGGATGTGTATGGCTTGGGATTGCCTGTAGGATGATCGACATGGATTATAGGATCGGTACGTGTAGTCGTCCACCACCTATCATATGAAATTGTAGTGCTGAAATCATCCTCATTAGATATCGGGCATGCATCTTGCTCCTCATCCTTTGAATCACTCAAGGCTGCGTCTACGATGGTGGGATAATGAATGTCTTGTGGCCTAGTGCCACTGCATACAAATATCAGGTATGTAGGTTGTAGGATGGGTGCTACCTAAGGTTGGTTGAACTATCTCATCACACAGTCATAATAAAACTACATGATGATGTAGCCATATCACCCAACAAAAAATCTATCTCGTTGCATCTTAGCTGGTTGTCATGTTAAACGTGGCCACTTTTGAAGAGTCCTATACAACCTTCATATAATTTCATCATCCTTTAGCCGATCAAAGGTGGCTCTCCAATATAACAGGTCTTCGCACTACTAGGGATGCTTGAGTGTATAACAAAAGACTCCTGGATAAGTATATGGGGCTACCATGGGGTATTCGGCTAGTCTCATGCAAGTAATGTGCTCAAAGTCCCACACCTAAAGAAGTGTATAGAGCTAAATACTATTGGCCTCCTGATAAATGAAGTGACCAAGATCATAGTAAAGGTGTGCTAGCATACTTCATCCCCAGGAAAATACTACTTTCTCATCCTCCATCGCCCGTATAGTATGTACCAAGCCCCATCAAGGTTTGTGCCTCCTCCATCAGGTGCTAGAGCTAGTGTGACGGTGACAATCATGATTCATCGAATCAATGGCACATTAGTACTTGAATGTAGAAGTTATTTCAACTAAATACGACCCCTGGGATCATAATCTATGTGATGGTTGATATAATAGAAATGATCTCTCTTGACCTCCTAAGGGGCCCGAAAGTCATCATGGTGTATAGTCCTGCCCTATACTAGTAGCCTGAATATATGGTGTATATCCTCAAGAGTAACTGTAATCTCCCCCTTCGAAAGATGGAAGGTGGAGGTATCTACATTCCACCGCTCAACAAGTGCCATCAACACAACATCATGATACCTCATAAGTGGCATGGTGAAGACCCAATACAAGCCAATAGTGCATAAGTGTTGTTGCACCTCGATTGGGAGTCATGTAGCTTGTTCCCAAATCAAGGAAAATAATCATCCTCCAATACATTACCGTGCACGTGGTGGGGTTTGTAAGAAGCAAAAGGAATCACCATTTGTGCATAAAAATCATCAATTAGTCAATTCTAAGCTAATTTTTTTTGAATTTAAACTAAGTTGCTATTGTTGGACAATGACGCCAATGTGGGATAGGGGCACCATTCTCAAATAGAAACACCCAAATCAGATACTATTGCCAAAAATGGATAGTCACACCACAAATTTTGGAAAAAGCATAAAAACAAAATAAATTAATGAAATATTACAAGGAAAGTGAAAGAATAACTCACCTCAGTTGCCATCATGCCTCATGAAGTTTCCACTCATAGGATCTCAAGCCTCAGGGGTTAATACGGTCATCATCTCGAAATCCTCGCTCCTTGGTGTAATGGTAACACTCTCTAAACCTTCAAACAACAAAAGTGAAAATGAATGTCAACAAGGTAATTTTGGTATACCTTATAGTCAAATTTAGTAGTACATTTTCCAACCACATCTCATTCAATTCAACATAACTCGATCTAGATAACTATAATTTTGATGTCATCTATTGTGTTGGATTCATAGTTCCATTCTCATTCATATTGTATGTTTTTTGATATTTGGTGTTATAATTTCATGACCCTAACACAAGAATTTTCATCAAGTAATCTTAGCAATTCAATGCGGTTGGATTGCTACCTTGATTCCACCTTCATAAAGGAAGTGGAATCAAGGGGCATAAATTTACCCTTGAATTTCATTCTCCTTAAAAATTTTGGGACTGAGAAGTTTATTTCCATGTACAAGATGATCTTTGAATGTTTAACAATTTGGTTTTGCAGGATGCAGTTCCTAATGTTGTGGTTTTGCAGATGACTACACTGGGGGCTTCATTCTCCCATTTGATGAATGATCTACATTATCCTTTTAAGTATCCTTTTTTTAATGATATGATTTAATTTTAGTAATTTATCTTGCATATGCACGTAGTGTCATATGGATGCTAAAGCGGGGGCTAGATGTAGTGTCAAAAATTGTCCTCCCTTTTAGGTGAAAGTATTTCATGCTTTATTTGGACCTACTTGAGTGACCCTTGCATTAATGGATTTCAAAATCCCTTAATCATGCCCTAATTTCCAAATTTATGTATTTCATGGCCCATTTAATCATTTATTGGCAAATTGCATGTACAAAACTTAAGAAAATATTTTATACTTTGCTCCTGACACCTCAAGCTCTGCAAAATAGGGTTGGGATGTAGTTGCCTAGGGCGAATTAGTCCCCTTATTTTTCCTCCAAAATTGAATATGGCGAGGAAAACAGTTTATTATTTGAATTTCAAATATCCAAAGTTGGTTATTAGGATCTATTTTTTGAGTAATTAGATTAAATACCTATAAATACCTAGTCTTTTCACAATTTGACAATTAATTGAAAAATTGGAGAAAAAGAAGCAAGAGATCATTGCATTCTGCCAAATATATTTGAATTTATAGGTTTTCAAGAATACTTTTAGATTTGACCAGTCTCGTTCAATGATTGGAGTTTGATTATAATAGAAGGGCATGAAGGATTCTAGGTTTGAAAAGTGCTCTTGGCCACTTTCTATCACCTAACGACTTGTTTCCTAAGTGTTCTCATCTTCAAGCTTCATTATACTTGCTACCCAAAGCGAGGTATCATTGTGTTTCAGATTTACTAAGGGTGTTTGACTTTCTCTTAGGTAGATCTTATCATTTGTCATATAGGAATTCTTCTCTAACACACTTGAGTAGGGTTTTCATGCATTTTAGCTCATAACAACCTTAGATACACTTAAGATTAGAGCACACACCCTTTTATCAATCAATTCATTGGCTATTTATAGAGGTAGAAATACCAAAACAGGGGTTTGATTAAGGAAAAATCCTATATAGCCACCCTCCCACCATTTTGTTTGCAGATTTATTACAGGTTTAGATCCAAAGATGAAAATTCGCAGAGTAGGAATCAAAGGGCAGACAAAGAGTTATAGGTCCAAGTTTTCAGATCTAAAACAAGCCTACAAGGACTTAGTTGCCTAGGGCGACTTAGTCCTGCCAAATCAACTTTGAACTTGCAGAACAAGTGCATAGAACTCTGTCTTTCTCAGATTTGGTGTCCAAATTTTTTGTTATAGTTTGTCTATTTTTGAAATCTTGCATTTACAGATTAAGGAACATAGTTTAATTAGGTTAATTAATGCAATTCAATTCTAATCAATTTTTAAGGAACAAAAGGGTTAGATCCAAGGCTAATTGACTCATCTTCATGGTTGAAAGTCAATATAATCTCCTTGTTGATTTACATCCTAATGTTCTCTTGAAAATGAATTGATGTTAGTGTTATATGCATTAGACCTAGGATCCCTTTTTCATCAAAACACATTTTATTGCCAGTCAAATTTATAAGTGTTGTTTTCACTCTTGAGCTCACAAATTTTGACCATTTTATTCATTTTTCATGATTCCAATAGTGTTGGAAAATTCTTCTAGAGATATTCACAACTATCCATGCACTTTTTCTATATTTTTCTCTAGGTACATTTTATTCAGTTTTTTGTGTTTTCACATTTTGGTTAATTACTTGGATGTTTTAGCTGCTAGAAATTTTGTTCGTGTGGGATGAATTTTTTAGGTTGCTCTACATGTATTTTCAACTTTCTATCCTATTTGGGCATTTTAAGTATCTTTTGCATGCAATTTCTCTTTTGTAGATGCACTAAGATAAAGTGTCATTGTTGTACATGCTTTTTGGGGATTTTGCACATCTTCTTGTTGTTGAACACAATTGAAAACTGAGAGGGGGGATGAATCAATCTACATAAAAACTTAAGCCCTTTTGGACCTTGAAACTTTCAACACAATCCAACCTTCTTTATCAAATCAAAACCTTCAAACATAACAATAACAAAGAATGATATGGAAATTTGAATCCTTAGCAACTTCATTAGCCTTTAAGCAATGCAAGATATAAAAATTCTACTTCTAACAAGATTAGCAACAGTGAGAAATAAATAGAGGAAACACACATGCACAAGGAGAACACCAGGTTTATGTAGAAAACCCAATGAGGGGAAAACCACGGTGAGAGTTAACTCACAATATAAGGGCTTGCTACCAAAAAGACTTACAAAAAGGCTATGCCTTAGAGCAAGATAAAAAGGACTTATAGGGCCAAATCCAACACAAGTTTAGGAGCAATATAAAAAGGACCTAATGAGATTCACTATCTTGGAGCAGAATACAAAGACTTAAATAAAGATTATAATGCTTGTCAACATAATACTTTGCTAACTGAGGCATTATAGCACAATTGATCTTTCCTTTCACACACTTTACTACTATCAATGTTGGATATTCAATAAAAATTTCACACACTCTTCTTCACACTTGTACACTTCTTCATCTAGTTGCATCTGAAATGATCTTACATTTATATCCATCGCAACACTTCAAAACTTCAATTAGGTCAGCTAGGAAGAGGATAAAATAATGAATTCAATTGGTCGACCACCAAAAAATAATGTGGTCCTATCCATAAGATATAGAGTACCAAAAACACCCTTAGCATTTCTTCCAATGTGATCCAAAACCATATACATATAGCCACACATCAACCTAAGTCAACATCAAGGAAACATGTGCATGAGATGTGAAGCACATAACAAGTCGACCCAAAAAAATTCTTCCAATTGAATTATATTGACGTGATCCTAAGAAGGATGGTCATGACCCAAATCTATCATAACATATCTTCCATTGCTGGTGTAGCCCCCCAAGCACACAATGCAAGCAAAGGAACAAACCTTGTCAGCCAAATATCCACAAATAACCTAGAAATCCAACTCAAGACACAATACGACACCAAAGCGGCCAATTAGCAATGTGTGGATCACATGGGGATGTTCTTTGAACATCCAAAAACACTTCCATACACTTATTTGATATTGTCATGCCACCAATAGTCATCGCAAATCAAATAGGTACAAAATACTTCATTTAGGAGGTACAAAATAGTTCATTCAGGAAGCACAAAATACATAGTCAGATGATGTAGCATTATCAAAACAACTTGCAGATCACTTCAACACATGAGATTGGAATTGAGACATTGCACAGACATTGAGAAAATATTAACCAATATATAGGAGTAGAGACATCAATGCAGAGAAATGTAGAGAATTTCTCATACTAGTCTGGATAACCAACAACAATGACAACCTATCTCTTTGACAACACATATGACCTAAAAATATAAGAGTGTAATATCCATAAAACACTGAAATTGAATTCCAAATCATAAGACCAAATCATGAATAGTGGAGGAATGCAGAGCATTCTCCCAAACAAACTTCAATGCATCTTCCTGAATCAAAAACACTTAAGGAACTTGCGGAGGCCAGAACTTCCTTTTAGTAACACATACTTCATCAAGAACATCTGGAGAGAGCATAAGACATACTTTAGACCTTCAAAAACATCTCTCCACTATTATTCATTCTTTTAATCCTCATCTTAATATATCATTAGGAAATCAACTTTGATGACAATAATAATGTATTATATGAACTTCAAAAAATCTTCTTAGATGAACTAAAACAAATCTTCTTTGGATAAGGCATGACATCCAACCATGAGCTTTATCATCAATGTTAGCCCAAGTTGAATATAACAGTGATAGTGTCAAGTACTAACTTACTTCTCAAGTATTGACATCAATGACAACCAACAATCAGTGTTGAAATCAATGAAAACAACTACCAACAATCTCCTCAGTGTTGACATCAGTGGAAATAACTACCAACAATCTCCCTATTTGGCATTTATGGAAACACACACTTCTCACTCTCCCCCTTTGATACCAAGGACAAAGGGCCATACACTCCTACACAAAGCAACATGACATTCTCTAACTTTAGGAACAAAGGGAAAAATATATTCAATTGAAGTAATATCACATATTCCACCTTTGACCAGAAGCACATCTTCAACCAATTGTACATACACAACAACTGCATAACATCATTAGGACTCCCCCTTTCTACTAACTACCCTTGAGAGGCATTACTCATCAATCCAGGAGGAAAGGATATGGCATGAATTTCTCCCCCTAGAAAAATTCACCATTTATGCATATAGTTAGAGTGAGGAGGGGCAATAACCCCTAAATTCTATCACAAATGCTCATAAGTATCCTTTGAAAGTGCCTTAGTGAAAATATCTACAATCTGGTCCTTGGTAGGCACATACTCCATTCTGACTTCATGTTCTGTAACCTTCTCTCTCAGAAAGTGATATCAGATTAAGATGTATTTAGTTCTTGAGTGCATTGTACTAGATTCTTGGAATTGTTAATTGCAATTTTATTGTCACATAGTATAGGAATAGGTTCATCATACACCACCTTCACATCCTTCAAAGTCTGGTTCATCCAAAGCACTTGAGTACAACAAGATGTTGCAGTAATATATTATGCTTCTACTATGGACAAAGACATTGAATCCTATTTTTTACTAAACCATGAGACCAATTTGTCTCCCAAAAATAATTCACTTCCACTTGTACTTCTTTGGTCACCAAAACAACTTACCCAATCAACATCAGTATAGGCACTCAGAGAGAAATTTTGATCCTTTTTGTACCATAGGCCATAATCTGGAGTACCCTTCAAGTATCTGAAGATTATTTTCATAGCTTTCTCATGGGATTTCTTAGGATTGGATTGAAATATGGAAACCAAATATACCGTATTCAAACCAAACCTGACAACTACACCAACTTATGTAATTGATCTGATCAAGCACCATTTGGCACAAGTATCATATATTTTGAAGAATAGATAACACACTGTCATCTAAAAATAGAGCTTTGTAGCACACCAAACCATCTCATACATCAATATTGCATGCACTGAACATCTCCATAGATCTGTATGGACAAGGCTTTTCTTTCAGAAGAATACAAATCATTCCAACAAACCGTCAACATTTCTTCACTATGCTAGTTCAGAGCTCTGTCACATATCTTTCACTTCAGAAGGTATAATGACTTGAAATATTGGATATAATACCTTCACACCTTGATTATCTTAACTTATGGACCACAAGATAGAATTCTTTTCTGCAAATAGGAGCAAAGCAAAATACCTTGAATTTGACAAAAAAATGCACCGTGAATGCCTTATTCTTCTGAGACTTTATCTTTATGTGTGGTACACCAAATTGGAATGACATCAATTAGAACAGGTGTACCAACCTTCACACACCATTTTCCTATAGTGAGATCTTCAATAAAGGTCCATTTATACACAACTAATCCACACACCGACTGATTTGCTTCAAATCTTCTTTCATGTTGAAGTCTTCAACAACTTTTTCTTTTTAGGGGGAAAAAATATTCTACAAGTTAAATCTCCCCTTGAGATAATGCTCTATCTCAGTTTGTCTTAGAATCTTGTGTAGAGTGCACAAGTGTAGTATCATCCTTCTTCTCATGGTCTTCTTTTCAAACCTTTTCATTTCCCTTCCTTTGCTAATTATGGGATTCAACATTTTTCTAAAGTAATGGCTTAGCAAATCCACTTTTTTAGTAGTTTTCCTTATGTCCCATGTTATTGCATTTGTAGCATATAATATTGTGCTCTAGAACAGATTTGTTCCTCTTCACCTTAGATTTGCACTCATCAACCTTGTGACCATAGTTGTTGCAACATAGCAATATGCATGAAAAGATATAGTATTGTTTCTTTGAGGCATGAATGAGCTTCTACACATGTTATTATTCCTTCTTTTTCTATCTCTACAATCAACAGCCTTATGCCCAAAAATATTGCAAGAAAAACAATAACCTTGAAAGAATTATGAACCTAGAAGGAGCATGTTGTTTTATAGATGGAGGAATTCTAAATCCTTTTTGCTTTTGGCCAAGATTGGATCCACTTTCTTTCTTGCCATTTTGAATAGTCTTTGCATCTCCAAAGCCATTATTTTTAGAGTCTCCAATGTAAGATTTTTTCCTTCTTTCTTTCAAGCCTTTCAAATGTTTTGGGGCTATCCTTTCGACTAGACTTCTCTCCTATGTAAATTTGTTCCTTTTCTCTTTTCAGGGAATTCTTGAGAGTGATAAGCTCCTCCTCAAGCTTTAAACATTCAATAGTTTTGTCATTGAGCTTGACATTCAAGCAATCTTTAGTCATCTCACCTTCTTCAACCCTTATTTTCAAATTAGAGATCATACATTTTTCCTTTTTTAGTTTGATTTCACAATCTTTTCCTTATTCAACTTGTATTTTTGATTTCTCATTTTTTTCCTTTGATTTTGCAAGCAAGCTTTCTTATTTCTAATTTAGTCCCCTTGGTTCATTCAGGTCTTCCAAAGTAGACTAGATTTTTCCTTCAAATTTTATTCCCCAATCATCTGAATTGAAGTCCCAACCTTCAGGTTCCATTGATTCTAGATCTGGATAAGAGGAAAACATATCTTCATCACTCAAGGATTCAAACTCCTTTCATTTCTTAATATTACACTTTATGTCAGCTGTATTGAAATCCATAAAGAGAGTTTCATCATTTGAATCATTCTCCTCATCTTCAGAGGAACCATTGCTTTCTTTAGAATAGAGACACTTTTTAACCTCATCTCTTTTATTTCTATCATTTGATTCTTTATAAGGGAATTTAGATGCAAAATGACCTATTCTTCCATAATTACAATACTTGAAAGGTAACTTACCTTTGTACTTGAAAGTTCCTTTCTTCAATCTTCTGACAAAGTTTGCTTCAATGTCATCAAGGTCATAATTTTGATCAGTAGCTTCATCGTCAATCTTTTTGTTGGCCTTGAATGGAGCTTCCTTGTTTGGAACATCTTTATCAAACTATCTCATCTCAAAGGCAGTAAGAGTACAAAACATTTCATCAACTGAATACTTATCCAAGTCCTTTGACTCTTCAATGGCAGACACTTTGTGACTATAATATTTTAGGAGAGATCTTCAAACCTTCTTCAAAATTTCACTTTCCTTTACTTCTATGCCAAGACTAGAGATTTCAGAGACAACTTCTTGTACGCGGAGCATATAGCTTGCAATGTCTTCATATTTTGTCATCCTTAGAGTCTAAAATTTTCTCTTAAGGATCTACATCTTGGCTTGCTTCACTTTAGTATCTCATTCATAGATGTTGCTAATCTTTTCCCAAATATTTTTGGCAGAATTGTAGTTCATCACCTTCAAAATTTCTGAATCATCCAACCCACACAAGATAGCATTCTTGGCATTGGCATTGCGCTCATATAGTATGATTTCAACTGGATTTGTAAGAGGAGTGGTAGGAGAAGTATAACCACTTTTGACTAATTTCCACACACAAAACCAAAGAGATTTTAGGTGTCCTTCCATTCTCATTTTCCAGAAAGATAATTAGTCCCATCAAACCTAGCACCCTTATATGAACCATCATGTGCCATCTTGGATCTCCGCCTCAAGATATTAAGCTTCTACATAGGAACTTGGCTCTAATACCAATTATTGAACACACTCGGAGACTGAGATGGGGGTGAGTTAGTCTACACAAAAACTTAAGCTCTTCCGAACCTTGAAACTTTCAACAAAATACAACCTTCTTTATTAGATCAAGACCTTAAAACATAATAGTAGCAGATAATGATATAACAGTTTGAATCCTTAGCAACTTCAACAACCTTTAAGCAATGCAAGATATAGCAATTCTACTTCTAACCAAATCAACAACATTGAGAAAAAAATATAGGACACACACATGCACAATGAGAACATTAGATTTACGTGGAACTCCCAATGAGGGAAAAACCACGGTGAGAGTTAACTCACAATATAAATGCTCACTTCCAAAAGAATTGCAAGAAGGCTCATTTCCTTAGAGAAAGATACAAAAGGACTTACAAGACTGAAGCTAATGGAATTTCAAGAGCAAGATATAGAGGACCTGATGAGATTCACTATCTCAGAGAAGGATACAAAGATTTAAATAAATATTACAATGCTTGTCAACATAACACTTTATTGATTGAGGAATTATAGCACAATTGATCTTTCCTTTCACACACTTTAGCACTACCATTGTTGGATATTCAATACAAATTGTACACACACTTCTTCACAGTTGTACACTTCATTTAGTTTCATTCAAAATTATCTTGCATTTTTATCCACCACAACACTTCAAAACTTCAATTAGGTTGGCTGGAACAAGAGGATAAAGCAATGAATTTAACTAGTTGACCACCAAAACATAATGTGGTCCTATCCAGAAGATAGAGAGGACCAAAAACACCCTTAGTATTTATTCCAATGTGATCCAAAACCATTTACACACAACTGCACATCAACCTAAGTCGGCATCAAGGAAACATGTGGATGAAACGTGAAGCACATAACCAATCATCCCAAAAACATTCTTCCAATTGAATTATCTTGATGTGGTCCCAAGTGATGAGGCCAACTATTAGTTAGTTTTTTGTTATTTTAGAACATGATTTTAGACATCTCTAAATACTTATTTCCTACATATTCCTGAAACTTTGCTATCTTTTATGATCATTATGCAAACTTGGACCTAGTTTAATTATATGGAAATATGATTATGATATGATAGTATTACATGGTTAATATGTGAATATGTATGAAATACAAATAATATTTGTGTTTAATCTATGGTTATTAGTATTGTGTAGATGTTGTGTGAAATAACTCTTTGTAGCTAAGGAGCTAGAGCAAGTAGACTGTAGCCCACAACAACTAGGAGGCGCAACTTGCAGCCGAAGGGAGTTTCAGACAATGATGCAGGGGAAGCTAGAAGAACACATTAGTTGCATAATTGGAGGTGTCTATTTTTTAGGATGATTGTGAATCGTCGCATAATTTAATAATACTACTAGAGGAGAAGAATTCTACCATGATTTGGATTCCAACGTGACTATTTCCATAGTCTACATTTCAGTTTTAAATCGTTGCAACAAAGTTACAGTCCTATTCCAATTCTTCTACCTTTTCAGTTGTGTTTTAGTTACTTGGTATTTATCACACTCTATTATGTAGGGAGTGGTGATTTATTATTAGATTTATGTTTTGATTCCTTCTTTTAATAAGAATCCCTCGCACCTATATGAATGGTTCGGTGGTGGAGTTAGCTAGTTGGTTGAAGTAGCAAATATATCACATAGATATGTTCAATTAGTTTTTGTTTTTGCACAAACAATGTTTGGTTCCCAATCATCTTCTTATAAATAATATATTCCAGAAGAATCTTATTGGATTGTGATATCTTGAGTTATGCAATAAAGATCTTTTTAGTTATTGTTATGTTGAATTAATTTGAGGAGCTAGATTTGAGTTTAACATGTGGAGACAGTCACTTGAACAAGGGCCACTCAAGATAACTTTCCCCACTTTTCTTTCCGCACATTTATTCCTATTACAGTAGTTATTTTCATGATTATGTTTGTCTTAATCAGATTCTTCATGTGGGGAATGTGAATAAGATCTTGTCTTGTATTCATGCTTTAATTGTTTTCATGCATTGTCCTTCGAAGTGAGTCAAATTAGTCAAGTTAGAAGTATTGGTTAGTTACATAATTCATTTCTTGATAGTGAACTAGTCATAATCTTTAGCTGTAAGTACCTGTAGCAGTAGCTTCAACATTACTTCTTTTAATGTTATGCAATTTATGATTTCCAACATGTATATACACCTATGCTAGGATGATATAGGTAGTGAAGAGTCTTTGAATGCACATATAGTTCCACCATCGTCAAAAGCTTACGTTATCCCTGGTTGTAACAAGCCCAATGTTTTACCCAAATGAATTTAACTATGTTTTAACCCACATGTGAACAGTTTACATTTACCGACACATAGCTATAAAATTTTATTTTCTAATTCAATAATAAGATGCATATTTGAAATAATTCCATTCCAAACTCCCATTTAATTTATAAAGAAACATTACATAATCCAAGTAATGATTTCATATTACATAATCCCATGTAATGATAACATTTTCCCATTTACATTTTTACATAAAGATAGAGTTACATGTTACATACTTAGCTACCATGAGCTTAATGAAACAAAGATACAAATGGACTAGATTTCCTTGTTGGCATACATCCTTAAATTTTGGCTACCAACTGATGAGGGAGAGTATCACTCAAGCACTTTTTCGCCAACCACAAACTTATTACGGCCCCCCACACATCTACCAAAATAGTAAGATGGCCCTCCCTTTGACGAAGAGATTGGGTTTGTAACCTCATAATACTAGCCTTCCTGAGCATGGTGTTGTGTCCTACATAATATAGTGCTATCATACACTGGCTACAACCTACATGAATGACATTCCCAACCTAGTTATGGAAACCTGACTCACAATAAACCAACAGTGCAAATAGGGGCTACTTACACTACATTGGCCAAAGTTTCTAATATAATCAGTCGCTCGTAAGATAAGTTATAAGTTCACCCACTCATTAGCTTGATTTTGTGTTTGACCATTCATGCCCTTTCCAATCATAATGTACCCTTATCCTAAAAGTGATGTTCATCTAAAGTGCTAACTGACCAATAGGTTACTTCCTTCTATGGATTATCCTAACCCTAGGAAGAACCAAATTAATCACACTTGAACATATAGGATTACAAGTGATAAACTCAACATAGTACATCAAGGTAATATTAATCCCCATAGTCACAACCTATGAAACACAAATATAGTCTATGACAATTTAGGTATTGAGCTAATACACTAAGATTATCTTCTTTATCCCCATAAAATCCAACATAAAGAATAACTATATATAGTATCAATCATTAAGGTTTCATAATTAATCACCCAAAGATCATGGAAGATCTTTTAAGGAAGCCAGAGAGAGAGAGCTGTGAGAGCCAAAAGAGTTGTAAAACAACGTTGTGAGAATATAAGAGTGTTCTAGAAAGTTGTAGAAAGTTGTGCAAGAAAGAGAGTTGTGCAAGCAAGATAGCAAGAGAGAAAGACAAGATAATGTCTGAGAAAGGAAAGGAGAGACCCAGAGAGATCAAGAAGACCAAAATGAATTGAAAATATAGATTTTAAAGAGAGAATAGGAGGGAAAAGAAGGTTCTTGAGCCATTACAAGGTGTTTCGAGTTGTTACCACCGACAAAGATAAGTGACAAGTGGAAAATCACTTAGAAACGACCGTTTGAATGTTGAAATGTTGTGGGATGCTAGTGCAGTGCGTAGATGTCCACATGACATGCTAGTGTCCGAACAAATCATGCTACAAAATGATGTGAACAGGGAAAATACAAGGCTTGATGCAAAGATGATGCACAAAGGTAGCTACTGAAAAGGGGTCCTGAGCATCTTGAGAGGGGAAAAGGTTGATGTAGGGGCTAAAATGAGACTACACAAATACTAAGGGAGCATACACTAAAGTGGATGCGAAAATGTAAGTGAAATCACAAAGGGGTGCAATTTTATGACATTACATGATCAAGACTATTGGTGCAGATATGAGTGGCAACATAGAGGATCAACACACATACATAGATTTCTATGGATCAATGGAGTGCCAAAAATGGATACTATTGATTGGTCAAATGATGAAGAATGACTTGCTGTTGAAAGATATTTCAATTTGATTGTTCATGAATGGAATCCAAGACATGATACTTAGGAACAAAATTTGTAAGTAACAAAAACAATTTCCATATCATTACCACAATTATTGATATTATCACATTCCAACAAATATATGAAATTAATTGATTGTATTTCACATTGAAGACATTCCAAATTGTATGATGAATCCATGAAAATACAAGACAACTTGAACAGATTTCAACCAAGACTATGAGGAGATAGCAAACACAGTACAAAGACATACAATGTGTAGAGAAGGTGCATGCCTATGAAAAAGAGAACAAATTCTTTGCAGGTAATCAATTTTATAGATGTTATATAAATTTATTTTTTAACAAATGTACTTCTCTAATGCATTAATTACATTAAATTTTGTTAATGTTATGAATTATAGGAATAATGCTCCATGGCCATTAAATTTGCAAGGAGCTAAATTATATGAAGAGACTTGTGAATTTTTTTTGACCCTACTAGAAATGATGATTGACTTAATTCACACAATTGATACATTTTACAAATATGGAGAGAAAATATAGATTGGAAACATGTTCTATCATAACATGTTGTAATTATATATATTGCTAAATATGTAGCCAAATCAGAGAAAAGCTCTGAAACATGATATGTCTAATGGACATAGAAAATCCAAATGATCTAGCTACAAAAGCTTATACAAAGATACTTACTGAAACACTAATAAAAAGAGATAGTAGATCTCAATAAATAAGCCATATGTTATTAGAACTTTCGTTGGTTCAAAGTAGTGGAAAATTTATCAATCTAAATGTATCAATTGAGGTTTTCAACGTGTAACATTGCACACTGAAAATGAAAATGAAGAATAAACAATGTCTTTCATTGATGCATACAGAAATAGGCCTTCTTCTATGAATCTCTCGCTAATTGACGTGGAAAAATCATGGATATATAATCCCAAACGAAAAAATGAGAACAAATAATGTATGTGCATCTATGGTTGCCAACAAACTTGCATCATCCAGATTTTAATCAATTTTGGTGTGAAATGGTTTTGCTTGATATTTTGGAGTATTTTAATGTCCAAAAATTTGATCAAATAAATTGGACAAATTTTGGCTTGTAACTTGCATGGGAAATGTGTTGAAATTGACAATGTTAAATAGCAAAAAAGTAGAATGGGTCGTGGGATTCTTGGGAGTTGAGAAATTTGAATTTGTAATTAATGTTCCATGAAGCTACATGCAAGAATTGGATGCCCAAGAGGAGTTTGCATGCCAATTTGAATTTTCAATTCAAATTGAAGACATGGTGGAATAATTGTGTCGGCTAGTGGAGGCCTACTTGGTTGGGAATAGTCCAAACATGCATTGGGGAGTTAGAGGATTACATTTGATTCCATTTTTTTTTCTAGAAAGGGGGCATGGAATTGCAGGTGGCTTAGTTGCTAGAGGCGTGTTGGCAAGAGAGGGGATTCTTGTTTTTGATTTGTTTTTTATCAGAGAGTTCCAAATTTTGGGAGATTGGTGTTTGGGTGTAGCTTTTTTAGGAGAAGAATTTTTAGACTTGAATGTACAAGTTGAAGATAAAAATCAGGGGAAAATACTTTGGTAAATGCATTGGAGTTATGTATTCTTGATTTATAGAACTTGGTTGCAAGTGCATGGAGGAGATTACAATGAATTGGAGAAATAAGGAGGCATACCTGTAGATGACATTGTTTCCTATAAAAATTCATTTACTTTGATTTTTTTATCTATTTTTTATTCTTCAAGGTTACCTTTGTAATTCCTTTCCAAATTGAATGTAAAGCACTGAAGTTGTAGGAGCCATTGAGTAAACACAATTTGTATTGTTGCTAACTTTTTGTGTTTTAAATTATAAATTAATTTATCAAATTTCTTGTGTGATTTTGGAGTGCTGAAAGTTGTAGGAAACTCTCTTGCATCAGTGGTATCAGAGTGGGTTGTTCCTGAGTTTGTAGGAAAAGTAGGCTGATGTGAGTGTGGGTGTTGTGAAAATGCATCCAAGAGTAGCCCAAGAGGTAGGGGTAAAGGTGGAGGTAGAAACCCTCCTGGCATGGAAGATTTCAGAGCCCTTAGAAGTCAAGTTAAAACATTGCAGGAAGAGCTATGCAGAAGAGTTGTGAATAGAGAAAGATATGAGAGTGAAGATGAAGTTGAGGATGAGGAACCATTTGAAGTACACGATGAAATTGATCCTAGAGAAGTTAGATTATTGAGAGCCATTACCAATATTGGGAAGGGACCAAAGATGGAGGTTTTTACATTTAGTGGAAGCTTGAATCCAAAAGAGTTAATAGACTAGATAAATGACATGGAGGAGTTCTTCAATTTGAGGAGATTGAAGATCCTAATTGGGTAAAGTTTGCATAAACTAAATTGAAGGGACATGCTAGCATTTGGTGGAAAGAAGTGTAGATTGAAAGATGTAGGAGAGGAAAGGAAAGGATTACAAAGTGGGGTAGAATGGTTGAGAAGCTTAAGGCATAGTTTATTCCAATGGATTAAGAGTTGGAATTATTAAAGAATATGCATGGATTGAGACAACAAGGAAAATCGATTAAGGAATAAACTAAGGAGTTTCACACTCTTTTGATTAGAGCAAGACATTCAAAAGCCAACAAGGAGAAAGTAGCAAGATATATCAATGGATTGAAGTTGAGCATCTAAGAAGAACTAAATTTGGAAGAAGCTTACCAATTTGTTTTGAAAGTTGAGGAAAAGTTAAATAGAAAATTTGAACTAAGCAAAAAGGAAAGGGTAGAGCTTATGTGCAACAAAATGAGGATAAAAATCAGATTGAAGACACTAAGGACAACAAATATGAAAGGGGTGAGGGTACAAATCGGTCCGTGAGAAAAATATTAGAGGTAGAGGAAGATCAGGTAGAGGATTTGGAAGAGGAGGCTTTCAAGAAACTTGTTTCAACTATGGAGAAGATGGGTATAGAGTATATTATTTTCCTCATAATCAAGAAGACACAAAAAGGACTTAAGATAATGCAAGGGAAAAAAATGTAAATGAAGAAGATGTAGAGTCTTCACATTCAAAAGATGCAAAAAATGGAGAAACACTAGTCACTAGAAGAGGCTTGATGAATGAGGGAAAAGAACTAGATCAAAGGAAGAGATTGTTTTGAACAAAATGAAGTGTGTAATATGATTATTGATGGTGGTAGTACTGAAAATATTATTTATGAAGAAATGGTGAATAATTTTCAACTCAAAGGGAGAAGACACCCACATCCATACATGATTGCTTGGTTGTAGGATGACCGCAAGGTTTTGGTGAATGAACAATGCTTGGTAAGATTTAAGATTGGTGATTATTATGATGAAGTTTTGTGTGATATTATGTCTATGGACATTTTTCACTTGTTATTGGGAAGACCTTGGTAGTTTGACAAGAAAGTAATGCATGATGGTTATGCCAATACCTACTCCTTGATGAAGGATGGAATCAAACACAAGTTGAAACCTTTAAATAAAGAAGAAGGAAAGTTATGAAATGATATTGGAAAATGCTTAGTTAATAGCGTTAGACAATTAGTGAAAGAGGGTGAGGAAGAAGATTATTATTTTTTAATGCAAGTTGTAGCAGTGTTGATTGTGTTCAAAATGAGTAGAGTGAAAGTTTCAGTGGAGAAGGAAGAGGTAAAATTAGATTTTTGTAAAAATGTTGTTGTTGATTTATGTGAGAATGATAAGATTAGTGCAGAAGAGGATATTGTAGCAATGAAAGCATTGGTAGAAGAAGGTACTACAACTAAAAGTGTGGAGGAATATGAGCAAGTAGAAGTTGATTTGTTTGATGAAGAGATTGGTGCAAATGTAGATATTGTGATTGATAGTTTATTGCAAGATGGGAGAGATGAATCTCTTATTTGTTTGACTAACATTGATATGAGTGCAGAGGAAAAATAGATTGCAGTTGAAGGATGTATTTGAGAAGGCAAGGAGAAAGAGGAACACAAAAGTGGCACCAAAATTTACAAGGAATAAGTTGTTACAACAAGGATAGAGGAAGAGATAAAGTAAGAATTTTATGAAATTGCTAAGGTAGAGGAAATGGATACTTATGAATTTCTAGAATTTCATAGTGTAGATTAGTGGGAGTTGGAATATGTGAAAAGAGGGAGAAGGAGAGGAAGAATGATGGAAGAGACATCAAGTTGTAGGCAAAAGTGAGGAAGAAGATAGAGGCAATTTCAGACAACAAGGTGAGTAGGAGCACAAGGCATAAACAATATTTTGAGTATTTGGTAAAATGGTTTGGGAGACTTGTAGAAGAATCATCTTGGTTGTCAGAAGCTAAGGTTAATTGTCTTGGTTATCCTATTGAGAAGTGACAAGGTCACCTTTCTTTCTGCCATGGGTGTTTGATGTAGGTGCATCTATGGTTGCTAGCCAACTTACATCATCCAAATTTAATCAATTTTGGTGTGAAATGGTTTTGCTTGATATTTTGGGGTATTTTAATGATTTTAATGTCCAAAATTTTGATTGAATAAATTGGACAAATTTTGGCTTGTAACTTGCATTGGGAAACATGTCAGAATTGACAATTTTAATATTAAATATCCAAAAACAATAGAATAGTCGTGGGATTCTTGGGAGTTGAGAAATTTGAACTTGTAATTAATGTTCCATGAAACTACAGGCAATACTTGGACACCCAAGAGGATTTTGACTGCCAATTTAAATTTGTAATTCAAATTGGAGACATGGTGGAATAATTGTGCCGACTAGTGGAGGCCTGCCTGGCTGGGTGTGGTGCAAACATGTACTAGGGAGTTAAAGGATTGAATTTGATTCCATTTTCTATTTTTTCCAAAAAGGTGGCATGAAATCGAAGGTGGCTTAGTTGCTGGAGATGTGTTGGTAGGAGAGGGGATTCTTGTTTTTGCTTTGTTTTTGATGGGTGAGTTCTAGATTTTGGGAGATTGGTGTTTGGGTGTAGATTTCCTGGGAGAAGAATTTTCAGATTTGAATGTGTAGGTTGAAGATAAAAATCAGTGGAAAATACTTTGTAAAATGCATTGGAGTTATGTATTTTTGATTTCTAGAACTTGGTTACAGGTGCAAGAAGGAGATTGCAAGAAATTGGAGAAAGGAGGTATACCTATAGATGACATTGTTGCCTATAACAAGTCACTTACTTTGATTTTTTATGTATTTTTTAGTCCTCAAGGTTGCCTTTGTAATTCCTTTCCAGATTGAATGTAAAGCACAAAAGTTGTAGGAGCCATTAAGCAAATACAATTTGCATTGTTGTTGATTTTTGTTGTTTTAAATTATTTTAATTTATCAAATTTCTGGCGTGAGTTTGAAGTGCTCAGAGTTGCAAGAAACTCTCTTGCATTAAAAAATGGAATGCAAGAAAAAAAAAATCTATTGTGAGAGTATTTCTAAGATTCCTATCTATTCCTCCATGCGACTTAGAAAGATGGTGTGATTTTTGTTTCTCAAAATTGTTGCTCTATAAACCATTTCCTGATATTCAAAGAGATATTAGTCATAACAATGATGCAATAGCTTCAAACTAGTTAAAATTGAACTATAATCAATGGCATGTGGAATGAAGAATATTGATTGACATTATTGAAAATATTACCGATTCTCAAAGTGATAATAGTGAAACGACCAAAGATACTATAACAGAGAATGAATGAAAAATTATATCTAGCCTTCATCATGGTGAAACTATGCAAACTTCAAAAATTGACATGCTTTGGGGGAGAGATTTTGACAAACAAACCAATTGGTCTAATAATTTCAAAAGTAAACAATACACAAATGAAGCAATCAATTTGATTACCACCATGAAAAGAAATGGTTGCTTCATGCAAGATAATATACGACAATCAATCAACTATAAGAACCTCATCAAAAAAAAAAAGTAGTTAACATGATAATGTCACACTACCAAAGAAATCAAAATGAATCTCCATTGATCATGATAAATCAAGGCATAAAAAGAACAAGAAAGTTGTATGTTATATGAGCCATATGCAAAGCACTTCAAAATGTTTCAACGTCAAATTGATCTCCCCTACTTCTACTTGCACCAACTAGAGTTACAACATTCAATATAGGTGCATCAACTATTCATTCAAAATTAAAAATTCCAATAAAAGACTTCAAGGAGTTGGAAGGGACAAGATTAACAAGTCTTCAAGAAGAATTAGCACATATCAAATACATATTGATTGATGAAATGAGTTTTCTTGATGAAAGATTAATTGAAAACATAGATTCTCGACTTTGTCAAGCCTTCCCTCAAAATGCAAATCAACCCTCTGCAGGTATGAGTCTCATACAAATATGAATCATCATATATGATTTACTTCAACAAATTTGATTGAGATCTATTGCACATCCCTATTGACAGAGTATACATTGAAATATAACATTTAATGATTACTTGCATTAATATCAATGATCTTGGTTGGAGATCTCAGAAAATTACCTCTTGTTAATGACAAACCACCATATACAAGCAAAAGAAGAGCTAAAATCCTATGGGAAGAATTCAAAACTATCATTACTTTAAATCAAATATTTAGACAAGATGGATCAAACAATGAACAACAAAAATTTCGTCAACTTCTGAAAAATATTAGAGATGCAAACCCTACAATAAATGATTGGAGTTTACTAATGACAAGATCTAATGCAAGGTTAGATACACCAACAAATGAAGACTTTGACAATAATGTTCATTTTTTTCCACAAATGAAAATGTTCACAACCACAAGAGAAAAAAATTATATTCCTTGAAAAATCCAATTGCACAGAGCATTACAACAAAATTGGAAGTGTAAGTGCAACCAAATGATATACAAACGATGAAGTCTATATTGAATTATTTTAAAGCAAAAATTTAATAGTTATGTTAACATCAAACCCGTGGATAGAAGCAGACCTTGTCAATGGAGCTCTGAGATTTGTTCAAAAAATTGTATATCTACCAAGAACTACACACCTCAAACCACCAACCTATGTATTGGTGCAATTCAATAGTTACTCAAGAATTCCATTCGATGATCAAAATCCTTCCATTGTTCCAATCACAACAATTCAAAGGAATAACTCACTGCAAATACCACTACAATTGGCATGAGCTCTAATAATATATAAATCGTAAGACCTAACTCTTCACAAAGCCACAATTGATATTGGACCAAAAGAAAGAACATGATTAACATTCATGGAAATGTCTCCTGTCAAGTGTTTACACGAACTAAAAATTAAGCTGCTATTCACATATGACAAATTAAAATTAAAAAAAGAAACCAAATTGCAAACAAAAATGCAGAAAAAATAGGCTCCAAACCTTATAATACAACTAATGTAAGTGAAATACTTTTTAATTCAATACAATGTCCATATATATAAACAATAATCATTTACCTTTGTTTAATTAAATATCATATATATGTGATTGTTCTTTGCATTCTTATAATATAGTCCAATTATATAAAGTGATACTTGAAAGAAATTTATATTATTACAAATACACAACAATAAAATTACTAAATGGATGCCTGCAAATTGATATATCTCCAAGTTCTCTATATAATTACGCTGAGAGGCGTTCTATAGTCATAGCAGGGGGTGGAAAGAGCCTGTGTCAATAAATATTTGACGTGCAAATGAAAGTGTTGGAAGATGAGGTGGCATGGAGGTAACTGACATGGTTGACAACAAAAATATGAGGCATGAGTAACTGAAACGTACAAGAATAGTGTGAAGTTAATGTCATTCAATGCCTGATATGAATTTGCATGCAAATTGGTGTTGGAAATAGGATTTGGATGGATCAAATTATAACTACTTTCAATGCTTTCAGATGCTCTGTTATAAATGCCTTGTGGAGTTTCACAGTGCAGACATAATTCGTAGAAGATAATTACTCGTAAAAATTACCTACAACCCTTAAATAGGTGTGGACCTTTATTGCGATTTAAATAAGTTATTACAACTATTTATTTTCATAATGTATCTAATGAACTTAATTTCAGGGTGTAGGCATAAATTGGAGTACATTTTTTAGGAGAAGGATGCAGATCTATTGGGACATTAGTTTATTTGCATAATTTATGTGACTCTCATATCGTTCATTGTCATTTAAGGCCCACTAACATTCTTCTTGATGAAGGCTATGAAGTTCATGTGAGTGATTATGGTACTTCTATCATAGTATGGAGTCATCTCCAGCAAGAGAGCAAGGCGGATTTTGAGGGGACCATTGGCTGCATAGCACCAGGTAAAGATTATGGATTTGTCACAAAGTTATGTAGATAAATTTATTATTGTATATGATACAAATTGATATTCATTGCGTATTTGTAGAGATTGTAGTTATTGATGAGCAGCAGGTGAGTCCCAAAGCCGATGTCTATAGCTTTGGTGTAATCCTTGTGGATACTTCAAGTTCATTGATTTGGTGTCTATAATAAAGCAATCACTTCTTTTATGTTACCAATTTAAGGTGGGTTTACATATCGTGGAATTTTTAATAATTAGAAATAAGTTTAACAATCCATAGTTTGCATATTCTTTTTGTCAAACAGTTCACGTGCCTTGTCTATACTTACACATTTGCATACATATCTACTAGGGCAGTTGCAACTACAACATCTGACAATGGATGTTCATACCCTCTTCTAAATATCTCATTT
Organism: Sequoia sempervirens; assembly: GCA_007258455.2. Taxonomy (NCBI): domain Eukaryota; kingdom Viridiplantae; phylum Streptophyta; class Pinopsida; order Cupressales; family Cupressaceae; genus Sequoia; species Sequoia sempervirens. The sequence goes on along the minus strand of VDFB02047230.1, from coordinate 15,928,818 downwards.
TCACACAGGCTGCGAGGATGTTGGAAAAGGTTGTAGATGTTAATTTATGTAGCTTGGACAAATGTCTCCAAACCTAAGATTATTTAATTAATTAATTGATTTTTTCTGGAGAATTCTAGAAAGAAGTTAGTTAGAGTCCAGATAATTAATTAATTGATTCCTTTAGAGACTTCTAGAAACCAGTTAGTTAGGGTTTGTTAGAGTATAATTAATCTTATCCATTGATTGAGATTAAATCACGGCCATTGGTTTTTCAATGAGAATAGTATAAAAGGGGATCAATGGGAATTTGGAGAACACACACTTGAGAAAGATTTGCAGTGATAGAAAATAGTTTTGCAGTAATAGCAAGGGCATAGTGATAGCATTGGAGATAGCAACAGTGGAATTTTATCAAGAGAAATTGAGGGAAGAATTTCTAGAGAAGAATATTGCCCGAGCTCTGCCGGTAAGAGGCAAGCAGTTTATGTATCTCTTGATTTGTCAAAGTTTAATAAAATTCCTCATTTGCAATACTGGTTTTCCCTCCGGGGTTTTTCTAGGGACAATTTGTCCAAAAATATTGTATTTATATTATTTTACATGTTTTCTTCTCTATTCTTGTGATTTTATTTGTGAAGTTGCAGTTGTGTTATTTTTCAATATTTGCTATGAATTAATTTTTCGACAGTCAAATAATCTATATATATAGGAGATTAATAATTAGTAACTACAATAGAATTTTCACATGGTATCAGAGCTGACTCGAGGGCAAAAAAGGCTCAATGCAGGCACATGAAGAAAAAAATGAGGGTTTATAAAACTCAATTCTACGTCTTTAGAATTATTATTATTATTATTATTATTATATCTTTTGAGATGGCCTTAGCAGGTTTAAGAGATCAGGACAGATTGGATGGAGCCTCAAATTTTGGTGTCTGGAAAGCCAAAATTTCTTTATTGCTGGAAGAGAATGGGATCAATGAATATGTGACCAATGTTGTAGCTGTATGTATAGATCCAACACAAATCTTAGCATATAAGAAGGAATATGCCAAGGCAAGGAGGCCGATTCTTGACAGTGTCAAGGACCATATAGTTCTACATATCGTAGAGTTAGATACAATGAAGAAGATGTGGGGTGTCATTCTAAATCTATACTAGAATGATACCACTAACTGAAAGCTGATTCTCATAGAAAAGTTGAGGAATAATCAGATGAACAAGGGAGAAGACGTTACAAGTTATCTCACCAGGCTTAGACTTGTCAAAGATGAGTTGGCAGCTGTTGGAGATAAACCAAATGATGACAAGCTAGAACGAATAGCCCTAAATGGGTTTACTAAGCAGCAAGATGTCTTTGTTCAAGTTATTAATGGATTAGACACCTTACTGAGTTGGGATTGACTATGGAGTGACTTCACTCAGGAGGAGCTTAGACTAAGTCTTGTCAGTGGAACCGACAGTAAAAGTTAGAAGAGTGAGATAGAACAGGAAAACGTTGCCCTAGTAGGAAAATGGAAAGTGAAGAAGGGGTCTATCAAATGATCAAATCCTAAAAGTGAGAAGAAAGACTTATCTAAGGTCAAATGCTATGGATGTCACGAGTTTGGCCACTATGTCAGCGATTGCAAGAAAATGAAGAAGAATGAAAAGAAAGGAAAGAAGCAAACGACAGCTTTGAGCAAGTGCAGATGAGCTCTCTAGTAGAATGGAGGATGAGTTTGCACTCATAGCTTGTATGGTTAGCTCAACCTCACAGGGTGTTTGGTATATAGATAGTGGGGCATCATTTCATATGATAGGATTTAGAGAGTACTTCTCCAGTTATAAGGAGGAGGACATCAGAATCCAAATTTCTATGGGGAACATGTCCAAACTCAATCCAGTTGGGAAAGGGACTGTTCTATTTCAGAGAGAGAATGGTAAGTTGATTCCCATTCATGATGTGTTGCATGTGCTAGGCATGGGGATGAACCTGATTTCCATATTTGTCCTTTAATATAAAGGCTACAATGTACTCTTTAGAGGGGTGAATGTGTTAATCAAGCATAAGGATTGGAAATCACCCATAGCTATTGGAGTTAGGAGCAGTCGACTTTACAGGTTGTAGTTTGATACTCATAAGGCACTGATGAGTAGCGGTAATTCTAGAGATTAAGGAGAGCTATGGCATAGGAGGATGAGCCATATACATCATGGAGCACTTAAATTGCTTCGTGAGATAGTGACAGGTGTTCCAGAGGTGACCTTAGAGCATGATGATGTATGTAAGGGATGTGTGTTGGGGAAGTTTGCAAAAGAAACTTTTCCAAGGAGTGACACTAGATCCAAAGGCATTCTTGATCTAGTACATTCAGATATATGTGGACCAATGTCGATGAAGTCTCTTAGAGGATACATGTACTTTGTTACTTTTACTGATGATTTCTCCAGGAAGACCTAGATATACTTCTTGAAGACCAAGGATGAGGTTTTTAGTAATTTCCAAGAGTTCAAAGCTCTTGTGGAGAATTCGACAAGTAGGAAGATAAAGGTTCTTCGGTCAGACAATGGAGGTGAGTACATAGGGAAAGATTTCCAGGAGTTCTATACCAGGGAAGGAATCAAGAGAGAGTGAACTATTCCTTATAACCCACAGCAGAATGGGGTTGTTGAGAGGAAGAATCATTCTATATCGGAGGAAACAAGGGCTATGTTGTATGACCAGGATATGCCACATTACTTATGGCAAGAGGCATGCAGTAAAGAAGTATACATACAAAATAGGGTTCCACATAAGGTATTGGGAAAGATGACACCAGAGAAGGCGTTCTCAGGGAAGAAGCTAGATGTCAACCACTTCAGGATATTTGGGAGTTTGGAATTTTGTCACATTTCAGGGCCTACACGTTCCAAGTTAGATTAGACTGCAAAGAGAGGGTACTTTGTGGGGTACAACAAAACCTCAAAGGCATATAGGATATTTATTCTAGGGGCTAGGAGAATTATAGTTAGGTGCGATGCCAAGTTCATGGAGGACAAGGCATTTAGAAGGTCCAGAGATTTTCCAGCAGATGATCAGAGTGAGCAACCAGTAGAAGCTCCAAGGATCGTTCAACTAGATCAGGGGCAATGAAGCTCGAGTACAGTTACTAGTACAGGCACAGACTCAAGTGCTGAGAGTTTGTAGAGTATGGAGCAACAGATGCAACAAATCCAAGAGATGCATTAGGAAGACATGGAGGTTGATATTTCATCCTCTACAGTTGGTAGCAAGAACCAACAGACACATATGGATACTCAGGAGTTTGTGGGATCTCCTAGGATGAGTAATAGATAGCAAAGACAACCAACCAGGTATAATGATTATATGGCATTAGTTAGTCCGTTAGTAGATGGCGAGCCTTCTAGCTATCAGGAGGTTGCACAACAGTAGGTGTGGCGAAATGTGATGGTTGAGGAATATACCTCAATAATGTAGAACGATGTGTGGGAGGTTGTTCCTAGATTGACAGATAGGGCAGTGGTTGGATCACGCTGGATCTATAAGATTAAGCACGGTGTAGATGGTAGCATCAAGAAATACAAGGCAAGGTTCGTGGCCAAGGGGTTCTCTCAGAAGGAGGGAGTAGAATATGAGGAGACATTCGCTCTGGTGGTCAGGTATACTTCTATGTACGAGCCATGATCTCACTTGTAGCTCAGATGGGATGGAAGATCCATCAAATGGATGTCAAGACAAAATTTCTTAATGGTGAATTGGTAGAGGAGGTATACATAGAACAACTAGAGGGTTTTTGTAGCACACAACAATGAAACCCATGTGTGTAGATTGAATAGAGATTTGTATGGACTCAAGCAGGCTCCCAGGGGGTGGTATGAGCGCATTGATAGATACTTGTAGGGAATGGGCTTCGTGAAGAGTGAGGCGGATGCTAACCTCTACTACTTGGTGGTTGGGGGTGAGGTTCTCATTCTTGTTCTATATGTGGACGACTTGTTTTTAACAGGTTCACTAGGGTTCATAGAGGAGTGCAAGAGGGACCTTGCAACAGAGTTTGAGATGAAGGATTTGGGGCTTATGCACTACTTTCTAGGCATGGAGGTATGGTAGACAGATGGAGATATTTTCCTTGGACAAGGGAGATACTGTATCGAAATCTTGAGGAGGTTCAAGATGGAGGATTGCATAGCCATGTCTACACCTATGATCACGAATTGGAAGAAGGTAGACTCATCCAGGGAGAAGGATGTAGACCCCACCTTATACAGATAGTTGATTGGATCTCTCATGTATTTGGTCAACACCATGCTATATATATCCTTTGCATTAAAATCTCTTAGTCAGTTCATGGTTGATCCGAAGAGAGTGCATTAGACAGTGGAAAAGCATGTGTTGTGGTATTTGCGTGGTACAATTGAGTATGGGATCAAATATTCTTGAGGCGATGGTATCAGGTTGATAGGCTATACTGATGCAGATTGGGAAGGTAGTACAGTGGATAGGAAAAGCACTTCAGGGTGTTGCTTTAGTTTGGGATCAGGAGTTGTCTCTTGGTACAACAGGAAGCAGAAGTCTGTGACTCTGAGTTCTATAGAGGAAAAATATATAGCAACTAGCATGATGACGTGTAAGGCGATATGGCTTCAAAAGTTGCTGGTAGCCTTGTTTGGTTAGAGGGTTGAGACTACGGTGATACACTGCAACAATCAAAGTTGTGTCAAGTTGTCTGAGAATCCAGTGTTTCATGATAGGTCTAAGCATATAGACATTAGGTATCACTTCATCAGGGATTGTGTACAACGGGGGATTGTTCAGCTACATTATATACCTACAGATCAGCAGGTAGCAAACATTTTGACAAAGGCATTGGGGAAGGCGTAATTCATCTTCTTCAAAGATATGTTGGGTGTCATGCAAAACACCTTCCTTGCTAAGAGGGAGTGTTAATTTATGTAGCTTGGATAGGTGTCTCCAAACCCAAGATTATTTAATTAATTTTTCTAGAGAATTTTAGAAAGAGTTAGTTAGAGTCCAGATAATAATTAATTAATTAATTAATTAATGGATTCCTTTAGAGACTTCTAGAAACCAGTTAGTTAGGGTTTGTTAGAGTCTAATTAATCTTAGCCATTGATTGAGATTAAATCATGGCCATTGATTTTTCAATGAGAATAGTATAAAAGGGGATCAATGGGCATTTGGAGAACACACACTTGAGAAAGATTTGCAGTGATAGAAAATAAATTTGTAGTGATAGCAAATAGTTTTATAGTAATAGCAAGGGCGTAGTGATAGCATTGGAGACAATAGAAATGGAATTTCAGTAGGAGAAATTGAGGGAAGAATTTTTGGAGAAGAATATTGCCAGAGCTCTACCAGTAAGAGGCAAGCAATTTATGTATCTCTTGATTTACTAAAGTTTAATAAAATTCCTCATATACAGTACTGGTTTTCCCTCTAGGGTTTTTCTAGGGACAATTTGTCCAAAAATATTGTGTTCATTATTTTGCATGTTTTCTTCTCTATTCCTGTGATTTTATTTGTGAAGTTGCAGTTGTGTTATTTTTCAATATTTGTTGTGAATTAATTTTTCAGCAGTCAAATACTCTATATAGATAGGAGATTAATAATCAGTAACTACAATAGAAATTTCACACTCATGGAAACTTCAAGTTCATTGATTTGGTGTCTATAATAAAACAATCACTTTTTTTTATGTTACCAATTTAGGGCAGGTTTACATATTGTGGAATTTTTAATGATTAGAAATAAGTTTAACAATCCACATTTTGCATATCCTTTTTGTCAAACAGTTCACATTCCTTGTCTATACTTACACATTTTGCATACATATCTACTAGGGTAGTTGTAGCTACAACATCTGACAATGGATGTCCATACCCTCTTCTAAAGCTCCTATTTTTCGCATAGGCTGCGAGGATGCTGGAAAAGGTTGTAGATTCTGGCTTTACACCTGCCAATCACATTTGGTTGAAAGTTTATAAACCCCATTTTATGCATATCCCACAATCATAACATTCAATGAGATCACATTTCTTGGAGGTTTCTTGTCAAACAATTTACGTGCCCTTTTTCAAAAATTTCTATGCTTCCACATTTTGCATACACGTTTACTAGATCATGTTGCATAAACTCTGATCTCTATGGAATACACTCCAAATTTTGCATGCTAGCATTTTACAAATACCAACTAATTAATCTAGGTTAAGGTATGTGTCGAGTTGTAAATTATAAAACATGACTCCATACTCACATCTCAAAACAAATTTTATATTTAATAAACATTTAAAAGAATGGTCTATAGACCAAAAATTTTCTCTTGTGTGTAAGGTGAATTGAGGATTGAAAAAAGATAAGATCAAAAAGGCAGTTTCTAATTTCATTGCATGTTACTAAATTATTTTCTTATCAAGAAAGAGAGGAGTTGGATTCAAGTTTGGCATACACATTTGTTTTTGTTTTTGCTATGAATTTTAAATGTTGTTATAAGAAAAAATGAGTTAAAAGTAACATTGTAATTAGTGTGAATTTATAACTAGCACTTGCACTAAAAGGAGGTGCAAGGATTACGCCGATAGTAAAATATATGTTGAAATAGTGTATGGTAGAGTACAATAAATAGGCTTTTAGAATATGATATTTAGCCATTGATATATAGATATGTTTTGTAGCATTATGAGTTGAAGATGATGTGCATCAAGCTTGCATAAATTTTGTACTTTTGTTATAACTTCAATTGTTGCAACAACTCCAATGGAAACACTAACACACTTTCCAAGATGATAACATTAAAATAGGCATGAGTAAACACTTCTGGTAAAAATGAATGACTAACACTCTAAAGAACTATAAGCAACAAAATATTAAGTTGCTTTCAAAAAACACTACAAATTCTAAGGCATAATGTCTATGACATTGCGTCGTAGATCAAGGTTAGCACTCAGGCATATTTTAAGTTTTTCCAAACTATGTTACACATATATAAGTTTTTCCAAACTATATGTATGTTAATATATTAGAGAGTATGTGTTTGTGCATGGATGTGCTGCAATTTCTAGTTGCATGTGGCTGGATTAACAATTAATAATAAGTAATAAATAATGGAATGAAATAAACTTAGACAAATCTAGATTTTTCCCTCAAAGAAATTAAGTATTATTTGATTATGAAATATTTGTATATAGATTTTAAAACATAAAGCAATGCAAATGGAAAAACAAAGGACAAAAAACACTATAAATGGAAATAAAATGTCCCCATCCAGATTTCAAATCAACATTTATCTTGCTTTTATGTGACATGTGAGATTTTGAAGGCTTTTACTGATATTTTAGAGGCTTTTACCGGTTTACCATTAAACGACAACCGGTTTACCATTAAATGACAACTAGTTTACCATTAAATGAAAAACAATTTACCACTAAATGACACCTTGAAACTTGTTTTCTGACGACTCAATAGTGGTTTGCAAGTGTGAGACTTGTTTCAGGCTCAAATCTCACACTATATGTAGCCTATCGACTAATTATAAAATAAGTTAAAATCATTTTAATTAGAAGGATGACAAGTTATAATATAATATTATAAATATTTAATTATATAAATTATTTAAAAATTTAAAAATAAAATATAAAAAATAAATAAAATAAAATAATAAAGTTAAGCTAAGGTTATAATTGATGTTGTTAGAATTTAGTAAAAAATAGTTGTGACTTTTTTCAGCCAAAAAATTATAATTATTTATAAAAATAAAGTATAAAACAAACATATTAAATTATTATTTTTTTGCTCAGTAATAGTGTTAATTTTATTATTAATAATAAAAGATTACATAACTATTCTCATTACAACTTTATTTAAAAAACCCCTTTCCAACACTATTAAACCCCTCTACAAGAACCTCTAGCCCTGCCATCTATCCACACTAGGATCAACTCCATGGGTTACACACAATAAATCACTACATTAAATAAAGAAGCTCCACAGGCAACCCTAAAAACCAGCCTAAAACCATCAACCCCTAAAAAAAAACCTATTAACAGGTCATAAGTTTGGAGCACTATTTGGTCCTCCTTTAGTCTAAGACCGGAGGACCATAGCGTAAATTTCCTTCTTTACTTTCTTTGCTTTCTCCCCCTTAATAGTTTGCCAATTGTCCTCCACCCTTGCAGCCTCCTTATGCCATTCCAATGATTTATCATGGGAGCTCTTCAAAACTCCATTCAAATTGCCAATTGCTTGTTGCCTCTGTCCATCAACTTTCCATTTCCCAGCTTCTTTCTCTTGCGATCTCACCACACCTTTTTTCTCTCGACACTCTGGTGTTGTTGCCCCATTTTTGAAGTTCAACTCCTTTTCACATTCATTGAAGACAACATTATCACTGTTCACAACCAAACTCCCTTCATGTGTCGGGTCATCACTAGTCGGCTGCTGGTCTTCCCTTCTAACACCATTCACCAACACCTTCCCTTCCTGACCCAGAGCCCCAGGAACTTGGCCTTCCTCTTCCCTACCTTTCAACTAAGAGCTCACTTGCTTCTCCTCTTTTATCTCCACTGTATAGTGTTGGGGAGCAACATCCTTCCACCAAGAAGAATTTTTTTTGTTCTGTGTTTAGCACATTGAGCAACCAAATGGCTAGTTTGAAAAGAAATTATGCACCTAAATGGCACCCCTTCATAATCTAGGGGTTGAACCCAACAACCTTTTGAAGTTTTTATTCGGATCTCTTCCGGAAGGTCCTTAGACATGTCCATTTCCACAAAAATCCATGCAAAATTTGAATGCAGAAGATTTGAGGATCCCTCATCCACCATTAAAAATCTTCCTAAAGAGTTCCTCCAAGCAAGAATCAAACCAAAAATGTAAGGGAAGGTTGGGAAGTCTCACCTAGAGAGGAACCCTCTGAACACTTTAGTCGCTGGGTTAAAAGCTGGGTGCCATGGCTCTAACATCAGTGCATACTTTTCTTCCCAGTCCCAGTGATAGTCACAGAGGATCTTATTTCTATCCTGCTCCTTTTCAAAAATAACAATGAAAAATCCTTTAGCCATATGATAGATTTGAACATACCCTTCCAAAACATGCTTCCAGTGATTAGAAATCCACTAGTGGAGATCACTCAAGCTTGGCTAGAATCCCCTGAATCTCCCAATTAGGCCCAACCTAGGAAAAAAAATTCATTAAAAGTCACCTCTTGTTCAAGCTCGCCATCTAGCTCCACTATGATTGTTCTAGTCGGGGGAGGTAAAGCAAAATCCCCTCCACCCCTTCTTGTCGAAGTCTTGGTTGAGTGCTTCAAACGCTGAGAGGGTCCCGTTTGGTTCCTCCCTATCTCAAACGCCTTGGTCCCCTTAACAAATCCATCCCCCCTATGACGAATGCACCAGGTTGCCCTCCCTTCTGGCTTCTCTGTGCAGATGGGTCGCCATCGTCCAAACCCAAACCAACACCGATATTGCATGTATTCTTCCCAACATTCCCTGATTGGTTGTCCCGACTAGCCTCCTCCCTGCTGCAGATTCCGCTGTGCCGAAAGCCACTTATCATTCCCTGAGCAGTCTTTCCAAAAGAACTCGATTAAGGAAAAATCCTAGTCACCGTAGGAGAAAGTAGTCGATCGTTAGCGAACTCCATTATCACTAATCTTTTTATTTTCTATCAAACATATTAAATTATTAGTCATAAAAAGAAGTTTCTAAATTTTAGTAAATTAAGTGCGAAAGAAATATTCTAAATTTACTATTTCATATAGAAGTAGTTTTTAAATTAGACATAAAAATAAGTTTCTAAATATACTATTTCATATAAAAGTAGTTTATAAATTAATATACTTAAAATTAAAAAATATTCAAGATCTTTTTAAACCAACATATCCCTTAGGTTTTTATATAGATTTATTTAAGTAATATTTTTCAATAAAAAATAATAAAATTATTAATAAAGATAAGATATAAAATATATATATATATTTAGTTACTATCATTAAAAAAGAAGTTTCTAAAATTTAGAAAATTAAGTATGACAAAACTTTCTTAAATTTACTATTGCATATGAAAGTGAGTTAAACTAAAAAAAATAAAATTTAAAAATATTAAAATCTTTCAAAAATAAAAATATTTTTTGATGTTATTGTAAATAGAAATAAAATTATAAAGAAATGAAAAACAATTTTTCTTTTTCAAAATTCTAAACTAGCATACATATATTAAATATTAAATATTAATATATATATAATATGCCAAGAGTTATCCTTCTCGAGGCACCTATTTTCATCAAATCCTACCGCATCTACGTCAAATTAATTCAATGTTGATTTGGTTATCTTGAAGAAGAGTCATATGATTATTTCTTAATGTCGTTCTTAAGATTAAGTTGATTTCACTTTTGATGGGGATCATTGCCTAATTTCCTATTTTAAACAAAGAGTATAACTATAAACCTACATGATGTATTGTATGTTATAGTTCATTTAATATTTTGAGTTATAAATTATCAATAGTTTCCCATCAGTGTTTTTCTATTTTTCTCTGCAAATGGTAAACGCTTGCATTCATTTGGAACATTATGGACTTAAGATACTGGCTTATTGAGCTCTTTTGTCAAAAGTTATCTAGGACTTGTACCCAGTCAAATTTGATTTTAATTGGATTAGGCTACTTCTGCACATGAACCCACATAATCATCATGGCTATTGTTGTGTGATACCATTTATGAACTAATGGACTAGAGATACCTTTATTTCTATCATATTTAAGAATTTATTGGAATGCCTAAAGGCGGCATTTATTTTTTAACTTTCCCTTATCGGCACAAGACTCGTTTGAATAAACCAGAGTAGCCATGTTCACATATAACATAAATTTCAATGATAAGATATTAAAAAATGCAAAATACACTTTAACAAAATATTTAGGGGAAACCTGACATAGAATTATATTCAGGCAATATCCCAAAGAACATAGAACTTCCATCATATAATGAAAGGTGAAAGAGAAAGTGCACCAACTTCTATCACTATCTCCATAACAAACAAGGCTTTCACATACATATCCAAGATTCCAAAAAAGGGAAAAAACTGGGATTTTCTTCAATTTGAATTTTTTGGGTTGCTATTCTGAATAGCTATTGGAGGCAATTGCTTACTAAGGTTTTGCGCTAGTTTAATATAATCCATAAAGTAGACATAACAAAAACCTCTGTATATGTCCAAAGGTCTATGATATAATGGTGTCAAATGTAAGAGTGCGATCCAATTTGATATCCCCCTAACTATAATAAGGTTGCTTATAACCCCAAAGAAGTTAACATGTGAGGTTGTGGGGGGGTTCTGGTTGCGGTATAAGGGTAATGGGTAAAGCAGGTCATAACAATAGCAAACATATGGTGAGTTTGTGGAGTTATGGTTCTAGTGTAAGAATGTGATCAATGCTTTCCCTGCACAGTGGTAAAGGCAACCCATAAAATCACGATAACATTACAATGATGTCCTATGTAGTGTATAGCATTCTAAGTCGCACTTGCTACTATTTCCCTAGAATCCACCCTATCAGTATTAGTGGCAACATCCCTTCTTGTGGGTCTAAAATAGTCAAGAGCTAAATCAAATCCACAAGGATTGGCGCTGCCCCCAGATCTAATAGGATGGATCCTAGGATACCAATAGAATGGGCAGCATGGTTTCCATATAGCATATATGGCATCACACACACTACTATTGTCATACAGTCCACCCATCAGACTTAGTGACAACATCCCTCTTTGTGGGTTTGGAGTAGTCAAGAGCTAAATCAGACCCACCAAATCTAACAGGGTGGATACTTATAGAACATGCAGCATGGTTCCCATAGAGCATATTGGACATCACCATTGGATCATACTGCGTTAAAGGAGAGCACAAAAAACAAGTTTGTGTAGTTACGGTTGTGGAATAAGAATGTGATCCATGCGAGAAACCAAAGGAACAAAAAATAATGCAGTCCATGCTTACCCCACACAATATTTAAGGAGCTTTGTTATCTCAAATTTACCCAAGAGAACATAAAAGAATGTGATCCATGCTTACCCCACATGGATTAAAAGCCTCCCGTTCATCATATTTCCCAAGAGAACAGACATGAATGTGGTTCATGGCTACCCCACGTGCCTTTTAAGGCACACCGTTATCTCATATTTGCAAAGAGAACGAAAATAATGCGATCCATGCTTACCTCCCCACAACGTTATAGGCATTAGCTCACCTTATATTTACCAAGAGAACAATAAAATGAGGTAGTGAGGTTGTTTAGCATGGTGTAGGAATGAAGATGTTATTTACCCCAAATTGAGTTAAAGGGAACCTATAATTTCAACCAAGATTTATCGAATTAAACCAAAAAAAAAAATCAGGAATAAACATGGAAATAAGTGAATCCCATTCTATAAAAAAGACCAAAAATAAAATCAAGTTCAACAATTACTCTTTATCGGCAATGTGAATAGTGGCTACCAAATCAACTTGCAGAGAAATGAAAACCGTATTAGGATTCCTAACAAATTTTAAATTATTAGATTTCAAATATATAAAAATCAAAACGAAACTATATTTTCACTATAAGCTTAAAAGACAAATTATATTTTCAAATGTGAAAATCAAACTGATTTACTGTTAAAAGTGAGAATGCTAATTTTTTAACCTGAGATCTGGGTTGAAAAATTGACAAGGGTAATTTCTTGCGGTAACTAAGAACCGCAGTCTACAAATCGTCTCCGTCGATTTTATTTTTACGGAGCTTGGTAAAATCTACCACAAAATTAAATTATGGAATTTCTCCGATGTAAATATCTTTCTCATTTTTATCTTCAATCAATTCAAACCAATGCCAAAATTCTCTTATGAAAAAGTATAGCACAAAAAAGATCAAAAAACTCTATACCTATACAATAATAAGCTGCATCTGCCTCTAGTGCCTTTACCAATGAAGAGTAGGTGCGGGAGAAGTAGCCTCCATGCTAATTTACAAAAGGTTAATTATAGTATTGGCTAACCATGCCTCATCTTCCTCATCGCTATCACCCTCCATTAGGGCTTGAGAGTCGTGGATAATATTTAGGCGAGGCATGCACATGATAAAAAACCATGGCACTGTGAATATGGATGCTGATAAAAAATTGAAACTCATAACATAAATATGTAGCCTCACCTTGAAGCACTTAATCTATAATTCCACATAACAAAAACCTCTATATATGTCCAAAGGTCTGTGATATAATGGTGTCACTTGTACGAGTGCGATCCAATTTGATATCCCCTAACTATAATAGGGTTGCTTATAACCCCAAAGAAGTTAACATGTGAGGTTGTGGGGTTTTGGTTGCGGTATAAGGGTAATGGGTGAAGCAGGTCATAACAACAACAAACATATGGTGAGTTTGTGTAGTTATGGTTCTGGTGTAAGAATGTGATCAATGCTTTCCCTGCATAGTGGTAAAGGAAGCCCATATAATCACGATAACATGACAATGATGTCCTATGTAGTGTATGGAATTCTAAGTCGCACTTGCTACTATTGCCCTAAAATCCACCCTATTAGTCTTAGTGGAAACATCCCTTCTTGTGGGTCTGAAATAGTCAAGAACTAAATCAGATCCACAAGGATTGGCGCTGCCCCCAAATCTAACAGGGTGGATCCCAGGATACCAATAGAATGGGAAACATGGTTTCCATATAGCATATATGGCATCACACATGCTACAATTTCTGTAGAATCCACCCATCAGACTTAGTGGCAACATCCCTCCCTGTGGGTTTGGAGTAGTCAAGAGCCAAATCAGACCCACCAAATCTATCAAGGTGGATACTTATAGAACAGGCAGCATAGTTCCCATAGAGCATATTGGACATCACCATTGGATCATACTACGTTAAAGGAGAACACAGAAATCAAGTTTGTGTAGTTATGGTTGTGGAATAAGAATGTGATCCATGCGAGAAACCAAAGGAACAAAAAATAATGCAGTCCATGCTTACCCCACATAGTATTTAAGGAGCCTTTTTATCTCAAATTTACCCAAGAGAATAGAGAAGCATGTGATCCATGCTTACCCCACATGGATTTAAAGCCTCCCATTCATCATATTTCCCAAGAGAACAGACATGAATGTGGTTCGTGGCTACCCCACATGCCTTTTAAGGCACACCATTATCTCATATTTGCAAAGAGAATGGAAAGAATGCGATCCATGCTTACCTCCCCACAATGTTATAGGCATTAGCTCACCTTATATTTACCAAGAGAACAATAAAATGAGGTTGTGAGGTTGTTTAACACAGTGTAGGAATGAAGATGTTATTTACCCCAGATTGAGTTAAAGGGAACCTATAATTTCACCCAAGATTTATCGCATTAAACAAAAAAAATATTAAATCAGGAATAAACACGGAAATAAGCCAATCTCGTTGCATAAAAAAGACCAAAAATAAAATCAAGCTCAACAATTACTCTTTATCAGCAATGTGAATAGCGACTACCAAATCAACTTGCAGAGAAATGAAAACCGTATTAGGATTCCTAACAAATTTTAAATAATTAGATTTCAAATATATAAAAATCAAAATGAAACTATATTTTCACTATGAGCTTAAAAGACAAATTATATTTTCAAATGTGCAAAATCAAACTGATTTACTGTTAAAAGCAAGAATGATGATTCTTTAACCTAGTATTTGGGCTGAAAAACCGACAAGGGTAATTTCTTGCAGTAACTAACAACTGCAGTCTACAAATCGTCTCTGCCAATTTTATTTTTATGGAGCTTGGTGAAATTTGCCACAAAATTAAATTTTGGAATTTCTCCGATGTAAATATCTTTCTCATTTTTATCTTCAATCGATTCAAACCAATGCCAAAATGCTCTTATGAAAAGTATAGCACAAAAAAGATCGAAAAACTCTATACCTACGCAATAATAAGTTGCATATGCCTCTAGTGCCTTTACCAATGAAGAGCAGGTGTGGGAGAAGTAGCCTCCATGTTGATTTACAAAAGGTTAATTATAGTATTGGCTAACCATGCTTTGTCTTCCTCATCGCTGTCACCCTCCATTAGGGCTTGAGAGACGTGGATGATATTTAGGCGAGGCATGCACAGGATAAAAAAACCATGGCACTGTGAATATGGATGTTGATAAAAAACTGAAGTGCATAACATAAATATGTAGCCTCACCTTGAAGCACTTAATCTTCCACGTTCCTCTGTTACTCAAACCTGGAATATATAAGAAAATTGATGAAATGGAGACAACACATCAACCATCTTCCACGCACTGCGAGCAATCCAATCTAGTCCAGAATTCCATAGAACCAATGTTGAAAAGAAATGGTTTGCATACCAATGCCACTCTGCACTACCCTATCAACGCGATGCACGTCTCTCATAAAATTTAATGAATTTTAATTCCTTCAGATTCGAAAACTGACAAATGCACGTCAATTTTTACTTAAAGAGTTTTTATTGACATAAGTTGTTTGCTTTCATTGTAGATGCCTCTCTACGTAATTAATATATTTAAAATTAGAAAATTAAATAAATAAGAATATATTAAATTTACTATTACATATAAAAATGTTTCTAAATTAACATATATATTATTTATTAATAATATTTATTAAAAAAGTAAGAGATATCCTTTTGGAGGGGAGGCCTTTATTGCATTTTATGTGAAAAATTGTTTAAAATAGACTATGCTTTTTATAAATATTATCGATAAATAATATATATGCTATCTTATACAATAAGATAAATATGCTAGTTTTAATCTATTTGACACAACAAAATTCACAATGCAACGCATCTTTTTTGTTATTATAGTTTAACACGATTTTCACCATTACAAATATTTTTCAAACTTAGTACTTCTAAATGTTTTGATGCGATAAAGCTAACCAGCGGATTCATCTGAAACACACTGAAAACGTCGGAGGAAACTTCTAGATTACACGAAACAATTTCTTCTCTTCAATTTGTCTCATCGCCCTACTTATATAGCGAGCATTTAAACTACAACCTTCTCTTCAATCAATTCTGTTCTACGAGTTAAGATTTCCAATATCCTCTTCGGTTGAACATATTTCCGCAGAAAACAATTCTGCCAGCAATGTGGGGGGATTCAGTTGATAGCAGCGCTCTGCGGGAGAAACTAGGAGTAGTATTTGGATTTGGCCGTTCTGATTCAGATGGTGATTCTCGACTTGCGGATGACAGAAGGGACAGCAGCAGTTATGGCTCCGAAGACCGTTGTTCTATAAGTAAAGTTATCAGGAACAAATGCAACACAGAGGAAGTGGAGCCTGGCAAATTTGTCAGGAAATGCGAGAAAACCCAGGAGGTTTTCAGGAATTGTGCTGGCAGGTACCCATTTTCATTTATAGTTTGTTTCTCAATTTATCTGTCCGTTTCATGCCAACAATTTTAAGATACCCAATTCAAAAAAGGCTTAAACTTAAGACAATCAGATCAGAACAGGCTAAAGTCTAATACATCGAATTCTGGTTAGGTTGGAATAAAAGATTCTCAATTCAAATTACTCTAAAATTAAAAACCTAAAATATGTTATGGCTAGGTTTTTTCTCCTTACGAAATCTTGAACGACCTTATGGGTAGCTCTTTTTTCCTCTTTCAGAGATGCTTTTTATGGTTGTCCTTTGGGTCATCACCCCCTCTCTAGGGGTCTATGTATACCGTGAAGTTCACCCATGAGTTAGACCTGGTTCCATCTCTACCCACTCTTAGGTTTTAAACTTGGGTCACAAATTAAATATGGTTCTATGGATTGCTTGTAAAGCACCTTGGGATAAACTTGGATGGCATTTCTTAATATGGCCTATGCTCAAATGCGCCTCTTAATCATTCAACTATGTTGTCTGTATGTGTTGCTTTGTTCCAATGAAACATTTGAAATAGAGCCACACTCTAATGAGCTCCATCCTTATCTCTACTCAACAATTTCCTGGACAGGTTTGATAAATTTTAACCCACAGCGAGAGATGTTTGGACTGTATGTTCGATTATAGTGCCTTATTCTATCCAACCTTTCTGTCTATCACTGGTTAAAATTCACGGCACTCAGTTTAGGTTAGAGATTAGGGATCTTGTTCACGTTTCATTTAAATAAATAAATAGACTGTCATTCCCTCTTTTTCAGTTTCAACCTTTGTTTGTCTATTTCAAGATTAAATTTAAGGCACTTAATTGAGATCGGGGCTTAGTATTCTTCATCATTGCCAGGAAACTCCATTATAGGAATGTGGACCATGTACCTGTCCCCATACCCCAAATTTTGGTAACTACATTTGTATATAATAAGGCCATCTCCTTATTCATTTAATCACATAACCTAATTTGATTGGAAAACTCATCCCCCTACTGGTACCGATACCCCTGCATTTCCTGGTAACTATAGGTTTTCTATTAAAATTTCATCTAAATAAAATCAGTGCAATTAATCATGGCAATACAGGATTATATCAGATGTTTCTGATGGTATAGTTAAAGGGTCTATTTATTACTGGGGGGCATAATTAGCACAGGGTCACATGCCCAGCAGGTCACAAACTTTGGTCAGGGTGGGTGATATGCGGCTTACATGGCCACTAAACTGCAGCTTGACATATTATAGGATTTTCTTACATGATTCTATAGCTTCCAGCCATGTTAGAACTTAAGGTTGCACTAAAAAAAGGCAGATACTCCAAGGAGAAGATAATTGTACTTTATTAACTTACAGGATTTTATTAGTTTTTTTGACATATGTGAAGATCTGTTAATTAATAATTATTGGCGAGCACCTGGGCCGTTGTGCTGATACATGCCTGACTGACTGCTACACTACAGCTTGCATACCATAGAATTTTACCAGTTAATCCTATTGTTCACTGATATGTTAGAAGCATCAAAAAGTGGCAAAACTCAAATCTCTTCTAGAGTCATTAGGCACCAACCTGTTTTCTATTTTACTAATCTATGATTGATATCTATCTATAACGATTTTCGATAGTTAAATTGTAACACTTACCTGCCATCATCTAAATATGTATGGACACACTGCCTATTCTAAAAAATCTTTTAACTTACAAGCCATGATAGAGGCGTTTCTTTTCCATCAAAGTTCGTATAGAATTTGCACTGAGCCTTACCATGGTGTTATGTACATTTTCATTGCTAAACATGGTCTATCAAATGAATTAAACATGAGGGTCTTATGGGTAGTGCAGTACTATTTGTACAGGGACAGGTTGCTTACCTTTGCTAACACCCACTTCAAGAATTCATGCCTTTGGCATCATTGTTACTCTACCTTAGTGAAAATGGTGGATGGAGCTGCTGTTAATATTGGCAACATTGTTTCCATATCTACAGAATTTATAATCTCTTGGTTTTGTTTGGTCACAGAAATTTGTGTGTGTGTGCTAGGATATTACTTAAGGCATTGACTCTGAATTTTTTGTTTATTGGGGTTGTGAATAGTGCCTGTGTCTTTGTGGCAAGGGAAATCGCCAAAACTAGAAAAAATCATATAACCCGGGTTAATAAAATGGTAAAACTCACACATGGAACTGGCTGCCTAGATGGAATGTCTTTCCATCGGAATTTCATAATTTACAATCACAATAGCTACTTAGGCTTGTCTCATCAAATAACTACCTATTTAAGACATGTCTTTTTTTTTAGTTGCCTGTAAGGTTTGGAAACTAATTGGCCTTTACTGCATGTAATAATATTGGGTTTTGGAGACTTGATACCTTGATTCTTTGTATCTAATCGCTATAATCTGCAGACCCTGTTTGTCTATGATTTGGTTATTATAATTTTAATCTAGTGAGCTTCTAAATCAAAACATTTAAAAGAGATTGAGTGTCGAAAAAATGATGTCTACCCAAATTATAAGGCTAGATTCACGTTCCTGCTCTGATTCCACTTGAAAAAAAATATATTTATGGCAAAACAGATAGACTTGAGTTCTACTTCTGTTTTCTTTGAGATGCTATACTTGGTTATGTCAGATTGGACTTTGACATATGCATGCTCTTGTTCAAAGTATGTATACATCTAACCATAGTTCACAGACTTAGACCCGGAGAGTACTTTACAAGTCCAGAATTTCCAATTCGGTAAAAACTCAGCAAAACTCTGCAACTTAAAAAAATACTTAAATCTCTTAAAAAAAATTTTTTTTTTTTTGCAAAATTCAATTGCAAAATGTATCAAATGAGTCTAAAAAGCCATAAGTGTTTTATTTTAGATTTGACTCATGAATACATATGGATTACAAAATTGCATTATCATGTGAACCCAAATACAATAGCTAGCTATGAACTGATAACTAATGTGAATTTATGATGATTGTTTTTTAAGATCATCATCATAAATTGCATAACTAAGCAAGTAAAAAAGTTAAAAGCTTTTACAATTTCCTCTTCCCTGTTCTAGTGAAATAATTGGGTGGTAGAGCGTATGGCCCTTGCACTCAGTTGTGACTCCTTGCTTGGCTCCACCTTGCTACTAGATGGCAATGACTCCTTTGCCATATCGATGTTATCTAATGACAATCCAATCTAACCTGCTCCTGCTGCAGCAACATCCTCCATAGCTTGCCTCTTGAAATTGATTTAAATTAGTATCAATCAATTAAAGTTTTAATTAATTCACAAATTTAGCAAATTGATACAATTCAATTCAAAAATTGTGTTTGAACGATGCATGTTTAGGCTTAGGAAATTAAAAAATTTGAAATTCTAGAACAAATAGAAGAAAAAATTTCAACTAACCTGAGAATTGCCTAAAAAATTTTCCCAATTCTCTGTAGAATGCTTTCTTACTGTTGTGTGTGGTGTGGAAGGGCCAATGGAGGTTTTATAGATTAAAAGTTGTGTTTTTCCAAGTCAAATCGTGTTTGATCTGCATCAAAATCAGGAATCACGAAGATTTTGTGAGTACTCGCAGAAAAAATCAGGAAAAGAACTCGGCAAGTTTATTCTGAGTACTCATGGGCTGAAAAATCGCTGAGTACTCATGGGCTGAAAAATCGCTGAGTACTTGGTGAGTTTGCAAACTATGCATCTAATCATAGTTGTGCATAGCATCTAAATATGTAATCCATTTCAAGGTTTAGACCAACTCTGATAGTGTAAGAACACTTCGTGCCCTAGTTTTTTGAGACTTCTTTTTGTTTTATTTCTTTTCCCTGATCTTGGAATTTTTTTGAAATTTTGGTATTTTATGATGCAATATTAAATAAGAGAAATACTTGGAAAAAACAAACTCTTTATAGCAGCATTTAGTAAACACCAAAATTCGATTAGGGACCAGATACATGCATTTAAATCCAATATTTATTTGAAAGGCAGATTTATTACATAGTTTGCTACAGCTGGAAATGCAAACAACTAAAAATCTGAACCTGGGAGTGATGTTTGCTGCATGTGGAAACCCTTATTTAACTGCTGCAGCTAGCGAATGACTTTTCTCCAAGATTTGATGAAGCTGCAAACTGGTTCAGGTCTGACCGCCACCAATAAGAGTGATTTGCAGCCAAAAGAAGAGACGCCTTTGCCAAGGTAGAGATACATCTCCCTAGAGAGGTGCTGTACAGTATAACCAGCAATATAAGGCTCTTAAAACTCAATCACCAATCACTGTAGTTTGGTAATTTTGCTGGTAAACCCTAACTGTGTAAGTTGCAGCCAACAATCTTATTCTTCTCAACTCCAAATAGTGCTACTTGCTGCTACAGACCTGGCCACCCTTTTTGAAAAGTAATTTCAGACCCCAAATGGAGCGATCTGCTCCTTGAAGTAACACGTCTAGCGCTGGGAGTGTACGGCCCAGCCAGCAATAATCTTCTTCAACACACAGCCCAATGATCCTTAATCTTAGATGGTATTTTCAAATGGTGAACAGAATTATAAATCCGATAAAGATAGCACCCAACACTGTAGCGAGTACTGTTCACGCGGGTACTGTAGCAACAGTTAAAAGCTAGTAATCTGCTCTTTAATGGCTAACAATGATGAATCTTCAAGTCTGTACTTGATAGTCCTTCAATAATCTCCAAACCCTCAATAAATTCTTCACCTTTAAGCACAATAGAACTTCTGGATGAAGCTCTCCTGTATACCTAATTCAGTAGATATTTCACTACTTCAAAAGGCTGCAACAATGGAGAGTTAACGTTCTCCAATGGCTAACTGATTCAGAAACCCTTGGCTTCCTCTCTCAGACAAAAAAACGCTCATCAACACCAATGCTCAATCCCCCATGCCAAAAAATAACTCCAAAGTGAATTATATAAGCCCTCAAGAGAAAATCAAACTTCTCCATAAAAAGCCATTTAATAACATTAAAATGTTATTTTATTGCATCTTTTATTATTTTATGAAGAACTTAGGAATTGGTGCCCAATAAATAATTAAATAAATGGCCCCCTTTTAATGACGCCTTGACCCTTAATATTAAGTTAAGTTATAACTTAATATTACAATCTTTTTAAATAATTAATGTTTATTTAAGCCAAATAAACATTAATATCTTCATGAATTCTCATTATCTCTGAGCACCATCTGAACCGAAAGCTGAGCTGATGGAGCTGCATACAACCACACACCTTACTAAAAATAGTAAGGGTCCCTCTTTATCCATTTCTGACTTACTATAAATAGTAAGTTGAGCATACGGAGTCCTGAAGACTTCAAATGAAAGCCAAAGCTGCTAGTTTCTGAACACTGGAGATGATACAACCCCCGAAAGACCCCCTAACCAACCTAATAAACCTACAAGAGCCAAAAATAATAGGCTAATCTCCTCTGACAATTGATGTCAACTAGAAGGGGACATTACAGATAGCCTCAAGCATTTCCTATAACAAAGTTTTTGTCAAAGAATAATGTAGATGAGTTACCAAGATGTTGCACATTGAAATTCAATTCCCTTTCTAGACAGATGGAATAAAAAATATTTTATCTCTCAATTTGCTCAATGGATCTTGTGTGGGCTCAAGAAGCTCACAATGAGTAGAATGATTACTGTTTGTCATAAAATATAGCAGTTGCATGCTTTCTTGGATCCTCACATAGTTTAAAATGGCATGGCTACTTACTCTTGTTCAAAGTTAAAACAAGAGTTTTTTCTGAGATGTGGATAACCTTAAGTTGGTTAGGGGCAGTCATAATAGTTTAGTTAATTCAGCTAAACTTAAGCTAACCCTTTAGGCCATGGGTTATTATATCCTAGTTTTATTAAATGGTGTGCCATATGTAGGGACTTCTATTGTCATTTAATAAACATTTTACGTTGTGGTGTTGAACTATTTACTGGGAGGTTGCCCTCTTGAAGTGCATGAATACAAATCTGCTCGTTTCTCTTCTGCTATATTGCTAATATCTTACTTATCGAAGACATGCTTATTCTTTTCTCTGGCAATTACTATACCTGTGAGATACTTGTAAGAAAGATCTCACATATCTTTACACATTTTGTTGCCCAAAAAAGTTGATAGGAAAGTTTAGGTGCAGTACTCTGGTTATAATGTGTCATTATTTAATTCAAGATTAGATAAATGCGAGCCATATAAGCTTCTTCATCCACTGTACCCTTTTCAAATTGTTTTTGGCAAGCTAAAGAATATGATACCAGAATACCTAAGATTTATACTTGATGATCTGACACATGAGCCAGAGTTCTGCTACCTATTCTAGTGAGAACTTAGTTGACTTCTTCTGCCAAGGAAGCATTTTAAAATTTTGGTAACGTATTTGTGGCAAGCTGGAATATATAAGCCATGTTTCTTTTGCAAAATCCTTCTGGGTGAAAACTAAAATTCCAATAATACTGTGAAAAATACACTGACAAAATGTAAATATATGAAGCCTGTCAACAATAACTTCAATTCAAGTGTGGATGTCTTGTAGTTGCAATGATATTCCAAGACTAACTCACCCAGAATGCAGAGTAGATAAGGCCACTAGTGTTTACTGGAATATCGCCTCGCATGAGCCTAAACTCTGTCACAGTGTTTATTGGACGGTTGGATAAATTTGGTTAGATTAGTGTAACTATGTGGTTCTTAAGTATTGCTGGATGCTCTAGATGATCAAATCATATTCATTAATTACATTGACAATTTGTGCAAGCAGCAAACAAGAGAAGCCAAATAATCATTTGCTATGACTTATTTTATTTACTTTAATACCATTTATTCACAATTTGTACAAAATGCCTTTTCTCCTGTTTTTTGTTATTAATCCGGTTCACTCATCTTCTTGCTGTTGATACTTAGTTGTTGGAGTTGTTGCATACTTCTGCATCAATCTCCTGTATATTCGCACTAATAGTGCGTAATGCCTAGTCCTAGGAGCATAAATAATTTATTCAGGCATACCATGCACTTGAAATGGTAAGTGGTAATGACAAAATTTTGGAGGCTCAGTTTGGTTTTGGTATTGAAAAGATCAATTCTTCTATATTGAACAGCACGAAGGATACTCAATCTCAGTCTAATGAGCTCTATTTTGAGGGTTAATTGTTAACAGTTATTATGTATTTCTTGTGGGCTTATTAGTAGATAGGTTTCATGATCTGTGCTTCGAGGAGGTTGTCTTTTCTATGAATTTGCAATGCACTTCGAGATTTGTGCTCTCAAGTTCTAACTAGCAAGAAGATTCTATATATTGATGCATCTGGGAAGGTAGCATATTGTGATGTAGTGTCGTGGCTTGAAAATAATTTGCAATGTGGATGATATTGGACCTGTCTTCTGGTAAACTAATTATTTTGCCTGTCTGAGCTGATTACAGGCCTACTGAATTGATTGAATCCAAAACTGAATACACAGAAGATGATGTGTTGAGAGATTCTTCTGTAGTCTCAAACCCTCGAGGTCACAAGTTGGATGAATTGGAACCCTATATACCACCTATTTTTCGCGGTGACCTTGAAAACTTTCAACAGGGCCTGTTTGGAGGCTTGGATACTTTTATCAATGCAGCTGAAGAGATGGCACGTGATTTCTTTGAAAATTTCAGATATCCTGAAGATAGGGATAGTTATAGTCCATTTGAAAGAGGGGTTGGCAGCATCCCAGATGAGCAAAAACATAGAGAAGATAAGGTTTATAAAGAAGAATCTGGTTATGGAGATTTGGCAGAGAAATTTGAAGAGGTCTGATCTGTAAGCTATTTCATGTATGGATGGACAAGTTTCTGTTGCAGATTTGGATAATAGTATGAAATCAAGATACTGTTTTAGATTTATGACTTCATGTGATAGAAATTCTTATTTTTTTCATTATTTCTTGCATAGGATTCAATGAATTTGTAAAAAAGAACTACTAAAAGGCATGCTTGCTTTCAAGCAATAGTATAGAATGTTTTCCAAGCAAAAACTTTCTGAACATGTACTTTCGTTGTTATTGAGTAGTAAAGATTTGAGGTAATTAATGAAATACATTTAGGCATTCTTGAAACTAATCTTCATCATAGGACAGACAATTAGGAGAGATGATATCGAGGTATTATAATCCATTCAAAAGAGAGGTTAATATTTCATCAGCGAGATTGTAGAGGAGATAAGGTTCATCCATTTGAAAGAGGGGTTGATATTTCATCATTGGGATTGTAGAGGAGAGGTTCATCCATTTGACAGAGGGTTTGGTAGTTCTAAATGAGTGAAATCCTAGTCGAGATTAGCCTCATAAAGGAGAATCTGGTAATGTAGATTTTGCTGAGAAGTTTGAGATGTGATTTTTAAGCCATTTAGTGCTTAGAATGGACATGTTCCTGTTATTAGATTTAGATAACACTTCCGAAGGTCTGACATTGAAATTAAGATACTGTATTAGGTAAATTTATGATTTTGTTTGTTAGAAATTCTTATTGCTGTATTATTTATTGTGTAAGCTTCAATGAGATTGGAAATACAAGTGATAAAGAGACACTGCGAGAGACAACCTTAAATTGATGCCACAATTTAGAATATTTTTTCAAGCATAAATTTGTTTTGAATATTAGAACTCAACTTGTAATCCAATCGTTCTTGAGAAGTATAACCTGACATAATTTATGCAGTACAGTACACTGTGCTTTATCTTCAGGCATTGTTGAAGCTAATCTTCATTTCGCATGAAATTTTTCCATGCAGTAAACTAAAAGTCGAGCAGGTGTCAAACATATATATTTACTGATGGGTTGATAAAATTCTTTCTAGATGAAAACGAGCTTAGCTATTCAAGTGTCTTCTCTTCGTCATTACATTCCTGTTCGGTCAACGTAGAGTTGGTGTTAGAAAGTTATTCATCTTTTGTGCACTGCAATCTGATCACAGCCATCGGTTGGGTGTGTGGGGTGATCTCATATGTAATGCTATCCAGTGGTGGCTAGGCAGAATGCATCGTGGGCTTCATTTGAGATTTTTATGGTTTTTGATGTTGGATGTATGCCAGATTTCCAGCAAAATAATATGATAAGTAAAATTATTTTGGGCTTATTGAGTGTGTGATTTAATGCGCTTGTTGGTGTAGAGAAGGAATTTGTTTTTACAGAAGTCAAATTTTATTTCTTAAAGTTGAAACTAAAGGGCTTGAACACAGCGAACAATGCCTTAGGCTTGGTAAGTGACTCGATGTTTCGCACTCAATAATGGCCAGTTAAATGTGGTAAATTAATTCATATATTCTATGAAGTGACCCATCGAAATCACAAATCACCATTCCAGGCCCAGCCAGTCCATGCTACTCTGAGGTGTATCATCAAAATTAAGCTTGAGGAAACCTTCTGCAGTTTTCATCCAAGCCGTATTTTTCTTGCAATAACTGGTCATTGATTACCCCTCTAATCGAGGTGGTAGTCACTAGAGCTTATGCCCAAAACTTGAATTCTTCTTTTCTTTAACATTGTAGTATATTTTCAAATTAATTATTAAATTTCAACAGGTTATTTATTTATACTACAGAGATTAATGTCATGAGTTTCTCCAAGACATGTCCCACTCTGTTTGTTATTTATGTTATATTTGCATCTAAATAGTTTGTTATAATTTGCTATTGTGTATATATTTCTAGTATCTATATTTAAAAGGTTAATTTTAATTTGCTAGTCTTGCATCTATTAGATTTCTAGGGGTATGTTTTAAATTATATTAAAGTCCTACCTATTGAACAGGGTTTTGCCTAAAAACACTATAGGTTTGTGATTGGATAGGGATTTAATAGAATAGTTAGTGATGAGAAATAGTTATACAAGTGATGAAGAAAACCATCTTTGAAAGTGAAGCTATTAAATATGCTTCAATTAAAAGACACAATTCAAGATTCTTTTATCTAAGTCAATGGGAAGTAGTTATACAAGTTATAAAAAAAATACCTTTTAAAGTGAAACTATTAAATATACTTTAATAAGATCACAATTAAAAATTATTTTATCTAAGCACGCAATGCAAGGGCTAACATAATAAGATCATGTGTGCAAAAGTCGTCAATGGCTCAATCTTATATTATCAAGTGGAAATTGGTTAGGAGGGTTGTCATTTCTTTAAAGATCTTTTTGAGTTGAGGTTGATTAATTGAGGTGTATGATTCTTTACTAAAGGTCATCACCAAGTTTCTATGTCTTGTGCAAGGTCAAAATTTGCTTCAAAATCATAGTGCTCTAAGTCATGTTGGTTTCCTAGTTGACTTCTTATGTCACTTTAAGTGTTCTTAAAAGAGGTGGTTGCAATGGTGGAAGAATAGTGCAACTCTCAAAAAGGTTTTGAAAGCTTTCGAATCCACTTTGTTTTTTGTTAATTTTAAATCCCATAATGTTAAATCCTTGAATAACTTCAAACTATTTTTTCTCAGTAATATAGTGTATAAAGTTATCTCAAAATTCATTGCTAATTGTCCCAAGGTTCACCTAGCTAAAACCTATTATGGAAAAAATTGGGGTTTCCTAAATAGGAGCCCTTGAAAGGTTCTTGAAACTTGAAGGGCTTGGGTGCATGAATGCTTAGATTCTCAATGTAGATTAAAAACTCCTTGCAAGACTTTTTATAGCCTTCTAGATGTCTTCATCAAATAGATTCTTGCTCGCGTTTCCTTTATTTTATTACAATATATCTTAAGAGGAAGAGGTTAGAAGTCAAATTATAATTTGTAACAACCCCAGTGTTCTACTTAGTAAAATTTTGAAGTTTTCACCTCAAGTGAATGATTTACAATGCTACAACATAGCAATAAAAAATTTTCTTTTCCATAATGTAAATTACATCCACATTTGATATAAACACTATTCTAAACTTCCATTGCATTTCATTGTAATTTTCACAAATCTTTCCATAACATAGATTTCATATTGAATAAACTCAAGTTTATCATTCAAGAATACATTCTTCCATAACAACTCTTTCGAGATTCATTTGGCAATAGATATACAAATTGGTCTTGACAACGCCGCACTTGTGCATACATTCCAGATGTCCCTGCTCCCTAGTGCAAACATCCGCAAACCTTGACCGCCAACTAATAAGGATAAACATCACTTAAGCGCTTTTCCGCCAACCGTGGACTCAAATGTGGTCCCCCACACATCTACCACATATGGTAAGATGGCCCTTCCATTTGACGAAGAGTTTGGTTGGTAAAACCCCATAACAACAACCTATCTGAGCTTAGTGTTGTGCCCTACATAACTAGAACTTACATCCACTACAATCCTGAACTAGCATGCATAAAAGGAACACAATGAACTGACAGTGCAATTAGTGGCAAATTACACTACTTTGGCCAAAGTATTCTCATAGACTCACTTAGTACTTCAAGTGACAGTTTTCCTATTCACATACACTACCATAGCTCGGTTTGGATTGTAACCAGTCATATACTATGCTTAGGTAATTTTCTTCTATAGGTAATCACTAACCTTAGAAATAACCTATTCCCCTTTTCCCAAAACACAATGGTATCTCTAACTAGCATTCACATGCATAAGTTATCCCCTTCATTGGACAACTCAATCCTAGGAATAATCTATGATTCCTTCATGACTCTTTTTAAGAGCTTCGTAAATAAATTTATATCCTAAAGTATAGCTACACAAGCATCGTCTTATCATAGAATAAATAATCATCAATAAATGATTCAATTCAGGAATATATCATGTCAATAAGTGATTCTCATCAAGAGTATACTCTTATCAATGGATGGCCTCAATCGAAGACTAATCATATCAATAAATGATTCCATTCAAGAGTGTAATCTCCTTAGTAAAAAGGGTTATTCAAAGAGTAGAATCTTGTCAACAATATGACTTCATATCAAGACTATAAAACAACCAATTAGGTAACAACCCTAGTTCAATAGGTAATCCCACCTATGGCTTCAATCAAATAGTCGTTCATAAACTCAAGTGATCTACTTAACCACATAGGTGAGTCTCAACCTTGGTATACCCTAATCCTAGATATAATCTATAATCGACAATTAGTCGGATTGTGTAGGTTAATCTAAACCCGCGCTTTAAACAAGTTCAACTACATAACCCATCCAAGTAGGTTATTCTCAACTTATTGGTTCCAATAGGTAGTCAAGTAAATATCCCAATCCTAGTAGATATTTCTTATCATAAGGTTTCAGTCATCAATCAAATAGACTTCTAGACTCGCATAGGTTACTCCCAACTTAGGGTTTCGTTCAATAGTAAAGCAATGGTCAAGTGATCATACAAGTACAGATTAGCAATGACTCATCCTATCATATCTTATCACTGTTGATGTGTAGCTAAACCATATCATTCCTAAGGTTTGCTAGCATTATAAGCTAACAATGTCGTCACTTCATGACTTTGATACTTTTCACATTATACATGTAGTGTAAACTACCTATGTATAGAAACGTCATCTAAGTTCCCATAAAGGGTATATAAGAGTATTCAATCATTCCCTTAAGTTATTCAAACTTTCATCAAATCTAGTTTGTAATACTAATGGTAAACAATCACTCCTTACTATGGAGTATGTATAAACATTCATAAGGAAATCACATCAACTAGATTCTTTTCCTTTCCAATAAGCTCATAGATCATATTACTATTCAAGCAAATCTAATACAATTCCAAAACAAAATAGTCAAGATATTCAATCTTTCACAAAGACAAATATATATCAAGAGGATAGAGTCTCATGCTTGTTATATGCTATATTCCAGTTGACCCACTGGTTCTTTAGCCAAGCCGTCTTCTAAAATCAACTTGCAACTAATCCTTCTCAAAGTTCCTCTCACGATATTTCCTCACAAATCACTTGCAACAACCTAAGGATCTCTCAATGAAAATATAGTAGAATGGAGCAGCGTAATGATGCATAAGAAAAGTGTTCCAAATGAGGTGAGTACGCCTATATTTATACTAAAAAATCCAGCTTCTAAAGGCTATAAACAAGGATCATTCTATCAACCATAAACAATCGACTCGACTTACCAGTGAAAAGGTGGCGAATTCCTATCATGTTACTCATCAAAATTATACAGTAGGTCGATTAAATGATTGCCACAACAGGTTTGACAAATTCATAAAGCACATGTTTTATACAACAAATCAGTTTCCAGGCTTGAAAGAGTTCTAAAGTAATCAAAGAATTCATAATATAGCGCCAAGTTTATAACACATGCCCTATTCTCAAGTTCACGGTTAAATAGAGGAAATGGTCTATCATATTTTGGCTGCACATACTTAGTCGACTTAGTCAAGGCATGTCTATCGACACATTACATTCGTTTGACCTCTTTCATTTATATTGTTGTTAATAGGTTGACTCGGTACGTTGCATATTATGGGTTGCATTTAATCTTTACTAAGCAGTCTTTAAACTTATAAGTTTCCTTCACACTTTATCATTAATGATAAATGTGGCTAAATACTTAATAATGTGCTATTACATATTGCACTGCATTTCCTATTTGATCAACCATAGCATATATTTATATAAATCGGCCTTTATACTTTGATAGTATACTTTAGTCATTGCTTATGCATCTTATATCCAACACAACATATTCTCTTATATGCCGACTTCCATTCATATTTCTTTTATTGCATTATTCATTCAACAAAGTCCATACCTTAGGCACTTTATGCAGTAGTATTTCCTTGACAGATATACACCATGTTATGCTTAGTCTACAATATACCTTGTTCAAAACTACATGTCATGTATTTTACACATGCCTCTTCATGTTATTTATTTATATTGCATTACAATATGATGACTATAATAGTGCTATATGCATGCAACATTTTTATGCACAACCACATAATCATTATGTGTTGGCTTTTGCCTTTAAAGGATCACGCTACCTAATGTGCTTAGACTTTATTCAAGTTCCCTTTAATATAACATAATGGCTTAATATAGCCCGTGGTATTTAACCATTATAATATATATATTATATATATCAACTTACTCATTTACATAATGCATCATTCAATATACGAATGTGTATATCTATGTTATTATTAAACCATAAACAATACCATATGTATATATCGATATACTCTTACACGCATATATATACATATATCGTTGTGCTCATATGGGTACTCCATCACGTCACACATACGTGTATATCAACATGTGGGTATATATGTATATATGCATATACGTTTATTCATACACATATCATGTTACTATTTCATATCAACATAGATACATTCATATCCTCGTTGACAGTATATTCGTTAAGTGTGTATATATATATATATACACTAGGCCCCCCTGTTGTAATTGTACTAAATAGTAGTTTGGGTACCCTATAGATAGTAGGACCCCCAAAGGTCGAGAGAGGTGGTTTTATCTAATAGTAGGTCTGCTACAACTATAGTAGTATTCGGTACTAGTTGTATAAGTATCTTTCTAAGACTTTTTTGTTCTTAGTTTTGCTAATAAGGTAGTACCAACTATCTACATAACATGAGGTTGGGGTGCCCTATATCCCCTATCTCCCGTCCCTACCTTTCTTTCTCGCATCTGTCCCCCGTGGGTCTCTGTTGGATCAAGTGATTAAGGTTGGCATCCAACCCCTACTATCTAAAGGGGTTCCTGCCAGTGCGAAAATGGGTGCGGGGTACTCGCACTGGTGCGGGGTACTTGCACCGGTGCGAGTACCCAAGGGGAGCACCGGGGGTGTTCCAGGTGTACTGGGGTTGCACTAGGA
This sequence comes from Sequoia sempervirens, assembly GCA_007258455.2. NCBI lineage: Eukaryota > Viridiplantae > Streptophyta > Pinopsida > Cupressales > Cupressaceae > Sequoia > Sequoia sempervirens. Next base: position 15,897,617 of record VDFB02047230.1, on the reverse strand, counting down.
TCTGTAACAATGTTCCAAAATGAGGAATTGGACAAGTTATTAGCACAACCAAGTCCAGAGATGAAACTGGATTCTTCTTGGCCTAGGTAGGGTTGGGGTTTCCCTTCCCCAATTCCGAAGTGGGGACTTGTACCGATATATATATAAAATTGACTCCCCATATATATTTACTTGTAAGCATTTCTACTTACATACATATACATATGATTATGCTCTCATGTACGAAACTATATATATATATATATTTAAGAATCGACGTAAAAACAACTATATAGAAAGCTAAAAGACTCAAAGATTCCAATCACTTAATTCAATCCAAGAATGCTCCTAACAAAAATCATGATTCTATCTAATGCAAACACATGTCTAAAGGATGACTTACCAATTCCCAAATCTATGACTTGACTCAACTATTCTATTAGTGAGTGTGTGTGAAAGCTCGGTTAGGCTTCATTCAAGGTTACCCAACCAAACACTTTTCCTGAGTGATACTTCCCCTCCCTTCCGGAGACATGAACCTATATTTGCATCTAACTTGGAATATTTGCAATGGTAGTTAGACATTCACATGAAATCCACTTTCATCATAAAACATTAGAATATTCATATTGCAATACACATTCTTTCACTGTAATTCATCAATATAAACATAATTACTCCTTCAGAGCAATAATAACTTAATACCTATTTCAGTATTCCATTCTTTTATCAAACATATGAAAACCATGATTGCATTTATCATCCTATTTACCCAAGAAGGTAAAAGTAACTTAGTAACAACAAGACAAGGTGTGACATACTTCCCCCCTTGTGAATCATCGTCCCGATGATTTAAAACAGATTATCATATAGATAAAGTCAAATAAAGGTTTTACTTACCATTTCCAAATCATGCAAGAATTATTAAATAATCTTCCCTCGTAGCATCACTCCTTGCAATCTTGTCCTTTTTGGACCTCGCATCTTGTGTCCTCACTAATGCATAGGGGAACTTGTGTGATTTACACATATTTTCTCTCTTAAAGAGTTTTACTCATCAAAATCATATATCCTCATATGTATGTCATAATAATAACTGTATCCTACATGACACCTATGTTACAATGACTAGAAAACACGTTCTCATTAGCTAATAAATTTATCCTTAGTGTAACCCAAATAGAAAAGGAATGTTGGTGCATTGCGTACTACACCGTGGGTCCCATCCTTCCCTTTGGTATTTACACCTTCAAACAACTCAGAAGCCGAGTTTGTGCATCACTTACACATCCATTTTCCTTTAGCACAATAATGCTTCCTAATTCAAACTTGTATCAACAAGGTTTTTCTTTGATCTTTCGATCTATTATTTCATTTTGTCAACCTTTCTGGTCTAAGGTTATCCCTATTTCTTAGCCTATTTTAGCTTAGTAGAGATTCAACCCTTCTTCCATATAATGGACCCAACCTATAGAAGTATAAGTATTCTTCAAATCCCCCAAGATTTGGTTTATTACTTTTGCCTATCCAACTATCTTAAAATAATATATTAAGCATTTGTTTAATTGAATTTCTCATAAGATGATCATGGTTTACAAAACCTTATCACTACTTACTTGTTCTCATATGAGATTACCTTCTTAGGAACACTAAGCATCTGCTTCACACAATATATTATTTAGGACTGAAATCCTTTCAATCAAAATTTACAACCAGTGTTGATTACCTTGTTGAATCTGTCCACCATAACATTATGTCAATTACATTGACATAGACAGATTAAACTATCTTGTGCTCTATCACTTCCCCTCTAGAATCTCAAGAGAGTATACATGTCCTGCTGTTGATGACATCCTATTTTCATTTCCTAGTGTACTGACTTGCTACATACCTTGCAACATCTTACTCTATCTTTTTCTAGATCATAGTGGTTCCTCATTAGACAAATAATTTTGTCATTCCAAGGTCCTAAATATGACATCAATTTCCTTTCATTCCTTAACTTGCCCAAATTTTTTAGTATGTATTGGTTCTTTTCCATCCGGTATTAGTCTATTCCGACTAAGTGAAAACCTATTTCGTGGACTCATGCCACTTTTGATTCTTGAGTATAATGATTAGATATTTTGTGGAGATATATATCCTTCATCTTATGTCATCCATACCTTGGAGTTCTTTTGTCCTTTGATCATTTCCAAAGATGTAATCTGATTTTCAGCTCAATCTAACTTTTTCGATGAGCATTTGTACCATTTGATGAGCCTAGTTTTTGGTCCAATTTTGGGAAGAATCTATAGTTTATTTGCTGGCATTTGTCATGGACTTTGATGTTAAATGTTGATATTTTCATAATGTTTCCCTCAAACCATAGACACTGGGCTTAAATCCTATCTCTGCAAGTTTTAATGATATTGGCATATTATGTGGATTATCTATATTGATTTTGTATGTGGTTAATGAATGTTCCTTAAGGTGGTTATCGATGTGCAGTTATTGTGCATAGTGACATTGCCATGTAGATTTAATTTAAAGGTGCTAAGTTGAGGAAGACACTGCCAGCTGGGCATGCACCATAACGTCTAGCAAAGGAATCACTCAAGGTCAAAGGAGGTTGACGACAGAAGATTCCTTATGCAACCGAATGTAACCGCCTTGTAGTGGACTTTAATGATTGAGCATGCGAGCATTACTACTGTGCTAAATTTGATTTTGAACTTGCATGTCTAACCATATTCCATGCACGCGTAACCACCATCGCTCCATTTTCTCTGTTTACCCTAAATGGCGTCCTCCCAGTCGTGGAGTTGACTACCTTGTTTAGCTGATAGTATAAATAAAGATCTGATGCTCCTTCCTCAGGAAGCTGCACAATTTGATATTGTACTTGCACTCTCAAGTTTTCTGTAATACAAATACATTACTCTTTTGTACTCATGATTTATAGTGAATAAAATAAAGTTCTAAGTTCGAGCATCTAAGTTCTCATTAGTTTTAGAGGATACTTATCCAAGGGGGCCCACTTGGTGAGTAGTCCATCTTCTTAGTTCAATATTAGTTTAGTATTACTTACTGTTTAGGAATTAGTTAGAAATCTGACACCGACTGTTCCTGCAACCACTAGAATTTCATTCTATGACTGCTCCTACAACTAAAACAGACAGAGTAGTGCCTTGTTTGTTGTTCAGATTTTCATTCCTGTTATGCATTTTAGTTTGATGTAGTTGTTGATTGATGATTGGTATTTATGGTATTCCCTTCTAAGCAATTTACTTTCAACATTGTGTGTTTCTTAGCTGTAGAATGAAATGGCTACTTTGAGTTCTTAGTGCACATACTGTGCTGACCCATTTCAAGTTCACGTCCCTGGGTTGACAAGTTAAATGCACCTTCATGATGAATGAAATAGCTATTCAAGTTAGAAGTCCAATCTCTGAATCATGGCTGTAAGGGCTTAGTTATTAAATCATTGTAGGAGGCCAACATTTTTAGCGTCGTTGTCGGGGATGGTGTCAAACTAGGAAGTCTTTTGGAGTCATTGGTAGTTTTTCTTGCTGTAATGTTTATGGAAGTTGTTCTTAGTATATCCTCATTTAGGAAGTAATGACCCCTTATTCTTTAGCAATTCTTTGTGTGAGCTGACTGATAGTGAATGATACCACATGCATAGAGGAAGGAGAAGGGATTCTTATGGGAGATTCCTTCCTAACAATCCTAATCCATCCCAGCTAGTTGAATATCAGAACCTACCAAGAGAAGAACAAGAAGATCCACACCCCTTTGCTGATGCATTTCCTGATCTAACTAGCTCTGAAGTCTCCTCTGAAGATCAAAATCAGCTTGAGAACCCCTTTGCTTTGGAACTACATCAAGCAGGCATGGGTGATGCAAATAGGAACATACCTAACCAACCAACTTTTCCTTTCCCCATTGCTCATCAGAATGAAGTTGACAACATCAAGAACATTCCTGCTTCAACACTCCCCAAGTTTTATGGACTTGTCACAGAAGATCCTGATACCTTTTTATTTGAGTTTGACATACTCTGCAGGAGTTATGATTATACTACTGATGCCCATAGGATTAAGCTATTTCCTACCACTCTGAAAGAGGCTACATTAAGATGGTTCATGAGCCTAGGCAAAGATACTATGGAAACTTGGGAAGACATGAAGACAAAATTCCTTGAGAAATACAAGGAATATTGTAGGGGCAACAACATGAGAGGAGGTGACATTTTTAGGATGTAGCAAAAGGAAGATGCGAGCCTGAAAGATTACATTACAAGGTTTTTGTTTTGCCTACAAAAATCTCCACACCATACACTTAATGAAGACTCACAAAAGTTATTTTTCCTGAGAGGAATCAATGATAGCTACACTGATGCCTTGGACCTCATAGGAGGAGGAGATATCTCCCAAGTTCCTTGGGAAGATTTCAAGAAAATATGCCATAACTACTCTAGGGCAGCTTCAAAGAAGGGGAGAGCTTACCAATCTTCCATGGGTAAGTCAACTATTGATGGAGTTTCAAGAATAGATATTACTCATTTGCTGGCAGACTTCAAGCAAGACATTATAAATAATCTAGCTACTCAGCTAGATACACTTCAGGCTAAGAAGAAGCAAGAGGAGGCAGAGATAATGTTGACAGAGTATTGCCCCCACTGCAAACAAAAGGACTACATATGCAAGATGGTAGCTAATCTTGAAAGCAAGCATATTCCACCTGAGTTCAAGCCAATCCAGATTGAAGAAGACCAAGTCTATTATGTTGCACAAAGGAAGCCTTGGGCTCCAAAACAAGGTATGCCACTGGATCCACTATCCTATGTTGAGCCATATTTTAATTCCTATTCATCTGGTAACCAATGGCAGCGCCCATATCCATCTAGTTATGGAGGATATCCACCATAGCCTTGGAGTAATCCTCCAAATGTTTGGCCCAGTCATTAGAGTTCACCCCAGTGGCAACAACCTTAGGGGAATTGGTAGCAATTTCAAGGGCATTGGCAACCACTTCCAAAAATTGGCAGCAAACAAATCAATGGAGAGGAGGACAACAATGGCCTACCCAGACAACCAGTTACATGCAACCACCTTCTCAACCCCAGCAGTTTGCCATAATGCCTCCACCTACTAATCCAAGCTCAAATGCACCTAAACCTACTTAGCTACCAGCTCAGCCCACACCCAATCCAAATAACAAACCATAGCAGCAACCTGCATACTTTGTTGATTCAAACCAATTCCCTGTGTATGCTGTGAGTGTAAATGACATCCACTTGTGTTCATGAACTACTCTACCAGCCCCTTCCAAGCCCATTATCACTGAACTTCCTGTGGAAGAGGAAGATGAACCTCTAAATGATCCCATTCAGCCAAGTGTACCTAAAAATCCTGAACCAGTCCAAGTCAAGCAAACTAAACAAGAACCACCATTTCCTTAGAAATTGGAAGTTGCCAAGAAGAAGGAAGAAAAAGAGGATACAACTTTTGATATCTTGGATCAACTAAAGCATATATGTGTCCAGATACCTATATTTTAGGCCATAAAGGATGTTCCAATCTATGACAAAGCAATCAAGGAAGCATGCCTCAAGAAGGAAAAAGAAGGACCCAACTACAGTTCATGTGTGGGACAACTAGTTGACATCATGCTGGAAAAGTGACTATCCCCAAGTATAATGACCTAGGTAGTCCAGTGGTAGTAGTTTTTATAAACGGGGTCCAAGTAAAGAATGCTTTGATTGATTTAGAGGCATCAATAAATGTAATGACCAAAGACATCCTGCAACAACTAAACGTTGCAAGCATGAGATCTACTCCTACTATCCTACAGCTTGCTGATAGCTCTATTGTTAAGCCTGATGGTGTAGTGGAGGATCTTGTGGTAGTTCTAGACTCTTGGGAGTACCCAACATACTTTATGATTCTTTATCATAAAGCTACACTAGGCGGGTATCCCATTATTCTTGGAAGGCCTTGGTTAGCAACTGCAGATGCATACATTGGATGTCGGTTAGGTGACATGACCATTTCATATGGGAAGAGTACGATTTTTTTTTTCTTTATCCTACTGCTCAACCATCTCATGATGAAGATAATCCCTGTTAGTTAACAAATTTATCACCTAACTCTATATTCTTATGCCTACAAAGGTGATAAATGTAACTACAATTGAATCGGTAATAATACAATTTTCAAACTATTCTCTACAAAGGTGGCAATTACCTTTATCTGATATTCAATGAATGATTTTTTTTAACTAATGTTGCTTTTAACCAAAAAAAAAATAAAGGAAGGGGCTTTTAACCAGAAAGCTTCAAAGGTATCTATCAACTTCATACAACAAGAAATGAAGCTCCTTAAGAAAAGATAACGACTAAACCAATATCACCACATAATTCTTATTTACAAATAATAACACCACAACAATAAAGCAAAATATATCATCTATCATCCCAATAATAAATAACACACTAGCAAATATTTAGTATAAACAAAATGAATCCATACACCATAATTCAAAGATTATGCATGCATAAACTTCACCAATGTCTTCTATATTAGAATAACAGATAATATCCAAAATAACAGAGTTTGTTCTAATGAGTAAATCAGAGTTTTCCCAAAATATTTGAATCACATTAGTCGAACCCATATTTAAATATAGCAAATGTATTTGGTAATGGTTTCTTGAAAGTAACCGTACCGAAAATTAAAAGAAGTCTTTAACTTAAAAGAGCCAGCTTAAAAGAAAGTATTTGAAATACTAAAAATAAACTAGGTATCGGTCCCACCCGCTTCAAACTCTTCAGTTTCCAGTTCCTCGAGCTCTTCTTGTTGCAACGACTTTTCCCGTGCCTTCATTCTGGACTTGTATTCTCTATACCTGGTAATAATTGCAAAAATCTCTTTCTTGCTTGGTGTTAGTGTGATTTGAAGCCTAGTTCTCCATTTTTTGAGGGCAACCTCAGACTCATTCAGAATGTGAAACCTTCTTTCTACTTCAGTTTTAAAAGTTTTAAGATAGAGCTCCAGCCTCCCAAGCTTAGAGAAAGATTCTTTAGTCATTGTAGCAGGATCTGCAATTTCCCTATTGAATACTTCTTTGAATTTTGAGAAAATTTCTTTTGTGTCTAGAATCTTCTCATCGAACTCATCAGCTATCTTCACCTCTTTTCTCTGACTTTAACCACCCTTTGGCCATAGAATTTTTACACCAGGCTTCATTAACCCTGAAAAATTCGTTAGCTACTACAACATACATCTCTTTTACAGGTGCCTTCTCTGGAATTCTCAATGCCTGAGAAATGACTTCAGGGGAAATTTTAGCAACAATGGTCTCGTTCACAACCTTGATTTCCCGGGTTTCAGGAATGTATCTTCTTGCACATGTAGCAATTAGGTCTATGCTCAACACAACTTCTAGAAAACCCCCGGCGTGAGCTAATCCACTTTCGAGCACCTTTGCGTCTACAACATACTTTTCTTTACTCTCCAAACGTGCCCAAAATTCTTCCAATTTAAAAATTCCTAGCTCTGTATCTCTCACACCAAGCCAACGATTTTCAATTTTAGACTTGTAAAAATCTTGATAAGACATCTCCCGACCGTACCGTACGCCTTATTAAATGCAAGGATGGTGTCTCAAAACTTGCGAAGTAATCAACAAACTCTTTTGTTGCGGCAAAATGAAACTTAACAACCTAAAGTCGGGAGTTATGAAGTTTTGAGAACCTACGACTCACCGACTGCACACTTGACGCTACAAAGGATAATGAGTCGGGCCATCAGAAAGTTAAGAAAAACACAAACCCGACGACACAGACAACAAACAAGGAACACCAAAGAACTACGTTTTGAAACTTGGAGAACATGCGATAAAGAGTTAGAAACTTAGAGAAAACCATGACAAAGAGATAAAATGAATATGAAGGCCTTTAACCTAAGCGGGAACGCGAACAAGGGGACATAAATTAAAAACATGATACATAGTATATTTATGAGTAACATTGGCTCCGAATGGGGGCTAGGACTGATAGGACGCAGAGAATCCAGAAACATGACATAAAGCCTTATTCATTAGGCAACAGAGTCAAAAATTAGACAAGCCAAAACTGAACCAACAAACAAAATAAAGGAAAGAACTATGTACAGGGGCAAACCCAACAAATGATTAATCAAGTAATTTCAAATATTTCCCATTATAGGCAAGAGGCAGATAAGTACCATCAGGATAACCCAATCGGAAGGCATGATCACCAACAAGCTCCTTGATTAGGAAGGGTCCTCTCCATAGAGAATCAATTTTTTTATGTACTCACTTTGGCTCTCTTCTCCTATCCCAAAGAAGAACTGAATCACCAACAACAAAGTCTCTTTGTCTAGCTCTTCTGTCAAAAACTTTTTTTACCATCTGCTGATGTTTAGTAATTCTATCTACCACAATCTCTCTTTCCTCTGTCAGTTTGTTCAAGTACATGATCCGTTTTTCTAAGGCATCTTGAACTTGCCCATCTTCAATAACCTTCTACAAATCAACTAATTGGAAAGGAGACATTCCAATAGCTCTTTTGCATGTAATTCTATCAACCCATAATGCATCATATAACTTCTTATGCCACCCTCTTTGATTTTCATCGACTAGTTTCTTGATGATGGAGATTAGGTTTTTATTACTTGACTCGGCTTGCTCGTTGCCTTGTGGATAATAATTGGATGAATGAGCAAGGCTAATACCATAGTCATAACATAAAAAGAGTGATCTCAACAGAAGAGAATGAGCTAGCATTATCAACAACAATCTTCTTAGGAATTCCAAATCTTACCAAAATATTCTCCTTCAGAAAATTACACACAACTTTAGTGGTAGTGCTTTTCACTGGGATAGCTTCTGCCCACTTGGTGAAATAATTTGTAGCAGTCAGTATGTGTGTATGTCCTACGCTAGAACTAGGATTGATTGGCCCAATAAAATCCAGACCCCATTGTTGAAAAGGTTCATCAATTACAACAGGTCTCAAAGGTAGAACAACAAGTTGGGGCCTACCAGTGAACTTTAAACACTTTTCACATTTTGACACCCACTTATATGCATCCTTAAACATACCTGGCCAATAAAATCTATGACGCAGGATCTTAAAGTTGTCACAGAAGCTGAAAAATTCCCACTGCATGCTTCACCATGAAAGACTTCCAACAATCTTTTTTGTTGCTCTTTATCAACACATCTCAGAAAAGTTCTGTCCACACCTTTTTTATATAGGTCCCCTTCCCAAAGTACTTACTTGTTCGCCTTAAGCTTCAAATTTCTCTTCTCTTTTGTTGACAGGTGTGATGGACAATCACCATAAGTTAAGAAATAAGAAATATCATAAAACCAACTATTTGTTGTGCTCGTGAATAACACCAATGGTAAATATCCTTCTTCATCAGATTTACTTTTAGCAATCATTTTAGCTAGACCATTTCCTCTCACCAAATTATTGGGCTTAATATCTAGATCATATTCTTGAATATGAGCTATCCAAGATTCTCTTTTGTTACATCCAATATCCTACTGAGTAAGAATGCTCTTTTCGGGGACAAAAACAGTAGTATGAGAATGAAGAATATAGAACCTGAAGCTCTTGAGTGCCTTCACAATAGCATATGCATGTTTTTCAAGTGGTGAATATTTGAGTTCATATTTCTTCAGAGGAGTACTCATGAAAGAGATAGGAGCTTCAATACCTTGTTCATTCTCAGAGGCATAACTATATATAATGAATTTTTTTAGTAAAATCAGGATGTACCAAGGTAGGAGCGTTTGCAATTGTTGTTTTAATATCTGCAAAAGATTGCTTTCCTTCATTGCTCCACTTAAATACAGGTTGATCCTTCATCATATCAGAAATGGGCTTAGTCAGTTCAACAAAATCGGGAACAAACCTCCTCAGAAAATTCACTTGACCAAAGAAAGACTTGATACCATCTTTGTTAGCAAGTAGCCCCAACTGCATGATTTCTTTCACTCTTTTTGGATCTATTTTAATTCCATCTTTCGAAACAATGTGGCCTAAATTTTTTCCCTTAGTTACAGTGAAGATAAACTTCTTAGGGTTTAAAGATATACCTTCCTCTTTGCAACGCTGTAATACAATTTCCAATTCATGTAAATGATTGACTCTTTTCTTAGAAAAGACTGTTAAGTCATCCATATAGATCACTATAATTTTATTCTTGAGGTCTCCAAAAGATAACTCCATAGCCCTTTGAAAAGTTTCCCCAACATTAATAAGTTTGAATGGCATTATGTTATAAGCGAAAACACCAATAGGTGTGGTGAAAGTTGTCTTATGCTGGTGTTCTGGAGCTACTTCCACCTGATTATATCCTGAGAAGCCATCAAGCATAGACATCATTTCAGAGCCAACAATTGTTTGCAGAATATGATCCATCACAGGTAACAAATAATTATCTTTCAGGGACGCCTGATTTAGGTTCCTAAAGTCAACACATATCCTTATTTCTCCATTTTTCTTCCTTACCGAGACTATATTAGCTACCCATGTGGAATGATGGATGGGGTAGATAATTTTTTCTTTAAGCATTTTATCAATCTTATTAAAAATAGCTTCTGCAACTTTGGGATTGTAAGTCCGTTGTTTCTGCCGGTAAGGTGTGGCACTAGGTTTCAGCAGAATATTGTGCTAAAATTCTCCATTTCTAAACTTTAGATTTTCATAGCACCATGCAAAGACATCCTTATAGCGTTCCAACAGGGAAATCAATTTCTCTCTCTTTCCTCCTGGGAACAACACTTTCCAATACAGATGATCTTAGGATCATCATCTGTACCGATATTCACCTTGTCATATTCGGCATATGCTTCAACTAAGACTTTATTTTTCTATTTCAAGTAATGGTCATGTCTGCCAAATAAATGCTCTAGGGACACTAATCCTTTCAGAATTTAATTACCCTTTAACTCGATAATCTTTTTCTCTTTTTCATCAGGGGCAGTGATATCACCTTCCAAAACATCTCCACTTTTATCATCACTACCTTCAAAATAAATGTGAGCAAAAGCTTCATCCTTCTCCAAAAACTCAATAATTTGTTGATCATTATTGAACACTTGCCAATGATTGACATTATCAGGAACACTAGGTCAGTATACAATTTCAATTCTATATGACTCATCTTTGAAATCTGGATGAGGCAAAAGTAATGACGCTAAGACTGCTAAAGAATCAACCCTAGTATTTTTCTCCCTTGGAACAAACTCTATAGAAAAAGCATCAAAATATTCTATACAATCCCAAACTCTGTTCCCATAGTGTTTAAGCCAACTATTTTTCACATTATAAATTTTCCTCACCTGTTTCACCACCAATTTTGCATCTCCTACAACTCTCAACTATTTGATACCTTTTTCCTTAGCCACACTTAGACCAAGCAATAGAGCTCCATACTAGACCGTGTTATTAGTATTAGAAAACTCTAGTTTGAAAGCAAAAGGAAATTTATAACCATTAGGAGAAATTAGAACTACACCAACGCCTGACCCTATATTAGCACAACTTCCATCAAATTCTAGTGTCCACAATTCATTGATTAAATCAGGGCTAATAGGGTTTGGAATTTCTCCATGATCAGAAGTGCACATGTAAGTTCCTGGTCTTGTTTCAACAAACAAAATGTCTACTCTTGGATCACCTAACTTTAAGACAGTGAATTTTGCTTTAGGTTCGGGATTCAGGCGTATTTTCTTTCTCGCTAGAGGTATCAAGGCATGAGACCAATCCATTTGTATTTCTCCACCTAAGTCCTTACAAAAACTCCTGCTCAAAAGCATGTCATAACTTGCTAGAATATCAACAACCAATATGGTCAATTTTAATCTCTTCTTGGGAAAAGTAGCTAGGGCTACTTGGGCATCTTTGATTTGGCCTATGATAGGGACTAGTGACCCATCCATGGAATAACATTTACCTTGGGAGGAGGTATAAGACAACCCTAAAGCTTTAGCTATCTGAGCAGGCATCACATTTTTGGAAGCTCCAGAATCAATAATACAATTACTTAACCTGAAACCAACAATGAACAATGATATATAAAAAGGTTCAGGTTTCATGAATGGGTTCTGTGAACTTGAGGGTTTATCAATAACATTGGAACAAATCTGGTTCTCAAGGAAAAGTTCATTTTCACTAGAGGTTTGAGTATTACATTGAGGTGGTGAGGACTCTTGTTTAACATATCTGACCAACCTATCCGATTCTGAGGGATTGAGTCAAATATTTAGCCTGTGAAATTTGGATTTTGGTATTCTTACAAGACTCAACTATATTAAATGTACCAGAAGGGAGATTATCAGAGAATGAAGGAGATGGTACCTCTTCTGGCACACTCTTAGGAGTTGTTTGTTCTTTCCTTTTCTGCTTGGTCAAAATAAACTTCGAGGCTGAAGATGAACCAGTCTGATAAGCTTTGGCATGTTGTGCTCTAGTGAAAACAACACAATTAGGATCATCAACTTTTACATATACATCTTCTCTGGCATATGTTTCCGATACAAATTCAAAGAAATTCATGCCAACATCATTGGATGAACCAGGTTCCTCTACGTATGGTTCCACAACATGTTCATTGGTCAAAAGCATTTGCATGTACCTAATCATCTCTGGATAGGTAGCTCCATCATGGTCCAAAGTTAAATGAAAATACAGGGATTTCCATTATTTGGAGGAGGAGGACCTTCAATTTCCAACCTGTAATGAGGAACAGCCAATAATGGGGTTTTGTTAGGAACTGCTTGATAATTCCTTGACATATCTTGATAGGGTGTCTGCAAAGGCCTTAGGTATCTGTCTCTTGAGAGTGATTATATCGTTGGCCATTCTTTGAATGACTAGGTCAGTAGAATTCACTGGTGATGGTCTCCTGGTTTGTAATTATTTCTTCCATTTTCCTGAAATAATCAAATCATCCTCTATTGATATGGCCCTGGTTTGAGCAATTGCTACATCAGCGACACATTCTCTTTTGATAATGAAACTCACATCTAGTGGAAGAGTGTTTATGAACATTGCTTTCAACAATTCTGCACCAGGTCTCATATTAGCAGAAATTTTGTTATATAACTTATCAAATTTGGCTACAAAACCTCTCATTGACTCATGAACTTTCTTTTTCATTGAACCTAGTTGAGCAACCAAAACCTGGTCATCTTCTGCAAACTTAAATCTGTCCTCAAACCTTGTTCTCAAGGTAGCCCAATTATTGATAGCACCATTTGGAAGGGAATAAAACTAGTCAGCAACAACATCTGTCAAAGATTTTGCAAAGAGCCTCATGGCAACATCTTCATGTTGTATTGCAAGAATGGAAGAAGCTACAAAGAAATCCCTCATGTTCTCATCAGGAGAAACTTTCCCATCTCCAGTAAACTTGGGTATGATTTTTCTTGAACCTTTAGGCAAGTCATGTAGTTGTGCATCTCCTCCAAAAGCTAGGGGACCTATCACGGCTCCCCATGGAATTGGTTGAGCCATCACTGGAGGAACTGGAAAATTTACTTGTGTAGGAAGAGTAGTACCACACAAAAGAAGACTTTGGAAAGATATCTTCTAAACTCTAGATACAGTAGGTTTCAGAAGAGGAGGAGAAGATGGTCTACTGATAGTCTTGACCTTTCGAGTAGGCGAGAAATATGAGAAACCAACAGTTTCTAGGAACTTGAAATGGTCGTCTATAATATCCATTTTCTTATCACCCCTAGTATATCTTTTTGAATCCATATTTCAGATAGGATACTGATAGGCCAACAGAGTTTCCAACTTTCATTTATTGATGATTTCGAGGGGATTTTGCCTATTATTCACTTGATTCCTAGGAGCATGCATGGGAGGAGCTCTTACTCTTCTGACTGGAGAAGGGAGGTTTTCTACAAACACAATCTCTTGTGCGTTCTCAAAATGTAGTGCGTTTTCTCTAATAATATCTCCAAGTTCTTCCTCTTCTTCTAATACTTCGTTAACTTGGTGATATTGATAATTGGTTCTTCTTTTTTGCCAAGCAAGTAACCTGAGACCAATAATTATATCTTCTTGAACCCCAACTAACCAATCTACATTAGGCTGACAGACAGAAGCGTTACGCCCTAGAGGAACCATTATTATTAACTATAGAGCAACTCATCATATAAAATTTCTTTTCTGAATTACTCCCCAATAGAGTTGCCAAAAATCTGTTAGTTAACAGATTTATCACCTAACTCTATATTCTTATGCCCACAAAGGTGATAAATGTAACTACAGTTGAATCAGTAATAATACAATTTTCAAACCGATTCTCTTCTTGTTTTAAAAGGTGGCAACTACCTTTATTAGATATTCAATGAATTATTATTTTTAACTAATGTTGCTTTTAACTAGAAAGAAAATATAGGGGATTTTAACCAGAAAGCTTCAAAGGTATCTATCAACTTCATGCAGTAAGAAATGAAACACCTTAAGAAAAGATAACGACTAAACCAATATCACCGCATAATTCTTATTCACAGATAATAACACCACAACAATAAAGAAAAATATATCATCTATCATCCCAATAACAAATAACACACTAACAAATATTCAATATAAATAGAATGAATCCATACACCATAATTCAAAGATTACGCATGCATAAACTTCACCAATGTCTTCTATATTAGAATAACATATAATAGCCAAAATAACAAAGTTTGTTCTAATGAGTAAATCAAAATTTTCCCAAAAGATCCAAATCACATCAGTCAAACCCATATTTAAACATAGCAAATGTCTTTGGTAATAGTTTCTTGAAAGTAACCGTACCGAAAATTAAAAGAAGTCTTTAACTTAAAAGAGCCAGCTTAAAAGAAAGTATTTGAAATACTAAAAATAAACTATGTATCGGTCCCACCCGCTTCAACCTCTTTAGCTTCTAGTTCCTCGAGCTCTTCTTGTTGCAACAAATTTTCCCATGCCTTCATTCTAGACTTGTATTCCCTGTACCTGGTAATAATTGCAAAATCTCTTTGTTGTCTGGTGTTAGTGTGGTATGAAGCCCAATTCTCCATTTTCTGAGGGCAACCTTAGACTCATTTAGAATGTCAGACCTTCTTTTTGCTTCAGTTTTAAAAGTTTTAAGATAGAGCTCCAGCCTCCCAAGCTTAGAGAAAGATTCTTTAGTCATTGTAGTAGGATCTGCAATTTCCCTATTGAATACTTCTTTGAATTTCAAGCAAATTTCTTTTATGTCTAGAATCTTCTCATCGAACTCATCAGTTATCTTCACCTCTTTTCTCTGACTTTAACCACCCTTTGGCCATAGAATTTTTACACTAGGCTTCATTAACCCTGAAAAATTCGTTAGCTACTACAATAAACATCTCTTTTATAGGTGCCTTCTCTGGAATTCTCAATGCCTGAGAAATGACTTCAAGAGAAATTTTAGCAACAATGGTCCCGTCCATAGCCTTGATTTCTTGGGTTTCAGGAATGTATCTTCTTGCACATGCAGCAATTAGGTCTACACTCAGCACAACTTCTGGAAAACCCTCGGCATGAGCTAATCCACTTTTGAGCACCTTTGCATCTACAATAGACTTTTCTTTACTCTCCAAACGTGCCTAGAATTCTTCCAATTTAAAAATTCCTAGCTCTGTATCTCTCACACCAAGCCAACGATTTTCAATTTCAGACTTGTAAAAATATTGATAAGACATCTCCCGGCCGTACCGTATGCCTTATTAAATGCAAGGATGGTGTCTCAAAAACCTGCAGAACAATCAACAAACTCTTTTGTCGTGGTAAACTAAAACTTAACAACCTAAAGTTGAGATTTATGAAGTTTTGAGAACCTACGACTCACTGACTGGACACTTGACGCTACAAAGCATAATGAGTCGGGCCATCGGAAAGTTAAGAAAAACACAAACCCAACGACATAGACAACAAACAAGGAACGCCAAAGAACTAAGTTTTGAAACTTGGAGAACAGGCGATAAAGAGTTAGAAACTTAGAAAAACCGCAACAAAGAGATAAAATGAATATGAAGGCCTTTAACCTAAGTAGGAAACATGAACAAGGGGACATAAATTAAAAACATGATACATAGTATATTTATGAGTAACAATCCCGTATGGCCACATGTTGGTGAAGAGGCCGAGGAAGTTAATTCTGTGGCGTAGCTTATGATGCTAGGGAAAATCTCCTTCATGCAGCTCCAAGATGAGGATGAAGTATTGGCTAACATCATTCAAAACCATTATGAAGTGGAGGAAGCATCATCTTCTTATTCTGCTACTCCAGTCAAGACACTTCTGCCTGCTCTTCCTGCAACCACTATTCCTGCAAACATTCTTCTTGCAACCACTATTCCTATAGACAGATTTCCTGCAACAACAGGTATGTCCCATACATTGCTTCCATATGAATGAAAGGTACCATGTGTTAATGAAGCAACCCATTAGAGCTAATTACAAAAGTACAGGTGTCAGAAGGAAAATATCTTAATGTTAATAGTAAATTAAATGAAGAACAACAATTGTTATTGGAAAACTTATTAAACACCCATCAACATGCATTTGTGTGGGATTATCATGATATGAAGGGATTGGACCCTAAACTTTGTACACACAAAATTTACATCAGAGATGATTGCACCTTAGTAAGACAACCACAAAAAAGAATTAACCCTGCACTAAGAGAAATTGTGAAAGGCGAACTGTAGAAATTACTAGATGCGAGATTTATCTACCCCATTTTAGATAGTCAGTGGGTGTCTCCATTAGTGATTGTTCCCAAGAAAGGAGGGAAATGGAAATTTTGTGTTGATTATAGGGAACTTAATGCTGCCACCAAGAAGGACCACTTTCCCTTACCCTTCATTGATCAAGTTTTGGATGCAATTTCAAGAAAGCAATAATTTTCTTTTCTAGATGGATTCAACGGCTACAACCAAATCCAAATTGCACCAGAGGACCAAAAGAAGACCACATTTACCTGTCCATGGGGGACCTATGCCTATTCGATACTCCCATTTGGCTTATGCAATGCACCTGCAACTTTTCAGAGGGCAGTCATTAGCATATTCTCAAACATTTCTCATGATTGCATGAAAATTTATATGGATGACTTTACCACTTATGGTGTTGATTTTAATCAAGCATTGGAAAATCTCAGGAGATTCCTATAGAGATGTGAAGACCAAAACTTGTCCTTAAATAGTGAAAAGTGTTTCATGATGATGCAGGAAGGTGTAGCTCTTGGCCACTACATCTCCCACAAGGGAATTCAAGTAGATCCTGCAAAGATTGAGGTAATCACATATCTGCCCACACCTGCAAAACAAAAGGATGTTAGGAGTTTCTTGGGTCATACAGGATATTATAGGCATTTCATCAAAGATTTTAGCAAGGTAGCAGCACCATTGTATACTCTTCTCACTAAAGATGCTGAATTTTAGTGGACTGAAGCTTGTGACAAGGAATTTTTTGACTTGAAGGCAACTTTAACTCATGATCCTGTACTCAAAGGGCCTAATTGGGAGCTTCCTTTCTACATCCATACTAATGCATCAAATTATGCCATAGGAGTAGTCTTAGGACAGAAAGAAGGAGATGTTGAAAATTCCATTTACTTTGTCAGCAAAAAATTACAAGGAGCTACATTCAATTATACATTGATAGAGAAAGAAATGCTAGCAGTAATCTATGCACTAAACAAATTCAGACATTACATAACAGGCTACCAAATCTTTGTGCACACTGATCATGCAACCATTAGATATCTCATGAATAAACCTTTGATCATACGTAGATTAGCAAGATGGTTATTATTGATTCAGGAGTTTGATATAACCATTGTGGATAAGCCAGGGAAGGCCAATGTTGTTGCAGATTTTCTTTCAAGGCTGACTACATCAGAAGACAATCAACCCATAGATGACTCTTTTCTTGATGAACATCTCCCTCAATGTACAAACACCCTGGTATGTTGACATAGCCAATTATTTGGTCATAGGTAGAGTTCCTTCTCACTTCTCTCCAAAAGAGAAAAGGGAATTCATTGAAAAATCTTTTCCTTTCTCTTGGATTGTTGGATGTTTGTTTTATACTAGACCAAACCATGTCATGAGGAGATGTGTGAGAGAATATGAGACATATGACATTTTTCATGCATGTCACGAGGAACGATGTGGAGGAAACTTTGCAACCAAGAGGACAATAATGAAGGTTTTGAACAAAGGATATTACTAGCCAACACTCCACAAGGATGCAGGAAGGTATACCAGAAAATGTGATAGATGTCAAAGAATGGGCAGACCAACCAAATCTAATGAGATGCCACTGTGCCCTCAAGTAGTAATCACTCCCTTTGACAAGTGGGGATTGGATTATGTGGGACCCATTGACCCTCCATCAAATGGTAAGTCTTATATATTGGTATGCACTGATTATGTGACAAAGTGGGTAGAAGTTAAGGCCATGAAGCATGCAAGAGATAACAAGGTTGCAAAATTTCTTATGAGGATATTTTCACAAGATATGGAGTCCCAAGAGAAATAATGACTGATCAAGGGGCTCAATTCACATCAAATCTTGTTGCAACACTAGTTAATGAGTACAACATAAGGCACATGAAGTCTACTCCTTATCACCCCTAGGCTAATGGCCAAGTTGAGGTGACCAATAGAGAAATTGAAGCCATTCTGACCAAAACGGTAGCTATTCATAGAAAGGATTGGGAAAAAAGATTACCAGAAGTTGTTTGGGCCTATGGGACAACTTGGAAAACAACTACAGGCTTCACTCCATTTGAGTTGTTGTATGGAAAGACAACTATGATGCCCGTTGAATTTGAATATAAGACTCTGCGGACTGCAATAGATTTGGGGATGGATATTTTTGAGACACAAAGAGAAATAATCATGTAGCTAAATGCTTTGGATGAGATAAGAAGAGCAGCCCTGCATCATACAGAGGTAGTGCAGAATAGAGAATCAAGTGACATGACAAATTTATCAAGGACAAGAAATTCCAACTAGGAGATTGGGCCTTGCTCTATGACTCAAGATACTAGGACAATGCAGGAAAATTGCAGACAAGGTGGCTAGGACCATATGAAGTCACTGAGGTATTTCCTAATGGAGTTATTTAGCTTACTACCATTGAACCTGTCAGGTTCAAATTACTTGTCAATGGTCATCGCCTCAGATTATATCACAAGCTAGCTTCCAAAGAAGAGTTCCTACAACAATTCACCCAACATTCAACACCCGAGCTTCCTGCAGCCGAAGGAAGTGGACCTAGTGTCCCTCTTTCTAGATAATTAAGGCACATACTTCTCATAATAAAGACTTTCACTTACATGGAAGTCCATTTCTTCACCCATCCGCCCATTCACCCATCCATCACCACCTTTCTCTCTCTTCCATCACTTCATTCCACCTCACCTCATTCCACTTCATTTTCATTAATTGCTCAATTTATTTCCTAAAAGGCGAGTGGTACTTTCTCCACAATCTTTGCAATAAATCCTCCACACATTTAGGTATGTGTGCATTAATTGCCATCTTTTAATCATATTTTAAGTGCATTCATTTAATCATTGTACATTAGTATAGATGTTCACATAACATGTTATTATTCCCTGTTAAATCACCACTCCCATCTGCATGTGCAGACACATGTCCAAATTTAGGTTGGGGGGGAAAGAAAAAGATGCAAATATATTGCCCATGTGTCAATTTATGCTAGGCTACGTCAGAAAATTTAAAATGAGCTGATTTGAAATCTGAGTGGGAGGACGACTTGCATGTGTGAAGTGACATTAACTGCAGCCACCATTTCTTCCCATCATAATTCTCCTTTATCACTCCTTTTTTGCTAATATTGACTCTGTCGTAATCTTGAGTTGAAAGCAAAAAGGTGAAACAAAAGAAAGGGAATTCAGTCGATATTGGCATTGGAAATTTAGCAGGTATTGTAGGAAAGTGAACTTGATTTTCAGACGGGAATTGTAGGAAAGAAGTTGCAGAGCATTTATTTGATTGCAGACAATGGGAGGTGGGTTAATTCAAAATGAACCCATAGTGCATGATGTTTTATTGCAGGATGCACAATGCCTGGCCGAATTTAGAAACTATGGATGGTTAGATTAATTCCTGAAGCTGGATGGCTTTGATGAAAGCATTGCCCTTGAATTCGCCCAGACATTTTCTGAAGGAAAATCCACAATAAAAGGGTTGGGAGTTGTGGCAACTAAGGAAAGAATTGCAGAGGTCACAGAGTTACCAACTGGTGGTAAAAATTACCCTGCCTCTAGAGACGCTAGATTAGCTAGGGCCGAATTTACAGAGCCGAACAACCCCCCATTGAGCATAGATAAACAAGGTGCAAAGAGAATGTCTCTGCCCAAGCCATGGAAGCAAATAGTCATTTATGTTATCAAATACATCACTTGTGAGGGTCGCTAGTCAAATTTTCATTTTGTGCACTTCAAGCTTTTGAATCACATGAGGCACGAAAGGAGGATGAATGTGTCTAACATGCTATACAATCTTCTCTCAATCATGGCGGTCGAGACCCAAAAAGGTAGGGATAATTTTGTTTCCCACCATTGTCTGATTAAATTGCTGGTTGAAAAGTCTCTGCATGATGTATCTGGAATGACTTGGGAAGAATTTATAAATGTTGATCAAATTAGACTTGAGCAGTTGCAACCTAGGGTTTTACCTCAACCCCATAGGTCTAGCAGGAGATTGAGCATGGTTGAAGCCACTCTTGGTGCTTCAACCTTTGGCGCAGGCTCTAGTGTGAACCCTCCTGTAGGAGAAGAAACCATAGAAATTAGTTCTTTTGGAACAAAGCACTCAGAAAAAGAAAGCTCTTCATTAGATTCTGATGACGACGTTCCACTTGAAACCCTGATGAAAACTAGGGCACAACAGTGAGAAGTTGAAATAAGAAAAGGAAAAGCCAAAAGGTAGTCGACAAAAAGAAAGCTGCCAAGTTCTAAGAAGAGGAAGGTTGACACTGTTCATCTTGCAACCAAAGAAAAATGTGAGACCTCCAGGAAATCAAGACCAGCTGGTCCAACGTTTGGTATGCCTCCACAGGAAAGCCCTAAGCCTGGTGATACATCACATGAGGACCCTAAAGCCCCAATGGGGCAAGAGAATGTCAAAGAAGAAGACATATTTGGGAGAGAAGAAAATATAACACTGGTCGATCTTGCTAACATTGCAGAAGAGTTTGAGGAAAATCAAGATTTCTTGTAGCATGAGCAGGAAGTCCTGTAGCAATAGCTAGAACCAGAGCAGGAGTTCCTACACCACAACAAAAACAAGAACGAGGGCCCTTGCAGTAAGAAGTGGAAGAAGAAATAGTACCCCTGCAATCAGAAATAATTGGATAGCCCGAGTCCATGCAGATAGGGCTATATGAGGAGCCACCATCGACAAAAAGATTGATAGGAATTCATAATCCTCTTGAATTTATAGTACATACAACAATTTTGAATTTATGGAAAGAAATACAAAGGAGGGAGGAAGAATTGAAAAAGGAAAAAAACAAAAATTGAAGAAGGAAATTTAAAAGAGGGATGAGGAGATTGAAGATAAGGATGTAGAAATTGCTACCTTGAAGCAGAGGGTGGATGATATGGAAACCTTGGTACCACAAATTTTGGAATGTAGGACCTCTCCAAGGGTCTATACTCTACTCCTAGAAGAGAAATATCTCTCTTTTAAGCTGTCAAGGATTTCCTCAAGTTTGAATCCTTCTATTGACACCCCTGTTGAATTTTTCAATGCTTATAGGATTGCCTCACCTGAAATGGAGAATTTGTTGTGTGAGTTTTATTTGCATAATTATGCTATAACTCAAGACCATGATTGGAATATGTTGTTGTATGTTGGGGATGTCCAATTAAGGGCATTTATGTATTGGGTACAAAATGAGATTAGTTGGGGACAACATGGGGCTTATAAGCAATTGGAGTCTAACATCCCTCTGCCCATTAGGGCTAAATCAAACAACCCAAGGGATATTTACAGAGAATGGCACAAAATGATTCTTATACTTAGTTATGGCAACAAGATTATGCCTTGGATTGAGGTAGTTTACAGTGAGTATGAGGTAAAGACAACAACAAAGGAGGAAACTATGAGAAGATGTCTATCACAAAGATGGAATAGCCTAACTGATGAGGTGAAGCAGGTTGAGCCTCATTCCATCCACAATTATGTTGCATCACTTAAAAGGATTGATAGGTATATTCAAATTGGGAGAACACAGGGGTGATCGTGGCTTCCCCTGACTTTCCAGCCACCCATGCTCATGTGGCCCGTGCCAAACTTCAAATTCTACCAGTATGACATTGTTGCAGAAAAACAAAGATGGAACAAATTTGATAGATTAGGAGGATTCTATTGGGATCTTGATTCACGCACAACAACCACTGATGTTGGACAACTATCAATTGCAAATTTTAGATCCTTGACCAAGCAGAAGAACAACCCTTCCCTTGCTAGAGGACCAACAAAATGTTAGGTTGGGGGGAGTGATGAGCCTAGTTTTTGGTCCAATTTTGGGTAAAATCTATAGTTTATTTGCTGACATTTGTCATGGAATTTGATGTTAAATTTTGATATTTTCATAATGTTTCCCTCAAATCATAGACATTGGGCTTAAATCCTATCTCTATAAGTTTTAATGACATTGACATATTATGTGGATTATCTATATTGATTTTGCATGTGGTTAATGAATGTTCCTTAAGGTGGTTATAGATGTGCAGTTATTGTGCGTACTGACATTGCCATGTAGATTCAATTTAAAGATGTTAAGTTGAGGAAGACACCGCCAGCTGGGCATGCACCATAACGTCTAGCAAAGGAATCGCTCAAGGTCAAAGGAGGTCGACGGAAAAAGATTCCTCATGCAACTAAATGTAACCGCCCTGTAGTGGACTTTAATGATTGAGCATGTGCGGGCGTTACTGTTGTGCTAAATTTGTGTTTGGACCTGCATATCTGACCAGATTCCATGCATGTGTAACTGCCATCGCTCCATTTTCTTTGTTTTCCCTAAATGGCATCCTCCCAGTCGTGGAGTTGACTGCCTTGTTTAGCTGATAGTATAAATAAAGATCTGATGCTCCTTCCTCAGGAAGTTGCACGATTTGATATTGTACTTCCACTCTCAAGTTTTCAATAATACAAATACATTACTCTTTTGTACTCATGATTTATAGTGAATAAAATAAAGTTCTGAGTTTGAGCATCTAAGTTCTCATTAGTTTTAGAGGATACTTATCCAAGGGAGCCCACTTGGTGAGTAATCCATATTCTTAGTTCAGTATTAGTTTAGTATTACTTACTATTTAGTAATTAGTTAGAAATCTGGCACTGACTGTTCCTGCAGCCACTAGAATTCCATTTTGTGACTGTTCCTATAGCCAAAATAGACATAGTAGTGCCCTATTTGTTGCTCAAATTTCCATTCTTGTTATGCATTTTAGTTTGATGTAGTTGTTGATTTATGATTGGTATTTATGGTCCCTTCTAAGCAATTTACTTTCAGCATTGTGTGTTCCTTAGTTGTAGAATGAAATGGCTACTTTGAGTTCCTAGTGCACATACTGTGCTGACACATTTCAAGTTCACGTCCCTAGGTTGACAAGTTAAATGCACCTTCATAATGATTGAAATAGCTATTCAGGTTAGATGTCCAATATTTGAATCATAGCTGTAAGGTCTTAGTTATTAAATCATTGTAGGAGGCCAACACCATTTCAAGTAACAATTCCATTCAAACATGTTGGTTCTCAAAAGATATCAAGTTTAATTGCATACCTAATTACCAAGCATGAATGTTTCCCAATGACTCCAAATCATGAGTAATTAGATCTTCCTTTACTCATTCCATAGGCAATGATCTTTCCTTTCATGATCAAGCATATTGCATATCCTTTTCTAAGTCATCAAAGATAATAGCAATTGATCTTCCAATCAAACATATATGTAAGGTATTGTGTGATAAATATTCCTTCCTCCTTGGTCACAATCCTTGACGTTTTTCCATCTTTCTCCAATAATTCCAATACGTTATCCATAGAATATATGACTTTGATTAAAATCATGACTTATGATGAAGTCAAAAGTTCTTCAAAATCAAAAAATTATTTACGATCTTCATTCTATGTGGTACTTTATCTGAGTTAGTGCACTCTCTTTCTCCCCCCCTTAGTGTTTCCATGATATTCTATCAACTCAAAGTTGACTTCTTAGCAAACATTGCTTTCTCGAATTGATTTATCATTCCTTGTTGTTGGCTTTTGATTGCCTTGAACATAATTTTTGTTTCCAAATTTAGATTAATCTTTGGTCTCTAATCTCATAGATTCAACAATTGGATCGTCAATAAAGACATCTAATGAATAATCAACAAATTTACAAGCTAAGAGGAATTTTAACATTCCAATTATCTTTTCCATGTACACCAATATCCCTTTTTGTGGAAGAATATTCATCTCCACAAAGCCTCTTTTGTTGATGTGTCTTCATCTTAGAGCATTGTTTCCTTACTAATTCTTTTGATTTGACACATAGTGTCACTCTGTATCCCATATCCTTTTGGAAATTCTAAACATAGGTTTACTTTCATTGATAAGTTGGTGAGTTCAATTTACACTTCAACCAATCAATGCTCCATCCGAGCCCTTTTTCCAAATTAGTATGATGTTCTTTACAAGTTTCCAGCTTGCAATCATCTTTCCAAGTAACTTTGTCCCAATTCTTGGTAACTTTATTTTCTCATAACTATAAGCACTTCTAAAGTTGTTTGGTTCCTTTTCCTCATCTTACTTAGAACTCCAAATTGATCTTACCAATTTTGGTTTGTGGAACCATGTCCATTTCATTGATTGCTTCTCTTCTGACCATTCTGGTCTCTATCCTTATTCTAGGTACTAACTTCCTTAATTATATGTAAGATCTTGTTCTTGTTCAAAATCATATTTTGTCAAGGGTTATCCAACCTCTTGAGTACCTTCTTAGTTGACTATCCACTTTGATTGAAGTTTCTATTTTTTTTGAAATCCTCAGAGTGATCTCCCAATTAGAGAAATACTCAAGAACCCTACTAATTTGTGTTTATATTTGGAGGGATGGATGGATCTAGCATTCACATATGGCTGATAGTGTGATCATTAAAGGCATGCAATGTGACTATTCCCAGGAAGAGGTACTTTTCCAAATAAAATGATTGTTCAAGATCACCATTTTGGAGATGGAAGTAGAAATTATGGAGGTAGTTGGGGTGCATTTGATTTCAAGTGGATATATCCATGACTTCAACATAATTGGTAAATTTCTCACTCCCTACATAGATTTTATGGGTTGTGAGATGTATTTGAAGTTGTTAGCTCATGCTTGGTTGAGAGATGATCTAGTTAGGGTGGACTATGTAGCTATCTCAAACTATGGCCATAAGTATTCAATCAAAGACATCAAGGATGTCTAAGTTAGCCTTAACGACCTATGAAACAACACAAACTTGAGGTGGTTTCTTGATTTGTTCTTCATGGGACTTATCTTTGGAAAGTTTGATGAACTTTGTATGTTGGTTATGGGGAATCTAGGTCTACTCAATCCTCAACAAACAAAGTGCTTGGAGTAATTGAAGAAAGTTCTATCCCACACTTTATCTATCGATCCAACAACCATGTAAACCTTTCTTTAAGTTACATATTTTTGAACTTTTAATATATGGGAGTTGTCCCTTTGGTAACACATACATACATACATACATACATATATATATACACACAATTTTATAATATAATATTCTATTAAATACATATTTAAGAACTTATATTATATAGAAGTAACAAATAATGATAAAAATAATTATAAGATATATATATATATATATATATATATATATATATATTGTCCTTAATAAATTGATTTATCTTTCGTATGTAAATCATTGATGTCAACTATCAATATGTATCAATATGTATTGTTATATGTGATGAAGATAGACACTAGATAGACAAAGATGATAGATGATACATTGTATTTTTGAATTTATTGTTCATCTAGGTGAATTGAGCTTAATCATGACACTTAATATAAGATTAAATATATTTTTAATATTATAAATAAAAATATAATACAATATTTAAAAATTATGGTGGTAACAAGGGGATACTATATAGAAGTAATAAATAATGATAATATATATTTTATATATAAGATAGGTTGTCCTTCATAGATTGATTTACCTTTCATATGTGAATCATTGATGTCAACTATCAATATGTATTGTTCCATGTGATGAAGATAGACACACACATAGATAGATAGATAGATAGATAGATAGATAGACAAACAAACATGATAGAGGATACATTGTACTTTTTAATTCATTGTTCATCTAGGCCAATTGAGCTTAATCATGACACTTACTATAAGATTAAATATACTTTTAATATTATAAAGAAATATATATAAATATAATACATATTTACAAATTATGGCGGTAACAAGGGGGGGCTAGTTTTTCTTTTTGGAAAATTAAGAACCCTTTCTTTAAGCAAGGTTTTATCAAGTATGTACATGCATTATTGTAAGTAGTAATTCCATGTGGAATGAAGAAATCATAAATGAAATTTGTATGTCATAGATTATATGTGCCCATTTAGTTCTCACAATATCACCTCCCACATTTACGCACATTTAATTTGAAATAATGTTTACTTTTATACCATGGAGATCAAGATTCTACATCTCACTTGGGTTTCATTTCAATAAAATTGGGGCTCATTATATGAAATTTTTTACTACTTGGGAGATTGTGGAGAAAGGATAGAGAGAGAGAGAGAGAGAGCACACAATTTTCTCAAGGACTCAATAATTCACCTTTGAGACCTCTTAAATGTACCCATTCCAAACAATACTAACTATTTTTTCCTTGGATGATGAAATAAATCTAATAATGAGAAGCGAAAGTAGAAAATTGATGGATTAGACTCATGATTTTGTGAATTTGGGATCTAGAAATTGGGATTGACAATGTTGGAATGTTGTGTGGGATATCTCTTATTTCAAGTAGTTGAAGATAAGGTGTGATGGATTTGCACAATTCAAAAGTTTTGTCATATGTTGTATTCAAGGGGATATAGAAAATAGATTAATAGCCTCACACCTTCTCAACCATTCATTTCTCAACAAAACTTCACAATTTAAATAGCCCTACAATCTAATAGTGTCCTTCCAATTCCTTAACATCTCACAAAATATATATAAAATTTGTATAGATTTTAAGGAAAATGGATTGATCCAGCCTTGCAATTTAAATCATCCCAATAATTCAAGATGGGCATTACTAGATTCCTCTTAAGATGGCATGGGCCTTAACAATCCATAAATCACAAGGTTAGCCAATTTAAAGAGAAACAATTGATATTGGCAACACTGATCGCCAAGGAATCGCATTCACATTTATGTCAAGAGTATGTTGCCTTATGGGTCTTCATATATGCCCCATTTTCATACACCAAATATATGTACACATTCAATATAGTCCATATATTGCACTAAGAAATCAAGAAGAGGATTGCTTAAGGGCATTTCCAAATGGAAATAGATAAGACAAAAAGCTCTCAATAAAATGATATAACTATCCATTAAAAAGGTCTATAATTTTGTTCAATTGATTATAAATGTTATTATGGATGTAAATGGTCTGATTCACTCTAATTATATTGTAGTCTATCTATATGTTGTTAATTCATGCAAAATATAAGCAACAACTAATGTTATTTAAATTTCTATCATTATTCCTATTTTAGCCATTGTAAGTAGTTTTATTTTATTTCCACCTTTTCACATTCTAGTGGAATTATTCCCTCGGGTGGTGGGAAATAAAGTGGGTTATGTCCAATTACTTCATGATTTAAAATGTTGTAATCCTATAATGATGTGAAATTTATTTTTCTTTATATGTATTTGTAATTAGATCAATTACATTGCTATCAAATTTTAAACCAAATTATGGAGTTCACATGCAAATTTATCAACTAATACATATTTCAAGCATTTCTTAGAATTTTGATTAAAAAATATTATGAGATTCACAATCTCTACAAATAGATCAATTCTTCTCATAGTTGTTACATACATGTTAAGTTAATTAACATAAATATATGTAATTAATACAATAGTTTTTTAAGAATACTACTATTTGAACTTGATTTTTAGGTCATACATGTTTACCTTGTTTGTACAACCTCCAAGATTAGTGTCTTCCTATCATTTTTTCTTTAATCATTATGATCTCTAATACTTAGTGTATGAAGATACCCAAATCATTTTCTATTTTCATTTATGTCCCTTGGTAATTGTAATTTCTATAACTCAAATAAGGATATGTATGTCTCTCAATGCACCCACATTCCCTATGAAAGCAAATATGTAATTTTCTTCAATTAATTTACACAAGTGTAAATGGTTTCTTTTCCTCAACATTAGAATGTTTCATAGACTTTTGTATTTTGCTTCAAAAAGCATGTGAAATCACAAAACAGTTTTTTAGGAGAAACTTTAAAGGGGAAAATAGATTTTTCACCACTTACTGCAAAAAAAATCCTCCTAAACAGCCTTATGTATAACTATCTCAATTCTATGACCATAAATCCCTTCTTATTTTTATATAACTTTTAATATATCTTTTGGGTATAATGAACATTTGAAGTTGGAATTTTCCAATTCAATTTTCTAAAATATTGACAATTTGGTACTACATTCATATGTTGCATTTGTGTATGCAAAAAAAATCAATCCAAATCTATTACCTCTCTATGCAGACAAAGGTTGCACATAAAACATCAAACACATGCATCATCCTATTATATGATAAAAAACATGATGAACTAAATGAATGTTTTCATCATTGACATACCCACTACACACCAAGAAGTGATTGCTAGTATACTAGCTTATCTATCTTATTGTATAATCTATATAGGAAATGTCGAGATATATCAATTTGTAGGCATCCATTTAGTAATTTTATTGTTGTATGTTTGTAATAATATATTCATTAGTTGTATCATAATCTAATATAATTAGATTATATTATAGGAATGTAGACTATAACCACATATGTATGATATGGAATTTAACTAAGCAGAATGTATATTGTTAAATAGATATGGACATTGTATTAAATGAAAAAGTATATAACTTACATTAGTTGTATTCTAAGGCTTGGAGCCTATGTTCTACTTTTTTGTTTGCAATTTTCTTTCCTTTCTTTAAATTTTCATTTATGCCGTAGGTGAATGGTGACTTAATTCGTAGGCCACTTAATTAAGACTTGACATGAGACATCTCATGTTCTTCAACTGCGATTGCAAGCAGTGCAACATCTGAACGAGTTCTTCAATAATCTTTTTAGAGTGATCCTCAATTGACTTGGTGAGCTTTTTGATTGGGGTTTCAACATATGTATTGGAATCAATCGATTCCTTTGTTGTTGTTGGCTTCGTTATAAAGTGTTTTGGTGTTTGTGTTTCATTTACTGTTGCCATGATCTAAATAATGAAACAAGATAATCAATAATTAACAATATAAAAGTATACACTCATTCAAAGAGTGATTCCCAAACACACCATTAAATTGAAATGTACCACAAGTTAAGCATAAATGAAGCAAATTCTATATAACATAATTTAGAATTAATTTTATACGTAAATATATATTATTAATGACATGTGAATTTACGTTACATTCTACTTAACATAATTTAGAATTGACAATTTTGACCAATTCTCATTAATATTATGGTTAATGAATTACATGTGAATTTGAAATTTATAATGAAATTCAAATAAAAATCACCGAATATATTTATAGTTAATTATTTCTAAAAACTAAAATGTACAACTTAAGCATAAATGAAGCAAATGCTATAAGATAATTTAGAATTAATGTTATAACTAAATGTTTATTATTAATGACATTTGAATTTACGTTTCATTTTACTTTAACACAATTTAAAATTGATAATTTTGGAAAATTCTCATTAATATTATGGTTAATTAATTACATGTGAATTTGAAATTTATAATGAAATTAAAAAAAAAAATCATTGAATATATTTATAGTTACTTAATCCTAATTTATTGTGAATTAAGTATAACCTAATAATTCTAGTAAATAATTATTATACTTATTTATTACTATGATATATATATAGATGATTTATAAATTTACTCTTAGTAGTGATTTGTTCATAATATTCCTAATAAGTCTAATAAGTTAACTTTAATAATAATAATAAGGGTTGATCCCACAGTGTGTTGGTTAAGTTGTGACATTGTTAATATTGCCACCAAGGTTCAAATCTTCGCTAGGCTACAGTGATCACAGGCTTGTGTGTCCGCTAATCTAGTGTGCTTGTGGATTGTGAACTATTGTGATATTCATACCGGTACTGTTGCGATATTCATGTTGGTGGCTTCATAGGCATTCATTCCTGTGCCAGACGCTCGCTGGGCTATCATGCTCATGGGTTTGGGTGGTTGTGCATTCATGTCGAGGATCCAAGTTCATGTCAAAGTTAAATTATATCTCAATTAAGTTATATTATTAATACTATATATCAATTAAAATTATATTATTAACATTAGTATTATATTATTATTATATTATTGTGATTCTATGTTATTATTATAAATAATTTATATTTAAGATACATGTCTATATATCTCTTCTTAGTACATCCCAAATTGACCGATAAAATATCGATAAGTTGGTAAAAGTTTCATAGGAATGGGGATTCACAACCACTCACGAAGTTGAGGATCCAAGACTATCCAATTTGTTTTGAGTCTTATAAACCTAGATTCAAAGATAGCATTGAATCTCTTGAACCTCTTTGAGTGTCCCCTTTGATGCACTGTCAGAATACGTTTCATTCTAGGAAACCCTCTAATAGTTTATTGCATACTACCTCCCCTAACCACTACGTTTGTTGACCCAATCATCACCCAGGTGTGTTATGAGCTTAGAGCCCCTAACTTTTTGAACAATGTAGCAGACATTATTCATCAAGAAAATATATGAGAGTGTAGAGTCCTTATACAACTTGGAATTTCTATTAAGGTTACATTTTCAAAGCTCTAGAATTAAAAAGAATTGTTGAGCCAAAGGAGAGAGATTCATGGCTACTGCATCCTCTTTATATTGACAATCATCTAAAAATACTAAGCCTCTGATTAGCCCCTTATTATTTCCTCTAGGCTTGGAAGAAAAGGATTTCCTAAAAGGACTACTGGTTTGTTCTTTCTTCGAAACAAAAAGCAATTTCAATGTATCTATGTAATTAAATTGAAATTTGATGTAGTTCAAAATATAATGATTCAAAGGATGCATTGCACCTCCAAGGATCAATCTTCTTGAAGTCTCCCTTTGAATTGCATTGGAAAACTCCTTAAATGTACATCTAGTCGCTTCACCTCTTCTCCTCTACAAGTTATTAAGCTTTTTTTGTGTATGGTATAGGAAAATCAATATCCGTACAATACAAGTGATATATTAAAAGCCATATAATCTTTGCCCTCAAAACTTAAATCTCTGACATCACTGTGGTATTTGATAGTCATTTACACTCCAAGTTGAGTTGGAACAACTTTGATTCCATTTACCATTGTGGAACTCAAGAAGAAGGCTTATTGTGAGGTTGCCTTCTCTTCAATCCAATCGGCTTCACCTCTTAAGATGGCCTTTAAATTGCAATACCCAAATAATATTTCATGTTTTTATGTGCAAACAATGTATTGTCTTTTTCCCATTCCCATTTGTTTATCCATAATGACAACTTATTTTCAAATCTCTCTCCTATGCACTATATGATAATCTTTAATGTTTTTAAATACTCTATGACTCCTAAGTTATTTTATATTCATTTTCCCATGCATCCTCTATTTTTAGCACACTTCATTAGTTAGTGATCTCTGCTATTGCTTCATTATCTAGTCTTCTTGCAATGTCTTCTTTTATCGTTGGGTTGTGTAGTTCCACTATGGTTTCTTAGCTATGAGTCACATGGGTTGTTTTCTCCCACCATTTCTAATTTTCTATTATTCTATTCTTGAAGGATCCTCATCTAAGCACCCTGTGCCTATTTGCTAAGCCCCAACTAAAATTTAGTCACCACCACCTTATCTAGCACTTGCTAGCTTGATCATGGGGTAATGCAATCTATAGGTATCATTTCCAATTTCCATTGAGCATATCTTAGAGCAATCTATATAAATAATGCTAGGACATATGTATTTAATTAAATCATTTCATAATAATATAATATATGTAATTATATAATAATAAAATATGTAGATATACAATTTATTCATAATGGTATTTACTATATGTAATATTATTTTTATTATAATTAACCGATACGCTATATATAGTGAGAGGTTTCAACCTGAAACCTGTCTCACACCGACAAACTACACAGGTTTCCCACAAAATAGGTTATGGTTTCAATCAAACGCAAATTTTAACGACAGACAAAGCTTATCACATGTCATATCAGAGATAAATGCACAATATCATTCTGTTAGATTTTGCTCGCTATTGGCACTCCTTGTTTGATGAGATATGTTACATGTCATATCAGCTAAAAATATATAGTTGTTATTGAATGTCCCTTCAAGTCAATTATCCCACTCACACTCTAATAGACAAGAATGTGTCCAATTGCTCGTGGGAGAGAAAGACGAAAAGACATGGGAAGATACATGTGCTGTACGATGGCGTGCAACTGACATTTCATTATGAAGCTTCCCTTGACCTAGCTACGACAATATCAGGGAGGGCTATTTCCCTCTAATGCTATGTTGTCAAATCCATTGCAGCCCCTCAATATCAAAGAACTGGTCTTTTTTTTGCAGCTTCTTCAGGTCTTAGTGGTGTTGAACTTGGAGGATGAATATGGTAGAGAACACACATTCTCCAGACGGTAGCTGCTCATACGGCTGCATCAAAATATTAATCTTCCCCAATTCTCTATCAGGGCTATAGATTTTCAAACAAGAAGCCTCGCACATTCCTCCAACCATTTTATAGCTTGATTGAAGGGTAGTAGGAAAGAAGGATCAACCAATCAAGGCAAACACATTGGATCCCTCCCTCAGAAGTGAAAAGAATTGGAGTGTAGTCTGCGAGACATTGCAACTGATGGCTTTCAGATGAGTAACATTTATTAGCAGAGATTTGTATGAGAGACTTAACTGGTATTCACCTGTAGGCGTGGAAATGAATGGGATGCTCCCCTCTCCAAATGTGGAGTTCTATTTACAAAGGTAATAACAAAAACTTTATTAGTACTAGTCAAATATGAAAACAAAAAAGTATTTTTTAGAACCGAAAAGAACAGAGTATGATTTTATTGCAATATTGGCGCCCATATTAAAATTTGAATAGAGAGAAGCTCCCAACGCCATCATCAGCTAGCAGTTAAGCCAATTACAAAGGAGGACCATTTGCGTGTCCCTAAACAACCTCCTTTTGTATTGGCTAAGTCTAAACATAAGTTAATTACAGAGAAGGATCATTTGGGTATCCTTAAACTGCCCTTTTGTTGTATTGGATATCTGTCAAAACATCATTTTCACCTTATTTTTCCATGGAACAACAATACAAGTAATAAAAACAAGTTGTGAAGGAAGAAAAAAACATAGAGGAGCAGTAGCAATGGACCTTACCCCATTGAATAGCTCCAGGTTTGTAGTAACATAGAGTGACACATTTCCTGAAGTTCTCTCAGATACCCATTGTTTGTAAATTCAATTAGGAATAGATTTTGAGAGAATTGACAATGAGTTTTGAGTCAAGGTACTGTGTTCTTTTTGGGGTATTAGGTCTGTGGGATTTGGGTAAAAGCAAGAAGTTGGGTCCACGAAGAGGGGAAGTTTCGGCCAAAAAAAATCTCGCAGAAAACGCGTACGCATTATTAAAAAAATGTGTATGTGTTATGCTTCAGGTACCTGAACCTAAAAAAATACGTATGCACTAAAAAACGTGTGTGCGTTATATAACGCGTACGCATTTTATAACATGTATAAGTCATTTATTTAAAAAATTAAATACCTTTTAGAAACATGTACGTGTTTTGTAACGAAAAATGCGTACTTGTTTCTAAAAAGTATTTAATTTTTTAAATAATCAAGCAAATAAAGAACATGTATGCGTTTTTAAAAATGCGTACGCGTTTTTAAAATTTTGAATCCCCAACCCACATGTTGCCTCAGTTTTAGGCTCAGGAAAGGCTTGGAAACCCGACCCTTAGCCTTTGACCTACAACTAAAAAACTAAGGTAGGTTCAAGAGAAATGTCCAACTTTGGCAATACGGCTGATGGACTTTTTTTTTTAATCATTTTATAAAATTAAAACCCATTAGAGAACACGATATCTAGTTTCCAAATATATAATTTTTTTAAAGATTGAATTATATTTGTTATTTTTTAATTAATTTCTAAGCAAACTAGTCCATAAACTTGAAATATCATACTTTTTTTAGTTAATTTTCTTTAAAAAAAAATCTATGGCATCAATCTTCAAACAATTCTCTAGACAATGAGAAAAAAAAATAAAAAATTGTTTAGTTTAGGTCCAATTATGCTGTCTGTACACGTTGATTTTTAAAAACAACAATTAAGGCCAATAAAAATTTAATTAAAAAAAATATTCAAAAAAAAATTACAAAAAAAATCCTCATCAATCCTCATATTAACTATCTTTCACCAAAAGGAATTAACAAAATACTTTTATTTGGGTCAAAAAGTGGTGTCCATACACGTGCATGGTATGTAAAAAAAGACTTTTAAAGAGTGGTTTTTATATATCCCTATCAAATTTGATTTTTATCATCTAGGTATTTGAATAAATTATATATTTGAAACTAGATTCATAATTCTAAATTTCATATTATTGAATTTTTTTAAGATTCATTGTGTAAGTGCCTCAAATTTTCAGTCCAAGTGTGACAAATTTTGAAAAACAGTAAAAACACTTCCACTTTTTGAGCTTTTTGTGGACCCAACTTCTTGCATCAACCCATTTCTGCGATTGATGTTAAAAAGCTCAAGGAGGTAGGACTTTGTACAGTCGAAATTGTTGCTTACTCTCCCAAGAAATAGTTTGTCCAAATCAAGAGTCTTAGTGAAGCAGATTCGATTATCTGTGATCCTTTGAGGCCCATTTATTTTTAGCTATCATTCTAGGTTTTTTGTTTTGCTTTAATATATGATTATTACTTAGATTTGAATTATTTTTTTTTGCAGTTTCCAAATTGGTCCCAAATAGTTAGAGATTGAAGGGCATTAAAGTCAAACAAATATATAGATACAATAAAACTAACTGAAATACTAGGCAAACTCATTGGAAAAAAGCTCCTCTCATGAAAAAATACAAAAACCCTAAAAATAATACCCAAAAGTTGAAAAGGGGTTTCTCTGGCGTGCCTTTTAACTACTGAAGAATAAGCCAAAATAATATTTGATCTGATTATATTTTTGAGGTTTAACAGTCTACCATACCAAACTTTGTTCTGAAGGTTATTTGGGAGAAGTGAAAAAAGTCAAATGTTAGTAGAAGAAATGTATATTAATATGGTCTTATTGTAGACATCTAAATTTGACCACTTCCATATGGTCAAAGTCGTCTCCTTCACTATACTTTTGCTCATCTAATTCATCCTCTTTGCCAGTATTAATTAAATCACTCTTTTAATTAATATTTCGTGCCTTACATAAGGTTTCCAAAGTATTTAATAGTATTGAAATACTATTAAATACTTTGGAAACCTTATGTAAGGCACGAAATATTGTAAGGCACGAAATATTATTAAATACTTTGGAAACCTTATGTAAGGCACAAAATATTAATTAAATGAGTGATTTAATTAAATACTATTAAATACTTTGGAAACCTTATGTAAGACACAAAATATTAATTAAATGAGTGATTTAATTAATACTGGCAAAGAGGACGAATTAGATGAGCAAAAGTATAGTGAAGGAGACGACTTTGACCATATGGAAGTGGTCAAATTTAGATGTCTACAATTTTCCCCTCTTTGAAACACTATTAGGATAATAGGGTTTCAAAGAAAATAAAATACAGACGACTCTATGGAAGAAGCGACCGGAAAATAGATGCTCCAGCATGGGAGAGTTTGTGTGAGCTATCTGAATGAAGGAGAATTAAAGGGGATGCCCCAGTCTCGCAAGAGAAGGTTTATGACGAAAGATTGGGAGAGAATGGTAGGGTATGCCCCCTTGAGAAGGCAGACGGGGAAGGAAAAGGGGCCCCAAGAAACTTCTCAAAAATATGAAGTGGTAGATGTCGTTGGAAAGAGCACGAAAAAACTAGAAGATTGACGCTTGAACAGAGGCAAACGAGTATACAGTGCGCAAATGGCGGCTCCGGGAAGATAGGGGGTGAGTGAATTAGTTGAGGGGGAAAAAGGGTTAAATAAAGGGAAAAAATTCCCTTTATTTTAAAAGGTAAAAAGGGAGGGAAAAAAGCTATAAAAGGTAATTCTAAGAATTACCTCTCCTCATTTGCATAGCTGTCAAGTGAGGAGGAGAGGGAGAAAATAAGAGAGTGAGAGGGAAAGGACACGATGCCGGAGTACGATACCGACATCACTCATCGGGCGGACGAGAGACGACAATTCTTCAGCGAGTAAGTTGTGCCACGCCAGGTTAGTTCAAAACCCCACTTTGTGATTTGAGTCAATTTGCTTAAATTTTTTCAAAATTTGAAAAAAAGAGTTTTGTTGGGTCGGGCGGGACGAAAAATGGGTGAGAGGAAAAAAAGGTTAGGGGGCAGCGTGTTTGTCTGGGTTGCGTAGACTGGAGGGGCCACCCACGCCTGGGCAAGTCCGCCCACGGGCGTGGGCGGGTCCGCCCGAGCTTGGGTGAGTACGCTGGGGCTCTCCTTTAATTCTCTTTCGAGACTGGGGCATCCCCTTTAATTCTCCTCCGTTTGGGTAGCTCACACAAACTCTCCCATGCTGGGGCATCTCTTTTCTGGTTGCTTCTTCCATAGAGTCATCTGTATTTTATTTTCTTTGAAACCCTATTATCCTAATAGTGTTTCAAAGAGGGGCAAAATGTAGACATCTAAATTTGACCACTTCCATATGGTCAAAGTCATCTCCTTAACTATCCTTTTGCTCATCTAATTCGTCCTCTTTGTCAGTATTAATTAAATCACTCATTTAATTAATATTTTGTGCCTTAAATAAAGTTTCCAAAGGCGTGCCAGAAATGTGATAGGGCGAAAATACTTGCTAGGAAATGAACAACAAACAAACGAGTGCAAATAACAACTAAAAACACCCTACACCTCAAGATTAACTAAACTAAGCAAAATGGAAGATTTCACCTTGTTGAATTGTCCTTTGGTTGACCCTTCAATCTTCGATGTTGTATGCTCCTTGGATGGCAAGAGACGCAAGCTATGAGATGAGATGAGAATGGAAAGATGAGTGAAAATGGA
This sequence comes from Sequoia sempervirens, assembly GCA_007258455.2. NCBI lineage: Eukaryota > Viridiplantae > Streptophyta > Pinopsida > Cupressales > Cupressaceae > Sequoia > Sequoia sempervirens. The sequence goes on along the minus strand of VDFB02047230.1, from coordinate 15,860,035 downwards.
TGCAATTGTGAAAATTTGGCTAAGTATGGCTCAAATTTTTTTTTTGCAAGAGTTTGGCTAGCATGAATGATCTCCCTCAAAATGAGAGAAAATAAGGGGTATTTATAGAGAATTTGGAATTCTCTAGGGAAATGGATGTTTGGGATTGAGCCACCAAGATCAAGATGTAGGGCTAAGGTGAGTTGAAAACTCACAAGCCCTCACATCTTGATATGTAGCATGTGAAGTGGCTTGAAAATGATAATGTGTACATGAAGTGGAAATAGAGTACATGACATGGAAGTACTACATAGTACCTTGGGATTGGACAAGATCACCTCATAAAGGAGGTCTTTGTCCCCATGTGGGTGAGAGGACATGTGAGGAATTAAAAATTCTTCAAATATCCTCATGGGGATGAGAAAAAGAATTTTAAATTCCAAGGCATGCATTGGGGGATTAAATGTGAATTAAATGGGGAATGGAGTGTCTTCTCCAAAAGGAGAAAGTCTTTAATGAAGTTGAATTAGGACACACTCCATAAATGATATGGGGATTAGGTTGACCTAATTAGGTGATTAAGGTTGTGCAAGTACTTGATTATATAAATTAATGACAGATTAGAGGCAAGTGGGAAATGATGGAGGATGGTACCCTAATGATGATTAGGGGTGTGCACATCTTAATCATAAATTAATTATGACTAAGAAAGAGGGTTAGATTGTTAAGAGGGATTAGAGATCAACTTGCAAAAGTTGGAGGATGTGACAATGAGAGAGAAAGTGAGAAATTTAAAAATAAATTTAAAATTCTAAGAGATAATATGACTAAATTAAATAAAGTGGTATATTTATTTAATTTAGAGAGGAAAGAGGGGAAAAAACATTTATTAAATTAAATACTTTGGAAACCTTATGTAAGGCACGGAATATTAATTAAATGAGTGATTTAATTAATACTGGCAAAGAGGACGAATTAGATGAGCAAAAGGATAGTTAAGGAGACGACTTTGACCATATGGAAGTGGTCAAATTTAGATGTCTACACTTATATTTAATGATAATATTTTTTTGAAACTGTAGCCCTTTCTATTCTTCAGAGTAGCCAAAGATTTAATTGTGTACCAGAAATCTCATAAAATCATATAGTTTAAATTCTAAATTTATTCAGAGACATGAAGGACTGACATAGGATCATTCAAGTCCTGTGTAAATGGCAATAAGGAGATTTGGCATGCTATGGACCTTGTAACCATATTCAACAAATTTGTTTTTTACGCTATAATGCAGGATACATTCCAAACAAGAATAATTTAAATCATCAGCTTATAATGATGACCAAATTCCAAATAGGGAAACATGGATGATTTGAATCTTCAGTGTACATGTAGAGAAGGTGAACATTAACAATTAAATATCCTTACAAACTCTAAGATGTAGATAATTTAACTTTTGTGTTCCCTTTTCATTTGTGGTTTAATGCATCTTGTTAAAGAAAGGACTTTCTAGATTTTGTTTATTGATTAGCAATTTGGATCAATTCATTGGATGGAGGAAAAAGGCTTAGAACAAAAACCAAAAAATGAGTTAGTTTAAAAGAAGTTCGACATAGAAAACAAGTTGCAGGTTCAGCTAAAAAATAATATGGTAGCTTGAGAAAATTTCTTTAGACAGAAAATGGAAATGAGGGTTAACAACACAAATAGTTTCCATAACCTTAATCCCCCTAAAAAAATTGCTATCAGCATAAAAAATGTCAAGCTTTGTCAATAAAATAAATTTTTGACGAAGATTGCATAAAAGTTTTGAAAACAGAAATTCAAAATATGAGTGAATCAAGTACAAAAACATTGAAGACTTCAAGTTTTTGAAAATTGCAGAAAATGATGAAAATAATGGAAGAGACTACCAAATTTTTAAGCCTGCAACCCCACTTACCACACATCATCACCTCTTGAAGCATTGATAGCCAGTGAAGAAACAAACCCTTTCATATATTTTTGGTATTTTGGGTTTGTAGTTGTGGTGATGGTGTAGTGATCCTCAGGTTGTGAACCATGGAATTCCACATTCTTTGATAGATAGCATGAGAGGAGTGGCTAATGAATTCTTTAGTCTTCCCTTACATGAGAAGAAAAGGTATGCTCTGCAAGGAGGAGATGCTCAAGGCTACAGTAATTTGTTTGTCGTTGACGAAAATCAAAAGTTGGACTGGGGTGACTTGATGAGTTTAGTAGTTATGTCTAAAAATCTTATCAACTTAGCTTTGTGGCCAACCACACCATCTGATTTAAGGTATTTGGTTCATACAATATCTATAAATGGACTACATTTAATGTACAAACAAATCCACATTCATAACAGTTATAACACACTATAGTCATTGGCTTCAATATTTTCAAATCCACTTTTCCTGCAAAGTTTGTCCATTTTTTTTATCGGATTGTTGACTACATGTGATAAAAGAGGGCAAGCAACTTACCTCAATGAGAGCAGGTGCTAAAAATATCCAGCTGCATTTGTACCTTTCGTCCATACGATTTTTTTATGTCATATCAACTAAAAATGTCCAGCTGCTGCTATTTTTGAAAAGGTTATGAATGTTGATGTCTTGTTAAATTATTTTGTTATAGTGTGGAAAAAATGATGATTTAATGAATGTTAAAAATGATATTTAAATATTGATCCTAGTTATTAGTAGGTACAAATGTATGTATTTATAGTCACAAATAAATTTTTCTTTCCATGATTAAAAACAAATAACTGGACAACAAAAACTTCTTGATGCAGGCTCTTCTAATACAATAATGTGGCACCATCAACTACAAAAGCATCACAATTGAAACTACTAAGAATCATTCTTTCAAATTGTTATACCAAAAATTATAATTCAAAAGAAAATTCAATTTGTTCCAAACATTTATAAAAAAATCATCTTCTATATGCATTTCAAACTTCTATTACAAACTTATATAAATACTACAATTTTTTTTTTATTATCATGTATGCGTACATATACTTCTCTATCGATGTACCCATTACACCCCTCCTGGTGCAAGTGCTAGTTGTATTATCATACAATGAGGAATATCCTACTGTTAATCTACAAGTACCCTTGTATCCTAAGGAATAAATTGTATGGTATTGCCTATTAGTAAGTGTTTAAGTTAGCAAATTATTCAGAAAATAAGCTCTAGGTAATTTTCACTAGAAGTAGAATGTGGTGTTTTGATCCAAGTCATTCCAAGTTTTATTTTATTTTATCTTATATTTTTCTTGTTTTTTGCTCACGTTTCTTGTATTTATGTTTTCACACATCATTGTATATTGTCTTGTATTTGTGTGAATGCATGCTATGTATCTACATTTTTTCTTGCTTATATATATTTTTTATTAGTTTGTCTTCTTATTTGGCTGTTTGGTATATATTCTTGTGCTATTTTTTGGTGGGGTTAACCTACGTGAATAGTAAGATATTTTATGCTAAGATTATTCAATTGCATGTAGTATGAAATGTATGATATCCTACCTTGAACTTAGTCAAATAGTTAATAAGTATGACACTAAATATTGGATACTCTCTTCGTATAAGATGTGATTATCATTCATTTGAAAGTATGGTACAATGTTGGGATATATAGAGTTATTTATTTTATTTTATCATATATTATGTGTTGTTATATGTTCTATGAGTTATTTTAGATATGTATTGTGAGGTAATATCTAAATTTGTACATGATTGGTTATAATATTTTAAGATGCATCAAGATTGGTTTTGTAAAGTGTCATGAATATTGGTTAGCTTAGTTGTTACTTCATTATTATAGATATATATGTTTGGAATATGTTCACATATAATGAACTAAGAAAGGTAAATGTTATTACATATTGCTTCCCAACCATTAGGTTAATTATTCATTTGCTTCAAGCCAAGTTGAAGGTTGGGGAGGGTAGAGTTCCTTCAATGTGTAGGGTCATATCATCTTCCCTATATACAAGAGGAGCATTGGAAATTTTTACAATTCTTAACAATACTATAGTGGAGTGTTGTACATTTGTATATTTGGATATTGGATCACTATTTCAAATGTGGGGGTATTTGATACATGATGTATTTTGATTTTACTTTTTAGTGGATATATTATTCGATTCAAATGTATCACAAGCTCATTGGAATTATTGATATATGGATGTAATCATTGTAATTAGTGGTGATACAATTTAGAGTATATCTTGGAATTTTTTGTTATACTTATTATAGATTCATTTATTTACATAATCTTCTTAAAATACTAGCACTTGCACCAAGGGGGTGCAAGAGTTATGCCGATAGAAAAATATATAGAAATAAACATGGAAAAAGAGTGTAGTTTATGATATATACAATCTTGTTTGCAATGCCATATGTTTCTATATTTTGAACTTCACTTCTTAAAGAAAAATAAAGAATATGCCTCATAAACATGTTAAATTACATATATTTTTCTATCAACATAACCCTTGCACCCTTTCTGATGCAAGTGCTAATTAATATATTATTATAATTATATTATATTATTATTTTATTGTTATTATATGATTATTATATTATTAGATTATTATTATTACTTTTTTAATATTATTATTAATTGATTCTATTATATTATTATTATATTCCATTATTATTATGATTTTATTTTCTTACCTTCTTAATACATCCCAAATGAGCTCATAAAGGATCAAAAAACTGGTAGAAGTTTCTCAAGAATGGAGATTTGCAGCTGGAATACATTCCATTCCAGGCAACCCTTTGATAGTCATTTATGCTCCAATTTGAGTTGGAACAAGAATTTTGATTTCATTGACCATTGTAGAACTCAAGAAAAAGGCTTTTTCCCAGGGCGCCTTCTCTTCAATCCAATCAACTTCACCTCTTATGGCCTTTAAATTGCAATACCCAAACAATATTTCATGTTTTTCCGTGCAAACAATGTATAGTCCTTTTCCCATTCCCAGTAGTTTATCCATAACGACAACTTATTTTCAAATCTCTCCCCTATGCACTATCTATAATCCTTACATTTTTAAATACTCTCTGACTCTCAATTTATTTTATATTCATTTTTCCGTGCATCCTTTGTTTTTAGTACACTTCATTAGCCAGTGATCTCTGTATTGCTTCATTACCTGGTCTTCCTGCAATGTCTTCTTCTACCGTTGGGCTATGGAGTTCCACTATGGTTTCTCAGCTATGAGTCACATGGGTTAATTTTCCTCACCATTTGTAATTTTCTACCATTCTATGCTTGTTTAAATGTAAATAACCCAAAAAGTGAATCTGGGTCATATGGCAATTCAAACGGTGAACTTACGCTAAATTTAGTTTTGGGTATTTGAAGGATCCTCATCTAAGCACCCTGTTCCTATTTGCTAAACCTCGGCTAAAATTTAGTCACCGCCACCCTATCTAGCACCTGCTAGCTTGATCATGGGGTAATCCAATCTACAGGTGTCAATTCCAGTTTCCATCTACTAAGGTTTCTGGCATTCACAGATGTTGTCAATGGTATTTAAAGAACCCTCTCAATGTTCTTTATTCCACACTTTTATAGCACCTCTGCAGTTTTCACCTCATAGTACAGTACACCAGATGCTCTTGTTGCTTTCTATCTGCTTCTGACTGCCTATTCTTTAAGGCCACATAATCCTACTTGTTATCCATACAGCTCTCCAAGGGGGCTAAGAGTAGATTTTTAACCATCTAGGTAGGCGAATGTCTAGATTAGTATGTCGGCCTTATTTTAAGTGAATGCTATTTGTCACAGTGGTATCCTAGTACAAATGTCACACTATTGACACAGGAGTCTTACTTGATAGCGTTTGAAGCAATGTGCATTTTATTCTGTTCTGTGAATGGCTTGTTAATTGCCTTTCTTTAAGAGATATTTGATACCATGCTTAGTTTTTGTAAATATAAACTTGATCGGCTGCACTACTTAATCGAAAGTTTGGTTGTGAACTCATAAAAGTAATCACAACTTTTATGACAAACAAAAACAAGAAATTTCTGGATTCGAGGAGAAAAAACTCATACAGTCAAATCCAGAAGTTTTTTACAATAAGAAATCATACGTCTATTAAAGAATGACAACTTTTATAATATATAAATTTGTGAACTATTAAAATAAATGAAGTGATTAGGGATTCCGAATTGTTGATGAATATGAGCGTTCAATAAACATTAGCAGTTGATTTTAATGATCAAGGATTGAGAATAATCAAAAAAAGGATTTTTGATGAACCTAATATAAAATAAATAAAAATAATATTGAAAAATAAAATATTTTATAAAAGTAAAAAATCAATATTCTTTCTACATTTTCACTAGAAATATGTTTTACATTTATATTAGGCTATAAAGTAAAAAATAATTTTCATTTAGGTATATGATAAAGGTCAAAAACAATAGAATGATGGTTGACCATTTTGAAAAAAAATCGAATCTAATATAAAATAAATAAAAAATAATATTAAAAAAATATTTTATAAAAAACAAAAAAAAATATTCTTTTATATTTTCACTAGAAAATATGTTTTGCATTATATCATAAAGATCAAAAACAAAAAACAAAGAATTTAATTTTGTTTCTAATTTTCCACTAATATTTAAAGTGTATGAGTTATATTATTATTATTTTTTTATTTTTTTTGGTAAGTACTCCCTGGGGGACAACTCCCATACTATAAGATCCCAAAAACATAAAAGAAAAAGAATGCATGCCCTTGCCACCAGGGGTGCAACACACTAAATACAAAATTGTATTGTCCATTCCTACTCTCCTAACATAATTTGTAAATCAGACGAGATACCACCCAGATTTGGGGAAAGACAAAATGCAAAATTCCACATTTATTCCCCAAGATTTGCTAATGTTGGAAGCATTGGTTGTTTTAGCTTAGATGTAGACAATTTCTTCTTTTTAACCTCAATCCAATCCAGTTCGGCCTTAAGAGATGATTTTTGATCGATGCAATTTCCCATAATAGTGGAAGCTCCATGGGAAGGATCATTTGGTGACATTGATGACTTAGAAGACTGTAGCTTAAATTTCTCCAATGGAGCAAAGTCTAAATTCTTAGTGGGGGAGAGAGGCTTCCACGATAGTTGAACCAAAGCTAGACAAACTACCAACAACTCGGTCCTATGAATCAGTTGGGGGAGGGGAACAAGTAGTTGAATTCTCCACCACTGGTACCTATGTAGCAAAAGAATCCACCTTAATATTTGGTGTGACGACATAGTGGTTGGACTCATCACCAATCCACCAAGTAGGTTGGTTCAGAACACCTTTACTTTTCTCAAACCCTTACTTCTTGTTACACTTAGATGTGACATGGGATGCAAAAAATCATTTTCTGCATCTGAAAGCGATTTTTTCATAGTCAATAGGTTGTCTCCAACATCTACTTCCAACCTTTAATGAAATTTATGCTGGAAGGCCTTTGGATAAATCAAATTCCACACATAACTGAGCATAAGTAGAGTTTTCGTAATTGATGGTTTTTTTAGAAATATTGTGATACTTTCCCAGCCCGTTGGCAATGGCTTTCAAACATGCAATCTCCCAAAATTGTAAAGGAAGGTAAGGCAGTCTTACCCAAAGGTATGCTGAGGAGAATGACTCTGTTCGAGGATCAAATGAAGGAAACCAAGGCTTGATGCACAGGAAATCCCCATGAAAGAACCATGGACCAGTGTTGAGAATTAATTCCTTATCTTCTAAAGATTCAAATTCCATAATGAAGCACCCCCTAGTGCAGGGGTAAATACTGATTTTGTCCACCATGCAATTCATCCAATTTGTGCTTATCCAAGAGTGCAAATCACACAATTTCAGCCAGACCTTCAAAAATTCGCAAATTAATGCATGTTCTTGTAGATACTCTTCCCTATCACATGCGACACCATCCAAATAGATCTCAGGAACCAAATCCGAGTGGCAAACAACAAAAGGGGGACTTAGCAATGAGGAGCGGGGAGAAGAGGGACCAAGATGGAGAGCACCAAAAGCAAGAACATGCCGCTCATCTTCCAAACGACCATCCAACCCTAACCTTGAAATCTAGCCTAGGGTTTCCACACATTCACAAAGGAGAGGGGCACGAATCGCATACAAATGGGGAAACCACCGCAACATTCTTGATACAGCCCAGATTCGCACTTGCGGCCTAGCACAAGACACGTGAACCAACAGAGGCACCCCAACAATCCTTCACGCCTTTGAAGAAATGCTCGCCAACATCTTTGCAAGTTGCATGGGAGGTCTTGGAGAAATTCGGCGCAAAGCAGTCCATTGGAGAAATTCGATATAGTATTAATTATAAAAATTGGGGGTAAGGAATCTCAATTGTTAACATGGTAGAGAGCGATCCCGTGTGGTTGAACCTTGGTTGTTGGCACTATAGGCAAGAAGCCCCATCATTTCACCATAGGTTCTCCCTCAATCTCAATTTTTGACACGGTAGAGATTAACCCTGTGAGGTTTGAACCTTGGTTGTTGGCACTACAGGCAAGAAGCCCCACCATTTCACCAAATGGGTGATCGCCCCTATATAGGTTACATTATTATTATATATTATTTTATATAATATAAATTGTTATAATTTATAACTTCTATTATTTTTAAAAAAATATATTTTTTTATGGTATTTTTATTTTAAATTATAAAATATATATTTTTAAAAATATTCTTAATTTAAAATTATGAAATAAATTTACATTTTATATATTTAAATATTTGTTTTTTTTTTTTGATCGGTAAATGCTTTTGACTGGAGCTATGAACAGTGGGGTCACAATGGGGGACCCTATCCCCATTTTTTGTCTCATGCAGTTGTATCTTTTTCCACCTTTCACCTGTCTTTCCTCCGTTTCTCCTTTTTTTTATACTCTTCATCCTCCTGCCTCTGTTCTCCTCCTCCTCATCTCCCTTTCTTCGTTCTTCTTCCTCTGTTCTCCCTTTTACTCCTCGGCTCCCTTCCTCCATTCTCCCTTACTCCTCGGCTCCCTTCCTCTCCTTCCTCCGTTCTTCCTTTCTCCTCGTCTGCCTTCCTCTCCTTCCTCCTCACCTCCCTTCCTCTCGTCTGCCTCTCCTTCATCCGTTCTCCTGTCTCCCATCTCCCGTCAACCTTTCTCCCGTCTCCCTCTTCCTCTGTTCTCCTCTCTCCCGTCTGCCTCTCCCTTCCATCCTCCGTCTGCCTCCCCTTTCCTCCAATCTCCTCTCCCGTCAGCCTTTTTCTCCCTTCCTCCATCTGCGTCCCCCTTCCTCCATTCTCCTCTCCCGTCATCCTTTATTTTCTCCCGTCTCCCGGCTCTCCTCCGCCGATCTTCCTCCCGTCACACACCTCCGCCTGTGGATTCTCCACTCCAACCTCTGACGCCCGCAGCTCAGTCATAACTTTTCGGTCAACTATCCTCGTCCGCTGCCAGTTTTTTGTCCTTCATTCTTCCTGCGTCAGGCACATGGGCTCGAGCAAACTCGAACCCAAGACCTCCCATGTGGGAGGCTCGCAGCTTACCGCTGCGTTGCGGGGTCATCCCCAATATTTAAATATTTGTTAGTATAATATTATAATATTTAATATTTATATACATTATAAGTTATTCAATATAAATGTCATATAAATTTTTACATATATTATTAATTAAAATATGAAATATATTATAAGTTTAATATTTATTTATACTTATTTTTTAATTAATATTTTATTATTATTTTTCAAAATATTATTATTATTTTTTTTTAATAGTATTTATTTATTTATTTTAAATTATAAAATATAATTTTCTATAATATTATTAATTTAATATTATGAAATAAAATACATTTTATATATTTAACTATGTTTAACATAATATTATAATATTTAGATATATATTAATAATTTAGTTTTCAACCAATAAAAATAATATTTAAAAAAAATTAAAATAAAATTTAATTTTGTAAAGTGAACTTGTAAACTATTTAACTTTACAAATTATTAAAATTATTTCTTGTGCATATGGTTGGTTAAAAAGTTATGTGTTTTATTGATCTAAGGAAAGCAAGGTAGGAAAGTAAGGTAAACATTTTTATAAAGAATATTAAATCTTTCTAAAATAAAATAAAAATTGTATTATTCTTCCATTAACTATGTTTTTAATATTTTATGGTATAATTTAATTATTATATACACTCTTTTTCATCAATACTTTTTTTTTATATATATTTTTATATTAATTTATATATATAGAGGTTCTAAAAAAACTATAACCTACAATATATAGGTATATAAGATAACCTAAGGTCTTTATTATATATAATATACAACCTATTTTAATATAGATAACATTAATTTATATATATAACCTATATTAATGTAGAATTTATATATATTATCTCTATTTATATCTTATGTTATCACCTTACATTTATATTATTATATATGATAGGTCTTTGCATTTAAGATTTTTTTTTTTATATGTAAGTTTTAAAAGTATGCATTATCATCTTTTTATAGTTTTACTATATATGAAATTTTAAAGAAAATAAAATATAGTATTCTAATTTCTAATAGTAATATATATAATTTTATAATATTTGTTATGGAAATAATATTAATTTGGAATATTTTCAAAGAACAAAAATATACATTTTTAGAAAAGAAAATATAATATAGTATTCTAATTTCGAATAGTAATATATATCATTTTATAATATTTGTTATGGAAATATATATTAATTTAGAATATTTTCAAAAAACTAAAATATACATGATTTTTAATTTATAATATTATATATACAGGATGATAATAAACAATAATAATTATTTTTAATTTAATTCCAATATATATATTGAAATCAATATATATTGTTGTTAGGCAATGGAGATACAAGAAACTTTTGGTTTGTTTTTAAAGCTATTTTAAAATTGTTATTTTTAGTATTATTTTTAATTTTAGGGTTGTTTTAAAGTTGTTATTTTTATTTTATATGGAATCACTACAGTGTGCATCGCTATATAATACACACTCCAAAAAGAATATTTGTTTTGTTTTGATTTATAGAATTTCAGATTGCAAAGGTACGCCTGTTCATTTGTCCCTGCTTGAAGTTGCATTTCTAGCTAGAAATATTAATGTGTGTGTTTCATTCTACCAAGAATGCATATCGGGTCTTAAGCCTAGCTTGCAAAAAAAAATTCGCCTTGGTCTAGAATTAAACCTCACACTTGAATTTCTCCTGAGAAAAGTTTGTTTTAGTCTTTCCTTTAATCATGACTTTTTCCTCAATATGTTATCTTGCATCCCTTAGGATCCAAATCCATTAGCCAACCTATATGTAGAATCAATGTGTAGCTACCATTGCAGAATCATTCATGCTCCCATTCTCATTAATGAATAGAATAATCTCTCTTTTACTTTCTAAGAACAAAATTTATGTGCTTCAATTTATTGTTGATTCTGTGAAGCTCGACAAAGTCATCTCATATTGTTTTATGTTGACGTTACAAAAGGTGGAATGAAGGAAAGCATCGACGATTAGGAGAGAGACAAAATTTCAAATTGCAAAGGATGGCCTATTCATTTTTCCATTCTTGAAGTTGCATTTCTAGCTAGAAATATTAATGTGTGATTTTCTAATTTTATTCACATAGTAATTTTCTTAGCTTCACTAATAATGCTTAAAGGCATATTCTAGAACCTGAAGTAGTTCTATTCATTATTTCAGTGTGCCAACCGTGTTAAATTTGTTGTGTGTGTTTCGTTATTAGATTATTGTCAAAGCTATTGCTAGAAGAATTAAACATGTAGTGCAAGAAATTGTAAGGCCCAAGCAAACTGGTTTTATCGAGGGAAGATTCATTCTTGACAACTTGATTCTAGCATGGGAAATGGTGGAATGGGCTCAACAAACTGGTCAAAATTTCCTCCTCATCAAATTAGATTTTGACAAAGCTTATGATAGGATTAGGTGGCAGTTCATGTTAAAAATATTGAAATGGTTAGGCTTTGGTCCCAAGCTCATTGACCACATTAAACTTCTCTTTGTTGATGTTAATGCTTTCCTAGCCATTAATGGGTCCATCTCCTAAACTTTTCATCAACATAGATCGATAAGGCAAGGCCATCCCTTAGCTCCCTTCCTCTATGTCATCACTGTTGATGCTCTTAGGTACCTTTTAATTCATGCAAAAAAGCAAAACCTCATCCATGGTATTTCCTTACCTAGTAATGATGTTGCTCTTAACTCTCATTTTGTTGATGATAGCCTTTTTATTCATTCAAAACTCTCAAGAAGAGCTTAACAACACCCTTGAAGTTTTGGATCTGTTTTTCTCAACTACTGGCTCACTTTTATCTCTTAACAAAACAAAATTTTGGATGACTTCGTTTGATCAGCCTCCTCCTTGGATACCCTCACAATGGAAATTCAACAACCATGGTGTTATTTCAAGATACCTTGGCATCCCTTTTTGGATAAGAGTCTCATTATCTAAAATGTGGAAATGGTTCATACATAAATTTAAAAGAAATCTTGAACTATGGTCGAATAAATTGCTCTCTATGGTTGGGCGCATACAAATTGGAAATAAAATCCTCATAGCCAGTCATGTTTACATTTCATCATGTTGGCTTCCTTCAAAAAACAACTATAATCAATTAACTCGATTAATTAGAGGGTTTCTTTGGGGAAAATGGAATAACAAAAAAGGTCATCCAGTTGCTTCATGGTTGTATTGTATTCAACCAAAGAATAAAGGGGGTCTAGGAGTGATTGATCATCTTACTCAAGGGATTTGCCTCATATCCAAATGGATTACTAGATCTTTACATGGAACAACCCCATGGAAATCTCTAATTAGACACATAATAGCTACAACCAAAACTTTTAATTCTTAGAGAGAGGTGGGGTGGAAAGATAAAATCCTTATGGCTAAGTATTTTAAATCTCAAGCTTCTAGACAATTTATAAGCATATGGAAAGCATGGAAAAAAGTGTCTCTTCTTCTTGAACGGAATGGTCAAGACCTTAGTCATGGGATGAGCTTCTCTTCATCTATTTGGTGGAATAGATTGATTTGTTTAGATGATCAGCCCCTTGCCATTAATTCTCATTTACATAGCAAGACTTTATTCAAAAAAGGCATCACTGAGTTCAAGGATGTTTGGGAGTTCTCATCACTTGCTTGGAAAAATGACTTCCAACTCAAACACGATTTCAATTTGTCTAATGCTTTAATTAATGACATCCACAAGGTGCAAGAAATTTTCCCTCTTTATCTTCAATTGAAAATTTCTACTCCCATTTCATGCAACTTCTTTAAAGATTGGAGGTGGCTTCAAGGTTTTAATATAGCTAACTTCCCTCTGAAATTAATCTACAATAAGCTTCTTCCTCCAATCCAAATGCAACCAAGGTTAAATCTAAAATGGCGAGTGAATTGGAGTAAATCTAAATGGTTCAGTTTGAGCCTTGTTGTTTGGAAATCTAAAGTTGAAGCAAAAACACAACTTCTTGCTTGGAAGATTATCCACTATAATTTTTTTGTGGGAGAACACCTTACTTTTCTCCCTTCTCGCTCTTCTAGATGTCCATTTTGCCACAAGCTTGAAACCATTAAACATACTTTTTGGATGTGCAAGTATACCTAGGAAATTTGGCAAACAATTTTGGTTGAGATTCTAGCTATATTTAACAAAAATTTAAGATGGAAATTAGCACTATTGGGGATGCATTGTTCAAAAAATATAGTTTCATAATCTTTTCGTCAATGTATACTTTTGTATATTTGGAAGCTTCGATGTAAAGTTGTTTTCTCTAATGCATTCCAACCTAAGGAAGTTACTATGCATGGCTTATTTTCTTGCATTATTTTGCAGCAATCAATACTTGTTAGAACATTGAAAGATAAATTCAACTTTAACTCAGAACTCGAGATCCAAATAGCTCATGTACAATCCCAGTTCACAGATATTGCTAAGAAACACCAGCAGTCCCTTCATCTATGGAAACTGTTACTGAGGAGCAAGTTTTATGTACTCTTGGAGAAATCTGATCATCTTGTAATTTATAAGCTACAACTGGTTTGTCTCTTGCAGCTATGTACTGTTGATTTATGTTGATGTTGTTTACTCTATGGCTCCTTTCATGATTCTTAATTTGAAAGAGCCTTTTGTACATTAATTTTTTACTATTAATATATGCTTTTTTCAATAAATTTTTTTATCAAGAACAATGACACATTGTAAAATCATGGAAAAAGTGGGAAGAACAACTAAAGGTCTACCTAGCCATGTATGACAATTAAAGTGACAATTATGGTGAATAAATCAAATAAAGTGACATAATTCTTAAACAACTCTAAAGTAAGATAAATTAACTCTTAATTAATGAACTCCCAATTTAAGGAACTCAAACATCAATCATCATCCAATTTAAAATAATGTTGTTTTTTAATCAATTTACTACACATAGGTGGAATAGGCACCTTGAGAAGGATATCTCTCGACGTACTTAGATGTATTTTTTAAATATAGGTATGCTAGTTTATATATATAACCTATATTAATGTAGAATTTTTATATATTATCTCTATTTATATCTTATGTTATTGAAGGTAATATTTTGTAGGTAAATAAGTTAATCTATATTGTATAGGTAATATATTAATGTAGAATTTATATATATTATCTCTATTTATATCTTATGTTATTGAAGGTAATATTTTGTAGGTAAATAAGTTAATCTAATATATTAATTTATATTATACATTTATATTATTATATATGACAGGGTATTTTATTTTGTAATGGGAAAATACAACCACTCAACAATACCACCTAATGGGGTTTGAATCTTGGTGGCAAGAACAATTATTGATTTGAATGAAGAGATATAGTTGCACTTGTAATATAATATATTTTATATTTTAATCTAATATATTTTATTTTTTAATATATATATATTAAATTAAAAATAAACAACTTGTAATAAATAATCATTTTAATATATCACTTTATATTAATAATAAGAGAAGAAATATTGCCAACATGTAATAACTAACTTTTAAATATTTTTAGTATATATTATATTTATTTTATTATAAAATTTCTTTAATATATATAATAATTTGTAATGTAATATTTATTAAATATGTTATTTATTTAAAATTTAGTGATAAAAATTAGGTTTATATAGTTATGGATAGTCTTACAATCATAATTAGGGTTAGAGATAGGTCCAGGATTAAGATAATGGTTTAAAATTTATTGTTAGGGTTAAAGTTAAGGACAGGGTTAGGGTTAGGGTTAGGGATAGAATTATAGTTAGGGTATGAGTTAGAGTTAGGGTTAAGTCATTAAAATAAATAATTAACATTATTAAAACACTATAATTAACAAAACTTACATTTATTTTTTTCACATTAATAAAACTTACATTTAATTTTTATCAAATGTAAAAAACAATAATTACAATACTATACTAGCCACTACATGGCACTTGTTAAATATAGATATAATTTATCTTTTACATATATTACTAATTAAATATATTATAAGTTTAATATTTATCTATATTTATTAAAAATGATTAAAATATTAAATATATTAGAAGTTTAATATTTATTTATATTATATTATATTTATTGAAAAATATATTCAATCTATATTTATTATTACATATTATATGAAATACATGATGTATATTATTAAATTTAAATATTATATACATACACTCCCTTTTCCTCCCATCTTATCTCTGTCTCTCTATCTCTACCCCCTCTCTACTACTTTTCTCTTATCACCTCTTGTATCTCTCACTTTTGCTCCCTATATATATTCCTCTCTCTACCTCTCTCTCTTTATCACTTCCTATATCTTTATCTTTCTATCTCTCTATCTCCCCCTCTCTCATCATCTCCCTCTTTATAACTCTATTTCTCCCTACCCCTCTTTCTCTCTCCTTCCATCACTCCCTCTCTATATGTTTATCTATCTTTCTCACACCGCCGAGCTATATTTCCTAAATTATATCTATCTCTATCCCTATCTCTCCCTCTCTCTTTATCACTCCCTCTTTCTATTTATCTCTACTTCTCTCTCTTCTCTCTACTTTCTCCTCCTTTCCCTCCCTCTCCATCTATTTATAAATATATATCTCCCTCTCTATATCTCTCCATATCTCTCTCTCACTCATATACACACACACTCCCTCTTTCTCCTTTCCTACCTCTGTCTCTATCTCTCTATATTTTCACCTATCTATACCTATCTATTACTCATCTCTATCACCTTCTTTCTCTCTCACTCTTGCCCCCTCTATCTCTATCCCCCTATCTCTCCTTCCCCCTCTCTATCTATATCTCATTATGTCTACCTCTATCTCTATCTACCTCTCTCTCTCACTCACTCCTCTCTCATTCTCTTTCTATCTATATCTATCTACATCTATCTACTTATCTCTCTCCCTATACATTTATATCCTTTCACTCTCTCCCCCTTCTCTCTCTATCTTATTCACTCCATCCCTCCCTCCATCTCTTCTACTTTATCTCTTTACCTTTATTTCTCACTCGATCTCCCTCTCACTCATCTTTGTATCTCTTTCTATCCATATCCTTCTTTACGTATATCTCCTAATCTCTTTATCTCTTTTCCTATTCCTCTCTATCTCTCTATATAATCCTCCATCTATATCTCTCCCTCTCCCTCTCCCTCTCCCTCTCCCTCTCTCTCTCTCTCTATATATATATATATATATATATCTCCCTCTTCCCCATCTTCTCTCTCTCCCTCCTCTACCTATCTCTCTCCCTTTCTCTCCCTCCCTCTCTCTATCTCTCCCCATCTCTCCCTCTCCCTCTCCCTCCCTACCACATATCTATCTTTATGTATCAACCTCTCTCCCTCTTTATCTTCTCATATACCTCTATATCTATTTCTTTCTCTTCCCATGTATCTATCTCTCCCTCTCTCTCTCTGTCCCCCTATTTCTATCTCTCTTTCCATTTCTATTTGTCTTTCTCTACTTCTCTCTATTTTTCTATCTCTTTATCTCTCTTCCTCTCCCCCTCTCTCTATATCTCTCCCTCTTCTTCTTCCTCTATTTCTTTATCTCTTCTTCTCTATCTATCCCTCTCTATCTCCCACCCTTTATCTCCCTATCTCTCTCTATCTTTATCCTCTCTCTCTCTCTCTCTCTCTCTCTCTCTCTCTCTCTCTATATATATATATATATATATTCAAGTCTCTCTCTTCCTCTCTCATTCTATATTCATCTCTACCTCTATCTATTTTTCACTCTTCCACTCTTGCTCTATATTCATCTCTACCTCTTTATTCCTTTCTCCCCCTCCATATCTATAAATGTCTCCCTCTCTCTACCCATCCATCTCTCTCCCTATCTCTCCCCCCTCCGTCTTCATAGACCTTCATTGTCTTCTTGATCTAGAGGTTTTCTTTCACTCATTTGTAGAGACCTTTGTTGCATAAACAATATCATTTTATGAATGACCAACCAATTGAACTCATGTAATACCCAAATTTATGCAAAAAAAAATAGGCTTAAATTTTTCCTAATTGACATTCCACACCTCTTCAGCATACCCATTGCATACCAAGGTGCGATTGCTAGTTTTTATGGGTATGATTTTAAATCAAAAGAATGGTGATGATTCAATAATTTGAGCGAGATTGGAGTGTTTATGTATATATATATATTTTATTATTTTGACTAATTATATGCCAACTTGCACATGACACCCAATATAATAAATGTTACCTTTGAAATCAAAACCTAAGAAATTAACTTTACAAATATTGTTTTTTAATTATAAGAAAGAGAACTTTAGTGCTATTTGTTTGTGGATACCTTTTACATAAAATATATATTTTCATATTCATTTTAATGGTAGAGTAGTCTAAAGATTTATATTAAAATTTGAGAGTTTTCTATCTATTTGTTTGTGGACAACTTTAGTGCTATTTTTTTGTGGATACCTTTTACATAAAATTTATATTGAAATTTGAAATTTTTTAGATATAATAAAATGATTCTATCTAGACTTAATTATTAAAATTAAAATTAAAATATTTTTAAAAATTAAGTAAGTTTTTTTTATTTAATATAAAAAATAATTAAATTAAATAATTGATTTATTTTTATATAAGATAAAAAATTGCTAGTTTTTAAAATATTATATTCAACTAATTTATTAATAGAGAAAGAGATTACATAAAAAAATAAAATTAATATATAGAGATTTGATATTGTTTACATAAATATTTAAGATTGACATTTCTTAGTGTTTTTCAAAGCATCTTCCATAGAGTTATGAAGTGTCTCATCCTCATTTTTTGGTATTGTTTTATGTTATGCATTATATGAATGAGTTGATAGTCTTACTTGGCTAGCTATTAATAAATGAGAGACATCATAAAATTTATGGTTAGGCTTGTGATGATATCCACCACGTGTTTTGGGGTTCACATGTATGCTACCATGGTGTGGACATTGAATATTATTTTTAGCAATGAGCTTGGTTGATTTGTATTTTGAGAAGGGGTGTTGGAAGGGGGCTTACACAAGGTCAAGGTGGAAGAGATGAGTGATAATTCTTTGCTCCTCCTGCTCTTGAAATTTTCCTTGCTTCTCATATGTTGCTTGTATCACACCATATTTTACTCAATTGGTTCTCTTGGACCATTTGGAAACCTTCATTGAAGAGTATGTGCCCCTCAAAGATAACACTATTCAACTTGAGCATTTTGACCCCTACAATAAGTAGATTACTAGGAGTTTGTAAAGGAAGAGCTTAAATCATTGACATGTAGTCAACATGCTAAATTTTTACATTGGGGTTGGGCCCCATGTAAAAAATCAACACATTGATTACAAAGTGTCAACAATTTAGACTAGGTAGTTTGTAAATACCCAAATCTAAATAATTTATGTGTTTGTCCATCTCTTCAATGAAACAAAAATGACCAACACTATTTGAGCAAGTAAATCAATTGTATCAATTAACACTCTTTATCTAAATAGATTTTAGTATGATAAATTGACTTCTTTAAGTTAAGAGAGACTATAAACCTAAATTGCATAGACTAGAATAAAATATTTGTTGAAATAGAAATGAGATGGATTAGGCTTGCATACCTTCAATCAATAGAATATGAAATTCGACTAACATGAGATGGATTATGGTAGAGGATTATCAATGTCAACAATTGTTAACTAGCATATTAATACATAGGATTTTCCACATGGCATATAAATCCTTGATATGTGGCAATTTTCTTTGTCAAACAATTTGTTCATGTTATCAACTCATCTTGCAACAAATATGGATAGGAAGTCGCTCAACTAATTCTTGAATGAAAGGTGTATGGACACGATTTGTCTAGATCAAACCCTCCAAAAAATATTTGCATCATCACTATAGATCTCCATATATCTTTTTGCATAAATAAAGTGAAGATCTTCAACTATGGAAATGGCTTCAAAAAGGAACTTAGGAAGAAAGAAAAAACTAGCTTACTCCCCAACGTCATGGTGTTCCTCTTCAATCAACATGAGTGCAACTTCCAACTACAATATTTTTCCATTTCCTTTCTATGGATCTAATACTTATTGGATAAGAGAACTTAAAAATTATAGAAATCACCTCAAAAATATACATTAGACATCACGGCGTTCCTCTTCAATCAACACAAGTGCAACTTCCAACTACAATACTTCTCCATTTCCTTTCCATGGTTCTAATACTTATTGGATGAAAGAGCCTCAAAATTATAGAAATCACCCAAAAAATATACATAGGTTGTAACAATATTTATTCATATATGCCTGGATAGATTTAACTATTTCTATTGGCTTATAAAACCACCTTCTCAAAAGAAACTAACACAAATAATAATAAATCTCACACACTAACATAATCTATGCCCTATCATAATTTGAACACATAACATCTTTATAAAAACACAACACTTTTGGATTAGAAGGATCCAACAATGATTTTCCTTTAAATGTGTGTGGGGTTGTGATTGGCAACTCTTACATGAATGATAAAAAAAAATTATTGGTAAAGAAAAACAATATAGGTTGGTTAAGGGTGGACAAAACTTCATGTTGACTACTTACAAGGGAAAGGAATAATTAAAGGTCTCAAACCTTTAAACAAAGATAATGTTGAATAGAATCACTATGGTCATATGGTCATTCCTCTTGAGTGGAGGAAAAAGGGTTGGTATTGAGAGAGGGGGTTGGGTGGCTAGGGAAGGGAGAGATAGGGTGAGTGGAAGGGAGAGAGGGTGAGTGGAAGAGAGGAAACATAGAGAATAAAAATAATGAGAGATACTTTCAATCAACTATTTATGTCAATAATCTAAAGATAGCACATAACATATCCCATGAAGAAGTATACTTAAACAACACATCATTTATTTAAGAATCTAATCATTCACATTTCATAGGTCTTCAACATAGCCATTACACCCACCAATTGCTTGTTTAAGAGTTCAAAACTATCAGAGCCCTAGGTTGCAACTCTAGGGAACTCTGGGAATAAATTGGGCATTAAGTATCGTGTGTGCGTGGATAACTATGCAAACCCCCTTGTACTAGTTAGAATAGAATTTTAAAATTAAAGAACCTGCATGGTGTGATAAATGAGAACTTTGTTTAAATATGTGATCTAATTAAGATTGTAAAGTACTAAATGATTAGGAAGTGACCATTATAGATGGGTTAAGCAAGCAATTAATTAATGGATTCAAATTTTAAAAAGAAACTCAAATCCAAACATGGTGCCTTGATAAGGTGAATTCCTAGAGAAATATTAGACTAGTTAACAAGGGTTACAACATTAATCTAACTTGTTGGCATTAAATTTTCTTAAACCTTGAAAGGGTATAATTGTGTTGTAAAGGATAGTCCTTGTTGTAAATGCCTAAGTACAGGGTAATAGGACATATTGAGGTGTATCATTAAGGAAACATTATTTTGTTGAATTCCTAAGACCATATTTCTTAAACATAATAATAAGGTAATTTCCTAATGCCATGGGAATTTGAGGAGCAACATATTTGCTTATAGAAACCTTAGTACGAATAAAGGATAGAACATCATAACTATATTTGGAATAATGTAACTAGTTAAAAGAAAATAATTTTATGAACCATGAGAGGGATCAATGTGTTGAAACGTGTAATTAAATAAGTTTAAATCTCTAAACACTCAAATTGATTAAATATAAAACCCTTGAACTATGTGTAATTTAAGTACCCTTATAGAGAGATTTAAAATACTGTCCAAAAAAAAAAAAAAAACTAAACCCTTAAGGTGAAGGCTGTTGGACATAAATTTAAGGGCTTGCACTCACAAATTGGTATTAATACACTCATGAAATAGTATCTTGTAGGCCTTAGACCATGATTTTTCTAGGACCTAACCTATTAACCAAAGATCTTGATTTACATATAAGTGTTAATTTCATGAAGCAACAAGTGATTCGCCATGTGTTTGGTAGGTAATGATTTCATCAATCATGTCATCAACTAATCATCAAAGTCTTGCATTATATAGTAAGTACAATTTAGAAAAGTGGTCAAAAATCAAAATTTTCACCTTGACTTAAATGGTGAGACTTTAAAGTTACTTAAGTACATGTGCAAGTAAATGATGACCTAGTAAACCTAATAAAACTATAACAACCAACAAGCTCGAGTGCTCTATGATTTAAAGATTAAATAGTTAATGAAATAACATGATTTCTAAGATTCAAGTTAGAGATGAGAATGTGTAGAAAGTTACAAATAATTCAAAATTTGTGAAGCTTGATTAAGATAATGTATAAATAGCTTTCCTTCTAGTAATTAAACATAAAACCCTTGTGAAAAGAGTGTATCCAAATGCAAATTTGAAGTTAAAATGCTAGCTAGAACACATGCTTCTACTACTTTCCTTCTAAATAAGCTAAGAACTAAAGAATGATTGGTATCAAAATAAGAAAGGATGTATGTCATATAGGAAGTAATAACATATCCATTTAGGTGTTGACATTGAAATTTGTGGATGTCACAAAAAAATTAATAATAATAATAATAAAAATTGAGCAATCAATTATTGAACTTATAAATTGAGTAATGAATTATGTGGGATTCACTATGTATTAAGGGATTGGAAATGTAGATATGAGACACTAAAGTAGACCTTTAAAACTTTCAACTAATGTAGTACATTCTATACCATTGACTACACTTACTTTTTGAGGGAAGGCCTTATACACCCAAATATAAAGGAGAAAACTTAAAGGTAGACAAAACTTTCAATTTATTTTTTTCGTGCATCTTTAGGAACTTAGATGGAACTGTAATTGTAAAAATGTTGATCATAACATGTGATTGAATAGCTCAACCATGATAGCGAAATGCAAGATTTGTAAAAAGATAATAATGGATTGTGAAAGCTATTATTCCATGGCTTAACATGAGTTTTATGCTTTGAATGTTTCAAATGAAATTTGTTGACTATCTTTGTTGTTGAGTGGGAAACCTTCAGTAGTAGGTTGAGAAAATTATAGTGGAGATAACCATACTGATATGTCAGTGAGCATAACAAGATAGTTAAATGAAAGAGGAAGAATGGTATGGCTAAATATCAAAAGGAAACCAATTTGGATCTTGAATCTGATGTCAAACACTTAGTAAGATGGGAAGCATGATGTACCATGTATTCTTTATTATAATAAAATTGAGTATTACCTAGATTACAATTGTGAATTAGATGACAATTTATTTTACAAATATGCAAATGGATAGATGTTAACAAAAGGATAAACAAAGTGAACATTGTGTAAATAAAATAAAGTGTGTATGGGTATATCACCATTAGTGTTAATAGTGTGGTGAACCATACATTGTTAAGTTCTAGGGAGATTGATGATATACCTAAGCTATAGTTGTACCTCTTCTAGTATTTCTTGTACTTATGCAAAGTGGGTAGATATTCCAACATTGAGACAAAATGTGAACATTGTTTAAAGAAAATTAGAATATGTGTAAGTGCATTGCTCTTGTTCTATGGTGAATTTTGTAAAACGTGTTGTGTTATGACATGTGAAGTCAAACCAGTAAATGTGTTGTGCCCAAATATGAGATACAGGGTATCTGACTTGGGATGAGGGTGAGGGAATCAAGTATGATCTCCTATGTGCACCCTTTGTGATGGCCCTTTTGTGTAAGCTAGTTAATTGTGAAATAATGTGAACATGATCTATGCCTACTAAATGAAATGTGAAGTATTTCTTTGTGTAAGTCTTGTTCGTATGTTAAATGTGTACCCCTAGTGTATAGCTCCCCTACGGGATTGAGATGCATGCTAGCGTAAATAGGGGTTGAGGGGTGAGAGAACCCCAAGTGGTAACTCCATGGTTTCCCTTGGATGTGTTCCTAACCTACTCCCCCACATGAGAACCGCATTTGTTGGTTCATAGTGCAAACCCACTCCTTAATGTCTATAACCCATGGGTAAAGGATGGAATTACTTAGGCCATATTGATCATAGATTTTGGATACTTCAGCAATGTAGGGCATTGATACTATGTGGAAGCGTCCACCATGATTTTCGGTGCTATCATATTTATGTGGTCAGGGACCACCAGATATTGCATGCTATTATATTTATGTGGTTAGAGAACCACCATTCCCCTCCTCCCCTTAGGTGGCTTTATCAAAGTCACACGGTGCTTGTAATGTGAGAGTTTTATTGTTGAGATGTGAATTATTGGTAATTTCTTAATTGATGTTTTATTTTATTATATGCCAGCAGTGTTAAATTTTACACTCTTTTATTGGGGGCTATTTAGCCATTTGAAAATTTTCGTAGTCCATTGCCTCGAGGACTTATTTAATTTCTATTTTTGAATTAAGTTTGGAATGTTTAAATGCAACTGCAATTGATCTCTATTTGGTTTTCCTCTCGAATTTATAATTTTCTTGATTATGAATTTATGTTTTCAATTGAGGCTTCTTATTGATTGCTAACTGTTGGCAAGTGTGGTGTATGACATCTATAAAACTGTCATATCCCAAGGATTTTCTGGTAGATCGTATAGGGGAGAAGATGCATCGGGGAATTATAAATTATTTGAGAGGGGTTGCAAATGGGACTGGTATGGGACAGTCATTAATCCATTCTTCCCCTAGTTCTATGATTTTTCTTTTGTACCTTCCTCTTGGAGGCTAACCCCCTTACACAAACAAGGGAAGGTACCTAGGAGATGTATGGTAGGGTCCTTAGAGAAGGGCATGTATGGTAGGGTCCTTAGAGAAGGGCCTTGAGACCATCTTTCCTAATGGTTATGGTATCCAAGAATCTTCATCCTTGTAAACCCCATTGAGCCTTGTGATGTGAATTATGTGTAATTGTTATGATGTATGGGTAAATTTGTAAATAAATGACATGTGAAAGTACTTGATTGTTATGTGAAAAAGAAAGTAACAGATAAAAATTGAGACTACTATTCTTGAGACATGAATTTATATTGAAATGAAAATAAGTTCTAACATGAGTGATGTTTATGATGCAAAAGGGAACCCTTAAGGGTGTCCAAGGATGTTACTGGGTTTTGGTTACATGGTGTAATGATTAATAAAAAATGTTAATTACATGGATGCTTACTATCAATTGTTACATGGTGAGTATATTGGGTAAATGTTCTATGGTGAGAAATTTTTTTCTAATTATCTAGACACTCGATTCATGGAAGGAATGGCTTTAATGCGTTCTTATAATTGAATGTTTTGATTATTTCATTATGAAAGTAAAGTAATTCATATTTTAATAGATTTATGTGTGTTGCTATGATGAGATTAATTTCCTGACCTTAACAACTTCTAAGAGGAAGTCTAAGCTAAGGGGAGGGGTATGTAAGGCCCCACCTTGTATATGCCTAATACAAACCTAATTTGTTATATACTTTTCTTAAGTTGGTGATTAGATATATTGTGAATGATAAATAAGGTGATCATTTGGCAATATTTTGGAATTTCATTTTAACATTATGTTTTACTGTCACTACCATGAAGGTGGAATACACTCATATACTATGGAATACAAATTGAAATTTAAATGAATTATTATATGATTAAAGTTTAGAATATTCAAATAACAGATTTATGTGATATACAATTGTTACTTATGATTTTTTTGGTATTGTGCAGGAAGGTAACGATGTTAGTATGAGAAAGGAAGACCAATAGGTAAATCAAAAATGCATCTTCTTGCGGTTATGAATTTAACCCCTTTTTAAAGCTTAGAAAGAAATAAAGTTAATATGTTGAGGTGGAGAGGGTTGATATTAAAGGGATAATTTATTTTGGGTTTGTGAGGGTATGTTTCATGTGGGTGTAAGTGGAGTTAGAGGTTAGGAACCCTTATCCAAGTTTGAATTTCGGATGGGTCCTTAAATGGGCCTTTAAAGGGGATTGTTGGTCAATTTTATTCGTTGGGATGCAAAAATAAACCCCCTAGGGTCTATACCATAGTGGTAGGGGTCAAGTGGAAATAAAATAGTGGCACAAGGACATGATTTGACCCTTGCAATGTCCTCATAAGGGTGAGTGACGAGTTTTGAGGAGAGGATGGGATAGAAAGATGGAGGGGTTATCCAAATGCATGTATCCTCTTTAATAAGGAAAATACTCTCATTGATGGAGGTAGGTACACTCCACACCTTTCCATCCAAGGGGTTGCAAGTTGAAAGCTCCTATATATTTTGGAGAGGAAGAATAAGTGGGTGTTACCCACTTCTCCTCTTGGAGAACTTTAGTGGAGATGGTAGGAAGAATGAGAAGAGGAGAGGAGTCCACCTCTTTGGGAAGATAGTGATCAAGATGGCTTGGATTGGAGAAGAAAGATGGATAAAATAGTTCAATCCCTTCACCTAAAGAAAACAGATAAGTTTTCCCTACTTTCACCCTCCCTTGTTTTATTGTTGTAGGATATGAGTATGTTTATATGAATCATTGTTGAATATGGTGAGTGGAGAGCCTTTAGGCATGTAATTGATGTTATGACATTTTAATCTTTTGTAAATTTAGAGAAGACTCCATTTATCATCTTAAGGTTAACATGTTTTCTTGCTCGGGGGTATGGCTAGAGCCCACGAGGCTCCATGATGCCATTATGGCAGGGTGGAGAGCAAGCTTCCATGCAATGTTTGTTATTTATCTCATTTCTATGTAATGTTATAAAGGGGAGAGTTTAAATTAGAAAGGAAAAGAGAAAATCTCTGGTCATTAGCATGTAATCATGTCTTTCAATATCGCTGGTAACCTTGTAAGTTTAAAGGATGAACTTTGTATTCCTCACCATATTTTAAATTATATCATTTAAGAGTGTGCATAGGTACATGGTGAATAAATCTGAATTTTGTATAATTTAACTATACCTCTTTATTTGGTGCATGATTAAGATGCAAGAAATAAAAGAACATATATATTCCATAAGTGAGATGTTGCAGGTTTTATACTACTTTGATCATTAGTGAGCCTCAAATATTTATTTGAAGACATCACTGTATTTTCCTTTCATACCCCAACATTAAATCGAAGAATATGTAGTTTTAAATATGTCTACTTCTCTGTTAATCATGATAGCTTACTACAATATAAATTTTTAGTAACCTCTCACAAAGGATACTCAGGCTACTCTGTCAGATACAAAAAAGTAAATATAGTATTGTCCCACTTAACCATAAAACAGTGGAACTACTATTTAAAGTCTTCTTGAATTTTACATTTTAATATGAGAAAGAGTAATGGAATACACTCATATACTATGGAATACAAATTGAAATTTAAATGGATTATTATATGATTAAAGTTTAGAATATTCAAATAATAGATTTATGTGATATACAATTGTTACTTATGATTTTTTTGGTATTGTGCAGGAAGGTAACGATGCCAGTACGAGAAAGAAAGACCAATAGGTAAATAAAAAATGCATCTTCTTGTGGTTATGAATTTAACCCCTTTTTAAAGCTTAAAAAGAAATAAAGTTAATATGTTGAGGTGGAGAGGTGGAGAGGGTTGATATTAAAGGGATAATTTATTTTGGGTTTGTGAGGGTATGTTTCATGAGGGTGTAAGTGGAGTTAGAGGTTAGGAACCCTTATCCAAGTTTGAATTTCGGATGGGTCCTTAAATGGGCCTTTAAAGGGAATTGTTGGTCAATTTTATTCGTTGGGATGCAAAAATAAACCCCCTAGGGTCTATACAATAGTGGTAGGGGTCAAATGGGCATAAAATAGTGGCCCAAGGACATGATTTGACCCTTGAAATGTCCTCATAAGGGTGAGTGACGAGTTTTGAGGAGAGGATGGGATAGAAAGATGGAGGGGTTATCCAAATGCATGTATCCTCTTTAATAAGGAAAATACTCTCATTGATGGAGGTAGGTACACTCCACACCTTTCCATCCAAGGGGTTGCAAGTTGAAAGCTCCTATATATTTTGGAGAGGAAGAATAAGTGGGTGTTACCCACTTCTCCTCTTGGAGAACTTTAGTGGAGATGGTAGGAAGAATGAGAAGAGGAGAGGAGTCCACCTCTTTGGGAAGATAGTGATCAAGATGGCTTGGATTGGAGAAGAAAGATGGATAAAATAGTTCAATCCCTTCACCTAAAGAAAACAGATAAGTTTTCCCTACTTTTACCCTCCCTTGTTTTATTGTTGTAAGATGTGAGTATGTTTATATGAATCATTGTTGAATATGGTGAGTGGAGAGCCTTTAGGCATGTAATTGATGTTATGACATTTTAATCTTTTGTAAATTTAGAGAAGACTCCATTTATCATCTTGGGGTTAACATGTTTTCTTGCTCGGGGGTATGGCTAGAGCCCACGAGGCTCCATGACGCCATTATGGCAGGGTGGAGAGCAAGCTTCCATGCAATGTTTGTTATTTATCTCATTTCTATGTAATGTTATAAAGGGGAGAGTTTAAATTAGAAAGGAAAAGAGAAAATATCTGGTCATTAGCATGTAATCATGTCTTTCAATATTGCTGGTAACCTTGTAAGTTTAAAGGATGAACTTTGTATTCCTCACCATATTTTAAATTATATCATTTAAGAGTGTGCATAGGTACATGGTGAATAAATCTAAATTTTGTATAATTTAACTATACCTCTTTATTTGGTGCATGATTAAGATGCAAGAAATAAAAGAACATATATATTCCATAAGTGAGATGTTGCAGGTTTTATACTACTTTGATCATTAGTGAGCCTCAAATATTTATTTGAAGACATCACTGTATTTTCCTTTCATACCCCAACATTAAATCGAAGAATATGTAGTTTTAAATATGTCTACTTCTCTGTTAATCATGATAGCTTAAGTTATAATATAAATTTTTAGTAACCTCTCACAAAGGATACTCAGGCTACTCTATCAGATACAAAAAAGTAAATATAGTATTGTCCTATTTAACCATAAAATGGTGGAACTACTATTTAAAGTCTTCTTGAATTTTACATTTTAATATGAGAAAGAGTAATGGAATACACTCATATACTATGGAATACAAATTGAAATTTAAATGGATTATTATATGATTAAAGTTTAGAATATTCAAATAACAAATTTATGTGATATACAATTGTTACTTATTATTTTTTTGGTATTGTGCAGGAAGGTAACAATGTCAGTATGAGAAAGGAAGACCAATAGGTAAATAAAAAATGCATCTTCTTGCAGTTATGAATTTAACCCCTTTTTAAAGCTTAAAAAGAAATAAAGTTAATATGTTGAGGTGGAGAGGGTTGATATTAAAGGGATAATTTATTTTGGGTTTGTGAGAATATGTTTCATGTGGGTGTAAGTGGAGTTAGAGGTTAGGAACTCTTATCCAAGTTTGAATTTCGGATGGGTCCTTAAATGGGCTTTTAAAGGGGCTTGTTGGTCAATTTTATTCGTTGGGATGCAAAAATAAACCCCCTAGGGTCTATACCATAGTGGTAGGGGTCAAGTGGAAATAAAATAGTGGCACAAGGACATGATTTGACCCTTGAAATGTCCTCATAAGGGTGAGTGACGAGTTTTGAGGAGAGCATGGGATAGAAAGATGGAGGGGTTATCCAAATGCATGTATCCTCTTTAATAAGGAAAATACTCTCATTGATGGAGGTAGGTACACTCCACACCTTTCCATCCAAGGGGTTGCAAGTTGAAAGCTCCTATATATTTTGGAGAGGAAGAATAAGTGGGTGTTACCCACTTCTCCTCTTGGAGAACTTTAGTGGAGATGGTAGGAAGAATGAGAAGAGGAGAGGAGTCCACCTCTTTGGGAAGATAGTGATCAAGATGGCTTGGATTGGAGAAGAAAGATGGATAAAATAGTTCAATCCCTTCACCTAAAGAAAACATATAAGTTTTCCCTACTTTCACCCTCCCTTGTTTTATTGTTGTAGGATGTGAGTATGTTTATATGAATCATTGTTGAATATGGTGAGTGGAGAGCCTTTAGGCATGTAATTGATGTTATGACATTTTAATCTTTTGTAAATTTAGATAAGACTCCATTTATCATCTTGGGGTTAACATGTTTTCTTGCTCGAGGGTATGGCTAGAGCCCACGAGGCTCCATGACGCCATTATGGCAGGGTGGAGAGCAAGCTTCCATGCAATGTTTGTTATTTATCTCATTTCTATGTAATTTTATAAAGGGGAGAGTTTAAATTAGAAAGGAAAAGAGAAAATATTTGGTCATTAGCATGTAATCATGTCTTTCAATATCGCTGGTAACCTTGTAAGTTTAAAGGATGAACTTTGTATTCCTCACCATATTTTAAATTATATCATTTAAGAGTGTGCATAGGTACATGGTGAATAAATCTGAATTTTGTACAATTTAACTATACCTCTTTATTTGGTGCATGATTAAGATGCAAGAAATAAAAGAACATATATATTCCATAAGTGAGATGTTGCAGGTTTTATACTACTTTGATCATTAGTGAGCCTCAAATATTTATTTGAAGACATCACTATATTTTCCTTTCATACCCCAACATTAAATCGAAGAATATGTAGTTTTAAATATGTCTACTTCTCTGTTAATCATGATAGCTTAAGTTATAATATAATTTTTTAGTAACCTCTCACAGAGGATACTCGGGCTACTCTATCAAATACAAAAAAGTAAATATAGTATTGTCCCACTTAACCATAAAACGGTGGAACTACTATTTAAAGTCTCCTTGAATTTTACATTTTAATAGGAGAAAGAGTAATGGAAATAGGTTGTGTGTATTCCAGTTATTTTCAGTGATTATACTTGCAAAGTATTGTATGGTTGAACTATTGCGGCGATATGATAAGCATATGTCAAATAAATTCTACATGTTTTGTAATTTCTCATTGAGAATTTTATTTTAAATATACTGTATAGGTTTATACTGTGTACATTAAAATAAGAGAGGAAACCAATAATGCATACCATAAACTTAATGAGATGACAAATTTTCAGCAAATACACATTGCCAGGCATGAATGATTGAGGGAGATCTAAGTAGATTGGATTAATGCTATCATCAAACATAAAAAAATTAATTATGCTGAAGGCGTGTCCCTTATTGAGCTTTTCAAGCTCATTTTTGCAGTGGACGGTTGGAAACCATGGAGGCTCTCAGAAAGGTTCTCCATCTATGCATAGTCGTTGATCCCTCCACTGGCAACACACTCATTTTTGCGGGTGGTTGAGCATTTACTCAAGTCGTCAGGATTGTTGTTGTTTATTGTTTGGTTGTGGCTCTTTAATGCACATGACAACGCATGCCTTGAAGACTCAGTTGGGTTACCCTGATAACTGTCACTCAAGCAGGTGGGAAGAAGAAGAAAATATGTGCAAAATATCTAATCGGAGTAATGAATGTCCTTGATAGGACAATAGAATGAGGTAAGTCGGTTACTCCTTTACTAGATGCCCCAAGCCCTAAATCGATATTCACATTTACATTTCGGCTAAAATCTTTTGTCAAGAGATATTTGTGCAGAATCCTGAGGTAAGTCACATTTCCTTTGCCGTTAATGGTTTCCACTCCATTTTTTTACTCCTCCTTCTGCCGCTAATGCTTCCCGCCCCTTAACTGTGAACAGATTGAAGCAGCAAGCAGCATCAATAGATGACTTCGGGTTTTTTGAAAATTTCTTGCGACCACAGTTGGCACAAAATCTATAGGTAAGCCATTTCCTTCAAATTTTCTAGGGTTTCCAAAGATAAATTGACAATATTTCAAATGAATACTATTTCAAAGCTAGCTTCTCCCATTTTTTATCGATTACACTCCTTAGAGGGTATTTTTTGTGTTGTCATTTCTGGTTGAGGTGGAGATGGAACCATATTAAATGCATCCAGCCAGCAGAGCATATTTGTGTTCTAACCATTCTATACAATTTTCTTTCTATTGATCCTTACATTATGTTAAACATCTTCATATGATAGAACATGTAGTGCAGCTCCAGAGTTTGCTAGGACAGCAATTGCCATTCCATGCAAATGGAAAACACAAAATGAAATAAAGTGTGGTGACACAACAAATAAAATAAATACGTTTAAAATACACCAGACCCTGCTTCATAATCATTGTTTTCTAGAGGTCAACGTGGGAAAGGAACAGAGTAGAAGGAGGGATGACTATGGCATTTTAATGTAGAATTCTTAAGGCCACCACCACTAGACAGGAGCCAGCAGCCCTAGCGTCTGCTCTTGACGGAAGTCAATCAAAGGGAGGGGTTCAAGATTTAGGGTTAGGGTAGCACCCGGTTACCTTGGAAAAATAATGTGTTTCCATGTGTAGGGAGGAATAGTGCCTTGAAGTACGTAATGAACATACGTGAATGAATCTTCAACTAGACATTTAGCAAGAGCGTGCTAGGAGGTATGTGGAAAGAGTGCCCAATATAACCTTAGGAAATTTAAGTAATAAATCATACACTCATGGTTGAGGCAAGTGACAACTAATTATGCCTATGCTAATTATGCTATGGAATTTTTATGCTGATGTTGCCTGTTAATTAAATTTGCATAGTCATTTCTACCCGTGCTTTTAAGACTAACGGTATTTCCCATGTACTCATAATAACTCAAATTATCAGACATTTTTAAAAGTTAATTTGTTAAAGTATATGCTGCATTCATGGACTCCTCTGCCCAAATTTTACTTCCAAATAAACATTAACTTTTAGTTTTGGTTAACTCTACTTTTCCTTTGATATGCTACTCAACATTTGTTGTTTTTTTTTGGATTATAAAACTTTTTGGATGCTGAGACATTAATGGAAACTCCTTAGATTTCTTCCTATAATCTCCACATTGGAAGACAAATTCAAGCATAAGAAGATAGTAGTAAGGATAGAATATGAAATTAAGAGCATGTTGCAATTAGCAGTAGATTATCACCAAAATCGGACTTTCACTTTTTAAATCACGATGATCATAAATAAAAACTTTGCTTACTATTTGAATGTAAGTATTGGATTTTCATTAGTTAAAACCCAAAACCTATCACTAATTGATAGAAATATGGAATGGGATTTGCCTTAAATGAGATCCTTCTCCTCATCTTCTTCAACTAATCTTCTTATTGTTCCTATAATTTTCTGTGAAAACACATTAGTAGAGATTGAAACTCCAGTTTGTGTCTTGTTTGGAGATGTTGTGTTGCTGTGGCAGCTAGGTGAGTGCAGACCTCTTGCAACTATCCTGGGGACAATAGGGCATACCCATGCCATTTTAAAAAACGCCTTCACTAAAGGGACTCAAATAGTTGGACAATGTAAGGTCTATATTCATTTGGAGTGCACGTACATCATCCTATACAACATTTATTTGAGCCTCTAAAGGGATTTTATATAAAATAACACTCTTTGAAAAAATTTAGTTAGGCTCTGTAAATTTTCTTTTCATAAATTTTGTGAGATTCTGAACACTCATTACAGTTTCCTGGGAACCAGGCTAAATGAAAATTCAGAATATAGAAGAAAAAAAATTAAATGATGAAGATATTCAACTTATTCCACCACATGGGGCCCTATACCATGGTGACTTGTTTGTAACTTTTACACTATCCTCTTCATTCAGTTCTAATTTAAAAAAAATTAAAAAGATCTTTAGTTGATTTATTTATTATTTTTTAAACCTTGAAGTTTAACTAGATATAAGAATCAAACACTTCAAGTTTGGTTTTTCTATCAATTGCTGCCTGTTGTGTGCAAATAGATAAATAGCAAGTTTCTAATGTTACCATATAATCTTATAGATGCATGGTCATGGACAATTACAAAGTGGAAGCAAACCCTTGTGATCAATGAACTGTTGAACAATGTGCATTTCTCTTGAAGCTTTACAATTTGCTACTTACCAAGGGCTGCAAGTTTGGAGCAGAATTTGCATAAGACAAAACTATCTTTTGCTTTAAATTTGGGTACCCCACTAGGTATATTGCATTCAAGTCCTTAACCTCACACACCATACACATTCTGCTTACTACACACAATTTATTATATATATTATATTATATTATATATATATATATATATATATATATTTTAATATAAAAGTACACTCAATCACCTGCTGACAATTTGTATTTCCTACAAGCGTGTGAGGTCCCTATAAACTATTTGACCCCATGAAAGAGTGAGACAACATCTCATTGAATATCATTATTGCACTATACACAGGCCACAATGGCTTAATCTAATAGCAGCCCATAATGCTAATTTTTAATTGTGTGCACTATTTTTTAGTATAGGGTAGCTGCTAACCATAGTGCATAGCAGTGAAACTAAAAGCTTTGGAAGAAAGTATGGATATCTATCAAAGGATAATAGAATGAGGATTTTTTGTCAGTATTATAGTTGGAAATGCTCTGGTTGACATGCAAGCAAAAGTGGAACCATAGAGAAGGTAGAAAAATGTCATCAGTAATTTCAGATTTGTATTTTAATTCTTGAAATACTATACTAGAATTTTGAGAGAGTATTATCTCCTCTCTGCTGCTGTATACCTCTTCATCATGCAACATCAATGTATACTTTGGTGCTAACCCCAGTTGCATTTTCAGGACCTCTATTCCTTTGATAGGGAAGTATATCTCCTTTATCATCAACTCCCAAAAAAATGGACACTCCCCAACCACATCATCATCAAGCTCTCTTTGATGTCATGAGATTATTGCCCCTCACCTTGCTGTTTATGACAGTTTATATCTTGCATTGTATTATGGTTTGGTCATTACACCTCGTGACTACCCATCTTAGCTTTTGACTTTCCGTAATAGTGCATATTGTCCTAGCATATTCAAGTCTCTAAAACCATTTAATAACCTTGATAACTATCACCATCACCCTTGACTGTCAAACTTTCCCTTGACTGGGTGTCTTCTAAGTTAGTTCAAAAAATGAAATTAGCATATTTGCTAGAAAATGAAATTTGACTATTAGTTCATATTCTTTCTCTTCTGAATCACCAAGATTCTATGAGGGTGAAGTGAGAGGTGGCTAAAGATATCCCAATTTTTTTCTGAAAGAAGAAATTTAATTAATGAAAACTAATATACAAAAAAAAATGCATTAGAAAAATAATATAACTGTTGTTATAAACCAGCAAGTTATTAATCAGCTAAATAACTGTCCATGAACCATGAGTCTGTTGCAGCAAATTCTTGCCAAAAGACAACATATAGCAACCAAAAAAGAGCAATAATCATCTATAGAATCATGATGGAGGAACCCAACATGGCATTTTCATATAAAACAACAATTATTTTGTAAATTGTTGTTGAAAACCAATCGGTTCTGCTACACATAAGAGTGTCCATTTTCCCAACATCAAATAGTAGAAACATGGCAGATAAGGAGATCTTCCTCACCAAAAGTTGTCTGTGTGTATGCTCCAATACGATTGATGGAAGTGCAAAACTGTTGTCTCATATCGATGTCATTGCATTCGACAAATTCACCGCCAACCATTTACCATCAGAAAATTCATCACTAACAATTTTCCATGGGGTGAATTTGTCATGGTGGTGAATTTTCCCACGGTGCTTTTATTAGAATTTTTTTTTCCTATCTTTCTACATGCATATACATCAGAATGTATCTTGATCTCACTAACATAATTACACAAACAAGGTTTTGTACATCTATTTGGTTTCGTAGTTATTCAAAGCCACAATTACAAAATTAGAAAACATGGATGATAAAGGCAGGTTAATATATTCTTTTATCTAAATCTAGTGTACTTTCCTCATTGTTATATAGGTCAAGTTATCTTAAACTAGATATCTGTATATAGTTTCATACATTAGATTCTTGTGAAAGCTCTACAGCTACAATTTAGAGAATAAATATTGTATACAGTTTCTAACTTGATATCTAGAAATGTAATTTAAATTTGGTTCTCTAGCATGTCCTAAATTTAGATAGTAGGCAAACTTACTTTCTACAAAATAAGGTATATAGTATTTAGCTTCAAGTAGCTTTATTTCTCATTTATAATTTTGTACATATATAATCTTTAACCTTACTCATCCCAGGAGATGACTACTACTCCTCCCCATGTCCTTACAATTAGCCAACGCATGGTGGCCGACTCATGTGCATCCGTTAATAGTCCAGAGAATGTTGGAATAGATGTCACACACCTCACTGCCACCATATCAACCAGCTGCCAAAGCATAGTCCACAAATTTAAGGATGTTTTCCAATCATCGCCCTCAGTTCAAGATGTCGACATTGAACAATTGCAGGAAACACTTGCCTTGTTTCAAAAGAGTTGTACAAAATTGGAGGGTTTATGCACTTTCCTAAGAGAAATATTTTATGACCACCAATACCAACAAGATGGAACGACTGCTCTAGTGAATGCATATGAGACGTACCTCTAGAATATGTGATAGTTTAGTTTACCTTGGTCCTATTTAATCTTTGTACAAATCCATAATTTTTTGATATTAGTCCAATCAGAATGTGTATACTTTGATGCTATGTAACAAACAAATACATATCCATGTATAGAATATGTGCCATTTTCTCACATTGTGTGGACTTTTCCCGAATATTGCTTAATGTGTAAGTGCCTTTCAAATTACTATGATCACTATCTATTGTGACTACCACAATGTCTACTCTTAATCTATGTAATCTATTGCATCGCAACTTTGAAGTACTTGCTCTCTTCTAAATTATATTTGCACATCCTTTTAATTTAGTTCTATGATGTTCTTGTTCAATTTTGTATGCTTCTCACCTTATGGTATGTAGCTAGCAAATACATTTAGATGTACACAATATGTGTTTGAATCCTCCACAATAATCTGATCATTATTTTGCATGAAAAATAACACCTACACTTTTATTCTATGCAATTAGTTGTTCTCTTCTAAAGTTTGAGCTAGCCCATGCTTTTTCAGTCTACAAACGCTACAAATGCATCTTACTTCACTTTATTTTCCCTACAAAACAAGAGATTTCCACAAAACCTTGAAATCACAACTTATGCCATACAATGGTTTCTCGCATTTTCCTTTGCATTTTTTTTAGGCATTGCCTATCCTTGCTACACATAGTAAAGCACAACTTACTTCCAATTGGTGGCTATTATAGATCACATATCATATACACGAAATATGATCCAACAAAACCTCCTTGCACCTTCTCCAACCCCCAAGGAATCCAAGAACTTTCATACCTGAATAAAATATTTCAATTTTTTTCATACGAAAGGTTGTACTGACCAGTTTACATTTCTTGATTACTACTATAACATTGTTTTGATAGCTAAATTCCATACTCACTTTGCTTGCAGGCCCTCCACTTCCACTATCTTCCACTATTGTCATGTCTACTTTAACTGCAAATGCCATTGCCGACATCCTTTCGGGCATTCCTAATGTTGATCCCTTTCTACAAGTTGCATCTATCCACCCCATTCAACAACCACAACCTACGCTCCCCAAGTATCATATTCAACTATCAAATGGAACACACACACACCCTGCATTATACCCACGCAGTTCAATGACCTTTTTTTGGAGGAGCCTTTATTCAAAGGCTCTATTGTCCACCTCAAAGAATACATCTGTAGAAATTTTCACAAATTCACGTACGTTCACAATTACCTTCTTTAATTTGGTTCCTCTTCTTTACACATGTACATAGCATTCACTTTCAAGTTGTCCTTATCATTGCAGGGCTATCGTAATTCATAGCTTGGAAGTCATTACAAACAATGCCTCAATCATTGGAGCTCCAACTGCTATTAATGAAGTTACAACTTGTATGCCCTCTAGCAGCTCTTTGGGGTCGTTGGCCAATACTCCAAATCCCAACACCTCACTCAATGCACCTACATTGTCAACTGATAAGCACACTCTCGCCCCATTTGAACCACATCCCATTGCAACCTTGACCCTAAACCATAAAAATCGGTCCATAGAAGGTCGTGCCTTGAGTAAGAGCCCAATTCATCATTACAAGAATGCAAGTAACGATGGAAAAGTCTTTGGCTTCGATTTTGTAGATACCGCAGGGTCTGAGATACATGTAACCTGCTTTAACGAACTTGTAGATAGGTTCTACGATGTGATAGAGTCTAATAGCACGTATGCCATCTCAAATGGCTGCATCAAAGTCTGAAACAAAAAATACAGTAGTGGTCACAACCCATATGAATTATTCCTCCACAGCTCCTCAACCATCAATCCATCCACTTGCATAGAGTCCACAATACCCACCCACATCCACCATATTAAAAGCATTGAATCATTGATGTCATTACCCATTAACTCCCTTGTAGATGTCATTGGTGTCCTTCTATCTATCTCTCCTACATCAACCATTCGCAAAAGGGATGGCTCTGAAACAATAAAGTGTACAGCCACAATCATGGACATGTCAGGCCGAACCATTGATATCACACTTTGGGGTAGCCATTGTCAAATCACAGGGAAGCAACTAGCTAACCTTCCCCTACAACCCAACCCACCAATCATATTGATCAAAAGTGGTCGGATAACCTCATGGTCTGGAAAATATATTAATACCATCTTTCCTACAACCATTGTAATCAATCCTAACTTGATTGAAGCCTCAACATTGCAAACATGGTATGCCACTACAGGGATTGCCCTTCCTTTCCTTTCCCTCTCAAAGAGCCAAGTATCAACCGACAAATTTGAGAATCTAATTCCTATTTCAAGTATTGTGAATCCAACCTCTCTTGAAAAACAAAATATTTGTGTTAAGGCCTGTATCACAAAGCTCCACTTAGACAATTTCTACTACTTGTCTTGTCGTCAGATGGTTGACAACAAAAAGTGTAAGAAAAAGGTTCTACAGATTACCCCAAGTGCTTTTAAGTGCCCCAAGTGTTCTGCAAAGATGGCTACATGTGATTTTAGCTACATGCTAAAGATGGACTTGCAAGACAGGATAGGTCATCTTCTTGATGTCACCACTTTTGAAGAACCAACAACAATGTTGTTTGGAGTTTGCGCAGAAGATTTGCAGCTCCTACTAGCAGAACCTAATGGTGCTAGATAGATTTTGCAAACAGTTGTCAACTACGAGTTCCTGCTAGCACTGACCATCCAATCAAATACTTTCAATGGTTGTGAATCTCAAAGCATTGTTATTACAGCTATTAAGTGCGCTTAGATTTTCTATTGTACTCTTTTTAAGTATGCTTATTGCATCACGTACGATTATCCACTTTTTGTAACCACATCAAACAATCAAAATAAAAAAATTACTTTTTTGCATTCTTGAATTTTAAAAACATATATACATCTTTCCATATATACATGTTTCATGCTAAATTTGGAGTTACCACTATTTAGTAAGCTTTTCCATTCTACAATTGCAAACTATTAAATTACATATGCCATCACCATTTAGCGGTTAGCGTAATTCCATTTGCACTTAATACGTTCGTGTTTTTATCCCTTTCAAGTTTCAAAACATTTACTATAGCACAAAAAAAACATAAACAAACATTTATTCATTCGTATATTTTGTTGTTTCCTAAGATCCAAAAAATGGTTTCCTTTCAACTGATGCTTACACCAACCATTGCTTTCGTATGGCTGTGAATGGTTTTCTTCCAAAATTGACATTATTGCATCCATCCAGATACCTTTAACCTTTAATATTTTAGTCTTGTTAAGTACAAAATTTACTTCTAATTTCCAACATTTTAATGTAAACTTGCAGCAATTTTTGAATGGATTTGGAAAACTTAAGATTGCAACAAAAAAGAGCATGTTGTAACTAACAAGAGCGCACCCGCTACCATGCGAAGAAAGATGTCATCAATACAAGAAGACGGCAAAGGAAACAAAGCATGGTTGATGTCGCTGCCACTTCCACCCTCCCATCCTCCGCTATACCCTCTGACCTTCAACTTGACAATACTAGAACACGAGCACATACAGAAACCTTGGCTAATGGCACTTCCACTTCCATACTCCCATCCTCCGCTACACCCTCCCCTCTCGATCTAACTCCAAACTTTGGTCAAACCTTCCTTGTTGGTAGATATTCCTTCCGTTCTATGCTTGAAAAACTTTCAATCCTGTCAACTTGTATAGTTTGCATGGAAAAATATCCAGGTATTAAGACAAAACTAGTACTTGGACTACCTACTTGCTATAGATGTGCAGCTGAAAAAAATGGCAATTGGTTCTCCAAATGGAATAACATGGATCCTGGTGAGCAACCTCTATTTTTACGAAGACTAACTCAAGTCGAAGAGATGCTAATAGCTAGAGTCAGCCCAATCCTTCAAGTCACCTATGCAAAAGGAGGGCAACTAAAATATACTGGGCACACTATTAGCTTCCCTCGAGATATCTCTATGATTGCTACCCACTTACCTAGACGTATAGATGAAATAGACATCTTATTGGTTAATAGAAAAAAACATTGGCCAACAAGACTATAGCTTCTATGTGAGTAGAGGTCGCGTCTACGAGGCTCTACATTATAAAACCTCACATGACCCATACTACATAAATGTACAATTAGATGTGGTTGCTTTAGCATGTCTACCAAGTGCTCCCACTAACATTTCTGACCTCCTATCTGAAACTACCACAATTACAAGCACCCCACCTACAAGCTCTAACCTTAACGATAGTACAACCGTCAACCCTACTGAAGAATACATTCAACCCTCTACTTCCTTTGTAGCAAACCTTCCCCCAGCACGTAGAGAAGTCAAAGAATTGTGTTCTATATTGCAATTAGGTCAAGGCCGGCCAACTTTATCAATGGATTGGCCACCCCTTTCACCATCTCTCATCAATGATTACACCACTGAAGGATTGTTTGTTATGGCTTTCCCAACTTTGTTTCCAAAAGGCATCGTCGCTTTCAAGCAACAACACATACAAGAAGTTAAGTTACATGAATATGCTCTCCACATGCTTCAATGCTTTGACAACAGGTTTGGCAAGAACCCTTGATTCAGGTACTTCATTCTGAATATTATCATGCATCATCGCAGCCAATCCACAATAGTAGTGTTTTTCCATAAGCACATTAATACATGCTTGTCTGCAACAATATCTTATCTTCACCAACGTTTAAAGGACATACCAGATGATAAACTTGTTGAACAACTCATGTGCTTTGGATCGACAATTCATGGAACACGACCATTCTAGAACCGCTGCAGAGGGGAGCTCATTGATATGGTTCTCCAAGCTAGTTTCCCAACGCTTTTCTTTTCACTCAGTGTAGCTGATACAAAATGGCCTGACCTACACATTATTATGCTATCATTGACACCTTCAAATTTGCAAGCCGCTTATAAATGGAGGATACAAAACATTGTTCAAAATCCACACCTTGCTGGCCGATATATGCATCTCATATTTACTGCATTTCATGAAGAGGTTTGGGAAAAGCTACTTGGTGCAACTGACTACTGGTACAGGTATACTATCGCTCCCCTCACAAGCTTGAATTTTCTACAGCTTGAATACCTTCTAACCTTCACAAACCGTCAGGTACGAATGGCAACACAGAGGCTCCGCACATATCCATGGTTTCCTTTGGCTACAAGCAGCACTGATGTTGGGAAACTATAATGGGACAACCTTGAAGCAGTCCAAAATTCCCTTACCTACATTGATAGGCATGTATGTGCATGGAACCCTTGCTCACTACTATCGAGGAACCAAGCAATTCATCGATCTCTTACTGATGACCCTTGTTCAATGGATAGCACAATGACCATGCAAACTAACCTTGTCATCGACTATACTGAACTTGTCAGTTGTGTTCAGCGCCATACAAAGTGTACCTTACAGACATGCCTTAGAAGAAAGGGCCAATCCCTACAATGTCGTTATAAAGCGCCTTGGCCCATGCAAGAAATTTCCACCCTTGCCATTGATGAATCTAGCCTACCTAAATTTACCGCTGCTCGAAATGATGATCACTTAAATCAACACAACCCATCTATCCTCTCTATTTGGAGAGCTAATATTGATTGCTAGCCTATTGTCTCCATCCATGCATTCCTCAAGTATATTGCTAAGTATGCAACAAAAGCAGAGAACAAGTCAGAAACATACCACACTATGCTTTCTCGTATTTCAACCAATATTGAGTCTAACAAGCCTGCACCAACTTTCAAAAAAATTCTTGCTGACACTCTTGTCGACCATGATATTGGAGCCCAAGAAACTTTCCACCTCTTGCTTAAACTTCCACTCTCCCTGTGTAGTAGGACTTTTGTCTCTTTAAATGTGAACCAAAAAAGTTATCAACGACTATGGCTCTCATCTGAATCATCCACCCCCTGCCCAAGTAACATTGATGCTTACATGATTCATCTAGTTTATTTAGAGGCTATGTCACTTATTGAGGTCACCCAAAAGTGGACCTACAAGGCATCCTGAAAGCAAAGCTAGTGGAAAGATTGCCCTGTTAAAGCCATTGTTTGTGTCTCACCATGCTTCACCTCCATCCCTGCAAGAGACGACATTTGCTTCGAAGCATTTTGTTGGAGTGAACTACTTTTTTACAAACCATTCCACAACATTTAGAATAAGTTTGCAATGCCCAATAGTCATATTATACAATAGTGGGAGAGTTTTGCAAATAGTTACCATCCTTGGCATGTGCTCTGCACGCACTCAGAGCCTTCAGAAGATACATAATCTAGCTCCTCTTCAATTCCAAAAGATATAGTGCACGAGAAGAACCCATCTGAGTCGCAAGTATTATCAAGCCTATACCTGAGCGTTCCTTTTCAATTTGATGAACTAGATATGCTTGGTTGTCATGACATTGACTTGCACCATAATTGGGGCTCCTGCCAACTAAGTCCCCAACAACAAGTCTATGCTACTACCTACATCGAATCCAATCCCCAAAAATTTGTACTCCTCCATCTTCCCACAAGCCCTACCCAACTTGAGCTCTCTGTCCAACAAAAGAAAGCATTTGATATAGTTTTCTCTCATCTAAATACATGTACTTTGCAACCTCCTTTACGAATGATTGTTCAAGGAACTGTTGGAACTGGAAAATCACACCTAATAAAAGCCATCCAATCTGCCATCAACAGTTCATCCCAAAATTCCCCATCGCCATTACTACTTCTAGCACCTACAGGTGTAGCGGCATTTAACATCCAAGCATCAACAATCCACTCAGCCCTACATATACCTATCAAAGATATTGCCCCCCTGCAAGGGCAAGCACTAGCAGCCTTCCAAGAAAAAATGTACTTCATTCGGTACATTTTAATAGATGAAATGAGCTTCCTTGGCCCCAGATT
This sequence comes from Sequoia sempervirens, assembly GCA_007258455.2. Taxonomy (NCBI): domain Eukaryota; kingdom Viridiplantae; phylum Streptophyta; class Pinopsida; order Cupressales; family Cupressaceae; genus Sequoia; species Sequoia sempervirens. Next base: position 15,817,168 of record VDFB02047230.1, on the reverse strand, counting down.
ACTTCAAAGTATTGACATGAGGCTACGTGAGGCATTCCCCAACCACAACCAATTCCCATTTGGAGGACGCTCAATCATGCTCTTCGGTGACCTTGGACAACTACCACCAGTCAAGGACATTCCTATGTATGCCTCTACCTCATACGGGGGTTCTCTATGGCGGAGCTTCACAACAGTAGTAACACTAAGCAAAATATTTCGGCAAAGCGGAGAGGACCCAGCGCAAGTTACCTTCCGTACCGTCCTCTCAAATTTACGAAATGCAGTTCCTACAGTCGAAGATTGGCAGGTTCTTATGTCACGCTCCACCGCAGCTCTACCTTGTTCAACTCAAGCTGAGTTCTTGCCCTCAATATTTCTTTTTGCAACCAATGAAATGGTCTCACAACATAACTTGCGAATGTTATTATCTTTGGCAACACCAATTGCCTTGTCAACTGCAGAGCAACTACGAGGTTCACCAAGCTCCAGCCCAGATGAAGAACAACTACAATCTAAGGTCCTTTTATGTGTTCATCAAAAGGTCATGCTTTGTTCAAATTTATGGGTGGAAACAGGCCTCGTCAATGGTGCACTTGGACAAGTCCAAGCTATCTTCTACAAGGATAGTGAACATCCACCTTCACTTCCCTTGTTTGTTGTTGTCCAATTCAAAAAATACATAGGCCCTGCTTGGGATCTCAATAACCCAAAAAATGTCCCTATTGCCCCTGTGAGTCGTGGTCTCCGTCGTCAAATTCCCCTGAAAATGGCTTGGGCCTTGACAATACACAAATCACAAGGGCTTACACTTGAAAAGGCAACTGTTGACATCGGTAACATCGACCGGCAAGGGCTTACATTCACAGCTATTTCTAGAGTTCGTTCACTAGCAAGGCTGCGAATCAATCCAAGCTTTCTCCTTTCAAAGATATGCACGCATGAATCAAAGCTCTTGTGTTGCTCGCCGTAAACAAGAGGAGGCTCGCTTACTCTTGCTATCCACCGAAAACCCTTGAACACACAATGCCATTGCACATTCCTATAGGTTAGCTACTCTGCCTATGAAATCTAACCTCCTTTACAATTTTCTATTTCTCACGCAATTTACTCACCTTCACAAAACAATCCACACCATACACACAGATCTTCTTAAAAGAGTATTATGGAAAACATAATTAAAGATCCCACAATAGTGGTTT